>JAOPSE010000142.1:0-1200000 GCA_029449295.1 Zea luxurians | reverse complement strand
GAAATACGAGCTCGTCGTTGGATCGAGCACCTACGGTCGCGATTGAGCCTGATGCGTACCGCTTCGGGTGAGGATCGCGCGCCGTCTTATCTCGATCGGCCGGTAGTAAATCAGTATAGGTTATTTAAGTCTGAGACGTTGAAGTTCCATCGTGCGGCCGAGGTTTCATGATCGCTGGATCTAATCGGGACCATCGATTTTAGATCGGGCGGCTGAAATTACGCAGTACCCTTTGGTTTAACCATTTTGCAGAAGAGACCCCAGGATTCCAGAAAACCAACCCGCCGTCCATATTCACTATGCACTGAGTCTGGGACATCTTCCCCCGAGGCCCCTGATTTCTCTGTAAATAGTACGCCCAGTCCATAACTCTGTAAATTCAGTTATTTAATTTTGGAAATTGATTTTTACTACAAAAATAAATCCAGAAACTTGAATAAATCATATTAAATCCATTTTAGCTTCAATTTGAGTCATTCCAGTTGCAATAGTTTTGTATTAATATTGTTTATCACCTAGTACCTTTGTTTGACCATGAAACTTAAATTAAAATTGTTCAATTGAATTAATCTATTCTAGGTGCTAATTAACTTCAGAAATTCGTAACTCAATAACCATAGCTCCGTTTAAATCCATTCTAGTTGCATTAGTCTCACAATAATATTTATTATCATCTGGTAACTATGTTTTGTCATGAAATATAGGTTAAAATGTTGCACTTAGTCTATTCTATACTTAACCACGTGGATCTTCGGAAAACCATAACTTCATAACCGTAACTCCGAATTTAGTGGTTCTCGATCCCACGATCTCGTAGCTTCGCATAGAATATTATTATACAGTTGTTCTTATGTTTGATGTAATGTTGATTTTGCCTATACCATGTTTGTTGTATTGCTACGACTAGCGTGAGGTTACGAGTCACCTGAAGATCATCCTAGTACCTGGAATCTCAAGTCCCAGACAAGTTGTGCCCTTGATCACTTCTTTTTACCCACTCATGTTCTAATTAATCATAATGATCTGCATAGGTTAATTTTGATGGGACCCAATAGGATACCCTAGTTTGTCTATCTTTATACCTTGTTTACCACTGAACTTTCTGGGTAGTACTTGCTAGTGCTATATGTGGTTTTGGGTATGGAGATACATTATTCATGATTACACTTTTGTTATCAGTTGTTATTTACTATTCATGATAAGATCATTATGTTAATTGGAACATGGAGAACCACCCAGGAAAACAGTGCTACCACAAGGGTTTAATGGGACGCCCTTGGCTGACTAATTAGGAAAGCTAGTGGAAGACTACCTTACCCGAAAGGGGCAAGGGCAGTAGGGGAGTGGTCAGTGTAGGGAGGCCCTTGGGATGATTTTGCTGCGATGGCGGTCATGCGAGGGATTCCTGCATTGGAGCTTCCTATAAACTGTAGCGGGTTTTCTGAAGCTAGTGGAACTTTGTAAAGGCCTCGTAGTGTTACCCTGCCTCGCCTCCTCGGTAGAGGTGTATGGGATTGGCCGTCTCTTGGCAGATGGGTAACACGACTTGTGGGTAAAGATGCGCAACCTCTGCAGAGTGTAAAACTGGTATACTAGCGGTGCTCACGGTCATGAGCAGCTCGGACACTCACATGATTAATTTATGGAACTAAATTCAATTTGTCATATGCATTGCATCGTAGGTGATGTTGTTACTACTTTTGTTCTATTAATTAATTGGGTTGGTATTTACTTATACTTAGTAATTGCTAATAAAATTTTGACCAACTCTAAAAGCAATGCTCAGCTTCAACCATCCTCTTTGGTAAGACTTACACTTTGTGAGCTCCCACCTTTGGCGAGTTCATGCACATTATTCCCCACAACTTGTTGAGCTATGAACGTATGTGAGCTCACTCTTGCTGTCTCACACCCCCCCACAGGTCAAGAACAGGTACCACAGGATGAGGCGCATGGAGGATGCTGTGATGCGTTCGTGAGAGGTCTAGGCCGTCGTCTCCCAGTCAACTTTGGGTTGCTGGACCATTGTCTCCTTATAATGTAATTATTTATTTTGTATAGAATTCCTGTTATGTAGTAAAGATGTGGCATTCGATCCTGTGCCATGATTCATCATATGTGTGAGACTTGGTCCCAGCACACCTGGTGATTATGTTCGCGCCCGGGTCTTAGTGCCCTGAAATCCGGGTGTGACAGAAGTGGTATCAGAGGAATGTTGACTGTAGGACGAAACCTAGATAGAACTAGACAACCAATACTTACTTACCTTTGCTACTCTGATTCTTTTCTAAACTTTTCTTAATCTTTTCTCATCTATTTCCGCTTTACTCTGATTATTCTTACCTTTTCTTTCTAAAGACAAACTTGGATTTCACAATTTGAAATTCTGTACCTAAAGTGACATTTAGGAATAAGAGACCTACTCTTAGGAACAAAAACAATACTATTTTTCTTATATAAGTATCTATGAACTTGAATGTTTGTTCTTATGATATTTGTCTGATTTGGATCTTTGATTGAGTGTGATGGATTGTGGAGTAATGTCCACAATTACATCTGCATATACATATAGGCATAAATGTAAATAAATAAAAATCATAAGATGACTATACAAACTAAGAATATTCCCCATTAAAAATATATCTAGCCTAATAGCTCCATCTTGTCTTGAAAGATACTCTATTACCTTAGCAGATTCATCTTATCTTGAAAAGATTTTATCTTATCCTAATAGATCTAACTTATCTCAAAAGATGATACCTTATCCTTATGGATTCATCTTGGCCCTAATAAGCATATTTATCTCACTCTAGAATAACAATCATGAGCTAATCCAAAATTTACTCAGATCTTGACTAATCTAACCCAACCATACCAACCTAATCTAGATTCTATCTAATATAATATGATCTAATATCGAGTGAGTTACTTAATGCTAGGTACAAAAGATAAGGCCATACCCCTAAGCCTAAAATGGTGACTTAGATCAACTCGGCCATACACAACAACTTGACCTACATAATAGGTTACATAACCTATCCCACCCATCTGGAATCAAACAACCAAACCAGATTCAGACTAATCTCATTTAACTCATAGCCTAGCTGCTCCACCTACTACTTTATCTTAACTACATGTCCATAATTTGGATAACAACTTCAAGAACGAAGATCGAAGATGATCGACCTCATCAAATTAAGGAAGAATAAGACTCAAGCTAGTTCTTCAAAAGAATCAAGAGCCACAATCTTGGATGAAGTCTTTCCTTACCACACTCTTTCTTACCCAAACCTCTCTATGCTTTAAAGACATCTTTTACCATACACAATAAAGTGGATATACATACCCATGCTCTCCTAATCACTCCTTAATGAAAAAAGAGAGGCTTTTGATTTTTGAAATAATTAGAAACTGAAAGCTAAATTGCAAACCACTCTTCCTATATCCCTTTTCTTACAAATCTCGAGGACGAGATTTCTGTTAAGGGGGGTAGAATTTGTAACACTCGAAAAGCTATTGTAGGATTTATAGGAGTTTTTTTTTTTCAGAAAGTTTCAGTAAAACAAAATGTCTTTTAATATATTCCTCTTTTTACAATGTATATCTCCCTAAAGTAAATGGATACTAATATTAAGGGTTGATATTCAAAACCTAGGTACAAAGAAACTAGAATATGAGTTTCTACATAATTAAAATATTGTGCATATATATATGCATTCATGCTAGCACTTTGGTTGAGTATTTGAGTTTATGTGTCAAGTTTAAAACAAAGAGTGAATAAATATAAAGTATATATATCTTTCAGTCAAAGTAAGTAAGAAACAAATATTCATTCTTGAATTAACGACCACTCATCATATTTCTTTCTTCTAAAACAAACAATAAGTAAATTTATATGATTTGGAACATCTACTTAAGGAAGAGTAATAATAAGCAAATATATATTTTTGCATTTGCATACTGGAATTTTGTTGGTGCTTTTGAATAAGAGTTTGAATTTTAAAGCTAGATTTAAATTGAATTTGAAGTTTGAAAATTGGAGAAATGAACTGAAAAAAAAGAAACAGAAAGACCTCACTGGGCCGATTTCTTTTCCCCCGCGGCCCATCTCCTCCTTTTCCCTTCTCTTCACCGCGCTGACCCAACTCTGCTTTCTAAGCCCAGCCGGCCCATCATTCCCACGGCCTTTTCTTTTTCTCCGGTGTGTATGGCGCGTGGGCCCCGCGTGGACAGCTTCGTCTTCTCCCGTTGCCGTGCGCGGAACCAAGAATCCCGGGGTTGCCGCCGACCTTCGCGCGCGTGTCCAGGGCCATCGCGCGTGGACGTTCTGCTCTGCGCCCTCCTCTGTCATGCGGGCCCTCACGGTCGGAATCGTCCTCCCCAAACCAATCCACGCGACACCGTGGGGAGCGCAACAAAATTCCGGGAAGCTAGCCGATTTTTGCTCTGTCCGTTGAACCTGGCGAAAACTCCGTGCGAAGCTCTTGCCCCGGGTACAAATAGGTAGGTACCTGGCCCTCGCCCTACCGGAATCGCGACCCCGAAACCGCCACCACCGCTGTGTAAGGGCGTAGCCACCAGGTAGATCCTATTGCCACCGCAAGCAATCGTCGTCGGTGGAGCTCCCGTGCCAGCAGTGACCGGCGCAGGTGATCTTACTACGTTCCTGGAATCCGTTGGAGGCGATAACGGTGACCGTGGTGTCTGGAGTAGCGGCGAATTGCTCACCGGAGCAAATGGTTCGCGGCGGTGCCGCCATGCGTCGTGGCCGGGGCTTACGGCTGCGCGATTCGCGGTATGGTCCTCTCTACGTCTTTCGCCTTGTACTTCTCGTAGCATAGCGCCCGTAGGTTTGCGGGTTAGAGCACCAGGGCGCCGACCGTGGCCTCGCCGGCGGGCTGCGCCGCCGGGGATTATTGGCGCCGCCGCACTGGTCGAGGATAGGGGAGAAATACGAGCTCGCCGTTGGATCGAGCACCTACGGTCGCGATTGAGCCTGATGCGTACCGCTTCGGGTGAGGATCGCGCCGTCCGATCTCGATCGGCCGGTAGTAAATCAGTATAGGTTATTTAAATCTGAGACGTTGAAGTTCCATCGTGCGGCCGAGGTTTCATGATCGCTGGATCTATTCAGGACCATCGATTTTAGATCAGGCGGCTGAAATTACGCAGTACCCTTTGGTTTAACCATTTTGCAAAAGAGACCCCAGGATTCCAGAAAACCAACCCGCCGTCCATATTCACTATGCACTGAGTCTTGGACATCTTCCCCCGAGGCCCCTGATTTCTCTGTAAATAGTACGCCCAGTCCATAACTCTGTAAATTCAGTTATTTAATTTTGGAAATTGATTTTTAATACAAAAATAAATCCAGAAACTTGAATAAATCATATTAAATCCATTTTAGCTTCAATTTGAGTCATTCCAGTTGCAATAGTTTTGTATTAATATTGTTTATCACCTAGTACCTTTGTTTGACCATGAAACTTAAATTAAAATTGTTCAATTGAATTAATCTATTCTAGGTGCTAATTAACTTCAGAAATTCGTAACTCAATAACCATAGCTCCGTTTAAATCCATTCTAGTTGCATTAGTCTCACAATAATATTTATTATCATCTGGTAACTATGTTTTGTCATGAAATATAGGTTAAAATGTTGCACTTAGTCTATTCTATACTTAACCACGTGGATCTTCGGAAAACCATAACTTCATAACCGTAACTCCGAATTTAGTGGTTCTCGATCCCACGATCTCGTAGCTTCGCGTAGAATATTATTATACAGTTGTTCTTATGTTTGATGTAATGTTGATTTTGCCTATACCATGTTTGTTGTATTGCTACGACTAGCGTGAGGTTACGAGTCACCTGAAGATCATCCTGGTACCTGGAATCTCAAGTCCCAGACAAGTTGTGCCCTTGATCACTTCTTTTTACCCACTCATGTTCTAATTAATCATAATGATCTGCATAGGTTAATTTTGATGGGACCCAATAGGATACCCTAGTTTGTCTATCTTTATACCTTGTTTACCACTGAACTTTCTGGGTAGTACTTGCTAGTGCTATATGTGGTTTTGGGTATGGAGATACATTATTCATGATTACACTTTTGTTATCAGTTGTTATTTACTATTCATGATAAGATCATTATGTTAATTAGAACATGGAGAACCACCCGGGAAAACAGTGCTACCACAAGGGTTTAATGGGACGCCCTTGGCTGACTAATTAGGAAAGCTAGTGTAAGACTACCTTACCCGAAAGGGGCAAGGGCAGTAGGGGAGTGGTCAGTGTAGGGAGGCCCTTGGGATGATTTTGCTGCGATGACGATCATGCGAGGGATTCCTGCATTGCAGCTTCCTATAAACTGTAGCGGGTTTTCTGAAGCTAGTGGAACTTTGTAAAGGCCTCGTAGTGTTACCCTGCCTCGCCTCCTCGGTAGAGGTGTATGGGATTGGCCGTCTCTTGGCAGATGGGTAACACGACTTGTGGGTAAAGATGCGCAACCTCTGCAGAGTGTAAAACTGGTATACTAGCCGTGCTCACGGTCATGAGCAGCTTGGACACTCACATGATTAATTTATGGAACTAAATTCAATTTGTCATATGCATTGCATCGCAGGTGATGTTGTTACTACTTTTGTTCTATTACTTAATTGGGTTGGTATTTACTTATACTTAGTAATTGCTAATAAAATTTTGACCAACTCTAAAAGCAATGCTCAGCTTCAACCATCGTCTTTGGTAAAATTTACACTTTGTGAGCTCCCACCTTTGGCGAGTTCATGCACATTATTCCCCACAACTTGTTGAGCTATGAACGTATGTGAGCTCACTCTTGCTGTCTCACACCCCCCACAGGTCAAGAACAGGTACCACAGGATGAGGCGCATGGAGGATGCTGTGATGCGTTCATGAGAGATCTAGGCCGTCGTCTCCCAGTCAACTTTGGGTTGTTGGACCATTGTCTCCTTATAATGTAATTATTTATTTTGTATAGAATTCCTGTTATGTAGTAAAGATGTGACATTCGATCCTGTGTCATGATTCATCATATGTGTGAGACTTGGTCCCAGCACACCTGGTGATTATGTTCGCGCCTGGGTCTTGGTGCCCCGAAATCCGGGTGTGACAATGTCATTAAAAAAATACACTTCACACATAATCAATCAAAGATCACTTTTGAGGAAATATATGGCCATCTTACAAAAATAGAGACAAATGTAGATAACACATAAACTGCATCACTTGTGTTCATCTCCCTCTTCAATGTGATTTTAGACTAAGAACCACAAATCTAACAAGCCCTGCGAATGCTTGTAATCATCCGGCTGAACAGGACCTGTCTCTTCCGTACTTAAACAACTCAAGTTTACCTGAAATATTGATTTGTATACATAGCAATTAGGTTTAAATGCAAAGGGAAAAAATGCAACCACATAATTTCTTCAAGCAAAGCGTAATGATACAAGGTTGTTTTGCCAAGGAACCCACCTAACTCAAAACGATTCAGTTTCGCAAAAGCACTATTACAAGGTTAAAACATGAGCTGCCATCCAGGTATATGAAATATATTTGTTTGTCTTGGTGCTTTGTTTGGTTCCTTTCACTTAAAATCATCTCAGGACCTATCAGACCAGTTAACATGTTAACATTTATTTTATAAATATTAGCACACTTTTTACCAGGGTACCATAAGGAAATTGGTTTGATTAGCATACATGGTGCATTTTAGTTGGTTAGCTGTTCAACACAAGTAATATATGAATCAGCTTTTGTGCCAAACCTTGATGTCTGCTAACTGAAATGGGAACCAAAGTAGCTATGAATTTACAATGCAATTTATTAAGTCTTTGTGGCATCTGATAGGAGGTGACATCAAGGAAATGTTAGATATGCGGGCAAACTAGAACTATGGAGTTATTATACTAATTCCTAAGATCAAACCAGCCATCTCTATTAGACAATATAGAATTCTTTGTTTACCGAATTTGATCTATAAGATCCTTACTAAAGTGCTTACTGTGAGGGTAACAATTGTAGCAGATAAAGTGATAAGCAAATACCAGACAGCTTTTATCCAAAGCAGAAACATTCTTGAAGATGTGGTGATTTTGCAAGATGTATCCATGAGTTAAGAGCTACAAAGGTTTCTGGAATTATTTTAAGGCTTGATTTTTGAGAGGGCGTAAGATAATGTAAATTGGAACTTTTTGGACGAAGTTCTTCAAAGAAAAGGTTTTTCTGAGATATGGAGGGGTTGGATCAGACAGGCAGTTCAGGAGGACAGGGTAGCTATTGATTTGAATGGTGAAAGAGGTGACTATTTCAGAAGTTTTAAAGGTCTCGGACAGAGGGATTCTCTTTCCCCTTTATTGTTCAACTTAGTGACAGATGCTTTATCTGCCCTTCTTACTAGAGCTAGTAGAGGTTGTCTGCTAAAGGGCTTAATTTCAGAGTTAGTTGATGGAGGTCTAAACCACTTGCAATATGCTGATGATACAATCATTTTTTTAACAGAACTCAAAAGATAACATGAACAATATTAGAGTTATTTTATCTTGTTTGATGCAATGTCAGGGATGAAAATCAACTTTAAGAGTTAAGTTTTTGTTGTTGGGACTGAGGACCAGGAGAAAGAGAGGATAGCTAAACTTCTTCATTGCAAGGTGGGAACTTTTCCTATCAAATATTTGAAGGTTCCTGTGAGTGACTAAGATATCCAAAGCACAGTTGAAATATGTCAGTGACAAACTGACAAGACTAAGAGGTTGGGTACTTGGCAGTGTGAATATCTATCTTTTGGAGGGAAATCTACTCTAATTGAATCCTGCCTGTCAATCATTCCTATGTACACAATGGGGGTCTATCACTTGTATGAAGGGAATCTCCAGATGCTAGACTCGATCAGATCTCGTCTTTTCTGGCATGGAACTAGCAAGAAAAGGAAGTATCACATGACAGTGGGAGGCTCTAAACAGACCCAAGGAATCCTGCATGTCTCTTGGTGAAGTGGATAGATAAGCTGTAAAGAGGGAAATGATAGACTTTGTTGGAATCTGTTAAGGAGGAAATATTTGGGAAACGAGAACATTTTTAAATCAAAACTAGGAAGGGTTCACAGTTCTGGAGGTCTTTGTTAGATCTCAGATAGTGGTACCAGCGAGGGCAGAATTGTAGAGATCTGAAGTGGAGCACAAACTCGATTTTGGTTGGATTCCTGGCTAGGAGAGTATCCTCTGTCTATCAATTTCTTAGATGGGGCCACTTCCAAGTGAGGGATGGACAAGCTATCAGATTTTGGAAGGATAAATGGTTAAGTAGCCGATCTCTTAGTGAGCGGTTCCCTAACCTTTTTAATATAGTGCGTAATAAGTCGGCCTTGGTTGCACAAGTTTTTCTAGATACGAACCTTAATTTATCTTTTCGTAGAACAATTACGGGAATTAAATTAGTGGAGTGGCAAAACTTGCTATATTTACTATATTTGATTAGTTTGAACCCATCTAGGGGCAAATTTGTTTGGGACGGGCATAAGAATGAAATTTTCTCAGTCCAATCTATGTACCATTTATTGATGTACAATCTTAGCAACAATCGGAATAAGATGATTTGGAAACTTAAGGTCCCCTTGAAAATAAGTCTTTTTGTGGAATTTAGGTCGAGGAGCGATCCTCACAAAAGATAATTTAGCCAGAAGACGATGGAAAGATAGCTTGACTTGTTGCTTTTGCAACCAAAATGAGAGTATACAACACCTTTTTTATTGCTATATTGCCAAAAATATTTGGAGAATAATTTACTTTGCTCTAAAAATAGAAATGCCCGTTAACATTAATCATATTATCGGGTCTTGGGCAAGTAATAGTGATCTGGGATACAAAAAATTACTTTTTACTGGACACCAGCTTTATTTTGGTCTATTTAGCTTACTCGAAATGAGGTGGCTTTTAATCACAAACCAATACCATCAATTGTGCATATCATTTTCAGAGGTACTCATTGGTTCAGGTTCTGGAGATTCCTACAAAAGAATGAAACAAATCAACAAATTCTCGATGTGTGTCAAGCCTTGGAAGTGGTGGCGATAGAAGTCTTTGCGAATCATGGATGGCGATCAAATGCAAGACTTGAGTGTGGCTAGTGTTATCCATAGTCACGATATTTAGTTCCATCAAGTTAGCTTCATTATTCAAGCACATGTTCATTGAGTTAATAATTGACGTAATGGTTGTATGCATTTGATGCAAAAGCCGGAACTCTTTGTTTCCATAATCAAAAAAAGATATAAGGGTAGCAGAGGTGTGGGTGGATGGACAGTGGGTGATTCAGCTTAGAAGGGGACTTGATGGCAGTTTGCTGACAGGGTACCTTGAGTTACAGGATTTTTTTAAGAGGTGTCTAAAAAATTAAGGAAATTGAGCGTACATCCGGTAACCGAAAATTCATAGAGCGTCTACCAAAAAGCTATAGGTGATTATGTTCTAGAATGGAAGTGCCTGAGAATTTACATTTAGAGAACTTGCTGAGCAAATGTTTTCATTAAGGAGAAGCAAGAGTTTAAGATGCAACAAATGCAAGAGAAAAAGAGAACACAGCAAGAAACTGAAACTTACACATGGCACTGAAACGTGATAACTGGATAGAGTAATAAAATTAATTTGGAGTGTTTATACATGTACACGTACCTGCTGCTGGATTGCAAGGATTGGACAAGAGACACGAATTTCTTGAGCTGGAGATTGGGAATGAAAAATAAGCGCTGGTGGTAAGTTGTACCATCAAAGCTAAGGTTTCCATTAACTAAGAAAAAAATCCAATCCAAGCAATTAGGACAAACCTTTGTGTCAGGATAGTCAGATGAAGAGGCCATTTCGTCGGTGTTTGTTCTGGTCAGTTTGATATTCGGATGGTTACGATGAAACTCGGATTCCACTTTCTGTTGCTGAAGCTGTCGCTGAAGCTCTTCAATCTGTCGCTGAAGCTGAGAAATGCAGTACACAAACATACAGGTGAGTAAGTAGTACCCAAGAACATATATAATTAAGACAACATATTTTCTTAAGCAGACTCGAAGAGAACAGCCTCACCCAAGCCTCCTGCTCTTCAATAGATAAGGTACTTTGTTCATATACTCGAACCATTTTTATGGTTGGACGGTTGGCATGATTTTCCACAGCACGCATGACCACGGCCTCTACCTCCAGCACTCGTGCTGCAGTAGCGCCTCTGCAGCCGACTTCAACCCTGACTTGCTCAAGTGAAAGGAGGTTATCTAGGCCCAAGTCAAGATCTTCGATCACATCCATTGTTGGGAACTGCTCCAACAGCACACCATTGTGTTTCCAACTACAGTACCCTGCATAAACTCCAAACTGCAGCTCTTCAAGCCTTGGTGGCATGGAGCCCATATGAAACTCAAGCATTGTACCCACATAGCAGAACCTCAGATTCCTGAAGTCGTCCGGACCAACAGCATACCTTGGAGGCCAGCTGAGACCATCTAACTTGAGATATTGGAGCTCTGGCAACCTCACTAGGTTATCTAGGTCCTCTGCTTCAACAGCGTGTACCATCACTAGGTTATCTAGTTTTGATTAATATCAGTGTCTGAAGAGACCTCAAACGCCCAATTTCCTTAGGGAGCTCATCAACAGGCGTGTCATATAGCTTTAGGTACTTGAGATGCAACAAATTCCCTAGATGTTTTAGGTTGATATGCATAATGTTGTATTCTATACATAGCACACGACAAACTTTGAAGCTATGAAGTGGGGGGTTTATCATAATATTACAATATATAATGTTAAGCGACCTCAACACCTCTGATGTATCCATGGTGTCTTCAAAGCACAACATAAGGTGATTTCGAACAGCCAGCCGGCGTAGCTTGCAGTCAGAGTGAGGCACGCCTGTTTTCGTCTCTCTTCTTAAACTAACCGGAAATAAAAAGTAGCCCGCTACAGTCCAAAAGGGTCATGAAGTCTTCATCTTTCGACAACTTACGGATGAGATCAAACACAATGTCGTGAATACGGAATTCTTCCACAAACCGAGCATATATGCCCTCTATTGGCTGGATCATACTTCTATTCACAAGCTCCTTGAAGTATCTTTCTCCAACCTCAAATAGGCTACCCTCCTCTTTGTCAAGATGGACAGGGTCTGTTTGGTTGGGCTGTGGCTGTGAAAAAAGTTGCTGTGGGCTGTGAGCTGTGGAAAAAGCTGCTGTAGGCTGTGAGCCGTTAAAAAGCTAAAAACCGTTTGGTGGAATCCACTAAAAGTCGTTAAAAGTTCTTCGATATATGTTTTCACAGTTCCATCCGAAAAGCCACTAAAAGCAGGTTCAGGGGTGCTTTCAGATTTGCACTGTGAGAAAGTCAGCTTTTAGAAAAAGCTGCTTCCTGGATCCAGCCCTTTGGTTGGCTTTTGGCTTTTAGGGGCAAAAGCCAAAAGCCAAAAGTCAAACCAAACACACCCTAAGCCTTCACCTATCCACATCCATATTTGTCGGCGTTCCGAGACCGGGGGTCCCCGAGCCGACGAGTGAGTGTGCCGCGTGCCCCAGCCCAGATGGGTCGAGCGCGTGGGCGAGCGCGAAGGGGGGAGAGAGAGAGAGCGAGAGCGAGGTGGCCGGAGCCGGGTCGTGAGGGAGTCGGAGAATTCCCGCGGCCTTCGTGTTCGTCCCGCGCCCAGGTCGGGTGCGCTTGCAGTAGGGGGTTACAAGCGTCCGCGCGGGTGAGGGGAGCGAGCGGCCCCGAGAGAGCGCCTGCCCCTGCCCCTCGTTCCCGCGAGGCCAACCTTCTCTAAGAAGGCCCTGGTCCTTCCTTTTATAGTCGTAAGGGGAGGATCCAGGTGTACAAAATGGGGGTGTAGCAAGGTGCTACGTGTCTAGCGAGGGAGAGCTAGCGCCCTAAGTACATGCCAAGGTGGCAGCCGGAGAGATCTTGGCACCCTGTTGGTGTGGCGTCGTGGCTGTTGGAGGAGTAACGGAGCCTGATGGAGGGACAGCTGTTGGAACAGCTGCGCTCTTGCTGACGTCTCCCTGCTTTCGTAAGGGAGCTGAGAGTCGCCGTCGTCATGGTCTAGTGAGGCGCCATCATTGCCTATCTGGCGGAGCTGGCCAGATGGGACGCCGGTCTTGTTCTCTGCGACCCGAGTCGGCTCAGGGCAGGGTGATGATGACGCTTCCTGTTGACGTGGCGGTCTTGTGTCCTAGGTCGAGCGTCGTGGAGGCTCCTCCGAAGTCGAGGTCGAGTCCATCCTGCATGACAGAGGCCGAGCCCGAACTCCTGGGTCGGGCGAGGCGGAGGTCGTTCGGCAGAGGCCGAGGCGGAGTCCGAGCCCTGGGTCGGGCGAGGCGGAGTTCGTCGTCTTCCGGGGCCTTAGCCCGAGTCCGAGCCCTGGGTCGGGCGGAGCGGAGTTCGCCGTCTTCCGGGGCCTTAGCCCGAGTCCGAGCCCTGGGTCGGGCGGAGCGGAGTTCGCCGTCTTCCGGGGCCTTAGCCCGAGTCCGAGCCCTGGGTCGGGCGGAGCGGAGTTCGCCGTCTTCCGGGGCCTTAGCCCGAGTCCGAGCCCTGGGTCGGGCGGAGCGGAGTTCGCCGTCTTCCGGGGCCTTAGCCCGAGTCCGAGCCCTGGGTCGGGCGGAGCGGAGTTCGCCGTCTTCCGGGGCTTTAGCCCGAGTCCGAGCCCTGGGTCGGGCAGAGCCTCCTATGGCACCTCTGGCGAAGTCTGGTCGCCCGGCGGTCTTACCTTTTGCGTTAAACGCCCCGGTGACTTGGTCGGTTGGCGCGGTGATTTAGTCAGGGTTACTTCTTATCGAAGGCGGGGCCTCGGGCGAGCCGGTGATGCGTCTGCCGTGAAAGAGGAGGCCTCAGGCGAGACGGAGTCATCTTAGGGTCGGCTGCCCTCGCCCGAGGCTAGGCTCGGGCGTGGCGTGATCGAGTCGCTCGTATGGACTGATCCCTGACTTAATCAAACCCATCAGGCCTCTGCAGCTTTATGCTGATGGGGGTTACCAGCTGAGAATTAGGCGTCTTGAGGGTACCCCTAATTATGGTCCCCGACAGTAGCCCCCGAGCCTCGAAGAGAGTGTTAACACTCGCTTGGAGGCTTGCGTCGCACTTTTTTGCAAGGGGACCAGCCTTTCTCGGTGGTACTTTGTTCCGGTGGGTGCGCGCGAGCGCACCCGCCGGGTGTAGCCCCCGAGGCCTCGGAGGAGTGGTTTTACTCCTTCGAGGTCTTAATGCCTTGCGTAATGCCTCGGCTGGTCTGGCGGTTCCCTCATGCGAGCAGGGCGTAGCCCAGGTGCACTGTCGGGGCCCAAGTTCTCGGGCTGGTATGTTGACGCTGTCAACGGTTCGGCCGGAGCCGGGTTTGCGAGAGCAGCCCCCGAGCCTCCGCACGGAGCGAGAGGACGATCAGGGACAGACTCGACTTTTTACATACGCCCCTACGTCGCCTTTCCGCAAGGAGGAGGGGGGGAGAGCGCCATGTTACCCTCGATGGGCACCGAACATGGTGTCTCCGGTGAGCTGCAATCGGGTAATCCGAGTGGACGTCCGTGCCCCGTTCGTTGGGGGTCGGCTAGGGGCCCGGAGGCACGCCCAAAAGTACCTGCGGGTGATCTGCCGGACCCGGTCCCCTAGCGACGGGGTCCGAGGGCTCGTTGCCTCCCTCCGATGGGATTCCGTTACAGAGTCGTTCCCGCTGGTCTCGGAAATGTCCTAGGGTACCTCGGGAGCGCAGCCCGAGCCTTGGTTATGTATCGAACGTACCCCTGGTCATCCCTCGCTCGGCGTCTGAGGCGACTGTGAACCCTTCGACAGGCCAGCCTTCGAACCCCTGATCAGTAGGGGGCACGGAGCCCAAGTAGCCTGAGGCGGTCGTGGGACCTTTCGGGGGCCGACCTTCGAACCCCTGACCAGTAGTGGGTGTCGGGCCCATGCGATCTGAGGCGGCTGTCGAACCCTTCGGGGGGCCAGCCTTCGAACCCCTGATCAGTAGGGAGGCTCGGAGCCTAGTTCCTTCACGGGGAAGGATCCCTTTGGGGGTATCCCCTTTCTCGGTCCCTGTTGCAAGAGATAGAGAAAGAAGGAAAAGGGAAAAAGGATTCGAAATTGAACGTCGTGGCGTACCTTTTTCGGTGTGGCCGTTTTGGCGAAGGCGAAACGTCGCCAGCCGCTCCTGCCAGTAGCGCTGTCCGTCGAGCCGCGGAGTTAATGCGCCGGGGCGAGTAGTTGGCGAGGTTGCCGTTGCGCGTGCGCGAGCCGTTCGAGGTACGGGTCACGGGCGCGTCGTCTTCACGCCGTGAGAGGGGGTTCTCTTGCTGCCTCCGGATGGGACATGAGCTTGGCAGATGGCGTGACCGCTGCTCTTCGCGCGCCTGCCACCGTCATTACTGCCGGCCCATTTTTGACCGCGTTTGACCGCTGCGCCAGGCTGGCGCTGCTGGGTCGCGGGCTGGGTCGCCTCGAATCACGGTATCGGTTCCACAATCGAGGAGGTGCGGTGGTGGAGCGAGTGGCACAGCGGCTCGCATGCAGCACCCGGCGCGCCAGTTGCACGACGCGTGGGCTTGAGCCGTCGCGCTGGCCTATCAGGAGTCGGAGAGGCGCGTCCACTTGGCGCGGTTGCATGCCGCCTGCATGGCCGCCTGCCCCTTTCGCCCGCTGGTCCGGGCAAAAGTGGAGGGTCACTTGTAACCGCTGGGTGGTTGCGTGCGTCGTGCGCGGCAGTTCGGCTTCTTTTGCTTGGAGCCGGTCTGCATGACAGGCGGGCCCCAGCCCCCGCGCCGCAGGGGAGGGCTTTGGAGGTGTGTTGGAGAAGACTCAGCCCGTGACGGTTGGGGGCGCGAGCACGGAGAGTTGCCTTTAAAAGGAGGGCGACCCCTTTCGTAGGGTGACCGTGTCTTCTTCCTCCCTTATGCATTGTGTCTCTCCATCTTCCAAGCCCCCGGATGGGGGAACCGCCGTCTTTTCGCCCCATCGTTGGGGGAACGCAACTCCGTGGGAGTTGGTACCTTTCAGCCATCGTTCGGCTTCAAGGATTTTCATCACACAGCCCGGTTGCTTCCCTCCGCTGGTGATCACCCAAGACGGTGACCTCCAGCTCCCGGAGGGGGAAAGGTAAACCGGGCTATGGTCCTGGCCTTGCCCTCGGTGTTGAGGGTGTTCGTCACCCTCGCCGGGGCGGGGAACGAGGCGAGCCGGGGCTCCACCTTCTGCACGGGTTGGCTCGGAAATGAAACCTGGTTGGCCGGAGCCTAGCCGGGTTGTCTGTTGGCAGGATTGTCGTCGGAGTTGCTCAGCCGAGGCTTCGGATCGAGCTGGCGCCCTCGGAAGGCGGTCGGCCGAGGCCCCGGAGGTGGCCGGCCAAGCCGTCCGCTCGGGCCGGGTTCTCGGAGAAGTCCCTGGCAGAGATTGCTCGAGCGTGGTGATGACGTCGTCCTTCGGAGCGGAGGCCTTTGGACCGCGTCGCCGTCCGAGGCTAGGTCGGGCCTTGCCGAAGGTGCCGTCGATGCCGAGGGTGTCATTGCCCTCTTCCAGCGTCAAGACCCGAGCCTGCAGGGTCAAATCGTCTTGTAGCGTGTGCCTTGTGCGGCCGTCGAGGCCGGAACACACACCCTTGCCGTGTTATGAAGCTGCGTCTCTTTTCCTCTTGTTTCGAGTATCTGGACTTTTTGTCGGTAGCAGGGATGTTAGTGCGAGCGAGAGTTGCTTCTCGCGGAAGGTGATGAGTGAGGTATCCGTATCCCGGAGGCGTGGGAGTCCCTCGGCTCGGTCGGCCTTGCCGCTTACGCGTACTTTCACCCGTCCATGAGGCCCTGTCACCGACTCGGTCGAGAAGGCTCGAAGAATCGCTTCGACAGAAAGGCTTTCGAACGTAAAGACTTATTCGATCCGCAGAGTCACCTTATCCGAACGCGAGTTACTTATCGCAGAAGGTGATGAGTGAGGTATCCGTATCCCGGAGGCGTAGGAATCCCTCGGCTCGGTCAGCCTTGGCTGCTTACGTGTACCCCGTCGTTTCCAGGACCCACTTTTCGAAGTAGTCAAAAAGCACGAAAGATATTCTGGTAAAAGAGATTTTTTGTTCGAGGAAAATTTTGACGCAGAGGGGGTTTCCCCCCTTTTAGCCCCCGAGGGAGGGTCGGGCTTTGCCGAGGCGAGGCTGACCCTTCCTTGTTGACTAAACTTTGCGTGGGTGCGGGGTATATGAACAACTTGGAAACATCTTAAGGGTAGAAGCGACGTAGCTGTTGGATGTTCCAGGCGTTGCCGTAGACCTCGCCCTGGCTGTTGGCCAGCTTGTACGTTCCGGGCTTCAGAACTTTGGCGATGATGAACGGCCCCTCCCAGGGGGGCGTGAGCTTGTGTCTCCCTCGGTCGTCTTGCCGCAGCCGAAGCACCAGGTCGCCCACCTGGAGGTCTCGGGGTCGGACCCCTCGGGCGTGGTAGCGTCGCAGGGACTGCTGGTACCGCGCCGAGTGTAGTAAGGCCCTGTCCCGAGCCTCGTCCAGCTGGTCCAGCGAGTCTTCTCGGCTTGCTTGGTTACTTTCGTCGTCGTAGGCCCTCGTCCTCGGGGAGCCGTATTCCAGGTCCGTGGGCAAGACGGCCTCGGCCCCGTAGACCAGGAAGAAAGGCGTGAAACCCGTGGCTCGGCTCGGCGTCATCCTCAGGCTCCAGACCACCGAGGGGAGTTCCTTCATCCACCGCTTGCCGAACTTGTTGAGGTTGTTGTAAATTCGAGGCTTGAGCCCTTGTAGGATCATGCCATTGGCACGCTCTACTTGCCCATTCGACATGGGATGAGCTACGGCGGCCCAGTCCACCCGGATGCTGTGATCGTCGCAAAAATCCAAGAATTTTTTGCCGGTGAACTGGGTGCCATTGTCGGTGATGATGGAGTTCGGGACCCCAAAGCGATGGATGATGTTGGTGAAGAATGCCATCGCCTGCTCGGACCTGATGCTGTTCAGGGGTCGGACCTCGATCCACTTGGAGAATTTGTCGACGGCGACCAGCAGGTGCGTGTAGCCCCCGGGCGCCTTCTGCAGAGGGCCGACGAGGTCCAGACCCCACACAGCGAAGGGCCGGGTGATGGGTATCGTCTGCAGAGCCTGAGCGGGCAGGTGGGTCTGCTTCGCATAGAATTGGCACCCTTCGCAGGCGCGGACAATTCTAGTGGCGTCAGCCACCGCCGTTGGCCAGTAGAAGCCTTGGCAGAAAGCGTTCCCGACGAGGGTTCGGGGTGCTGCATGATGGCCGCAAGCCCCCGAGTGTATTTCCCGCAGGAGTTCCTGACCTTCGGCGATGGAGATGCATCGCTGGAGGATGCCCGAGGGGCTACGGTGGTAGAGCTCCTTCTCATCGCCCAGCAAGACGAACGACTTGGCGCGTCGCGCTACCCGCCGAGCCTCGGCTCGGTCGAGGGGCAGTTCTCCTTGGTGGAGATATTGCAGGTACGGGGTTTGCCAATCTTGATCTGGCACGACCCCGTTCTGCTCCTTCTTGATGCGCAGCGCTTCGCCCTCGGGCTCCGAGGGTTCCTCGGGTTGAGCCGAGGATGGCTCGGGCTGGGCCGAGGTCACCTCGGACGAGGCCGAGGGTGCCTCGGGCTCGGGCGCGTCGCCTATCTTGACGGAGGGTTGGTGCAGATCCCGGGAGAAGACGTCCGGGGGAACCGTCGTTCGCCCCGAGGCTATCTTCGCCAGCTCGTCCGCAGTCTCGTTGTAGCGCCGGGCGATGCGGTTAAGCTCGAGCCCGTAGAACTTGTCTTCCAGGCGTCGAACCTCCTCACAGTAGGCCTCCATCTTCGGGTCGCGGCAGAGGGAGTTCTTCATGACTTGGTCGATGACGAGCTGCGAGTCGCCGCGTGCATCGAGGCGTCGGACCCCTAGCTCGATGGCGATTCGCAATCCGTTGACCAGAGCCTCGTACTCAGCCACATTGTTGGACGCCGGGAAATGGAGGCGTAGCACGTAGCGCAGGTGTTTCCCGAGGGGCGAGACGAAGAGCAGGCCCGCGCCAGCTCCCGTCTCCATCAGCGACCCGTCGAAAAACATGGTCCAGAGCTCCGGCTGGATCGGAGCCGTCGGCATGTAACACCCGGATTTTAGGGGTCCAAAACCCGGGGGTAACATAAACACCAGGTATGCTGGGACCAAGTCTCAAACATATGATGTATAGTGGCACAGGATCGAATGTCACATCTTTATATATAACAGGAGATCTATACAAAATAATTAATTACATTATTAGGAGACAACGGTCCAGCAACCCAAAATTGACTGGGAGACGACGACCTAGACCTCTCACGAACTCATCACATCATCCTCCATGAGCATCATCCTGCAGTACCTGATCTTGACCTGTGGTGTATGTGAGACAGCAAGAGTGAGCTCACATACGTTCATCGCTCAACAAGTTGTGGGGAATAATGTGCATGAACTCACCAAAGGTGGGAGCTCATAAAGTGTAAGGCTTACCAAAGAAGATGGTTAGAGCTGAGCATTGCTTTTAAAGTTGGTCAAAATTTTATTAGCAATTACTAAGTATAAGTAAATACCAAACCCAATTAAGTAATAGAACAAAAGTAACATCAACATCACCTGCAATGCAATGCATATGACAAATTGAATTTAGTTCCATAAATTAATCATGTGAGGGTCCGAGCTGCTCATGACCGTGAGCACGGCTAGTATACCAGTTTTACACTCTGCAGAGGTTGCGCATCTTTACCCACAAGTCGTGTTACCCATCTGCCAAGGGGTCATGAATCCCATACACCTCTACCAAGGAAGTGAGGCAGGGTAGCACTACGAGGCCTTTACAAAGTTCCACTAGCTTCCGAAAACCCGCTACAGTTTATAGGAAGATCCAGTACAGGAATCCCTTGCAGGACCGCCATCGCAGCAAAATCCTCCCGAGGGCACTTCCCGCACTGACCTCTCCCCTACTGCCCTTGCCCCTTTCGGGTAAGGTAGTCTTCCACTAGCTTTCCTAATTAATCAGCCAAGGGCATCCCATACTACCCTTGTGGTAGCACTGTTTTCCCGGGTGGTCGCTCCATGTTCCAATTAACATTAATGATATCAACATGAACATAAACAGAATAACAACTAGAATTGGAACATGGAGGTAATAAATGATTATCCCAAAACCATATAAAGCAATAGCAAACTACCCAAGTGATTCAGGGGTGAACAAGGTAATGAGATAAACAATCTAGGGTGACCTATTGGGTCCCATCAAAATTAACCTATGCAGATCATTATGATTAATTAGAACATGAGTAGGTGAAAAGAAGTGATCAAGGGCACAACTTGCCTGGGCCTTGAGAATCCAGGTACCAGGATGATCTTCAGATGACACGTGTCCTCACTGCTAGTCGTAGTAATACAAACATACATGGTATAGGCAAAATTAACATTACACCAAACATATATGCAAAATAGATATTAATAATCTACATATTAAAATAAGATCACAGGAAAAAGAATTATTAATTTTGGAGTTGTAGAATTCATGTTATGAATTTCCTAAAATTTAAGGTGATTATAATATGATTAAATGATAAATAATTTCCTAACAGAGTTCATGCCAAAACAGTAATTCTAAGTGATAGAGAATATTATTACAAAATTTTAGGAATTGGAATGGTTCAATTTGGAGCTCATATACATTTTCTATGAATTATATAAATTCTAGGAATTATTTTTATATTAAAAACTCATTTTCTAATTAGTTTCCCTGATTTTATAATTCACTGGACTGGGCCTCAATTACAGGGAAGCACAGGGGGCTCGGTGTAATATTTCTAAGACTCAGCGCATAGTCAGACTGGACGGCGGGTTGATATCTAAATACTTCGGGGGCTCTTAAGCTAAAAAGCCAGAGCGAAAGGGGTATCGGGTGGCACTGGCCGTCCGATCAGAATTGGACGCGTAAGATTAGATCATATCTTATAACGAAACGGTACACACGGAGAGCCCTCGGATCGTGAATCAACGGTTTGGATTTAATGAGTCGCGGATCCACTCCGCGCCACTGGATCATGCATCTACGGTCTCCGTTCGATCGAGCGAAGGGGTACGCCCCGATCTAATCGTGGCCGTTGAATAGGATCCAACGGCCAGGAGCCCTTCCCCCAATCTCCAGCATCCCGAGCGGCGGCGGTGGCGCTCCCACGGCGGAGCTTCGCCGGCGAGCGCGCAATCCGGTCAACCGCAACCCCGTGCCTAAAATTAAACAGTGCCACGCGTACCAGAGGCCAAGGCGAGATCGATCGTGGGCTTTTTACCTCGGTTTGGCGACGATGATAGCTCGGCCACGACGCGGCGCGGGTTCACGGCGGCGCAGCGGACACGGCGAGGGATTCCGGCGAGGCCCGCGACGAATCCCGGGCGTTCTTGCTACGGATGCCACCCAGCTGGCCAGACGAAGCCCGCGGACACACAACCGAGGGTCGGACCGACGGCGAAAGGGGAAAGGCACGGCGGCGGGTTTCTTCTTCTCTCTCGCGCTCCTTCACGTCTTTGGTGGATCCCGGGCGCGGTGCGACACGGGGAAGCTAGGGGAACGACCCGAGCTTTTATACCCAGGCGGCGAAGTCCGAGCACGGGCGCGAGGAACGAGATTCCCGGCGGCATCGCGGAGGTCGTTGCGGTGCGATCGGCGTAGCTGTTGAAGATGGTCCTGACAAGTGGGCCCCGCGAACCAGAGACAGAGAGAGCAGGCGAGCGTGAGGCAAGAGCGGCTGACGGGGTGGCCCGCGGAGCAGCGAGGGATGGCGCGCGCGCGGCGTGAGAGGCTGCCCGATGGGGCCCGCGTGTCGGCGCCGAGCGGGAGAGGTTGGGCCGCGCGGGATATGGGCCGAAATGGTGGTCGCCGGCCCATGAAGGATTTTATTCTTTTTCTTTTTCTTTTCTATTTTCTTTTCCCCATTTTCAAATCCAATTCAAATCCAATTTGAATTCAAGTTTGAATTTCAAACTTTTGTGAATAACTTGTCCTCAGTTTGAAAGGTATAATTTATTAATATAAGTGTGAAGGATATTTATTTTATTTTATGTAATATTTTTCTTAGTTCTTCCCTTCTCTTTTTATTTTCTATTTTCTATTCCAAATTCAAATTTAATTTTAACTATTCAAAATCCAATTCACATTTTACTTTGAATTTCAGGTTCCTCAAATCAAATATAATCCTGAAGGGAATTTAGACTTTACTGTTTGGATCACTTATTTATTTTTAATAAGTATATAGCCTTTCCTTTTCTTTTCTATTTCTAGTTCAAATCCAAACTTATATTTTTATTTTAGTTTTCAGATTTTTCAAATGTATTAATTGAAATCCAAGGGTGAATATAAACCATACTATTTTATTATTACTAGTTTAAGTTTTATTCTCCTTGTTTATTTATTTCATGAGATGTATAAATGGTTTCCTTTAAAAGAAAAATTCTTTTTCTCCTCATTTTTCTTATTTTCCAAATTTCCAAAACATTATGATATTTTGTTCAAATTTCTTCTACCAATTTCCAATCCCAAAATTTGGGTGTTACAAATCCTACCCCCCTTAAAAATAATCTCGTCCTCGAGATTTGAAAGAAAAAAAAAAGATGCATACTCATATGCACAAACAAAGAGATCTTAGCATGAGGTATAATTCTTTAACAAAACATTGGGTCAATAGACCTTATTGTTCCTTCTTAACATAGTCTCATATCATCTACTAACTAAAGTGACATCTAGATCTTATAAATCATCATAATCTATATCTATGTAGCTTGGTGAAGCTGGTGGTGGTGGTGGAGGTTGTTGTTGTTGTCTCTCCAGCCGTGCTTGCCTTATTTCTTGGCGGGCTTGACGTATTTCCTCGCGTTGTTGTCTTATCTGATTCTGCATCTCGGTCACCATGTCTGTTAACTGTTGTATTACCAGTCTTTGGGTAGCAACCACTTGATTGAGGTCAACAGGTGGAGGATTTGGAGGATTCATTTTCTGTTTGTTGTTACGTGATAATCTTTCCTTTCCTGGTATTGACCATGAAAGTTAGAAGCATGTGGTAATAGTTTTGCAAAGGAAATTACTAAGCGGAATGGATAAGTTAGTAGTTGGTTATAATCTATAGATTCTTTGGTAGGGCTTAATTTATGTCCAGATTGGGGTAACCAATCATATAAGGTGAATATCCAAGGGTAAGATAGAATCTGTCAAGATGAGAGATATACATGGGTGAGATAGGTTACAAGATGTAGGTTAAAAGTTTGTTTGTTATTAGGTGGGAATAGAAAGGTCATACTATTCATTATGGCACTATGGGTTGGGTTAGCTCATGGTTGAATTGATCCAATGTGCTAAGATAAGTTAATACATGGCTAGTGGGGTCTAATCTCTTCTACTAGTGTCATTAATCTGCTTAAGTGGACCACATTAAGTTAGATAACATTAGACCACAATAGATCAGGTCACATTAGGTAGGATAAGAATTGGATATGACTAGATTAGACTAGTTTAGGCTTAGATAGGTCCAACTGGGTAGAATATGTATTATTAAGATATGTTAGGATGTTTTAAGATTAATTTGATATGTTATGATGAGATAGAATCTCTTGCTAGGTTAAAATTGAGGGTTATGCAACTATCAGATAGTTGAGGTAGTTGTATATAGCCAAGTTGATCTATCATTCTTAATTTAGTGCGGGGTGAACTAAGTTAAGACCTGTTCTATATGGGTAAAGTCTAAACTATTTCATCAGTATTATCTAACATGTTTGATAAGTCACATTGGATTTGATCAGATCTAGGTTAGATTGGTGTGACTTGTTTGACTAGATAAGATCTAATTAATTTGCATTAGATCATGGTTGTTAAACTAAGGTGGATAAGTATGTTTATTAGGATAAGATGGATCCATAAAGATAAGATAGAATCTTTCGAGGTCGGTTAGGTCTATTAAGATGAGATAAAATCTGTTCAAGATAAGATGGATATCTTTTAAGATGAGATGGATCTATTAAGATAAGGGGGAATCCTTTTAAGATAAGATGAATTGGTTAGAATGAGATCTTTTAGGATAAGATAAATCTCTTAAGCTGGATATGTTCCAATGGGGATAATCTAGGTTGTCTAGTTATCTTACAAATGCTATCCTTTATGCCTAGATGTATATGCAGATGTAATTGTGGACATTAATCCACAACCCATCACACTCAATCAAAAATCCAAATCAGACAAATATCATAAGAACAAACATTCAAATACAGACACTTATAAAAATAGTTTTGTTTTTGTTCCTAGGATTAGGTCTCCTATTCCTAAAGGTCACTTTAGGCACAGGATTTCAAAGTGTGAAATCCAAGTTTGTCTTTTAGAAGGAAAAGGTAAGAATAATCAGAGTAAGCGGAAATAGATGAGAAAAAGATTAAGATAAGTTTAGAAAAGAATCAGAGTAGCAAAGATAAGTATGTAGGGGTTGTCCAGTTCTATCTAGGTTTCGTCCTACAGTCAACATTCCTCTGATACCACTTCTGTAACACCCGGATTTTAGGGGTCCAAAACCCGGGGGTAACATAAACACCAGGTATGCTGGGACCAAGTCTCAAACATATGATGTATAGTGGCACAGGATCGAATGTCACATCTTTATATATAACAGGAGATCTATACAAAATAATTAATTACATTATTAGGAGACAACGGTCCAGCAACCCAAAATTGACTGGGAGACGACGACCTAGACCTCTCACGAACTCATCACATCATCCTCCATGAGCATCATCCTGCAGTACCTGATCTTGACCTGTGGTGTATGTGAGACAGCAAGAGTGAGCTCACATACGTTCATCGCTCAACAAGTTGTGGGGAATAATGTGCATGAACTCACCAAAGGTGGGAGCTCATAAAGTGTAAGGCTTACCAAAGAAGATGGTTAGAGCTGAGCATTGCTTTTAAAGTTGGTCAAAATTTTATTAGCAATTACTAAGTATAAGTAAATACCAAACCCAATTAAGTAATAGAACAAAAGTAACATCAACATCACCTGCAATGCAATGCATATGACAAATTGAATTTAGTTCCATAAATTAATCATGTGAGGGTCCGAGCTGCTCATGACCGTGAGCACGGCTAGTATACCAGTTTTACACTCTGCAGAGGTTGCGCATCTTTACCCACAAGTCGTGTTACCCATCTGCCAAGGGGTCATGAATCCCATACACCTCTACCAAGGAAGTGAGGCAGGGTAGCACTACGAGGCCTTTACAAAGTTCCACTAGCTTCCGAAAACCCGCTACAGTTTATAGGAAGATCCAGTACAGGAATCCCTTGCAGGACCGCCATCGCAGCAAAATCCTCCCGAGGGCACTTCCCGCACTGACCTCTCCCCTACTGCCCTTGCCCCTTTCGGGTAAGGTAGTCTTCCACTAGCTTTCCTAATTAATCAGCCAAGGGCATCCCATACTACCCTTGTGGTAGCACTGTTTTCCCGGGTGGTCGCTCCATGTTCCAATTAACATTAATGATATCAACATGAACATAAACAGAATAACAACTAGAATTGGAACATGGAGGTAATAAATGATTATCCCAAAACCATATAAAGCAATAGCAAACTACCCAAGTGATTCAGGGGTGAACAAGGTAATGAGATAAACAATCTAGGGTGACCTATTGGGTCCCATCAAAATTAACCTATGCAGATCATTATGATTAATTAGAACATGAGTAGGTGAAAAGAAGTGATCAAGGGCACAACTTGCCTGGGCCTTGAGAATCCAGGTACCAGGATGATCTTCAGATGACACGTGTCCTCACTGCTAGTCGTAGTAATACAAACATACATGGTATAGGCAAAATTAACATTACACCAAACATATATGCAAAATAGATATTAATAATCTACATATTAAAATAAGATCACAGGAAAAAGAATTATTAATTTTGGAGTTGTAGAATTCATGTTATGAATTTCCTAAAATTTAAGGTGATTATAATATGATTAAATGATAAATAATTTCCTAACAGAGTTCATGCCAAAACAGTAATTCTAAGTGATAGAGAATATTATTACAAAATTTTAGGAATTGGAATGGTTCAATTTGGAGCTCATATACATTTTCTATGAATTATATAAATTCTAGGAATTATTTTTATATTAAAAACTCATTTTCTAATTAGTTTCCCTGATTTTATAATTCACTGGACTGGGCCTCAATTACAGGGAAGCACAGGGGGCTCGGTGTAATATTTCTAAGACTCAGCGCATAGTCAGACTGGACGGCGGGTTGATATCTAAATACTTCGGGGGCTCTTAAGCTAAAAAGCCAGAGCGAAAGGGGTATCGGGTGGCACTGGCCGTCCGATCAGAATTGGACGCGTAAGATTAGATCATATCTTATAACGAAACGGTACACACGGAGAGCCCTCGGATCGTGAATCAACGGTTTGGATTTAATGAGTCGCGGATCCACTCCGCGCCACTGGATCATGCATCTACGGTCTCCGTTCGATCGAGCGAAGGGGTACGCCCCGATCTAATCGTGGCCGTTGAATAGGATCCAACGGCCAGGAGCCCTTCCCCCAATCTCCAGCATCCCGAGCGGCGGCGGTGGCGCTCCCACGGCGGAGCTTCGCCGGCGAGCGCGCAATCCGGTCAACCGCAACCCCGTGCCTAAAATTAAACAGTGCCACGCGTACCAGAGGCCAAGGCGAGATCGATCGTGGGCTTTTTACCTCGGTTTGGCGACGATGATAGCTCGGCCACGACGCGGCGCGGGTTCACGGCGGCGCAGCGGACACGGCGAGGGATTCCGGCGAGGCCCACGACGAATCCCGGGCGTTCTTGCTACGGATGCCACCCAGCTGGCCAGACGAAGCCCGCGGACACACAACCGAGGGTCGGACCGACGGCGAAAGGGGAAAGGCACGGCGGCGGGTTTCTTCTTCTCTCTCGCGCTCCTTCACGTCTTTGGTGGATCCCGGGCGCGGTGCGACACGGGGAAGCTAGGGGAACGACCCGAGCTTTTATACCCAGGCGGCGAAGTCCGAGCACGGGCGCGAGGAACGAGATTCCCGGCGGCATCGCGGAGGTCGTTGCGGTGCGATCGGCGTAGCTGTTGAAGATGGTCCTGACAAGTGGGCCCCGCGAACCAGAGACAGAGAGAGCAGGCGAGCGTGAGGCAAGAGCGGCTGACGGGGTGGCCCGCGGAGCAGCGAGGGATGGCGCGCGCGCGGCGTGAGAGGCTGCCCGATGGGGCCCGCGTGTCGGCGCCGAGCGGGAGAGGTTGGGCCGCGCGGGATATGGGCCGAAATGGTGGTCGCCGGCCCATGAAGGATTTTATTCTTTTTCTTTTTCTTTTCTATTTTCTTTTCCCCATTTTCAAATCCAATTCAAATCCAATTTGAATTCAAGTTTGAATTTCAAACTTTTGTGAATAACTTGTCCTCAGTTTGAAAGGTATAATTTATTAATATAAGTGTGAAGGATATTTATTTTATTTTATGTAATATTTTTCTTAGTTCTTCCCTTCTCTTTTTATTTTCTATTTTCTATTCCAAATTCAAATTTAATTTTAACTATTCAAAATCCAATTCACATTTTACTTTGAATTTCAGGTTCCTCAAATCAAATATAATCCTGAAGGGAATTTAGACTTTACTGTTTGGATCACTTATTTATTTTTAATAAGTATATAGCCTTTCCTTTTCTTTTCTATTTCTAGTTCAAATCCAAACTTATATTTTTATTTTAGTTTTCAGATTTTTCAAATGTATTAATTGAAATCCAAGGGTGAATATAAACCATACTATTTTATTATTACTAGTTTAAGTTTTATTCTCCTTGTTTATTTATTTCATGAGATGTATAAATGGTTTCCTTTAAAAGAAAAATTCTTTTTCTCCTCATTTTTCTTATTTTCCAAATTTCCAAAACATTATGATATTTTGTTCAAATTTCTTCTACCAATTTCCAATCCCAAAATTTGGGTGTTACACGGCAACTGGGTGTCGACCCATTCGGCTACGAAGTCCGCCAGTGCCTGGGACTTGATGGCCTTCCGAGGGGCGAACGAGATTGCCTCGCCCATGATTTCCACCGCCCACTTCGCGATCCGTCCCGAGGCTTCTCGGCACTGGATGATCTCCCCCAGGGGGAAGGATGACACCACAGTCACCGGATGAGACTCGAAGTAATGTCGCAGCTTTCGCCTCGTCAGGATCACTGCATATAGCAGCTTCTGGACTTGTGGGTAGTGGATCTTGGTCTCGGACAGCACTTCGCTGACGAAGTAAACTGGCCTCTGAATGGGCAAAGCATGCCCCTCTTCCTGCCTTTCGACCACGATCGCGGCACTGACCACCTGAGTGGTTGCGGCGACGTAGACCAAGAGGGTTTCTCCATCAGCTGGGGGTACCAAGATGGGCGCCTGGGTGAGGAGCGCCTTCAGGTTCCCGAGGGCTTCCTCGGCCTCGGGAGTCCAAGTGAAGCACTCGGCCTTCCTTAAGAGACGGTACAGGGGCAGGCCTCTTTCGCCGAGGCGCGAGATGAAACGGCTCAAGGCCGCGAGGCATCCCATGACCCTCTGTACGCCTTTTAAGTCCTTGATGGGCCCCATGTTTGTGATGGCCGCGATCTTCTCCGGGTTGGCTTCGATGCCCCGCTCGGAGACGATGAATCCCAAAAGCATGCCCCGGGGCACCCCGAAGACACACTTCTCGGGATTGAGCTTGACGCCCTTCGCCTTGAGACACCGGAATGTCAGTTCGAGGTCGGAGAGAAGGTCGGAGGCTTTCCTCGTCTTGACTACGATGTCATCGACGTAGGCCTCGACCGTGCGACCGATGTGTTCGCCGAACACATGGTTCATGCACCGCTGGTACGTTGCACCCGCGTTCCTCAAACCGAACGGCATTGTGACATAACAGTACATGCCGAAGGGCGTGATGAAAGAAGTTGCGAGCTGGTCGGACTCTTTCATCTTGATTTGATGATACCCTGAGTAGGCATCGAGGAAAGACAGGGTTTCGCACCCTGCAGTGGAGTCCACGATTTGATCGATGCGAGGTAGAGGGTAGGGGACTTTCGGACATGCTTTGTTGAGACCAGTGTAGTCTACACACATCCGCCATTTCCCCCCTTTTTTCCTCACAAGTACAGGGTTGGCAAGCCATTCGGGATGGAATACCTCTTTGATGAACCCTGCTGCCATCAGCTTGTGGACCTCCTCGCCTATCACCCTGCGCCTTTCCTCGTCGAATGGGCGCAGAGGCTGTCTGACCGGTCGGGCCCCGGCCCGAATATCCAGCGAGTGCTCGGCGACATCCCTCGGTATGCCGGGCATGTCCGAGGGACTCCACGCAAAGACGTCGGCGTTTGCGCGGAGAAAGTCGACGAGCACTGCTTCCTATTTGGGGTCGAGCCCGGATCCGATCCGAATCTGCCTGGAGGTGTCGCCACTGGGGTCGAGGGGGACGGCCTTAACCGTCTCCGCTGGCTCGAAGTTGCCGGCATGTCGCTTCACGTCCGGCACCTCTCGGGAGAGGCTTTCCAGGTCGGCAATGAGGGCCTCGGACTCGGCGAGGGCCTCGGCGTACTCCACGCACTCCACATCGCATTCGAATGCGTGTTTGTACGTGGGGCCGACGGTGATGACCCCGTTGGGGCCCGGCATCTTGAGCTTCAGGTAGGTGTAGTTGGGGATGGCCATGAACTTCGCGTAGCATGGCCTTCCCAACACTGCATGGTAGGTTCCTCGGAACCCGACCACTTCGAACGTCAAAGTCTCCCTTCGGAAGTTGGAGGGTGTTCCGAAGCAGACAGGAAGGTCGATCTGCCCGAGGGGCTGGACGCGCTTCCCAGGGATGATCCCATGGAAGGGCGCAGCGCCTGCTCGGACGGATGACAGACCGACGCGCAGGAGCCTGAGGGTCTCGGCGTAGATGATGTTGAGGCAGCTGCCCCCATCCATCAGGACCTTGGTGAGCCTGACGTCGCCGATGACGGGGTCGACGACGAGCGGGTACTTCCCCGGGCTCGGCACGTGGTCGGGGTGGTCGTCCCGGTCGAAGGTGATGGGCTTGTCGGACCAGTCTAGGTATACTGGCGCCGCCACCTTCACCGAGCAGACCTCCCGACGCTCTTGCTTATGATGCCGAGCCGAGGCATTCGCCGCATGCCCTCCGTAGATCATGAAGCAGTCGCGGACCTCTGGGAATTCTCCTGCTTGGTGATCTTCCTTCTTGCCGTCGTCGTGAGCCCTGCCACCCTCTGCGGGTGGCCCGGCCCTGTGGAAGTGGCGCCGAAGCATGACGCACTCCTCGAGAGTGTGCTTGACGGGCCCCTGATGGTAGGGGCACGTCTCCTTGAGTGCCTTGTCGAAGAGGTTAGCACCTCCGGGGGGCTTCCGAGGGTTCTTGTGCTCGGCGGCGGCGACAAGGTCTGCATCGGGAACGTCGCGTTTCGCTTGCGACTTCCTCCTGCCTTTCTTCTTGGCGCCGCGCGGAGTAGACGCCTCGGGAGCATCTTCCGACGGGCAGCCCTGGGGCTGCTTGTCCTTTCGGAAGATGGCCTCTACCGCCTCCTGGCCGGAGGCGAACTTGGTGGCGATGTCCATCAGCTCGCTCGCCCTGGTGGGGGTCTTGCGACCCAACTTGCTCACCAGGTCACGGCAGGTGGTGCCGGCGAGGAACGCGCCGATGACATCAGAGTCGGTGATGTTGGGCAGCTCGGTGCGCTGCTTCGAGAACCGCCGGATGTAGTCCCGGAGAGACTCTCCCGGCAGTTGCCGACAGCTTCGGAGGTCCCAGGAATTCCCGGGGCGCACGTACGTGCCCTGGAAGTTGCCGGCGAAAGCCTGGACCAGATCTTCCCAGTTGGAAATCTGCCCCGAAGGCAGGTGCTCCAACCAAGCACGAGCGGTGTCGGAGAGGAACAGGGGGAGGTTGCGGATGATGAGGTTGTCGTCGTCCGTCCCACCCAGCTGACAGGCCAGGCGGTAGTCCACGAGCCACAATTCCGGTCTCGTTTCCCCCGAGTACTTCGTGATAGTAGTCGGGGGTCGGAATCGGGTCGGGAACGGCGCCCGCCGAATGGCTCGGCTGAAGACCTGCGGACCGGGTGGTTCGGGCGAGGGACTCCGATCCTCCCCGCTGTCGTAGCGTCCCCCACGCCTGGGGTGATAACCTCGGCGCACCCTTTCGTCGAGGCGGGCCCGACGGTCGCGATGAGGGTGCTCGTCGCCGAGGCGGCCCGGGGCCGCAGGCGCGGTGTTGCGCGTGCGCCCGGTGTAGACCGAGGCTTCCCGCGTGAGTCGGGAAGTCGCGGCACGAGGTTCCGAGGGGTACCCCTGCCTTCGAGAGGCAGAGCTCTCGGCCCGCCGGGCCGCAGCGCCTTCCAGGAGATGCTTGAGTTCTCCCTGGATTCGCCGACCCTCGGTGGTTGATGACTCCGGCATCGCGCGGAGGAGCATCGCTGCGGCGGCCAGGTCCTGACCGGTTCCGCCGGATGCGGGTGGCGGTCTGTCCCTGGCATCGTTGGCGATGCGGTGCTGGAGACCTTGGGGCAGGTGACGTATTCCTCCGGCTTGGGGCTGGCTCGCCCATACCTGCCCGACGTCCTGGCGTATTGCCTCGAGCGCTCCTGCTCCCTCATCGAGCCCGGCCTGCGCCCCGCGGACTTGCTCGAGCTGTGGGTCGTGACCCCCCGCCGGAACGGGGACCACAGCTAGCTCCCGCGGGATGTCGGCGCGAGGCGCTGGCCTAGGGAGATCGCCATCCTCCGGCATGCCGAGTTGGCTGCCTCCGGAGGGATCCCCTAGCTCAACGTGGAAACATTCGCGGCTCGGGCCGCAGTCCTTGTCGTCAAGGCTGCGGCTGCCGTCGGAACGGTCGGAGAGGCAGTAGTCACATGCGGTCATGAAGTCCCGCATGGCACTGGGGTTGCCAGATCCGGAGAAATCCCAGCAGATGCTGGGGTCGTCATCTTCCTCGGACCCAGAGGGTCCGTAGGTCGAGACACCCGTCAATCGGTCCCAAGGCAACCGCACACGAAACCCCAGAGAGGTTGCACTCGCCTCAACGTGAGCGCCCGCCAAAGCGAGGTCGCCAGGCGGGTTGAGGCCGAGTCGAAATGACGAAAGATGGGTAGCAGTCGGTACCTTTTTGTCGACGAGGAGCGATGAAGTCACGTCGGGGGCTGATCGCGCCGTCGTCTTGGGTACGAGGGCGACGTCCTGCAGGCCCTTCGCGAGCGTGCCGGCGTCGTCCATCTGCTCGGGGCCGACGTGTTGCGGGGGGATGCTGCTCGCCTTTGCCTCGAACGCGAGGGTGACGCCTTGCGTGTCCTCCGTTGGGGCACTGGGGATGTCGATTTGCTCGACAGCTGTCGGAGCGCAGCCTCCCGCTCGGCCTTGGTTGCCCCGCCTCCTCCTTCGATGGCGAGGGAGAGGACGGAGCGAGCTCGAAAGTTGTCCTTCCCCCATGCGGGAAAGGCGTCGTCGATTCCGCCGCCGGCGGGCGGGCTGTCCGCCACCATTGTCGCTGTCGCGCGGCGGTGGAAGGAGTATCATGTCGTAGCTGCCGTCGAAGGACATGAACTCAAGACTCCCGAAACGGAGCACCGTCCCGGGTTGAAGAGGTCGTTGGAGACTGCCCATCTGGAGCTTGACGGGAATCTACTCGTCAACACGCAGCAGGCCCCTACCTGGCGCGCCAACTGTCGGCGTTCCGAGACCGGGGGTCCCCGAGCCGACGAGTGAGTGTGCCGCGTGCCCCAGCCCAGATGGGTCGAGCGCGTGGGCGAGCGCGAAGGGGGGAGAGAGAGAGAGCGAGAGCGAGGTGGCCGGAGCCGGGTCGTGAGGGAGTCGGAGAATTCCCGCGGCCTTCGTGTTCGTCCCGCGCCCAGGTCGGGTGCGCTTGCAGTAGGGGGTTACAAGCGTCCGCGCGGGTGAGGGGAGCGAGCGGCCCCGAGAGAGCGCCTGCCCCTGCCCCTCGTTCCCGCGAGGCCAACCTTCTCTAAGAAGGCCCTGGTCCTTCCTTTTATAGTCGTAAGGGGAGGATCCAGGTGTACAAAATGGGGGTGTAGCAAGGTGCTACGTGTCTAGCGAGGGAGAGCTAGCGCCCTAAGTACATGCCAAGGTGGCAGCCGGAGAGATCTTGGCACCCTGTTGGTGTGGCGTCGTGGCTGTTGGAGGAGTAACGGAGCCTGATGGAGGGACAGCTGTTGGAACAGCTGCGCTCTTGCTGACGTCTCCCTGCTTTCGTAAGGGAGCTGAGAGTCGCCGTCGTCATGGTCTAGTGAGGCGCCATCATTGCCTATCTGGCGGAGCTGGCCAGATGGGACGCCGGTCTTGTTCTCTGCGACCCGAGTCGGCTCAGGGCAGGGTGATGATGACGCTTCCTGTTGACGTGGCGGTCTTGTGTCCTAGGTCGAGCGTCGTGGAGGCTCCTCCGAAGTCGAGGTCGAGTCCATCCTGCATGACAGAGGCCGAGCCCGAACTCCTGGGTCGGGCGAGGCGGAGGTCGTTCGGCAGAGGCCGAGGCGGAGTCCGAGCCCTGGGTCGGGCGAGGCGGAGTTCGTCGTCTTCCGGGGCCTTAGCCCGAGTCCGAGCCCTGGGTCGGGCGGAGCGGAGTTCGCCGTCTTCCGGGGCCTTAGCCCGAGTCCGAGCCCTGGGTCGGGCGGAGCGGAGTTCGCCGTCTTCCGGGGCCTTAGCCCGAGTCCGAGCCCTGGGTCGGGCGGAGCGGAGTCGCCGTCTTCCGGGGCCTTAGCCCGAGTCCGAGCCCTGGGTCGGGCGGAGCGGAGTTCGCCGTCTTCCGGGGCCTTAGCCCGAGTCCGAGCCCTGGGTCGGGCGGAGCGGAGTTCGCCGTCTTCCGGGGCTTTAGCCCGAGTCCGAGCCCTGGGTCGGGCAGAGCCTCCTATGGCACCTCTGGCGAAGTCTGGTCGCCCGGCGGTCTTACCTTTTGCGTTAAACGCCCCGGTGACTTGGTCGGTTGGCGCGGTGATTTAGTCAGGGTTACTTCTTATCGAAGGCGGGGCCTCGGGCGAGCCGGTGATGCGTCTGCCGTGAAAGAGGAGGCCTCAGGCGAGACGGAGTCATCTTAGGGTCGGCTGCCCTCGCCCGAGGCTAGGCTCGGGCGTGGCGTGATCGAGTCGCTCGTATGGACTGATCCCTGACTTAATCAAACCCATCAGGCCTCTGCAGCTTTATGCTGATGGGGGTTACCAGCTGAGAATTAGGCGTCTTGAGGGTACCCCTAATTATGGTCCCCGACAATATTGCAGCTTTTGTATCAAAGATATAGTCTTCTGGAAATATGCTTAGTTGCAGTAGACATGGCTTCAGATAAGAAGGCAGATCATAATAGCTATATGATAGTATCTTTGTTGTATTGTCTCCATTCCCAAGACCAATCAAGTCATAGACTTTTGACCACTCCTCACATGGTCTTTCAACCAACAAACTAGCAATTGCAATGATAGCCAATGGTATGCCGCCACATTTATCTATGATTTTAGTAGACAGTTCACCATCAAGGCTTTCTCCTTCGTGACTTTGTATTCTTTTATAGAATAATTTCTTGGAGTTTCCATTAGATAGAGGTTTTAATTTGTAAACCTCTTCTACTTTAGTGACAACCCCAAAATTACGAGTAGTCATGATTATTCTACTTCCACAATTATTGCCCTTCAAATCATATCTGATCGCTTCCCATGAACCAACATTCATATGTCCTCAACAACGATCAAGTACCTTATATAATTGGCACAAGAGTGCAGAGCTATGAATAGCTTGGCAAATCGGTATCCATATAAATGCATAAACGTGTGAAATCGGCATATAGTAACGAAACATTAAACTAAAATTAGACAAAGAATGAATGACATGTGTGTACATCTTGTTCTGTAAGAATTCATGCAGTTCGTTTCGAAATTGATCTACGTCTCATCTGGCCATGTCAACTTGCTTATACTTGAATCGACACACACACACAGACAAAAAGAATGACATTGAGCAAAACAAACAACCATTTGTTATGTCGCCAATGGGTTATCAACGTTAACAGTAACAAATGCAAGCCTTGCTGCTAAGAATTACAAGAAAATACTTCATTCAGGCATTATTTGCCGTTCCCTGTACAGACTGACTCTCAATCAGAATTGCTCTTGCACGGTGAGCAAAAAGAATAGCGCCAAATATTTTTATAATAAAAATGAGCAGAAATAAACTGCACTTTTGCAGCAACAAGCTGCGTATATATGAAGAAGAAAAAGACCATCAAACTTCAATGAACAGAGTGAAATATTCACATTACATCTGGGTAAAAAGAAACATAACTCATGCTTCACGCTGCTGTAATTTGGACATCGTATATGCTGTTCTGGCAACATTGTAAGCTTGTGCAGAAAACATTTCATACTTAATTCTCCTTTTGGGTATTTGAGTAGTGCCTCGACAGGGGTGTGTTTGGATCATCACAGAAACTGCAGGCCAGGAGCAATTCTGTTGGTTTTCATGACAACCTCGTTATTTATGCAAAACCCATGAAATCTGTGGTTCAAATGGCCAAAAATGAATGTTTGGTGCACTTCATGTCCTGTTGATTAGTGAATATTGCATTCGATCATGAACTTCCCTCCATTAAGTCATGTACCTACTCCGGTAGCTCTTGTAAGTTATAATAATCACGCATCCAGGTCAAACCAGGGTTCCATCACAGCATTATACTGCAGAGTAGCAGCCTTTTCTATATCTACATGACTGATTCCATAATCATGTCCAAGGCCTGATTGAACCCATGAATCTTTCAAAGGACATAGCAGATCTTGAAAGGCAAATAAACTTGCAGGGAGTGATTGCAGTCTCTGGTTTCAGGATGTTCTTTCGCAACTGCAAAAAAGAGAAGTTAATAGATCACATGGCAGCTGCCTTCTAGACATAAAATAAGAAAATTATAGCAAAAGGATAGGACTAGCGATACTACATGGAAACCACAGATTTTCATAAGACAGCAATTGATAATTTAATTTGAATGGTGAGCTCTACTGACCTTTTGGAGTGATTGATCATACAAACTGGTAACACCGGTGTCCCTCTATTTATCCAATTCGAGGGCTTCTCTGGTGATTCTTGGACTGTTCAGTGTGAGATTATTCAGCAAAACATGCTTGGGGGGCAGGCTCAGGATGAGGACCCTATTCCTCCTGCTCCGGAGGATGGTCAGCAGCTTCCCTTGGTTTTCTTTGGTCTGGGTCAGCCAATGCCCCCGGCTGGGATTGACCTAAACTTCCCGCCGGGACCTGTGGGTGGTGATATGCCAGCTCCTCAGGTTGACAACGCCCATGGGGATTGGGACCAGTGGATTGAAAACGTCCAGCCCAATCAACAGATTCCGCAGCCCTTTCCGCCTGGGCCGCAACCTGATCAACCGGATGAGCTTCAGCTCAGTAATCAGCACTCAGGTTTGTCATCGGATGGTTCCTTTGGCGCTGGGCGAGTTGCACCTCTTCAGAATGGCCATGTTGTGGAGGAGGGACCTGCTTTGCTTGGGGATGGGCTTGCTGTTAATAATGCTACATTTAATGGGCCTCAGGAGGTTGATGGACCGGTGCTTCAGGTGGACCATGTTCCTGGTGTTGCTGACTTGCCGCTTCAGGCCCATTTTGGGGATCCAAACAATAACCATTTTCAGAATTTAGAAATGAATTTCATGGTCAATCAGGGATGGCAACCTGACCCTGCGCTTCAGATGTTTGAGGAGAGGGAAAGAGCTGCCCAGTTCTCCAGGCTTTGGGCCATGTACTTTGCTCCAGCTGGATTAACTGATCCCTCGGTGGATATTGCAAAGGACTGGGCTCCCTTTTTTCTTTCGAAACTGCTTCAACCCGAGGCCTTCAGTTGGTCGAAGTCCTTTCTGTTATCAGCGATTCTCTCAGCTCTGCTGGAGCCGGGACTGAAAACTTTACCTTTTGCCATCCCTAAGAAATGTCCGAATGTCAACCTTCTGGATGATGTCCTTTCTGAGAGCTCCAAAGTTTCGGGCAGTTGTGATGCCCCGGCACCTATCATTGTGGAGTCAGAACTCAGAAGGAGTAAGCGCCTGAAGGAATCACATGCTGGGTTCAGGCAGGGGGCCTGCCCAAAAAGGAATTGTCTTATGTGCCAACATAACCTTGATGGCCCACCCCTGCTGTCCTCCAAGGTGATTCGGAGTCTGGGGAGCATGTTCTGCAACCTGTCAGATGAGGACCTTTCTGAGCGCCGCTTGAAGAAGAAGAAATTGACTGTGGGTGTTGTTGGCCAGCAGCGGACAGGCAGAAAGGGTTCGGATGATGAGAAGACTGATGACTCAACAGATGAAGATATCTAAGATGAGCGCTAGGTGGAAGGCGGGTGGTCTAGGCAGTGATTTTTGCCCCTCTAACTTTTGGGTGTGTGTGTTTATGGGTTGGGTCTTGCTAGGGCTTCTGGACACTTGGCTGGCACCTGTGGGTGCTTGTTTTTCATTTTTATTACTCTTTTATTGCTGGCAGGCTGACTCTCATTTTACCCACTGGTTTGGGTATCGTTCTGGCTCAAAAACTTCTAGTTTACTCAATGAGTAACTTAAATGATGTTAATTATTTGGAGTGGTCTGTGCTGAGCCATAATGTTAGAGGAATTAATTCCTCTGTTAAATGGAACGCCATCCGTTGTTCTATTCGGGATTCTGGATGTGATGTTATCTATTTACAGGAAACAAAAAAGGACTTCTTTAATTTGGCTTACCTAAAAAAATTCTGCCCCTCTCAATTTGATTCATTTGCTTTTGTTCCCTCGGTGGGGAACTCGGGAGGTTCAGTCATCATCTGGCAAAGCTCAAAACTTTCAGGAAATATCATCTTCCAAAATGATTACGCTCAGTCAGTGGAATTTACTTCAAATTTATCGGCTTGCTCCTGGATTATCACAAACGTTTATGCTCCTTGTACTCCGCAAGGAAAACTCGACTTCCTCAATTAGCTGCAAAATATTACTATGCCTTCTGACAAGCTTTGGCTCCTGGTTGGGGACTTCAACTTAATTCGTCGGCCTGAAGACAGAAATAAGCCTGGGGGTGATATTAACTTAATGCTGAAGTTCAATGAAGCAATAAGCAATTTAGATTTGATTGAGATTCCCCTTCACGGCTTAACATACACCTGGTCAAACAGATAGAGGGACCCCCTTCTTCAGAGGCTGGATTGGTTTTTCATCTCTCAAGAATGGTCGATCGTTTATCCGGATTCCTGTGCCAAAACGTTGCCGAGAGACATCTTTGACCATGTTCCTTGCCTGGTTTCTTTTAAGTCCAAGATCCCTAAACCTAAAATTTTTCGGTTCGAAAACTTCTGGCTTGAATTGGACGGCTTCTTGAATCTCTTTCAATCCACGTGGACTGGGCTTCCTTGCCTTCCTGACAAGGCTAAAAATCTGACTGCCAAGTTTAAATGTGTTCGAAATGTTCTGAAGGGCTGGCAGAGATCGTTGCCAAAAATTGATAAATTGGTGCAAAACATCAAGCTTATAATTGAGTTTGTAGACAATATGGAAGAGCATCGGGATCTTTCTATTGAGGAATGGAATTTCAGAGATATTCTGCAACTAAAAGTGGCTGATCTGCTGAACATCCAGAAAATTTATTGGAAGCAACGGGCGGCTATTAAGTGGGTAACTGATGGTGACATTGGATCTCGTTTCTTCCATGCTCATGCCACCATTAAGCACAGGAAGAACTCAATTGCCACTTTGACTGACGAGAATGGGACTATTCATTATGAACACGAGCATAAATCTGGCCTCCTTTAGGATGCTTTCAAATGCAGGTTGGGATCGTCCGATTTTTCTGGAATTGATTTTGATCTTCCAGAGCTTTTAACCCGTAATGAGGAGCTTCACGAGTTAGACGCCCCGTTCACTAAGTTGGAGATTGACAGCATTATAAAATCTTTACCTTCGGATAAATCTCCTGGTCCTGATGGTTTCAATACCAATTTCATCAAGAAATGTTGGCATATCATTGCTCAGGACTTCTATGATCTCTGTGAAAAATTCTATCATGATGAAGTTTGCCTAAGAAGTATTAATGGGTCCTTCATTGTTTTGATCCCGAAGAAGGAGAATCCGCAGACGGTGGGGGATTATAGGCCAATATCTTTATTAAACAATAGTATGAAAATCCTAACGAAGCTTTTGGCGAATCATCTGCAGCCGTTCATGTCTCGTTTAATTCATAGGAACCAATATGGGTTCATCAAGGGCAGATCTATTCAGGATTGTTTGGCTTGGGCTTATGAATACATTCACTTATGCCACTCCTCGAGGAAAGAAATCATTGTGCTGAAGCTAGACTTCGAAAAAGCTTTTGACACTGTTGAGCATGAGCTGATTCTTCAAGTTTTGACCCACAAAGGCTTTGGTCCTAAATGGATTAACTGGGTTCGGAGCATCCTTCTTTCTGGCACTTCTTCGGTGTTGCTCAATGGCATCCCTGGTAAAACCTTTCATTGCAAGCGAGGTGTTAGGCAAGGAGACCCTCTTTCGCCACTACTGTTTGTCTTGGCGGCTGACCTTCTTCAGAGTATTATTAACAAGGCCAAGCTTTTAAATCTTCTGAAGCTTCCTCTACCTACTATTGGTGACCAGGATTTCCCGATTGTTCAGTATGCAGATGATACTCTCTTGACTCTGGAGGCTTGCCCAAAGCAACTGTTCTTCCTTAAGGCAATTCTCAACTCATTTGCAAACTCTACTGGCCTGAAGGTAAACTATAACAAATCCAACATGTACCCAATAAATGTGCCTTCGGAGAAGATGGAGATCCTTTCTCGAACCCTCAACTGCCAGATTGGAGAAATGCCTTTCACCTATCTTGGTTTGCCTTTGGGCCTTGCGAAACCGAGAAAGTAGCACTTTCTGCCTCTTGTCCAAAGGATTGAAAAGAGATTATCCTGCTCCTCAAATTTTTTATCTCAAGCTGGGTGTTTGGTGTTGGTAAATTCAGTATTTTCAGCTCTACCAACCTTCTTTATGTGCACGTTCAAGGTTCCCAAAACCATCATTAAGCAAATAGACATTTTCAAGAGAAACTGTTTGTGGAGAGGGAATGACATTAGTTCCAAGAAACCGCCTCTGATCTCTTGGGTTTCGGTTACTCAGAGAAAAGTGAATGGTGGGCTGGGGGTGCTTCGCCTTGAAACTCAAAACGAGGCTCTTCTGATCAAATTTCTTCACAAATTCTTCAATAACAATGACTTACCATGGGTGAATCTCATCTGGAATACTTACTATTTGTCCCGTGGACTGCCAGGTCATAGAAATATTGGTTCTTTCTGGTGGAAGAGCATGATTAAGCTCCTCCCCAACTTTAAGGGCCTGGTGCACCCTGTCATTGGCAATGGTAGATCAATCTCATTCTGGGAAGATCAGTGGAGTCAGAACATTCCAAGGCAAAAATTTCCAGAATTATTTTCTTTCGTCAAAAACACAAAGCTGTCTATCAAGGAGGCTAAAGAGCAGGATCAGTTCGCTGGTTTTTTCCATTTGCCTATTTCTGAGCAAGCCTTTGAGCAGTATTTGGAGTTGCAGGTGGCTTGGGAACAAATTGCCCTCAATAATGCCCATGATCGCTGGCGGTACATCTGGGGCTCCGACGACTATTCCTCGCAAAAAGCCTACAGACACTTTATGGGCCAGACGCAGATTCATCCTATCTACAGACACTTATGGAAGAGCAAATGCCAGCCTAAGCATAGAGTTTTCTATTGGTTGTGGCTTAAGAATAGACTGAATACCAGAGATATGCTTCGAAGGAAAAACATGACCCTGGAATCTTACTCATGCGAGAATTGTTTATGGTAGAGGGAGGAAACACTCTATCATCTGTTCCTAAGATGCAATTTTGCAAAAGCCTGCTAGAACTCAATTGGAATAAACCCTCCCAGAATTTCTGACCCAGAGGAGGCCTCGGCAAACCTTAAACACCAACTTAACGTCCCTTTCTCTATGGAGATTATCATTCTCATGACTTGGAGCATCTGGAAAAGCCGAAATGAATGGTTGTTTGCAAATAAAGATCCTTCGGTTCACCACTGTATACAAGAAATTCTGTAAGGAGCTGAGGTTGATCATTTTCAGAGCGCGTGGGAAATTTGACATTTCCATCCCAAATTGGCTGAGGTTGTGGCAGACTTAAGAGTTGTTCTTCTTGCTCCTTTGTCTGTAAACCGTTTAATTTGTTCCTTTGAACTACGATTTGTAACTAGGCCTAGGTGTAACATTTTCTTTTCTCATTTCTAATAAAATCTCAGTAGGGGCTCTCCCTCCTGAATCTTCAAAAAAAATGACATTCAGGCCAGAAAACCACACATATGAATTAGCACTGACATTATGGTCTGCTATGATTTCTTTTTCTTTCTGTACAGTCTCTGCCCTAGGGCATCTTTTCCTTGGAACAAAATTTCTGCCGTAGGGGTTTCCCCTATAGTTTTCCATTAAAAAAATAACTGCCCTAATCTCACTTCAGAGAACTGAACAGTGTCGATCACTTTACTACCCATATCAAGGCCCCACAAAGATAACAAATTGTCACAGCCGGTTTTAAGGAACAAAGTCGGGTGCATCTCATACATGCGCCAAAGAAGACAACATATATAATAACAGAGTGTATATAGATAAATATCACAATAAAATTAGAGTACATATTACATAGCGGAAGTCTTACAAAATAAAAGGTAAATATAAAACGAACTAAGGATCGTCCTTGACGCCAGAAAGTCAACTGGGAGACGCCACCTAGATCGATACAAACTCCTCGATGCGTGGCTCCACTTGAACCACCTGATCTTCTCCTGTGGGGGTGTGAGACAGGAAGGGTGAGCTCACACATGTTCATCGCTCAACAAGTTGTGGAGAATAATGTGGCATAAACTCAGGGCCGGTCCTAGCATTTTAGGGGCCCTAAGCGAAAATTAATTTAGAGGCCCATATTATCTCTCTATATATATATTATATATCTAATATGTATTTATATATAAAGTTTTTGAAAACATGATTGTTGGTCATAAGTAGTTTTTTCAATAATTCTAGTTTTAAAAAAAATTACGGTAGATGGAGCAGTCACTAAGATTCGATAGGCAATAGCAAAACCATATAGAATGATCTTGACATGAACATAAATAAATAACAGAATAATTAGAACATGGATATAATGAAATATTAATCCCAAAACCATATAGAGCAATAGCAAAACTACCTAAGTGATTTGGGGGTAAACAAGGTAAACAGGATAAACAGACTAGGGTGACCTATTGGGTCCCATCAAAATTAAACCTATGCATTGAATAGTGATAATAAAGAATATTATTGGGTAAAAAGTGGTCAAGGGCACAACTTGCCTGACACTTGAGATTCCAGTTACCAGGGTGATTCTTCAAATCCTCGTGACCTCACTGCTAGTCGTAGTAATACAAACAGACATAGTATAGACAAAACTAACATCACTCCATGCATAAGCACAAACTGCATAATAATGATCTACGCGAAGCTACGAGATCGTGGGAACGAGAACTACTAAGATCGGAGTTACGACTAAGGAATTATGATTTTATAGAAGATCTGTGTGATTAAAATACTAAACTATACTATAAATTGGTTAGTATAAATCATATGAGTGGTTATTCTATAAATAATTAACTCAACTTTAATCTAAGTTATAAATTGACCATAGACCTTATTCTAGTAGGTTATATTGATAAGCAGTTTAACCAGACTAACCAATATCAGTGTCGGGTACCATAATTAGGGGTACCCCCAACACTCCTAATCACGGCTGGTAAACACCCTCAGACCCACTGACGGGCGCGGTCCAAGTCAAGGCTTCGTCTACCCAAGGGACGCGACCTCACCCGAACCTAGCCTCGGGGTGGAGTAGTAGTCCCAGACGAGTTCACGCCTTGCCCAAGGGCCTCCTCAGGCAGCGGGAGCCCCCTCGGCTCTCCCGAAGCCTGGCTCGGGCAGCCTTCGTTGTGAAGCAACCTTGGCCAGACTACCTCACCAACCGACCGCTTCGCAGGCGCATTCAATGCAGGGGATGCCTGACACCGTATCCTGACACACGCGCCTCAGTCGGCCAGGCCGAAGTGACCGCAGTCACTTCGCCCCTCTCTTTTACTGTCCGATATGACAGGAAAACAGCACCGCTCGCTTCGCTCCGACTGCCGTGCCAACCACCTAGGCGAAGACTGACAACAAGTCACGATCAACCATCGAGTTCGGCCCCGGGCGCAACAGGAAGCTCCGCCTCGCCCGACCTCAGGCTCCGGCCTCGGGAGGAGGTCTCCGCCTCGCCCGACCCCCGGACTCGGCCACGACCTCAGGCTCCGGCCTCGGGGGGAGGTCTCCGCCTCGCCCGACCCCCGGACTCGGCCTCGACCTTAGGCTCCGGAGGAATCGCGTCCTCGCTCGACCTCGGCCTCGGCCTCAAGAGAAGTCTCCGCCTCGCCCGACCTTGGGCTCGGACCGACCGCGCCAACAGGGGATACATCATTACCCTATTCCTAGCCTGCTCAGGCTACAAGGAACAAGACCGGCGTCCCATCTAGCTTACCCCGGCGACAGGTAATGATGGTGCCCCGTGTGCACCATGACGCCGGTGGCTCTCAGCCCCTTACAGCAGCAAGGAGACATCAGCAGGATCCTTGCCGCACTGCCAGCTGTGCTCCTACAGGACTCAGGCGCTCCTCCGACGGCCACGCTATCACGTGTACAGGGCTCAAGCTCTCCCCCGACAGCCACGATGGCATGTACACGCGGCTAGGGCATCTCTCTGCCGGACACGTTAGCGCATAGCTACACCCCCCGTTGTACGTCTGGACCCTCTCCTTACGTCTATAAAAGGGAGGTCTAGGCCCATTCTGGAGGGGGGTTCGCACGGGGAAAGGAGCGGACGAACAGGCTCCCACTCTCTACTCACTCTCCCTCACGCGACGCGCTTGTAACCCCTACTACGAGTGGCACCCTGGTGCAGGATAATACAAGGCTTTCCCCCACCTCTTGTGTTTCATCCCGCATCAACCCATCTGGGCAGGGGCACGCAGCGATTTCACTCGTCGGTCCAGGGATCCCCCGGGTCCGAAACGCCGACAGTTGGCGCGCCAGGTAGGGGACTGCTGCGTGTTAACGAACACCTTCCCGTTGAGTTCCAGATGGGGAGTCTTCAGCAACCTCTTCATCTCGGGACGGTGCTCCGCTTCGGGAGTCTCGAGTTCATGTCCCTCGACGACAGCTACGACATGGTACTCCTCCCCCCGCGGCGCGGCGACAACGACGGTCTTCGACTCGCCCGGCGGCAGCGAGTTCGGCGACAGCATCTCCCCGCGGTAGAAGAGGAGCACTCCGGACGTCCCCGTCACCCTCCTCGCCGGAGGAGGCAGAGACGAGGCAACCATGGCCACGCAGGAGGTGGCACCTTGATGGCTGTCGCACCAGAGCGAGTCGACGACGCCGGCACTCCCCAATGACCCCGGTGCCATGCGGGACTTCATGTCCGCATGTGACCACTGCCTCTCCGGTTGTTCTGACGATGGCCATGACCTTGACGACAAAGGTTACGGCCAAAGTCGCGAATGTTTCCACGTCGATCAGGGAGATCACAATGAAGGCAACCACCTCGGTATGCCGGAGGTTGATGATCCCCCTGGGCCCGCATCTCGTGTTGACATCCTATGGGAGCTAGCTGTGGTCCCAGTCCCTGCGGGGGGTCAGGACATATAGCTCGAGCAAATCCGCGAGATGCAGGCCTGGGTCGACGGGGAAGCAGGCCGGCTTGTGCAGCTCTGACAGAACATCGAATAGGAGTGGGCAGGCCGAACACTCACCGAAGAAGCCTGTCATCGGGCCCAGGACATCCGGCGCCGCATCATCGACAATGCCAGGGCAGCGCTGCCCCCGACCGTCAGCGGGTCCGGCCAGGACCTAGCTGCAGCGGCGATGCTACTTCAAGCCATGCCGGAGCCATCCACCATCGAGGGACGGCGTATCCAGGGCGAACTCAAGGATCTCCTGGAAGGCGCCGCGGTTCGACGAGCCGAGAGCTCCACCTCCCGCAGGCGAGCTGACCCCTCGGAGCATCACGCAGTGTCCTCCCGACGCATGGGGAAGCCTCGGTTCATCTCGAGCGCACGCGGGACGAGGCGCCTGCCGCCTGGGATCGCCTCGGCAACGAGCACCACCATCTCAACCGTCGAACCCGCCTCGACGAGAAGGTGCGCCGAGGCTATTATCCTAGGTGTGGGGGACGCTGCGACAGCGAGGAGGATCGCAGTCCTTCGCCCGAACCACCCGGTCCATGAGTCTTTAGCCGGGCCATACGACGAGCGTCGTTCCCTGCCCGTTTTCGAGCCCCGACTACCATCACCAAGTACTTGGGGGAGACGAGGCCAGAGCTGTGGCTCGCGGACTACCGACTGGCATGCTAATTGGGAGGGGCGGATGATGACAACCTCATCATCCGTAATCTACCCCTTTTCCTCTCCGACGCCGCCCGAGCCTGGCTGGAGCATCTGCCTCCTGCGCAGATCTCTGACTGGGACGATTTGGTCAAGGCTTTCGCGGGAAAGTTCCAAGGCACGTACGTGCGTCCTGGTAACTCATGGGATCTCCGAAGCTGCCGCCAGCAGCTAGGGGAGTCCCTCCGAGAGTACATCCGGCGGTTTTCGAAGCAGCGCACCGAGCTACCCAACGTTACCGACTCGGATGTCATCGGCGCTTTCCTCGCCGGCACCACTTGCCGAGACCTAGTGAGCAAACTGGGGCACAAAACTCCCACCCGTGTGAGCAAACTGATGGACGTCGCCACCAAGTTCGCCTCGGGTCAGGAGGCGGTCGAAGCCATCTTTCGAAAGGACAAGCAGCCTCAGGGAGAGCCGAAGAAAGATGCTCCCGAGGCGTCCGCCCAGCGGGGCACGAAGAAGAAGGCCAAGAACAAGTTGCAAGCGAAGCGCGACGCTGCTGACGCGAATCTCGTCGCTGCGGCCGAGCACAGGAACCTTTGTAAACCTCCTGGAGGGGCTGGCGCATTCGACAAGATGCTCAAGGAGCCATGCCCCTATCACCAGGGGCCCGTCAAGCACACCCTCGAAGAATGTGTCATGCTCCGGCGCTACTTCCATAAGACCGAGCCCCCGACGGAAGATGGCAAGGTCCATGACAACGACAAGAAGGAGGGCGGCAAGGAAGAGGAGTTCCCGGAGATCCGCAACTGCTTCATGATCTACGGCGGGCAGGCGGCGAACGTCTCGGCTCGACACCGCAAGCAGGAGCGCCGAGAGGTATACTTGGTGAAGGTGGCAACGCCAGTCTACCTAGACTGGTCTGACAAGCCTATCACCTTCGACCGAGGCGACCACCCCGACTTCATGCCAAGCCCAGGGAGGTACCCGCTCGTCGTCGATCCGATCATCGGCAACGTTAGGCTCTCCAAAGTCCTCATGGACGGAGGCAACATCCTTAACATCATCTATGCCGAGACCCTGGAACTCTTGGGGGTTGATCGGTCCGAGGTCCGGGCCGGTGCGGCACCCTTTCACGGGATCGCGCCTGGAAAGCGTATCCTCCCCCTCGGATGGATCGACTTACCCGTCTGCTTTGGGACTCCCTCCAACTTCTGAAAGGAAGTTCTCACCTTTGAGGTCGTCGGGTTTCGAGGAACCTACCATGCGGTGTTGGGAAGGCCGTGCTACGCCAAGTTCATGGCCGTCCCCGACTACACCTACCTCAAGCTCAAGATGCCAGGCCTGAACGGGATCATCACCGTCGGATCCACGTACCGCCACGCGTACGAATGCGACGTGGAGTGCGTGGAGTACGCTGAGGCCCTCGCCGAGTCCGAGGCCCTCATCGCCGACCTGGAACGCCTCTCCAAGGAGGTGCCAGACGCGAAGCAGCACGCCAACAACTTCAAACCAGTCGAGGCGGTCAAGTCCGTCACTCTCGACCCCAGTAACGACGCCAGCAAGAAAGTCTGGATCGGCTCCGAGCTCGACCCCAAATAGGAAGCAGTGCTCGTCGACTTTCTCCGCGCAAACGCCGAAGTCTTTGCGTGGAGTCCCTCGGACATGCCCGACATACCGAGGGATGTCGCCGAGCACTCACTGGACATCAGAGCTGGAGCCCGACCCGTGAAGCAAACCCTACGCCGTTTTGACGAAGAAAAGCGCAGGGCCATAGGCGAGGAGATCCATAAGCTACTCGCGGCAGGGTTCATCAAAGAGGTATTCCATCCCGAATGGTTAGCTAACCCTATTCTTGTAAGGAAGAAGGATGGGAAATGGAGGATGTGTGTAGACTACACTGGTCTAAACAAAGCATGTCCAAAAGTTCCCTACCCTCTACCTCGCATCGATCAAATCGTGGACTCCACTGCTGGGTGCGAAACCCTGTCATTCCTCGATGCCTACTCAGGCTATCACCAAATCAAGATGAAAGAGTCTGACCAGCTCGCGACTTCTTTTATCACACCTTTTGGCATGTACTGTTACACTACAATGCCATTTGGTTTGAGGAATGCAGGCGCCACCTACCAGAGGTGCATGAACCATGTGTTCGGAGAACACATCGGCAGAACGGTCGAGGCTTACGTCGATGACATCGTTGTCAAGACGAAGAAAGCCTCCGACCTCCTCTCTGACCTTGAAACGACATTCAAGTGTCTGAGAGCAAAAGGTGTGAAACTCAATCCCAAGAAGTGTGTCTTTGGAGTCCCCCGAGGCATGCTCCTTGGATTCATCGTCTCCGAGCGGGGCATTGAGGCCAATCCGGAGAAAATCGCGGCCATCACCAACATGGGACCAATCAAAGATTTGAAAGGAGTACAGAGGGTCATGGGATGCCTTGCGGCTCTGAGCCGCTTCATCTCACGCCTTGGCGAAAAAGGCTTGCCTCTGTACCGCCTCTTGAGGAAGGCCGAGCGCTTCACTTGGACCCCCGAGGCCGAGGAAGCCCTCGGGAACCTTAAGGTGCTCCTTACAAATACACCCATCCTGGTGCCCCCGCTGCAGGAGAAGCCCTCTTGATCTATGTAGCCGCGACCACTCAGGTGGTCAGCGCCACGATCGTAGTCAAGAGACGAGAAGAAGGGCATGCACTGCTCGTCCAGAGGCCAGTCTACTTCATCAGTGAAGTGCTTTCCGAGACCAAGATCTGCTACCCGCAGATCCAGAAGCTGCTCTACGCAGTGATTCTGACACGGCGAAAGTTGCGACACTACTTCGAGTCTCATCCGGTGACTGTGGTGTCATCCTTCCTCCTGGGGGAGATCATCCAGTGCCGTGAGGCCTCGGGTAGGATAGCAAAGTGGGCAGTGGAACTCATGGGCGAGACACTATCATTCGCTCCTCGGAAGGCCATAAAATCCCAGGTCTTGGCAGACTTCCTGGCTGAGTGGACTGACACCCAGTTACCGACAACTCCAATCCAACCCGAGCTCTGGACCATGTACTTCGATGGGTCACTCATGAAGACGGGGGCAGGCGCTGGCTTGCTCTTCGTTTCACCCCTTGGAAAGCATCTCCGCTACGTCATACGCCTCCATTTTCCGGCATCAAACAACGTGGCCGAGTATGAAGCACTGGTTAACGGGCTGCGCATCGCCATTGAGCTAGGGGTCCGGCGCCTCGACGCTCGTGGCGACTCACAGCTTGTCATCGACCAAGTCATGAAGAACTCCCACTGTCGCAACCAGAGGATGGAAGCCTACTGCGACGAAGTCCGGCGCCTAGAAGACAAGTTCTACAGGCTGGAGCTCAACCACATCGCTCGACGGTACAACGAGACTGCGGATGAGCTGGCGAAGATAGCCTCGGGGCGGACAACGGTTCCCCCGGACGTCTTCTCTAGAGACCTACATCAACCATCCGTCAAGATCGATGACACGCTCGAGCCCGAGGAAGCCTCGGCCTAGCCCGAGGTACCCTCGGCCGAGCCCGAGGTACCCTCGGCCATCGAGGAGGAGGCCTTGCCCGTCGAGGGGGAACAGAATGGGGTCACACCAGGTCCGAACTGGCAGACCCTGTACCTAGAATATCTCCTCCGAGGAGAGCTTCCCCTCGACAAGGCCAAAGCTCGGCGACGGGCTCGGTGCGCCAAGTCGTTCGACTTGCTGGGTGATGAAAAGGAGCTCTATCACCGCAGCCCCTCGGGCATCCTCCAACGATGCATATCCATCGCCCAAGGACGAGAGCTGTTGCAAGAAATACACTCGGGAGCTTGCGGCCACCACGCAGCGCCTCGAGCCATCGTGGGGAATGCCTTCCGACAAGGTTTCTACTGGTCAACCGCGGTGGCCGACACCACTAGGATTGTTCGCTCCTGCCGGGGGTGTCAATTATATGCGAAGTAGACACGCCTGCCCGCTCAGGCCCTACAGACGATACCCATCACCTGGCCGTTTGCTGTGTGGGGTCTAGACCTCGTCGGACCCTTGCAGAAGGCACCCAGGGGCTTCTCGCACCTGCTGGTCGCCATCGACAAATTATCCAAGTGGATCGAGGTCCGACCCTTGACCAGCATCAGGTCCAAGCAGGCGGTGGCGTTCTTCACCAACATCATCCATCGATTCGGGGTCCCAAACTCCATCATCACCGACAATGGCACGCAGTTCACCAGGAAAAAGTTCCTGGACTTCTGCGACGCCCACCACATCCGTGTGGACTGGGCCGCCGTAGCTCACCCCATGACGAATGGGCAGGCAGAGCGTGCCAACGGTATGATTTTGCAGGGGCTCAAACCGAGGATCTACAACGATCTCAATAAGTTCGGCAAGCGGTGGATGAAAGAGCTACCCTCGGTAGTCTGGAGTCTGAGGACGACGCCGAGCCGCGCCACGAGTTTCTCGCTGTTTTTTCTAGTCTATGGGGCCGAGGCCGTCCTCCCCACGGACTTAGAATACGGCTCCCCGAGGACCAGGGCGTACGGCGACCGAAGCAACCAGACCAACCGAGAGGACTCGCTGGACCAACTCGAGGAGGCTCAGGACGTCGCCTTACTACATTTGGCACGGTACCAGCAGTCGCTGCGGCGCTACCACGCTCGAAGCGTTCGGCCCCGAGGCTTCCAAGTGGGAGACTTGGTGCTTCGTCTGCGACAGGATGCCCGAGGGCGCCACAAGCTCACTCCTCCCTGGGAAGGGCCCTTCATCATCGCGAAGATCTTGAAGCCCGGAACATACAAGCTAGCCAACGACCAAGGCAAGGTCTACAGCAACGCTTGGAACATCCAACAGCTACGTCGCTTCTACCCTTAAGATGTTTTAAGTCGTTCACGTACCTCGTTTACATACACAAAGTCTAACCGTCAAGGAAGGGTCAGCCTTGCCTCAGCAAAGCCCGACCCTCCCTTGGGGGCTAGAAGGGGGGAACCCCCTCTGTGTCAAAATTTTCCTCGAAAAAATTTTCTACCAAAACAACCTTTCGTGCTTTCGACTTCTGTATCGATAGTGGGATCCTAAAAACGACGAGAGTACACGTAAGCGGCAAGGCCGACTAAGCCGAGGGACTCATACGCCTCCGGGATACGGATACCCCACTTGTCACCTTCCGCGAAAAGTAACTCTCGCTCAGACAAGTGGTTCTACTACCAACGAACAAGTCATGACGCACGAAACAAGAGGAAAGAAAACACAGCTTTATGATACGACGATGAAAGTGTTTAGGCCTCGGTGGCCGCAATGAACACACACATGCTACAAACAAATTGCTCCAGCAGGATCAGGCATCAGCAGGGGAGCAACTGCGCCCTCGGCGCCGTTTCCGCCTTCGGCGAAGTCTGGCCCAACCTCACACGACGACGCGGGCGGAAGGATCTCCACCTCAAAGGACGAGGACAACACCGCGCTCGGGCCCTCGGCGACCGCGTCAAGCCTCTGGACCTCGGCTAAGGCAGCCTCGTCTTCATCGGGTAGACAGTACCCCTCGCTGACCCGCTCCAAGTCCACATCGTAGTGGGAAGCGAGCACGACGAAGGCCCGCCTAACGCCGTGATGCAGCGCCCCGCGGAGTCTGCTGCGCACATGGCTGCCCAAGGCCCGCAGATGACTCTGGGGGGAGCTACCCGAGGGGACGTCATCGAGGTCAAAGGCTCGGCAAAAGCCCGAGATAGCCTCGGACATAGCCACACGGTCGGCCTCATTCTGCTCAGCCGTCCGGGCATGCGCCTTGGCGGACTCATTAAGAGCCCTCTCAAGCTCTGCAGATAGCCGATCAAAATTCTTCAGACACGAGTTGGAGAATGAAGCGGAATTGAAGTTGCAAAGCAGGCGAAACATACCTTCAGCCCGGGCACACTCCTGCGAGGCCACGACTTGGGCAGACTGGGCAGATCCGACGGCCACAGCCAGGTCCATCGCAAGGGCCCCGGCCCGAGCGGACACCTCGGCCAGCTGACCCTCAAGGGCCTCAGCCCGGCCCTCGGCCTCGGCAGCCTGGCCTTGAGACTGGTCCTGCTCGTCGATGGCCTGGCCAAGCTCCAGCTGCCGCTGCTGTGCCTCCGTCCATGCCAACGCCGCCTCTGACCGCGCCGCCGCTGCCTCTGCCTTCAGATCATCACAAAGCAGCCGAAGGTCCGCCAGCTCGGTGCTTTGTCGGGCAAGGCGCTCATTAGCCTGGGCAAGCGCGGCCCTCTGGGATCGCAGCAAACCCCAGATGCCGCTCTCGTAGCGGATGAACAACGACTTGGCGGTGCTTACATCCGCCAGTTCCTGAGCAAGGAAGACAAGATATTACAAAGAATGCCTTGGCCACACAAGGTACGCGACTGAAATCTTTACATGGAGGACCCTGGGAACGTCCCTGGAAAGGATCTCCATGGTCGACCGAAGTGACCCCATCGCCGCCTCGGCATACTCGCGGAGCTCATCCCGAGATTGCTCCTCCTGCTCATCGTTGAGGACGAGGAGGGGTTTTGGGGCGCCGCAGCTCCAGAACCGGAACACCTGCCCACACCACTCATTGGGGTTGCGCTGCGCGGGGATGAGGACGCCACCCCCCCGAGAGGGGCCGTGGCATTGAGCGCTCCTCCACCAAGGCGTCGGCTTCCCCTACAGTCAACACGTCGGGCACCCTCGCCACCGACGCGCTGGGCTCCCCCTTGGCTAAGGTGGCGGGATTCCGGTCGCCGACCTCGGCAATAGCGTTGGCCCCCTCCTCAGGGCCAGGAACAGGGAGGTCGGGGATGACCGCGAGCGGCGATGCCCCAACCATCCCGACGTCGGGGGCGGTGGATGGCTCCGCGGGCGAATCAGCAACGACCGCGGCAGGAGTCGACGCCGGCACCGGTGACACGTCAGGCGGGCTCGGGGCCACGACCACGTCAGCAGCCCCCCCGACACGACGACTACCCCGACGAAGGGGTTGGCCTAAAAGGCTTGCTCCATGGCAGCTCGTGCCGCCTGCCCCCCCCCCCCCCGCTCGAGAGCATCCTGTGCGGAGGCCACCCAACCGGCATGGCGCGCTGCGGCACCGGCTGCAGACGCCGGCACCGTCTTAAGGGCCTTCGTGGGGGTCAGGCCGGTCAGACCCTGCCTCCACTTGCTGAAAGGAAGAGAGAAAGCAAGTTCAAGACACGCGACGAAAGAAGCCAAAACAAAGGCATTCTCAGACACTTACCCGCTCCGGACCAAGGCCAATCGAGCCTGCGGGGAGCCCCTCGGGCCTCGGTCCCCGCGGGCGCTGCCAATGGCTGCCCCGCTACCGACTTCAGCACCGCTCCCACCTCGGGCGCCCGAGGCGCCGAAGGAGCAGCCTGCCCAGGCGTCGCCGCAGCGGCCGGAGGGTCGACCTCCTGCGCAGCTGGCACGGGCGCTTGCCCCTGGAGGACAGAGGGGTCGGCCTGACTCCCCGGAGTCAACGCAGCCACCTCGGCTGAGGGGTCAGGTGCCCCCTCGGCCTGCCTCCGCTCCTCGGACTGGGACCCCGATGTCCCGGCCTCGGGCACTGATGGTACCAGCCCACTTGGAGGCTGGCACGACAACCCCTGGCCCGGCCCCGGGTCCGAGCTGAGGCCAAGATGGGCCACCATGTCGTCATCCTCATCATCATCATCGTCATCATCGTCGTCGGGCGTCTCCGGCGACGGCTCCCTCGGGAGCCCGTCTCTCTCTTGTCTCCGACGACGCTTCTCCAAGGCGTCCCGAGCTCGCATCCGCTCGCGAGCCCGAGCCTTCTCCGCGTCCTTCTTCTTCTTCTCCTCCGCGGCGACCCTCCGCGTGGCTCAGTCCACCGCGTCCTCCGGGACCCGCGGCGGGGCAGGTTTGTAAAAACTTAACCCCTGGAAGAGCAAAGATCCCAACAGTGGGAATCGGAGGCAACTCGGCGTAGTACAGGAGAAGGATCGGATACTTACCAGGGAAACATACCCGTGGTCGAGATGCATCGCAGGCTGGGTAAGGGCGCCGGCCTCCAGCCTCCCTACCGTACCCGCTACCCGCTTGCGGAGGTCGTCGTCGGGGAGGGAGGCCGAGGACATCTGCGAGCCGTCCAGATCGACCCCCGATCTCATCTCCGAGAGCTGCAACCGCTGCTCTGCCAAAGGGAGCACCCTCCAGCGATGGATGGCGGCAACAACCCCCGCAGCGGTAAGGCCCCCATCTCGTAACTTCTGCAAAGCTTGCAGAATAGGCTGGAGCTTCTCCTGTCTCTCGCGCGTGGCACCCCATCGCCAATTGCTGCCGGCAGCGGTCACCACTCGTTGAGAAAACGACGGAAGCCTCCCGTCGTTGTTCCAGATATAAAACCATCGGCGCTGCCACCCCTTGTTTGAAGACACAAGGATGGCAGGGATGTACTGCTGCGCGCGCCCCTGCCTTAGCTCGAGGGTGCAGCCACCGGCCCACACCGCCATACGGACCTTCTTCGCATCTGTCGTCAAGGCAAAGAGCTCCGCGGAGAAGAGGTGGGTCCACAGATCCCAGTGAACCTCAATCCCCAGAAAACCCTCACAAACCGCCGCGAAGATGGCTGCTTGCGCAATGGAGTTGGGGTTGAGGTTGTGCAGCTCCACCCCGTAGTGGTGCAGGAGCGCCCGCATAAAGCGGCTCGCTGGCACTCCAAACCCCCGCTCAAGGAAGGGGATGAAGCTAACTACATACCCCGGCGGCGGGGAAGGGACGGCCTCGCTCGGGGCCATCCACTCCGGCTGTGCCCCACCAGAGAGGGGACGGAGCAGACCATCGGCGACGAGGGCCTCCAGATCCTTCGCGACGACGGTGGAGGAGGGCCACGGGTCGCGGGGCGGGACAACGGTCACCCTGTCAGCCATCACCGAATGGAGGCGGCGGGGGCGGAGGGGATGAGGTGTGCAGTTTCCTTTTCCTTGGCTATTCTCTTAGGTTGCGAAAACCAGAGCAGAAGGCATGCGCAAAGGGCAGAGTGACGAACCACTGCCGGCCCCCTTCTGAGTATATAAAGGCCCGGGCGAGAACCGCTCAAAACTTCGCCCGAACTCGCCGCAAAATTCAAAACTCGAAGGTAAAGCGATCTTCCCGTTCCTCGAACGGCTCGCACGCGCAACGGGTGCCACACGAATGAAAGGGAAATGTGCCCTTGGGCCATTTCTAAGTATTTTGGTGATTGAGTGCCAACACAAGTGCTTAAATGTGAATTTATGTCCATGGATGAACAAAGTGCAAATCATGAAGTAAAGGTATGTTTCTAAGCCTTAGTACATTGGTTTTGTGTACTAATATACTTGTCTAAGTGTTAGAAACAGAAAGAAGAAGAAAAGAAAAGAGGAGAAAAAGACTTGGCTGTGTACAGCCAAGACTCAGCTCGGTCTGGCACACCGGACTGTCCGGTGTGCACCGGACAGTGTCCGGTGCGCCAGGCTGACTCGGCGCGAAGAGGCCGCTCTCGAGAATTCGCCGACGGCGTACGGCTAAAATTCACCGGACTGTCCGGTGTGCACCGGACTGTCCGGTGAGCCAACGGTCGGCCGGTCCAACGGTCGGCCACGCAATCTGCGCGAGACACGTGGCCGAGCCAACGGTCGGAAGGGGGCACCGGACTGTCCGGTGTGCACCGGACATGTCCGGTGCGCCAACGGCTCCCAGATCTGCAACGGTCGGCAACGGTCGGCAGCGCTGTTTAAGGAAAGAAATCGGGCACCGGACAGTGTCCGGTGTGCACCGGACTGTCCGGTGCACCCGACGACAGAAGGCAAGATTGGCCTTCCAGATTTGCTCTCAACGGCTCCTAGCTGCCTTGGGGCTATAAAAGGGACCCCTAGGCGCATGGAGGAGACAACCGAAGCAACCTTAGAGCATTCTTGATCATCCACACTCAGTCTTTGCGCATTCGTTTGTCATTCTCAGTGATTCGAGCTCCGTTCTAGTGAGAACTTTGAGATAGTCTTTTGAGCTCGATTCTTGGCCGTGTGTGTGCGCGTTTCGCTGTGGATTTGTGTGTGTTGCTTCCCTCCCTTACTCTGTGCTTCTTTGTGATCATATACTTGTAAGGGCAAGAGACTCCAATTTGTGGAGATTCCTTGCAAACGGGATAAAGAAAAGAAAGCAAAACACTGTGGTATTCAAGTGGGTCTTTGGACCGCTTGAGAGGGGTTGATTGCAACCCTCGTCCGTTGGGACGCCACAACGTGGAGTAGGCAAGCATTGGTCTTGGCCGAACCACGGGATAAACCACTGTGCCATCTCTGTGATTGATCTTCTGTGGTTATTGTGTTTTGTGGAGACTCCTCTCTAGCCACTTGGCATTATCTGTGCTAACATTTAACAAGTTTTTGTGGCTATAAGTTTAAGTTTCACAGGATCACCTATTCACCCCCCCCTCTAGGTGCTCTCAATTGGTATTAGAGCCGTTCTCTTCAAGAAAGGGACTAACCGCCTGAAGAGATGGATCCTAAAGGCAAGGGGATGGTGATCAACGACAAGGAGAAGGAGTCCTTCGTCAACGAGCCCAATGATGACAGGCCCACCGACTCAGGCTCGGGCCACAAAAGAAAAGATGGGAGGAAGAAGAAGACAAGGCGCATCAAGGAAATCGTCTACTACGACAGCGACGAATCTTCCTCCTCCCAAAAGGACGACGACGACTACGATAGACGAAAGACGGTTAACTCAAACTTTTCTTTCGATTATTCGCGCATCCCGCATAGTTCAAATGCTCAATTGCTCCCCATTCCACTTGGCAAGCCCCCTCACTTTGATGGAGAGGATTGCGGATTTTGGAGCCACAAAATGCGTACTCACCTGTTTTCTCTCCATCCAAGCATTTGGGAGATTGTGGAAAGTGGAATGAAATTTGATAGCTCGGATAGCCCTGTGTTTATTAATGAACAGATTCATAAAAATGCACAAGCTACTACTGTGTTGCTAGCCTCTTTGTGCAGGGACGAGTATCACAAGGTGAGCGGCTTAGACAATGCCAAGCAGATCTGGGACACCCTCAAGATCTCTCATGAGGGAAACGACGTCACCTTGCTCACCAAAATGGAGTTGGTGGAAGGCGAGCTTGGACGATTCGCGATGATAAGGGGCGAGGAGCCGACACAAACATACAACCGGCTCAAGACCCTTATCAACAAAATAAGGAGCTACGGGAGTACGCGATGGACGGACCACGACGTCGTCCGCCTAATGCTAAGGTCATTTACCATTCTTGATCCTCATTTGGTGAACAATATACGTGAAAATCCCAGGTACACCAAGATGTCGCCCGAAGAAGTTCTTGGGAAGTTCGTAAGCGGGCGGATGATGATCAAGGAGGCAAGATACGTGGACGACGCGTTGAACGGTCCTAGTCATGAGCCTCAACCCATTGCTCTCAAGGCAACAAGGAGCAAGGAGGCGCTACCAAGCAAGGTGGCACAAGTTGAGGCGGCCGGACTCAATGATGAGGAGATGGCCCTCATCATTAAGCGCTTCAAGACGGCGCTTAAAGATCGCAAGGGGCAGCCAAGCAAGACCAAAGCCAAGGGGAAGCGCTCATGCTTCAAATGCGGTAAGCTTGGTCATTTTATTGCTAACTGTCCCGACAATGATAGTGATCAGGACCAAGGGAACAAGAGGGAGAAAAAGAAGCATTACAAGAAGGCCAAGGGCGAGGCACATATTGGAAAGGAGTGGGATTCGGATTGTTCCTCCTCCGACTCTGACAATGAAGGACTCGCCGCCACCGCCTTCAACAAGTCATCCCTCTTCCCCAACGAGCGTCACACTTGCCTCATGGCAAGAGAGAAGAAAGTAAGCACTCATACTAGTACTTATGTTTCTTCGAGTGAAGATGAGTCTAGTGATGATGATGAGATTGATTACTCATGCTTATTCAAGGGATTAGATAGAACCAAGGTAGACAAAATTAATGAATTAATTGATGCCTTGAATGACAAGAATATGCTTTTAGAAAAACAAGAGGATTTGTTATATGAGGAGCATGATAAATTTGTTAGTGCACAAAAAACTCTTGCTCTTGAAATTAAAAAGAATGAAATGCTCTCTAGTGAACTATCTTCTTGTCATGAAACCATTGCTACCTTAAGAAGTGTTAATAATGATTTAAGTGCTAAACTAGAAGTAGCTAGTAAATCTAATTCCTGTGTAGAAATTGTTGATACTTGTATGAGGTGTAAAGATTTCGATGTTGATGCCTGTAGTGAACACCTAGTTTCAATTTCCAAACTAAATGATAAATTGGCTAGTCTTAATGCCCAACTTAAGACTAGCAAAAGTGAATTTGATAAGTTAAAATTTGCAAGGGATGCCTACACAATTGGAAGACATCCCTCAATTAAGGATGGGCTTGGCTTCAAGAGGGAAGCCAAGAACTTAACAAGCCATAAGGCTCCCATCTTCGTCAAGGAGAAAGGGAAGGCCCCTATGGCTAGTAGTGCTAAAAAGAACCATGCCTTCTTGTACCATGATAGGAGACAAACTAGAAATGCTTATAGGAGTTATAATGCTTATGATTTTGACTCTCATGCTATGTTTGCTTCTAGTTCTTCCTATATGCATGGTAGAAATATGTCTAGGAGAAATGATATTCATCATGTGCCTAGAAAGAATATTATTCATGCTCCTAGGAAAGTAGTGAATGAACCTTCTACAATTTATTGTGCTTTAAATGCTTCCTTTGCTATTTGTAGAAAGGATAGGAAAATAGTTGCTAGGAAGTTAGGGGCAAAATGCAAGGGAGACAAAACTTGCATTTGGGTCCCTAAGGATATTTGCACTAACCTTGTAGGACCCAACATGAGTTGGGTACCTAAGACCCAAGCCTAAATTTGCCTTGCAGGTTTATGCATCCGGGGGTTCAAGCTGGATTATCGACAGCGGATGCACAAACCATATGACGGGGGAGAAGAAGATGTTCACCTCCTACGTCAAAAATAAGGATTCCCAAGATTCAATTATATTCGGTGATGGGAATCAAGGCAAGGTAAAAGGGTTAGGTAAAATTGCAATTTCTAATGAGCACTCAATTTCCAATGTGTTTTTAGTTGAGTCTCTTGGTTACAATTTGCTATCTGTTAGTCAACTATGCAATATGGGATATAATTGTCTTTTTACAAATGTAGACGTGTCTGTCATTAGAAGAAGTGATGGCTCACTAGCCTTTAAGGGTGTACTAGACGGCAAGCTTTACTTAGTTGATTTTGCAAAAGAAGAGGCCGGTCTAGATGCATGCTTAATGGCTAAGACTTGCATGGGCTGGCTGTGGCATCGCCGCTTAGCACATGTGGGGATGAAGAATCTCCACAAGCTTCTAAAGGGAGAACACGTGATAGGTCTAACCAATGTTTATTTCGAAAAAGATAGACCTTGTGCAGCTTGTCAAGCAGGTAAACAAGTGGGAGGAGCACATCACAGCAAGAATGTGATGACCACGTCAAGACCTCTGGAGATGCTGCATATGGACCTCTTCGGACCCGTCGCCTATCTAAGCATAGGAGGAAGTAAGTATGGTCTAGTTATTGTTGATGACTTTTCCCGCTTCACTTGGGTGTTCTTTTTGCAGGATAAGTCTGAAACCCAAGGGACCCTCAAGCGCTTCCTCAGGAGAGCTCAAAATGAGTTTGAGCTCAAGGTGAAGAAGATAAGGAGCGACAACAGGTCCGAGTTCAAGAACCTTCAAGTGGAGGAGTTCCTTGAGGAGGAAGGGATCAAGCACGAGTTCTCCGCTCCCTACACACCACAGCAAAATGGTGTGGTAGAGAGGAAGAACAGGACGCTGATCGATATGGCAAGGACGATGCTTGGAGAGTTCAAGACCCCCGAGTGCTTTTGGTCGGAAGCTGTGAACACGGCTTGCCACGCCATCAATAGGGTCTACCTTCATCGCCTCCTCAAGAAGACTTCGTATGAGCTACTAACCGGTAACAAACCCAATGTATCTTACTTTCGTGTATTTGGGAGCAGGTGCTACATTCTAGTGAAGAAGGGTAGAAATTCTAAATTTGCTCCCAAAGCTGTAGAAGGGTTTTTATTAGGTTATGATTCAAATACAAAGGCGTATAGGGTCTTCAACAAATCATCGGGTTTGGTTGAAGTCTCTAGCGACGTTGTATTTGATGAGACTAATGGCTCTCCAAGAGAGCAAGTTGTTGATTGTGATGATGTAGATGAAGAAGATGTTCCGACGGCCGCTATACGAACCATGGCAATTGGAGAAGTGCGGCCACAGGAACAAGATGAACGAGATCAACCTTCTTCCTCAACAACGGTGCAACCCCCAACTCAAGATGATGAACAGGTTCATCAAAAGGAGGCGTGTGATCAAGGGGGAGCACAAGATGATCACGTGATGGAGGAAGAAGCGCAACCGGCACCACCAACCCAAGTTCAAGCGGTGATTCAAAGGGATCATCCCGTCGACCAAATTTTGGGGGACATTAGCAAGGGAGTAACTACTCGATCTCGATTAGTTAATTTTTGTGAGCATTACTCATTTGTCTCTTCTATTGAGCCTTTCAGGGTAGAGGAGGCCTTGCTAGATCCGGATTGGGTATTGGCCATGCAGGAGGAACTTAACAACTTCAAGCGCAATGAAGTTTGGACGCTGGTGCCTCGTCCCAAGCAAAATGTTGTGGGAACCAAGTGGGTGTTCCGCAACAAACAAGACGAGCACGGAGTGGTGACAAGGAACAAGGCTCGACTTGTGGCAAAAGGTTATGCCCAAGTCGCAGGTTTGGACTTTGAGGAGACTTTTGCTCCTGTGGCTAGGCTAGAATCAATTCGTATCTTGCTAGCATATGCCGCTCACCATTCTTTCAGGTTGTACCAAATGGATGTGAAGAGCGCTTTCCTCAACGGGCCGATCAAAGAGGAGGTGTACGTGGAGCAACCCCCTGGCTTCGAGGATGAACGGTACCCCGACCACGTGTGTAAGCTCTCTAAGGCGCTCTATGGACTTAAGCAAGCCCCAAGAGCATGGTATGAATGCCTTAGAGACTTTTAATTGCTAATGCTTTCAAGGTTGGGAAAGCCGATCCAACTCTTTTTACCAAGACTTGCGATGGTGATCTTTTTGTATGCCAAATTTATGTCGATGACATAATATTTGGTTCTACTAATCAAAAGTCTTGTGAAGAGTTTAGCAGGGTGATGACGCAGAAATTCGAGATGTCGATGATGGGCGAGTTGAACTACTTCCTTGGGTTCCAAGTGAAGCAACTCAAGGATGGCACTTTCATCTCCCAAACGAAGTACACACAAGATTTACTAAAGAGGTTTGGGATGAAGGACGCCAAGCCCGCAAAGACGCCGATGGGAACCGACGGACACACCGACCTCAACAAAGGAGGTAAGTCCGTTGATCAAAAAGCATACCGGTCCATGATAGGTTCTTTGCTTTATTTATGTGCTAGTAGACCTGATATTATGCTTAGCGTATGCATGTGTGCTAGATTTCAATCTGATCCGAAGGAGTGTCACTTAGTGGCTGTGAAGCGAATTCTTCGATATTTAGTCGCTACGCCTTGCTTCGGGATCTGGTATCCAAAGGGGTCTAACTTTGACTTGATTGGGTACTCAGATTCCGACTATGCTGGATGTAAGGTCGATAGGAAGAGTACATCGGGGACGTGCCAATTCTTAGGAAGGTCCCTGGTGTCATGGAACTCTAAGAAACAAACATCCGTTGCCCTATCCACCGCTGAGGCCGAGTATGTTGCAGCAGGACAGTGTTGCGCGCAACTACTTTGGATGAGGCAAACCCTCAGGGACTTTGGCTACAATCTGAGCAAAGTCCCACTCCTATGTGATAATGAGAGTGCTATCCGAATAGCGGAAAATCCTGTTGAGCACAGCCGCACAAAGCACATTGACATCCGGCATCACTTTTTGAGAGACCACCAGCAAAAGGGAGATATCGAAGTGTTTCATGTTAGCACCGAGAACCAGCTAGCTGATATCTTTACCAAGCCTCTAGATGAGAAGACCTTTTGCAGGCTGCGTAGTGAGCTCAATATCTTAGATTCGCGGAACTTGGATTGAAATGTAGCATACATGTGTTTATGCCTTTGATCATGTCCATTCTGCATTTTGTTGCTTACTATGGTGCTCAAGTTGTACAAACACTCCCTGGACCTCACAAGTCCGTTGCAAAGTGATGCACATGTTTAGGGGGAGATGTGTTACAACTTGACCCTTTGAGACTAACCATATGCTTGAGTTTGCTTGATTTAGTCTCGAAGGAGAATTGAAAGGGAAAAGGTGGACTTGGACCATGAAAGACTTCCACTGCACTCCGATGAGAGGGTAACTTATTCCAAGTCCATCTCATGAACTCTTATTGCCATTTGCTCTTAATTGAAGATTTTGGTGAGGCAATGGGGTTAAAGGGCCAAGATTGATCCCGTTTTGGTGCTTGATGCCAAAGGGGGAGAAAATAAAGGCCAAAGCGATAAATGGATCAGCTACCACTTGAGAAATTTGAAAATAGTAGAGTAGAGCTTTTGGTTTGTCAAAACTCTTTTTGTCTCTTTTGTCAAAAGTTGGCTTCTTGTGGGGAGAAGTAGTAATTATGGGAAAAAGGGGGAGTTTTTGAAATCTTTGATCAATATCTTTTGGAATGACTCTCTTTATGCTTCAACATGTGTGTTTGACTTAGAGATAGAGATTTGAGTTTGATTTGCAAAAACAAACCAAGTGGTGGCAAAGGATGATCCATATATGCCAAAATTGAATCAAAATAAATTTGAGTTTTATTTGAAGTGAGTTTGCACTTGTTCTAGTTGCTTTATGTTGTGTTGGCATAAATCACCAAAAAGGGGGAGATTGAAAGGGAAATGTGCCCTTGGGCCATTTCTAAGTATTTTGGTGATTGAGTGCCAGCACAAGTGCTTAAATGTGAATTTATGTCCATGGATGAACAAAGTGCAAATCATGAAGTAAAGGTATGTTTCTAAGCCTTAGTACATTGGTTTTGTGTACTAATATACTTGTCTAAGTGTTAGAAACAGAAAGAAGAAGAAAAGAAAAGAGGAGAAAAAGACTTGGCTGTGTACAGCCAAGACTCAGCTCGGTCTGGCACACCGGACTGTCCGGTGTGCACCGGACAGTGTCCGGTGCGCCAGGCTGACTCGGCGCGAAGAGGCCGCTCTCGGGAATTCGCCGACGGCGTACGGCTAAAATTCACCGGACTGTCCGGTGTGCACCGGACTGTCCGGTGAGCCAACGGTCGGCCGGTCCAACGGTCGGCCGCGCAATCTGCGCGAGACACGTGGCCGAGCCAACGGTCGGAAGGGGGCACCGGACTGTCCGGTGTGCACCGGACATGTCCGGTGCGCCAACGGCTCCCAGATCTGCAACGGTCGGCAACGGTCGGCAGCGCTGTTTAAGGAAAGAAATCGGGCACCGGACTGTCCGGTGCACCCGACGACAGAAGGCAAGATTGGCCTTCCAGATTTGCTCTCAACGGCTCCTAGCTGCCTAGGGGCTATAAAAGGGACCCCTAGGCGCATGGAGGGGACAACCGAAGCAACCTTAGAGCATTCTTGATCATCCACACTCAGTCTTTGCGCATTCGTTTGTCATTCTCAGTGATTCGAGCTCCGTTCTAGTGAGAACTTTGAGATAGTCTTTTGAGCTCGATTCTTGGCCGTGTGTGTGCGCGTTTCGCTGTGGATTTGTGTGTGTTGCTTCCCTCCCTTACTCTGTGCTTCTTTGTGATCATATACTTGTAAGGGCAAGAGACTCCAATTTGTGGAGATTCCTTGCAAACGGGATAAAGAAAAGAAAGCAAAACACTGTGGTATTCAAGTGGGTCTTTGGACCGCTTGAGAGGGGTTGATTGCAACCCTCGTCCGTTGGGACGCCACAACGTGGAGTAGGCAAGCATTGGTCTTGGCCGAACCACGGGATAAACCACTGTGCCATCTCTGTGATTGATCTTCTGTGGTTATTGTGTTTTGTGGAGACTCCTCTCTAGCCACTTGGCATTATCTGTGCTAACATTTAACAAGTTTTTGTGGCTATAAGTTTAAGTTTCACAGGATCACCTATTCACCCCCCCCCCTCTAGGTGCTCTCAACGAATCGCTCGTCCTGTCACATTAACTCCCCGGCGGAGTAGGCGACACCTCAGGCAGGCGAGGCGGGCGTCGCTTCACCTTCGCCATAATGACCGCGTCAAAAATGGTGCGCCACCTTATTTAAATTCATATCCTTACCCTCCTCCTCTCTCTCTCTCTCTCTCTTGCTACAAGGACCGGGAAAGGGGATGTTGTGGAAAGGATCCTTCTCGGCGAAGGAAGCGGGCCCCGAGCCCTCCTACTGATCAGGGGTTCGAAGGCTGGCCCCTCGGAAGGGTTTCGACAGCCGCCCCAGAGCACTCGGACTTCAAGCCCATTACTGATCAGGGGTTCGAAGGCTGGCCCCTCGGAAGGGTTCGACAGCCGCCCCAGAGCGCTCGAGCTCCGTGCCCATTACTGATCAGGGGTTCGTAGGCTAGCCCCTCGGAAGGGTTCGATAGTCGCCCTAGAGCACGCAGAGTGAGGGATGACTCTGGGTACGTCCGATACATGACCGAGGCTCGGGCTACGCTCCCGAGGTACCCTAGGACATTTTCGAGACCGGCGGGAACGATTTGTAATGGAATCCCACCGGAGGGAGGCATCGAGCCCTCGGACCCTGTCGAAGGGGTCTGGGTCCAGCGAATCACCCGCAGGTACTTTTGGAGCGCGCCTCTGGGCCACCAGCCAACCCCTAAAGAATGGGGCACGGGCGTCCACTCGGATCACCCGTTAGCAGCTCACTAGAAACACCATGTTCGGCGCCCTCCGAGGGCAACATGGCACTTCCCCCCCCCTCCTCCTTGCGGAAAGGCGACGCAGGGGCGTATGATAAAAGTCGGGAAAGTCCTTGATCGTCCTCTCGCTCCGTGCAGAGGCTCGGGGGCTGCTCTCGCACCCGGCTACGGCCAAAATTGTTGACAGCGTCAACAAACTAGCTTGATAACTTGGAACCTAACCACGCACCCGGGCTACGGCCAGGTCGCATGAGGGAACGATCATACCGACCGAGGCACCACGAAAAGCATTCAGACCTCAGAGGAGTCAAACCACTCCTCCGAGGCCTTGGGGGCTACACCCAGCAGGTGCGCTCGCGCGCACCCACAAGAACAAAGCAAAAACCGAGAAAGGCCAGTCCCCTCACCGAAAATGTGGCAAAAGCCTCCAAGCGAGTACCAACACTCCCTTCGAGGCTCGGGGGCTACTGTTGGGTACCATAATTAGGGGTACCCCCAACACTCCTAATCATGGCTGGTAAACACCCTTAGACCCACTGACGGGCACGGTCCATGTCAAGGCTTCGTCTACCCAAGGGACGCGACCTCACCCGAACCTAGCCTCGGGCTGGAGCAGTAGTCCCAGACGAGTTCACGCCTCACCCGAGGGCCTCCTCAGGCAGCGGGCGCCCCCTCGGCTCTCCCGAAGCCCAGCTCGGGCAGCCTTCGTTGTGAAGCAACCTTGGCCAGACCGCCTCACCAACCGACCGCTTCGCAGGCGCATTCAATGCAGGGGATGCCTGACGCCGTATCCTGACACACGCGCCTCAGTCGGCCAGGCCGAAGTGACCGCAGTCACTTCGCCCCTCTCTTTTACTGTCCGATATGACAGGAAAACAGCGTCGCTCGCTTCGCTCCGACTGTTGTGCCAACCACCCAGGCGAAGACTGACAACAAGTCACGATCAACCACCGAGTTCGGCCCCGGGCGCAACAGGAAGCTCCGCCTCACCCGACCTCAGGCTCTGGCCTCGGGGGGAGGTCTCCGCCTCGCCCGACCCCCGGACTCAGCCTCGACCTCAAGCTTCGGCCTCGAGGGGAGGTCTCCACCTCGCCCGACCCCCGGACTCGGCCTCGACCTCAGGCTCCGAAGGAATCGCGTCCTCGCCCGACCCCAGCCTCGACCTCAAGAGAAGTCTCCGCCTCGCCCGACCTTGGGCTCAGACCGACTGCGCCAACAGGGGATACATCATTACCCTATTTCTAGCCTGCTCAGGCTACAAGGAACAAGACCGGCGTCTCATCTGGCTTACCCTGGCGACGGGTAATGATGGTGCCCCGCGTGCACCATGACGCCGGTGGCTCTCAGCCCCTTACGGCAGCAAGGAGACGTCAGCAGGATCCTTGCCGCACTGCCAGCTGTGCTCCTACAGGACTGAGGCGCTCCTCCGACGGTCACGCTATCACGTGTACAGGGCTCAAGCTCTCCCCCGACAGCCATGATGGCATGTACACGCGGCTAGGGCATCTCTCTGTTGGACACGTTAGCGCATAGCTACACCCCCCGTTGTACGTCTGGACCCTCTCCTTACGTCTATAAAAGGGAGGTCCAGGCCCATCCTGGAGGGGGGTTCGCGCGGGGGAAAGGAGCGGACGAACAGGCTCCCACTCTCTACCTCACTCTCCCTCACACGACACGCTTGTAACCCCTACTACGAGCGGCACCCCTGGTGCAGGATAATACAAGGCTTTCCCCCACCTCTTGTGTTCCATCCCACGCCAACCCATCTGGGCAGGGGCACGCAGCGATTTCACTCGTCGGTCCAGGGACCCCCCGGGTCCGAAACGCCGACAATCAGTTAAATACATATCTAATAAAATAATGAGACATGGTATAATAAATGTTTTTATTGCATAGTAAATACTTGTACGAGAATAATACAACTTGAACGGATCGAATCGGAGTTACGGATTGTGAGTTATGAATTTCCGAAGGTTTTATGTGTTTGGTACGAAAATAATTAAGTGGTCAATTTTAATATAGTTTTCATGCTAAAACAGAGTCATTAAGTGATAAACAATATTAATACAAAATTATAGAAATTGAAACGAGTCAAAAATAAGTTAAAATGAATGTTTTATGATTTAAACAAGATTCTATAATTAATTTTATATTTAAAATTATTTTCTATCTCAATTTCTCTGATTTTCTCAGTGTCTGTACTGCACGCAACATTAACAAAAAGTCCAAGGACTAAAACAGAAACATTCCTAAGACTCAGATCCCCAGTCACTAGGACTGTGGGTTCTATATAAAACAAACGCATGGTCTCATTTGTTAAAACGTCTGGACGAAGGGGTACGGTTCACCTAGAGCTGTAGGATTCCCAACCAACGGTGTAGATTAGATGGACTTGTTATAAAACCATGGCCATCGGGTTTCTGAGGGATGCCCTGGATTTTAAAATACCTAGATTATCACACGCCCGCTGGATCCGAATCTAACGGCGTTGGCCACCCCACCGAACCGGTATCATGGTTCAGATCCCAGCCGCTGGAGTTTTGATCAACGACTCACACGTCATTACCCTTTGCTCTAATCTTGGCCGCACAATCGCTGATTAACGACGTAGGCATCATCTTCCACCCAACGTCCACTCGAGGCAGCTAGCCACAGCGGCGCGACCCACGATGGAGACTAGCGCCGGGCATCCCCACACAGGTTCTAGTGGCACACCCGCACAAGCAAATACTACCCTGTGCATCGCGACTCATCGAACCAGTAGGACACCACACAGAGCAACTCACCGGCGTCGAATTGATGAAGTATTCCGGCCTCGGGCGGATGAGCTTGCTCATCACCGGCTATGGCTTGGGCGGACCGCAACCAGGCGGGCGCGCCTACGCAGACGAGGCCCAGCTAGCGCGGCGACCCCATGTCCCTGCGAGCCCAGCACGATGCAGGGGAAACGAACAGGGAAGCAGCAACCATGGCAGGTGCAGTGTAGGAAGATGCTCGTCGGGTATCTGGGGTATTGGGTGAGGCGCTTGGCTGCTCACAATGCTTTTTGGTTTTCTGGAACAGGATGCGGTGGCTTTGGCCTTTGGGTTTTATACTCCAGAGGAGAGGATTAGCCTTAGCTAGATGGCTCGGCTGTTGCAACTTGCAACCATCCAGGAATCTAGGATCAGCATGCGGTTGTTACATTACAATGGAGGTAGACATGACAATGGGTACCCGCGACCCGATACCCGATGGGTATTTACTCTATTAGGGTATGTATGTGAGCTAAATATTCTACCTGTGAGTCTGTTATTAGGCAAAATTCATCACCCAATAGGTAAACGGGTATTAGAACGTTCCGCCTTCACCCATACCCGTTAACCCGTGGGTATAAAATACCCAATATAAACTTAGCCCAAGCATGAACTTGGACTTTAGTCATCCATCCTTTTTACTATTTAACAACCTTTTAGGCCATAATTTAATAGAAGGCTTATCGACAATTTAATGACCATGTAATGGAACATATAATGTGCTATGTAGTACTATCCTAGTTTTACTACTCTATCCAATTATCTTTGGTGTGTTGAATGGATGGTTAAATTATGCTAGAAATTTTGTAATGGTATTTAGATGAATATACTTGATATTTGTATAATATAATATTTTAATAGATATTTAATTTTTGTTAGTACGAGTGACCCGTTGGGTAGCCCATACCCACGTGGGTATGGATATGGAGGTAAATTCATACCCGCCAATGTATATGGATGACCCGATGGGATTATTTTTGTGTCGTGGTTATGGGTATGGGGTAGTAATACTCAGTGAGTATTTACCCATTGTCATCTCTAAATGGAGGCGGTGTTGACCTCCGTATCCACGTGCTGACATGCAAAATGGCCGGTCCACACACAACGGAGGGAGAGGCCGAGCACGAAGCAAGTTTGTTAACGCGCTGTTAATTGGGCACAAGCAGCGCACCACCAGCTCGACGTGCATGTGCATGCGCATGGCCCTGTAGTAAATAAAGAGGAAAAAATCATAAGGCATGGGCCACGTGAAGGAAGGAGTGGGTTAAAGGAGGTTTTCTTTTTTTTCTTTGGTAATTTCCAAATTTTAGTTTCCAAACTTAATTTTAAATTCAAACGTAAGTTTCAATATCAAACTTCAAAATGCACAAATAAAACCAACATGAATACCAGATTTATTTTACTTATTTATTTATTACTTCTTTTAAAATAATGCTTCTACATACATAATTCATATAAGGATAATTCTCTCAAATAATTAATTGAGGTTCGTTCTATTATTTAATTGCTTAATTTCAAATTGTATTTTTTAAATAATAATTCTAAAATTGAGCACTCAATGGTTACCATTTGTTGTTTTTTTAACAAAAATTATTTTAAAGGTAAGAAAATCTTTATAAAAAAGACATTTTAATTCCAATCCTTTATGGAGACTTTTCCTTGGATCCCAAAAATTGGATTTTGGATGCTATAAATTCTACCTTTCAAACTTAACTTGTCTCAAAAATTTGAGTATACATGCAATCATTCAAGAACTCCAGCATGGAATGCACATTCATATATTTATTTATTTGCCATTTGACTACTTTAATTCCTTTAGTTGAATATGCATAAAGGAAAGAAGATCAAGAAATCCTCAAAATTCTAGCATAGAAGCATATTTATTTATTTATCCTATTATCTTTCTCTTATACCAATTTTGGGCATTACACAAATCTTATTGCACAATCAAATCATTGTCCAGAACAACTACTCTTTTAAAGCTAGGAAGGTCCAGAACAACTACTCTGCTCAAGCTAGGAAGGTCAAGCAAGAGAAAATGTGAATGGACAAAAACAGATATGTATATACTCAGTTTTCATCTGCCTTTAGAAAGGTTAGAATAGTTAAGAATTGTGACACGAAACTCCTCTGCAGGCCATAATTGTTGCATCTCAAGGGAATCTACATCCTTAGAGAGCTTTTGGTTGTCCTTGATGTTAGTTACACTATACGAGTTGCCTCCAAGTATGAATTTCTATCAAACCAATGTGTTGAAAACCAAAATGTCCGTGCGGACGGTCCGGCCCTGAGGCCGGACGGTCCTGTAATACTCAAAATTGTGTACAAGAAATACATGGTGATTTCCTTATTTTATGAGCCTCATTTTGCATCATAAAAAGAGCATACATATTGAGAGTGATCAATTAAAACCAAAGACACTAAAATAAAAAAATGCATCATATTGGAGTTTTGTGTGTGCATTTAATAAAATAATAACATGGTTAAAAATATAAAAAAATGAGTTGGAGATTGGATTAAAACATAAATTTGAGTTGGGATTTAAAAGGGTAAAGGAGAGAGAAATATTATAACCTACAAAATAAATTCATAAATAAATAAATCTTGCCTTGGTATGTTCAAATTGAATATGTGGTCTGAGAATAAACTTGTCAACCAGTCAGGAAATTTAAACTTGGGAAGAATTTGAAATTTGAATAGAAAGAAAACAGAAAAATAAAAAGAAAAAGAATAAAGGGGTTACTTGGGCCGGAAGGAACCAATTCGGCCCACTTGCCCGCGTGGCCTGACTTCCCCCTCCGCGCGCACTGGCCGACTGACAGCACGGGCCCGTTGCTCAGCCCCTCTATAACCGCGCGCGATCGACCATTTTCCATGCGGGGCCCACTGCTCGGTCTCTGCGGTGCGCGCCGCGTGCAGCAGAATGGGTCGCCGACCGTCTGGGTCCACTGCCCAGCGTTCGTCGCTCGAGTCTCCACTAATCAGTGGGTCCCTCCTGGCAGTGGCCTGACCGGTTCTTCCCCCAAACCCGCATGGGAGCTTATCCATGGCGTGGATTCCGGGCGCCGTTGGGAGTCTGATGCCCAATTGAGGCCTATAAGCCGCAGGCCAGACCCACTCCTTCTCCCCCACCACTTCTTCGCTCCGAATTTCTAGCCACCAACGCGCTGTTAGCCGAGACCTAGCAACCGCGCAGCAAACCAAGCGACCGGAGGGCGGCCACCGAGGAGAACCATCCCCGCCTGTGTTACGTCCTTGGCACAGGGTCGTGTGAGATTCGCCAGCGCCCGTGGAGTCCGTCCGTGCCCTCAAATCAAGTCGAGCGCGTCCGAATTGCGGTGAATTGCTCACCGAAGCGCTTCACCGCCGCCAAGCCGCCCCTTTGCCGAGGCCAGGGTCTCCCGCGCGCTTGAATCACGGTATGAACTCTACCCTTGCGTTCGCTATATCGTTAGGGTTGGTTTGGTAGTCTCGGGATGGCTTTCGAGCCTGTGAATCGGCGGTCAGAGCTCGCCGTTGTCGGCAATGGCGCCACCACGGCTGAGGAGTTTGAGTCGCCGCCAGCCTCACCTGGGGTAGGGTGTTCGTTGGCCCTTGATCTCGTGAGGGACGGTCTCGATTAGAACACGGATACCGGTTCGGCTTGGGTTCATCCTCGCCGTCCGCTGCGAATCAAACGGGTGGAAACGAATCTAGAGTAATAAAAATCATACCCATCGTTTTACATCCAACGGTTCCCTGCGCATACCGCTTCACGACCGCGCGGATCAAATCCTCACCGTCCGCGTGTGATCGGATGGTCCAAACCCCACCGTACCCCTTCGCGGGTCAATTTTTCTAAAGAGACCCCGAAGAAATCACAAATCAACCCGCCATCCAGAGAGCACTATTCTGTGTCTTAAAAATCTTGCACCGAGAACCCTGTATTTTCTAGAATTCGAGGCCCAGTCCAGAGGAGATTAAAAACAGAGAAATAATATTAGAAATTCATTTTTAATACAAAAACAAATCTAGAAACTTGTAAAATTCATAAATTCCATCTTTGGTCCAAATTGAACCATTCCAATTTCTAAAATTTTGTAATAATATTCTCTATCATTTAGTGTCTCTGTTTTGGCATAAAAACAGTAAGAACATTAATTTAACATTTAATCCTATTTTAATCACACTAAACCTTAGGAAATTCATAACTTGAATTCTATAACTCCAAATTTAGTGATTCCAGTTCCTATGATTTCATTTTAATGTGTAGATTTTTATTGTATATTTCATTTTTATGTTTGATGTGATGTTAATTTATGCTATACTATGTATGTATTGTGTTGATGCAAGTAGACGAGCAAGCCACTGTGGAATCTGAGGTTCAACAAGTAGAGGTAGCTGAGCAGGAGCTCATTGAAGGCAAGTTGTGCCCTTGATCACTTACTTTTCCCAGCCATGTTCTTATTAATTTTAATGATCTGCATAGGTTAATTTTGATGGGATCCTTTATGTTACCCCAGTTTTGGTTATCTTTATACCTTGTTCACCCCTGAAACATTTTTGGGTAGTACATGCTATTGCTTTATATGGATTTGGGTATGAAGATACACTATTCATGATTATTCTGTTATTATCTTGTTATTATTACTGTTCATGTTAAGATCATTAAATTAATGGGAACATGGAGCGACCACCCGGGAAAACAGTGCTACCACAAGGGTTTAATGGGACGCCCTTGGCTGATTAACTAGGAAAGCTAGTGGAGGTCTTCCTTACCCGAAAGGGGCAAGGGCAGTAGGGGAGTGGTCAGTGTAGGGAGGTCCTTGGTTGATTTTGCTGCGATGGCGGTCAGGCAAGAACCCTGCACTGGAGCTTCCTATAAACTGTAGCGGGATTTCTGAAGCTAGTGGAACTTTGTAAAGGCCTCGTAGTGTTACCCTGCCTCGCCTCCTCGGTAGAGGTGTATGGGATTGGCCGTCTCTTGGCAGATGGGTAACATGACTTGTGGGTAAAGATGTGCAACCTCTGCAGAGTGTAAAACTAGTATACTAGCCGTGCTCACGGTCATGAGCGGCTCGGACCCTCACATGATTAATTTATGGAACTAAATTCAATTTGTCATATGCATTGCATCGCAGGTGATGTTGTTACTTTTGTTCTACTTCTTAATTGGGTTTGGTATTTACTTATACTTAGTAATTGCTAATAAAATTTTGACCAACTTTAAAAAGCAATGCTCAGCTTCAACCATCTTCTTTGGTAAGCCTTACACTTCACATGAGCTCCCACCTTTGGCGAGTTCATGCACATTATTCCCCACAACTTGTTGAGCTATGAACGTATGTGAGCTCACTCTTGCTGTCTCACACCCCCCACAGGTCAAGAGCAGGTACCACAGGATGGGGCGCTTGGAGGATGTTGTGGCAAGCTCGTGAGAGGTCTAGGCCGTCGTCTCCCAGTCAACTTTGGGTTGCTGGACCGTTGTCTCCTTAATGTAATTATTTATTTATTTTGTACAGAACTCCTGTTATATAGTAAAGATGTGACATTCGATCATGTGCCATGATTCATCATATGTGTGAGACTTGGTCCCAGCACACCTGGTGATTATGTTCGTGCCCGGGCTTTGGACCCCTAAAACCCGGGTGTGACAGGTCCGCGGTCCGGACTGTCCGCGGTGGTGGCGCGGACGGTCCGCGCGTGCGCAGAGTCAGTTAGGGTTCCTAGTTTCTCGCGGGATTTGTTACCTAAAACCGCGGGATTAACTCGGATATCAGTTGGAAGCGGATCCAGACCTCCCCCTTTATATAGATAAAGGGCTACGGCCGATTGAAACCCCCAACAATCGATCAAATCCAGTTTATTACTCGTTTTTACCTTATGCATTAGGAGTAGTTCTAGTCTAGTTCTAGTTTAGCTCTAGTTTAGTATTCTAATCCCCAAATTCTCCGCTTCTCTTCGACTCTAGGAACCCTAAATGGTCGGTTCTAAGGATTACACCAAGATCTCCACTACCAACATCATCAAGCCGGCCATGGAGGCGCTCCCGGCTGATGACCAAAGGCCCTTTGAAGACCTCGTAATGCGCGATGAGAAGGAGGTGATGCGGCAATGGAACGAACAACGCGACAAGGAAGAGGCGGAACTGTTGCATAAACTCTCCGAACGGTGCAAGGAGGCGGCGGACAAGTACTTGTCACACTTCACGATAGATCGCCACCAGAAGATCATCCGTAAAGGGGAGATCGATATGGAATCTCTCCTACCTCCACTTCAGGGTCCTGCTGTAAGTACTCCAGATCTATCTCTTATGACTTCCATGGATCAACGAGGAGATCAGTTAAAGCAATATGTAGATGAATCTATTAAAATGCATTTACGTGCATACGAGAAATCAGCTGCTCCTAACTTTCCATCGCGAGAGTCTAATACAGTGCCACCCACGTCAAACACATCGGCTATAAACGGGTCACCCTTGACCCAGCCATCATATGGTATGCCGATGCACGCTTTCGTGTCACCATCACAGCCGCAACCACTAGGCACGCGGTAGGTACTGGACGCGACCAGACCGTTCGAGCATCATCTCAGACGGTCCAGTTATACCGCGGACCGTCCGGTGTATTTCGCCGGACCGTCCGACCAGATGCAGGCCCGCACACAAAACACTCAGGTCGCACCGTACATGGCCGGACCACCAGGGTACAACCCCGAACAATTTGGCCCCATCACGGACCATCCGGTGCATCACGCCGGACCGTCCGGATATGTTGCGGACCGTCCGCCATCTTACGCCGGACCGTCTGGGTATGGCATGAACCGACCAACATATTACGCTGGACCATCCGACTCTACACGAGTCCACACGCAGACTACCCAAGTCGCGCCATATATGGCCGATCCGTCCGGGTACAGCCCTGGACCATTCGGCCCGATCGCGGACCGTCCAGTTCTTTATGACAGACGGTCTGGGTATGAGACTACCCACGTAGCACCATATACAGCTGGACAATCCGGATATACCTTCGGACCGTTTGGCCAGGTCGCGAACCATCCGGTTTCTTATGCCGGACCGTCCGGATATGCATACGCAGAGCCGAGAGCTGCGCAATACGCACAGTTCCCACATTCATCGCAGCAACATTATGGTGCCCCACCAGCAACACATTATGATCATGCCATAGCACCTCATGGACATAGGGCTGAATACTATTCGGCCACAAGAGAGCCTGAGAGGTATAGGGCAGGAGCTGGTGACATTAATAGGACACCTAACACACACCTCAAACATCCCTGGGAGGAAGGCCGACAGAGTGATGTCAGGCAACCTGAGATTTCCACCCACAAACTCAATGGATGGTCGCCAGACATGGCGGAGAGGGTCAGAGATGAGGTAGCTAGGATGTTCAGGGACAAACTCGGTGTTAGTGTGTCAGGTACAGGGCAATCGTATCGGAAGCCTTACAGCCACCGATTCGACACCGTGCCATATCCATAGGGAACTAGAATACCAGACTTCTCTAAGTTTTCTGGTGAAGGTGGGAAAAGCACACACGAACATATAAGCCAATTCATAGCACACTTGGGAGAATTAGCTGATGGGGAAGCCTACCGCGTTTGTTTATTCTCGTTGTCCCTTACTGATACTGCATTCGCATGGTACGCAGCCTTGCCACCAAACTCTATTAACTCTTGGGAAGAATTAGAGCAGAAATTTCATGAACACTTCTTCTCAGGAGAACATGAATTAGAATTGGCTGACTTAGCCTCAGTCCGATAGGGGCCTGAAGAATCGGTTAATGATTATATCCGGAGATTCCGAGACACTAGAAACCGATGCTTTCAAATCCATGTCGCAGAAAAACAACTAACAGGACCGGCTTTCAATGGGTTGCGACCCTACTTAAAAGAAAAATTAGATGGCACCCAATTCTTTTCGCTAGTGCACTTGCACCAGCGGGCTATGACCTGTGAAAGCCGAAGTAAAGAAACATCAAAATCAGCTAGCCATAAGATGCATCTAGTGGGATACGATAATTCGAACGATGAATCCACGGATGTATACACCGTCGAACTGGTTTGGCAAGGATAGGCTAAACCTTCAGCGTGTTCTGCTTTACAGTCGATTCGAAAGAATCGACAAGAAGAAGTTAAGTTTACTTTTAATGTTGCCAAATGCGATAAAATATTTGACGAGTTACTGAAAAACGGCAACATTAAATTAACTCATACTATTCCTCCTCCTGATGAATTAAAGAGGCGTGCTTATTGTAAGTGGCATAATTCTTTTTCTCATGCCACCATTGATTGTAATGTTTTTCGTCGACAGATACAATCGGCCATAAATGAGGGTCGATTGGCTTTTCAGGAGATGCAAGTAGACACACAACCCTTTCCTGTTAATACAATAGAACTCAAATGCAAAAAGGTCTTGGTTCGGCCCAAAATGGCCGATAAAGGCAAAGGCAAGGGCATCGTCATTGGCGATCCTCGCATGACAGATAAATCACAAAAGGATATTGCTCGAAAGGCTTCGGACGAGAAGGCTAAAAAGTCCGAAGACACCGGGGGGCAGGCACAGTTAACGAACCAAACACATCAGCCTAGCCCGAGCATCATGGATGGTCCGGCACCTACGTGTGGACGATCCGGTGCTCAGACAAACGGTCCGGCTAACTCAGCCGGACAGTCCCCCTATGACCAAAGGCGTCAACCTCTACACAAAGCAAGGAAAAAGACGCAAGGTCAAAGCACATATAATCGGCTGATCAAAGTCGATCCTACTTTTGATCAGTTGCTCTCCAAAAATGCTAGCAAAAAGACTGTTCCACGTGATCAGTCAACAAAGAAACCCCGGTCACCTGCTAAAACAAAACGGTTAAACAAAATGCCCCGAAAGGCAACACAACAAGCATCGCCTTTTCATTCTATGAGACCAGGGTACTTTCCACCTATTTACTCATCGTCGGTATATTATCCTGTTCAAACATGGAATGGCACGATGATGAATCCATGGTACATGTATAGTCCCTTCGTCTATCCAGACTGGGGGACACCTCCATTGTATTCCTTTTGATCCATTGATCAAATGGTCATGGCCAAGAAAGATACAATCCGAAATGGCCTTTATATTGGTGCTTTATTGAATAATCTCCATATCGAAAACCCGGTGATTTACATCAGGTTTAGTTCATATGCTTTTGGTTCGTCAACCTTCACCAAAAGGCAGGGGGCATATGTTGGAAACCAAAATGGCCGTGCGGATGGTCCGGCTCTGAGGCCGGACGGTCCGCGGTCCGGACTGTCCGCGGTGGTGGCGCGGACGGTTCGCGCGTGCGCAGAGTCAGTTAGGGTTCCTAGTTTCTCACGGGATTTGTTACCTAAAACCGCGGGATTAACTCGGATATCAGTTGGAAGCGGATCCAGACCTCCCTCTTTATATAGATAAACGGCTACGGCCGATTGAAACCCCCAACAATCGATCAAATCCAGTTTATTACTCGTTTTTACCTTATGCATTAGGAGTAGTTCTAGTCTAGTTCTAGTTTAGCCCTAGTTTAGTATTCCAATCCCCAAATTCTCCGCTTCTCTTCGACTCTACGTCGATTAGAGGAGTCTAGGTCGGCATACCGAGCCTAGACAACCCCTAGGATCTCTCCTCCCCGACGCGGTCCCTCCCGGGAGCGAGATCCAGGCGCCGCCGGCGACCTTCGCCGCCCCCTGCGCACGCGCGGACCGTCCGGCCCTAGGGCGCAGACCGTCCGGCCGTCAGGCAGGGAACGCCAGCCCCTGTACCAGGTCGCGGACCGTCCGGCCTCTGGTCGTGGACCGTCCGCGCCTGTGCAGAGAGCACCGCCGCCGGTTCTTGTTGAGTGTTTGGCTCCCGAAAAAGGTGTCAACACAATGCTTAGCATAAAAATTTTGTGCACCAGTGAACAATTCAAAAACAGTGTGGTCTCAATCCTGAAATGAGTTATTGGCCCATAAGTTAGTGGTCAAGATGAATTCCACATGATATTTTACATTATTTGAAAATAATAGCATACCTAGGACTTCATAACTGCTGAATTGTCACACCCGGGTTTTAGGGCACCAAGCCCCGGGCGCAAACATAATCACCAGGTGTGCTGGGACCAAGTCTCACACATATGATGAATAGTGGTACAGAAACGAATGTCACATCTTTACTATATAATAGGAGTTATGTACAAAATAAATAAATAATTACATCATAAGGAGACAACGATCCAGCAACCCAAAGTTGACTAGGAGACGACAGTCTAGACCTCTCACGAACTCGTCACAACATCCTCCAGCGCCTTATCCTGCGATACCTGTTCTTGGCCTATGGGGGTGTGAGACAGCAAGAGTGAGCTCACATACGTTCATCGCTCAACAAGTTGTGGGGAATAATATGCATGAACTCGTCAAAGGTGGGAGCTCACGTGAAGTGTAAAGCTTACCAAAGAGCATGGTTGAAGCTGAGCATTATTTTTAAAGTTGGTCAAAATTTTATTAGCAATTATTAAGTATAAGTAGATACCAACCCAATTAAGTAGTAGAACAAAAGTGATAACAACACCTGCAATGCAATGCATATGACAAATTGAATTTAGTTCCATAAATTAATCATGTGAGTGTCCGAGCTGCTCATGACCGTGAGCACGGTTAGTATACCAGTTTTACACTCTGCAGATGTTGCACATCTTTACCCACAAGTCACGTTACCCATCTGCCCAGGGGATCGTGACTTCCCATACACCTCTACCGAGGAGGCGAGGCAGGGTAACACTACGAGGCCTTTACAAAGTTACACTAGCTTCAGAAAACCCGCTAAATTTCTAGGAAGCTCCAATGCAGGGACCCCTCGCCTGACCGCCATCGCAGCAAAATCAACCCAAGGGCCTCCCTACACTGACCACTCCCCTACTGCCCTTGCCCCTTTCGGGTAAGGTAGTCCTCCATTAGCTTTCCTAATTAGTTAGCCAAGGACGTCCCATACCACCCTTGTGGTACCACTGTTTTCCCGGGTGGTTCTCCATGTTCCAATTAACATAATGATCTTAACATGAACAGTAAATAACAAATGATAATAAAAGTATAGTCATGAACATTGTGTATCTCTATACCCAAAACCACATAAAGCAATAGCAGGTACTACCCAAAGATTCAGTGGTAAACAAGGTATAAAGATAGTCAAACTAGGGTAACCTATTGGGTCCCATCAAAATTAACCTATGCAGATCATTATGATTAATCAGAACATGACTAGGTAAAAAGAAGTGATAAAGGGCACAACCTGCCTCGGACTTGAGATTCTAGGTACCAACTTGCTCTTTAGGTGACTCGTAACCTCGCGCTAGTCGTAGCAATACAAAAAAACAGTGTATAGGCAAAATTAACATCGCACCAAACATAAGAACAAACTGCATAATAATGATCTATGCGTTGTAACGAGATCGTGGGTTCGCGAACCACTAAAATCAGAGTTACGGTTAAAAAGATAGGATTTTCGGATGATTTTCGTGATTAAACAATAACAACTATATTCTATGTTGATTAATGTAAACCATATGAGAAAAGATATTAAAGAAATAACGAATTAAACTTTAATTTAAGTTACAAGTTGACTACAAATCATATTTTATTCAAAGTATACTCGTATACAAATTAAAATAATAGCTTTGGTTAGCAAGTTTAATCATAAGTTAAACATGTATTTATCTACTTTTTGGAACATGTGTTATGATAAAACAATGTTGTTTAATGTGTAGGCAAGCTAATGCACTTTGAATGGGCTAAAACGGAGTTACAGTTCTCAAGTTACAATTTTCCGAAGTTATTAAATACCTAGTATAGAATAAATCAAGTGGAAGATTTTGATCTAGGTTTCATGATTAAACAGAGTTACTAGATGATAGACAATATTGAAACGAAATTAATGCAACTGGAACGGATTAAAAAAAGACTTGTAATGAATTAAATATGAATTAAACAAGGTTCTGAATTTATTTTTGTACTAAAAATAAATTCCTATAATCCTTTTTCCTATTTTCTCTATTTCCTAGACTGTGCGTATAATAACCAAAAAGCTTGGGGGCTAACTCGTGAAATCCCCCAGACTCAGGTGCAACCAAGCTGGACTGCGGGTTAGTTTTGGAAAAACCAAGGGGCTCTTTTGCAGTTTCGTCGCGACCGAAGTGGTACGAAGCCTCCAGAACCGCTCGATCTCCTAACAGTGGCTACGATTAGATCTGCGTTAATCCGAACGGGTACGCTCTACCAACCATCACATCCCCATCAACGGATCAGATTTAATATGACCGAATTTGAGTCCCGGGCGCTAGATCCGAATCGAACGGCCGTGATTTTATTATGGTTTCCCCCATCTTGTACGCCCGATCCATGATCCAACGGCCCACACCACATCACTATGAGCCAAGAGCTTGTGATAGAGCCTTCATTTCTAAACGGAGTTACAGTTCTCAAGTTACAATCTAATCTCATCTACTCAATCCAAATCGGATGGTGTGCGTACCTTCTTACATCTCCGACCGTTGAGCGAGGTAGAGCACAGCACCCGCGGTGGCAACTCCTCCGTAAAAATCCGATCCAGCCACGGAGCTCCCGGTGCGCATGCCCAGCTTGAAATGGCTGGGCAGACGCGACCGGACGGAACTCGATGACCACGCGGTTGATGGGAAACGAGTCGGTGTTCCCGGCATCAGGGCAAACACGATGCCAACCACAGCGGTATGCGCCCCTGCGGCATCCATCTGGTCACCCAAGATGTTCACCGCGCCGAGACTACCACTACAAGAGCTACAGTGATTTCCGGCGGCCTTTGCCGCCGAAAATAAGACCTTTGCCACCAAAAATAAGCCATTTTCAGCGGCTTTAGGCATATTTTCGGCGGTTTCTGGCCGCCAGCCATATTTTCGGCGGCCAGGGTCTAGCCGCCGAAAGTAGCCTATTTTCGGTGGCCATAAGTCAGCCACCGAAAATTACCTGTTATCATTTTCGGCGGTAAGGGAGGCCGCCGAAAATTAACAAATGCCGAAAATAGTATTTATTATTTTGTGCGGCTGTCAGAGGGTCGCCGAAAATAATAAATGCCGAAAATAGTATTTATTATTTTTGGCGGCCAGGGAGGCCGCCGAAAATTAACAATTTCAGAGAAAAAAATTGAAAAAAATGCAAAAAGTAACAGGAAATTCATACAAAATTCATACAATAATAGAAAATTCATATAATAATAGAAAATTCATACAGTCCACAACATCAAAAAAAATTAAATACACAATTCACAAATAGTTTACAACATAAAAATTGAGTTCATACAAACAGTGGCGGAGCCAGCCCGTAACCGGAGCCTGGGCACCATTATAAATTTCTAAAGTATATATTCAATATAGACTAGTAAATTACAAGAGAATAGATATAAAATACAAACATTCAAGCAAACAATGACTTAGTGCTAAAAAATTTAAACGTAACACGGTAAATACCTCAAGATGGTAGAGAACGAGGCAAATTCATCTTTCTAGTCTTCATGCCTTGAAACCGTCGCAATATGGTAGAGTCATCAAGTTCTTTGAATATTTCCCGCTCGATGTAGCACACCATCAAATGATTGAACCACTCATCAGCCATCTTGTTTCGTAAATTAGTCTTGATAATTTTCATCACTGAAAATGCCCTTTCAACAGATGCTATGGACACCGGTAATATTAATGTCAATTCAATAAGTCTATAAACCAATGGAAAAACCTTATGTTTCTCTGTCTCAAGTCTCAACCATCTTAGAAGCCAAACTAGCAATACAGTGCAAGTAGAGAATGCCACGTGCCTTCTTACTTGAAGAATATAAGTCTGAAGTTGTTGTCTAATTTGTGCAAAGTCACTAGTAGAGAAATCAACATCATAAATCTAAGCACCTCGAACAAGGCTATCTATATCAAACCTAGAGAAGTTATTCTTTGGATCAAGACATGAGAAACATGTCAATATCTCAATAGTGGATTCTCCAAATCGATTATTCATCTCAACACATATTTTATCAAGAACAACAAAGAAAATCCCGACACGATAATGATGAAGGAAAGTAGTAGTTTCATTTCGACGCTTTGCACGACCTCTGACTGGTATTTCACCCATCATATTTGGCACCGAAATATTGTTTTGCTCACAATATATCTTAGCGTCATCAAACACTTCATCCCAACCACTCTCCCTCAATGTGGCTAATTGAGCTTTCACATCTTGGATTAGCTCCATAGCATGAACTATATTTATATCTTTTCTTTGTAAGATATGAGAAAGCTCATTTGTGATAGCAAACTGTAATACCCACTTTGTAATAAGAGTATAAAAAGAGAAATTATATTCTTTCATACATATATGTGCCATCTATGTTTATCATTTCATGAGAACACCACATACAACAAATAACTAGATGACAAAAGACACCCAAAAATAATACATGCACCATGTTGGGATTTTATTTTGTGCATTTTGTGACAACATAAAATGACAAGAAATATATTAAAGCTTAAAGTGGAATCTAAACTCTAAAAGGAATTCAAGAGTTTAGAAAAGAAGAGAAGAAGAAAAAAAATACTATATGTGTGAAAATGAGTATAATATATATATGTATATAATAAAATATAATATTGGAATGTGTACATCTAACTTAAGGGTGAAACTCATAAATGGGTCTCAAATTCAAATTTGGGATTCAAAATAAAAAAGGATACATAATAGGAAAGTGAAAAAAAGAGAAAAGAAATTAGAAATAGAAAAGGAAAAGGTAAATGGCGGATGGGCTAAACTCCCTGCGCGCGGCCCAACCGTGACTTTCGCGCGTGGCCCAAACACCAGCCCTGTTTCCCTTCTCGCACTCGCAGCACTGGCATGTGGGTCCATGTTGTCATTCGCAGTAGCTCAGCCCCTGCTATGCAGCTTGCGCGCGGTCGGACGCTGCGCCATGGGCCCCCAGTCGTCCGCCGGGAACGCGCGCCAGTACTTTCGCTGACTGGTGGTCCCGCATAGTCAGCGCTTTCCTTTCCGCACGAACTCGGGCGTGGGACTTCAACCACTTGCGCGCGGAAATCCTGGAGCTCGACCGGGTCTACCGTGTCGTGGGGGATAAAACCTTCCCCTGGGTTCTCCGCGGTCCCTCATGCGCGACACATGAACCGTGTGACCCTCCCTGCTACCTTCTCGCGAGAGTATCGCTCCCCAGAACCCCCGCTGCCTTCGCGTTCCTCGCCGCCGCCGTGGGCATCTGCTTATAGCTCGAATTGGACCCCAATCGGGGCACCAGGCGATAGTGCGGGTCACAGAGAAGCCGTTCGTGGGCGCAATCGGTCGGTGGTGACCGGAGACCTTGTGAATCCCTCGCCGGAGTTGGCGATCAGTCGTGCGTTGTGGGCGACTTCATTGGGCTCCCCTCTTCGGTGAGTAAGCTCTACACCGTGTTCGCCCATTCCGTAAGATTGTGCAACACTCAACATCATAGAGTTTTGGGCGCTAAATCACCATGCCTGCGCGTCAGGCCATGGCGCCACCGCGCCTGGCGACCGCGCCGCCGGGTGGTCAGTCGACCGTATGGCGTTGATGCGTCACCGTCCAATCCCATTTTAGCGGGCTAGATTAGATGAAAACCGGCGATCACTTTGAACCGTTGATTTGATCATGGTCGGCCAGGATTATGGAATGGTTTACCTCATCGGTATTTTAAATTGAGACCCTTGATCGGCGATCGTGCGGTCGGGGGAAGTAGCGCAGTTGTGGGCAGTTGTTTTCCATCAATCTCAGATCGGACGGCTCACATGCCGCGATACCCATTCGCGGGTACTATTTGTTAAAGAGCCCTCGGATTTTTATTAAAATAACCCGCCGTCCATAGGAATAGTGCGATGAGTCTGGGGAATTCTTTCACGTTAGCCCCTGCACTTCCCAGAAAATGAGGCGCGGTCCACAGATTAGGAAAACCAGGAAAAATATTTAGAAAATTGTTTTTAGTACAAATTTAATTGCAGAAACTTGTTTAAATTGTAGAAAATTCATATGAACTCCAAATTGGACCATTCCAGTTCCTATAATTCTGTAATATTATTCTCTATCAAATAGTACCACTGTTTTTACATGAAATACAAATTAAAATTTGTTTCTCACTTAACCCTATATTAAGTGCATAAAATCTTTGGAAATTCATAACTTAAAGTCTATAACTCCAAAATTAACAATTCCAGTTCCTATAATCCCATTTTAATGTCTAGATTATTATTGTGTATTTTATTTACATGTTTGGTGTAATGTTAATTTTTGCTATACCATGTATGTATTGTGTTGATGCGAGTAGACGAGCAAGCTACAGAGGATTCTGAGGTTCTGCTGGTAGAGACTGCTGAGCAGGAGCTCGTTGAAGGCAAGTTGTGCCCTTGATCACTTCTTTTACCTATCCATGTTCCTATTAATCATAATGATCTGTATAGGTTAATTTTGATGGGACCCAATAGGTTACCCTAGATTTTGACTATCTTTATACCTTGTTTCACCACTGGTTTTACTACTAAACTTTTGGGCAGTACATGCTAATGCTTTATGTGGCTTTGGGTATAGAGATATTCATCACTCATTTTTATACTTGTTACTTTCTGTTCATTATTTTCTGTTCATGATAAGATCATTATGTTAATGGGAACATGGAGAACCACCCGGGAAAACAGTGCTACCACAAGGGTTTAATGGGACGCCCTTGGCTGATTAACTAGGAAAGCTAGTGGATAGCTACCTTACCCGAAAGGGGCAAGGGCAGTAGGGGAGTGGTCAGTGTAGGGAGGTCCTTGGGTTGATTTTGCTGCGATGGCGGTCAGGCGAGGGATTCCTACACTGGAGCTTCCTATAAACTGTAGCGGGTAGTCTGAAGCTAGTGGAACTTTGTAAAGGCCTCGTAGTGGTACCCTGCCTCGCTTCCTTGGTAGAGGTGTATGGGGTCTGATCAACTCCGTGGCAAATGGGTAACACGACTTGTGGGTAAAGATGCGCAACCTCTGCAGAGTGTAAAACTGGTATACTAGCCGTGCTCACGGTCATGAGCGGCTCAGACACTCACATGATTAATTTATGGAACTTAAACTTAATTTATCATTTTATTGCATCTAGGATTATTTTACTATTACTTTTATTTATTATTTCTAAGGTTCGGTATTTACTTACACTTAGTAATTGCTAATAAAATTTTGACCAACTTATAAAAGCAATGCTCAGCTTCAGCCTTTATTTCATTGATCAGCCTTACACTTCATGAACTCCCACCTTTGGTGAGTTCATGCCACATTATTCCCCACAACTTGTTGAGCGATGAACATGTGTGAGCTCACTCTTGTTGTCTCACACCCCCCACACACAGGAGAAGAATAGGTGGTAGAAGAGGAGCCGCCTAACACTGAGGCTTTCGACTTGATCTAGGTGGCGTCTCCCAGTCAGCTTTCTGGCGCCAAGGATAGATTTTAGTTCCTGCGATATTCATATTTTATTTTTGTAAGACTTCCGCTATGTAATAAGTACTCTGATTTTATTGTGACATTTTTCTCTATACACTCTGTTATTATATATGTTGTCTTCTTGGCGCATGTATGAGATGCACCCGGCTTTATTCCTTAAAGCCCGGGTGTGACACAAACAATTTTAGCATAAGCTTCATAATGAAAACAAACTCAAAAGACTCCATTTTCTCAAGCAACCCCGCAGCTGGAGAAGGACCACGAATATCTTTGTCAACCATCTCAAGCACCTCAGTAACTGAGTCCCACATTAGCTCCAATCGGATAAGGGTTATGTGATGTGAACCCCATCTAGTGTCCCTAGGTCTAGCAAGACTGGTCTGTTGATGTTTTCCTGTACCCGATTCAATCTCCAAGGAATCAAGTTGCCGCAAAATGTTGTTATGATGGCTTTCAACCAATGCATCTCTTCTTTTGCATGAAGCGCTTGTTGTGGTCACAATTAAAGAGACATACTCAAAGAAATCATGAATAGCCGAGCAACAGCTAGAAACAGAAACAATGACTAACTGCAATCGATGGGCAAATCAATGGACATAAAAAGCATGTGGATTTTCATCTAAAATCTTTTTCTGTAGCCCATTAAATTCACCCCTCATATTTGAAGCTCCATCATATCCTTGTCCACGTATCCTAGAGATGGATAAATTATACTTATCAAGGATGCCAAATAACGCTACCTTTAATACTTCAGATGTAGTATCAACGACATGATGTAAAGTAAGGAATCGTTCCACGACCTTCCCTTTAACATCAACATACCTAAATCAAGGATAGGATTATGTCATACAACATTGTAATTATAAAATAGTGACAATTGACAAGTTTAGTGCATATACATACCTTATCATCACTGCCATTTACTCTTTCACATATATGTCACGTGACTCGTCAATAAGAATAGAAAATTTTTTATCTTTAATCTCTCCCATGATCACATCTACAATTTCTTCTGCACAACATCTTGCAATATCTTTTTTGAATATTAGGAGAAGTCATCTTGCAATTCATTGCACCACGACTAAAAGCTTTCCTCACAATTCCATTCTTATCTTTGTACCAATCTATCATCTCTAGAAAATTACGTCTATTCAAAGATGTTGAAGACTCATCATGTCCACGAAAAGCCATGCCTTGTGCAATTAGAAACTTTGAACATTCTAGAGATGAAGTCAAGCGGATTCGATACAATTCCTCTGCTTCTTCAGTAGCACGACTAAGCTGACTTTAGATGCTTTGTCTTTGATTTTGAAAATCATCAAAATGCTTAACACACTTATTATGAGCACTACTCACTCCAGCAACATGCTCAGGTAATGCTTTGTATGCATGCTTCCAATCATTAAACCCTGTTTTATTGAACACATCATATCCAAATATTTCTGCCCTTCCTGGCTCTTTAAAAAGGAAGCAATAGAAACAAAATGCTACATCTTTGGACTCGTTGTATTCTAGCCAATTATAATTTATATACCAAGATTTAGAAAATGCTCTTTTCTTTGCATTATTTCCAAATTGCTTCAAAGGAAACTTCAGAATAGGTTGAGTTGGTCCTTTTTGAATGTAAGCTCTTCTAACTTGATCTCGAATTTCAGGACGAAACTCATAAATTTGTTTTCTAAGTGTCGGGTCACTTACAATATCATCCAGATTATATCCATGATTACTATCTTGAGGTGAAGCAGAAGGTTGAAGTGGAGGCAGTGGTGGTGGGTGGCTGCCTTGTGCTATTAAATACCTCCTCATCCTAGCAAATTAGCAATCCAAAATTCACAGCATGTCAATACTTAAATTAAATCAAATGTTCAATCAAGTAATCAACCATCAATATTCAATAATGTGAATAACTGAATATGGCACTGTGCCTGATGGCGGCGACGCGGCGTCCGGCGTGAGCGCGTCGCGCGTGGAGGCATGGAGCTGTGCGCTGGCCGCTCGCCTGGGCACTGGTCGTCTGCCGTCTAGGCACGTGGAGGCTCCGGCGCTATGCAGCTGTGCAGACGCAAGCGGCAAGCCCCTGGACGCTGGCAGCTGGCTGGCGGCGCTGCTGTGCGACGCTGACCTAGTATTAGCCTCCACTGCATATCTGCATTACTGGGCCTAATTAAACAGGCCGAACCGCCCAAGCCCAGGCACGTGCCCTGGCTTGCCAGGCTATACGTCTGCCACTGCATACAAACATAAAGTCCACAAATAGTCCACACAAACATAAAGTTCACAAATAGCCCATTACAATGCACAATGCGGCACAAAGTTAACTCCATCACATATCGGGGTCGTTGGACTTGTGTCCACTACCTCCAGAAGCGAAAAACTCGTTGACGAAGTCGTGTAACGGGTTTGGATTCTAAAGAAAAAAGAAGACATTAATAACGACATTGGTTACATGTATGACCACTATTCAAACAAATTGTTTCTCAAACTAACCTCTCCTGGAGTAGCTCCCTCCCCTGCATAAGCTCCTCCTGGTGCTGGTATGACCGGTGGTGGCGTGTTGTGGCCCATGACCCCGGATCCCTACAAAATCAAGTTTAGTAAAGATTTGAAATTGGGTTGATACAAACGACAAGTCTTAACTAAATTGAAGCACCTGAGGTGGAGGTGGAGGTGGAGGTGGCGGAGCATGTAATCCCCACTGAGGCATCGGTGGCTGAAACTGAGGGAAAACAAATGGTTGCTGTTGTGCCTACTGTGGAAACCAAGACTGTTGAAAATATAATATGTTAGTTATAGAACCAATATCGAGCGTGTTGAGAAAAAATAAGACACTCACGTTCATTGCTTGTTGGGCTTGTGCGTTGTAAGCAGCCATGTACTCTGATTGCTCTTTGAGGATGCCATTTGTTGTTGCCGCAGCTCTTCACAAAACTTTTCTTGCTGCTCCCTCATAGCTTCCTCCATGCTAGATACACAGCGGCGACTACAGCTGCTACTACCAAAATGTAACACCGACTTTGTAAATAGAGTCAAAGCAGAGAAATTGTACCCCGTATACATATATGAGTTATCTATGTTTCTCATTTCATGTGGACACCTCACTTACACCAATAAATAATCAACAAAAGACACTCAACTAAATTGTGCATCATGCTGGATTTTATTTTATGTGCATTTTGAGACAACATAAAATAATCTGAAGAAGAAATATATTAAATTCCAAAAGTAAAATTTAAATCCTAAAGGAAATCCTAGAATTGAAAAGAAAGAGAGAAGAAAACACTAAACAAATAGGATAAAATAAAAATAAATGGACTAAAAATTTAGTTCATATTGTTATAGACATTTAGCCTAAATTAGAACCTCACACACATGGACTCAAATCTGAAATTTAAATTTAAAAAGAGAAGAGAGGTGAGAAGAAAAGAAATAGGAAATAAAAAGGGGAAAGGAACCATTCTGGGCCAGTTTATCCCTATTTGGCCCAACTCTGAATCACCTTCGGGTAGCCCAACTTCACACGCACTGGCGCGACCGCTTCCCCACTGCAACTGATCGGGTGGACCCCGCTGGTCATCGTCCGCGCGCGCACTGCGCAACTCGCTGACGAGTGGGCCATTCAATCTGGCGCTGCTCCCTGTTGTCTGCTTCCTCTCCGCCTGGCACGCGGGACCCACGATGTCAGCGCCATCTTCTCCATACGACGCGGCACGTGCGTGACCGATTCCGCCGCCGGGGAAACAGGAACGGGCTGATGAATCCGCGCGCTAACCTCGCACCCACGATTCTCCGTCGCCTGGGCTTCAAAAGCAGACCCGACCTCTCCTCGTGCTTCTCCCTTTGACTCCTTCTTCCAGCCGCCATTGTAGGAGAGAGTGCCGCCGTCAGTGAGGAACCCATAGTTTGCCGCCGCACTGGAATCTCGGGCTCAACGCGACCATACTCACGTCGAGTGTCCAATTGGGTTCGCCCGGTCCTGGGAAGGGTGGTCAACTACTTTCTGTGGGCGAATCGTGCTCCAGCACCTCGGGATTTCCCACCGGACTTCGTTCGGCGGCGACTGTCCACCCCACGCCATGGCCGGCCCCCTTCGCGACCCAATCAACAGGTAATACCCTTCCCAATTGATTCACTACATCGTTCCGTATGTATTTCCATCGTCTGTGCGCGATTTTGGGCATCGGGTAGGGGACGGGACCCTGTAATTCCATCGCTGCTGCGGTAGACCGGCCGCGCCGCCGTGCCCATATGAGCGGGGGAAGGTGATGAGGGTTGTGCCATTGGATTCTTGTCCAACGGTGGTGATTAGATAGGGAGTTAACCTTTCGATGGATTGGATCCGGGCCATCTATCTAGATCGGATGGGTGAAAAGCAATCGCATGACTTTAAAATCGGGGGCGTCGATTTGTGATCGGACGGTCTAGAGCGCTTGCTGGTTTGTAATGGGTAAAGTCTAATCCTGGCGGCCGAGTTCTGATCAGACGACCAGTAAATCTCGATACCCCTTCGCCGAGCCAAAACTACAAAATAGCCCCAGGAATATCTATTAATCAAACCGCGGTCTACAGAAATTGTTCCCTGTGCCTTAGAAATGTTACCCCGAGACCCTGTACTTTGCAGAAATTGAGGCCCAGTCCAGAGATCATTTAAATTGAATAAATGAAATAGAAAATAGATTTTTAATAGGAAAATAATTGCTAGAACTTCAATAATTCATAGAAAATGCATATGAACTCCAAATTACTCCATTCCAGTTCCTAAAATTTTGTAATTTTATTCTCTAGCACTTAATGTCTCTGTTTTGTCATGGAAACAGTAAGAAAATTTAATTCTCATTTAATCCTATTCCAAGCATATAAAACCTTTGAAAATTCATAATTTAAAATCTATAACTCCAAAAATTATGATTCATGTTCCTAGGATTTTATTTTAATATGTAGATTATTACTGTGTATTTTGTTTACATGTTTGGTGTGATGTTGATTTCCCCTGTATATTGTGCTTGTTTGTATTGTGGCGAGTAGAAGAGCCCGTGACTGAGGATCCTGGTGAGCAGCAGATAGAAGTAGCTGAGCAGGAGCTCATTAAAGGCAAGTTGTGCCCTTGACCACTTTTTACTCAATAATGTTCTTTAATATCACTTATTCATGCATAGGTTAATTTTGATGGGACCCGATAGGTCACCCTAGATTGTTTATCTCATTACCTTGTTTACCCCTGATTCACTTGGGTAGTTTGCTATTGCTTTACATGGTTTTAGGATAATCATTTATTGTATCTATGTTCCAATTATTCTTGTTATTCTATTTATGTTCATGTCAAGTTCATTAATGTTAATTGGAACATAGAGCTTAACTTGAGAAACACGTGCCACCACAAGGGTTTAATGGGACGCCCTTGGCTGACTAATTAGGAAAGCTAGTGGAAGACTACCTTACCCGAAAGGGGCAAGGGCAGTAGGGGAGTTGCATGCAAGGAGGTTCTCGGGTTGATTTAGCTGCGATGGCGGTCAGACAGGGGATTCTTGCAAGTGCTCTTCCCATAAACTGTAGCGGGTTTTCGGAAGCTAGTGGAACTTTGTAAAGGCCTCGTAGTGTTGCCCTGCCACGCTTCCTAGGTAGAGGTGTATGGGAGTCGTGACCCCTTGGCAGATGGGTAACATGACTTGTGGGTAAAGGGTACAACCTCTGCAGAGTGTAAAACTGGTATACTAGCCGAGCTCACGGTCATGAGCGGCTCAGGACTCTCTGATGTTTAAATTATGGAACTTAAATTCAATTTGGTCATTTGCATTGCATGGGTTTATTATTAATTTTGTTCTATTACTTTACTTAAGGTTTGGTATTTACTTACACTTAGTAATTGCTAATAAAATTTTGACCAACTACTTAAAAGCAATGCTCAGCTTTAACCCCTATCATTGATTAGCCTTACACATCACATGAACTCACACCTTTATGAGTTTATGTCCACTAGTTCCCCACAACTTGTTGAGCTATGATCATGTGTGAGCTCACCCTTGCTGTCTCACACCCCCCCCCCACAGGAGAAGAACAGGTGGTTCATAAGGAGCCATAAGGCGAGGAGTATGATCTGATTTAGGTGGCGTTTCTCAGTTGACATTGGCGCCGACGATCCTTAGTTCGTTTTATATTTATTCTTTTATTTTATAATAAGTCTTCTGCTATGTAATAAGTACTCTGATATTTTGTGACATTTATCTCTATACACTCTGTTATTATATATGTTGTCTTCTTGGCGCATGTATGAGATGCACCTGGCTTTGTTCCTTAAAGCCGGGTGTGACAGAAGTGGTATCAGAGGAAATGTTGACTGTAGGACGAAACCTAGATAGAAATGGACAACCCTCACTTACTTACCTTACTCTGACGCATTCTATACTTATCTCATCTTGATCTTGTCTCACCTTTTGCTACTCTACTCTGATTAATCTTATCTTTTCTACTCTAAGACAAGATGGATTTCACACCTTGGGATCCTACCACTATGATCTTTTTAAGAGATAGGGAACCCAAGACAAAATTTAAAACTATTTTCTTTAAAAATGTTGTTTGATTGTTCTGATGTTAAATGTCGGATTTGCTTCTTTGATTGATTGATATATTATATATGGACATCTTAGTATGTACCACCATAAGGTAATGAATTAGCTATGGTAGGTAAAATATTAATCTGCTTAGCTAATAAAATCCCCCAAAGTAATCTGATTTGTAAATACCTGCCTTGTCTACTATTCTCTTACCATATGTATCTAACTCAGATGGTCAATACCAGGCGGGGTGGTGGAATTGATTTGCCTCCTAATCGACACACTCGGTGGATATATAGACAACCCCAGCCACAGCCAGCAGAGATGAATCCTCCTAATCCTCCATCAGGCGGAGTTGACCCACTGATTGCTGCTCAGATGAGGATGATGCAGCAAATGGCGGACACTATGGCGGATATGCGTGCTCAGATGCAGCAAGAACGCCAGAAGATGCGCCAGGAAAGAGAAGAGATACGCTAGGAGTTGCGACAGGAGCGAGAGGAGATACGCCAGGAAAGGAGGGCGCAACAGCAGCTGCAACAGCAAATGCAACAACAACAGCAACAGCAGCAACAAGTACCATTGCCTCCACCACCACCACCAGTTCCACCCCGAGATAAGCATAGGGAGTTCATGAGTCATAAGCCACCTACATTTGCAAGCTCTCCTGATCCACTGGACGCGGATGATTGGCTGAAGTCCGTTGAGAAGATGCTGAATATTGCACAATGCACTGACCGGGAGAAGGTTTTATATGCTTCTAGACATCTGACAGGTCCCGCTGCTGACTGATGGGATTCATATACTGCTGCCCACGATGTTGCTGATACTATCACTTGGGCAGAGTTCAGTACACAGTTCCGGAATTATCATATACCTGCTGGATTAATGAAGATCAAGAAGAAGGAATTTCTATCGCTGAAGCAAGGAAGCATGTCAGTTAGTGAGTATCACGATAAGTTCATTCAGCTCTCCAGATATGCTCCAGATGAAGTTGCTGAGGATGAGAGGAAGCAGGAGCATTTTATTGAAGGACTTAATGGACCACTGCAGTATGCTCTAGTGGCACACACATTTCCATCATTTCAGAGGCTACTCGATAAGGCGCTAGCTATTGAACACAAGCGTGTTCAACTGGGAGATTTGAAGAGAAAGGCTATATCTCAAGGACAAGGAAGCAGCAGTGTTCGTCCTCGCTACAGTTCACCCCAGGGTACACCAGTTCGCACTGGCGGAGGCCAGTGCCCAGTTCAGCAATCACCACTGAGGACTCCACCTCCTCGATAGGCTACCCCTACTGGCACCCCGACGAAGTTTTCAGGACAGAGTCCAGGCACTACTTGTTTCAAGTGTGGGAAGACTGGTCATTATGCAAATGTCTGCCCACAAAGGATTGCTACTACTCCAGTTCAGAATAGGCAGCAAACTCCAGGATCTGGCAAGGGATATTCTATTGCCAAGGTTAATCAAGTCAGCGTTGATGCTGCTCTGGATGGTGCTGACATCGTGCTTGGTATGTTTTATGTTAATGCTATTCCTGCAACCATCTTATTTGATTCTAGTGCTACACATTCATTTATGTCTGGTAGATATGCCAACACAAATGAAATACCACTGCTAAAAATGAGAAAACCCATGATAGTAATTACACCTAAAGGGCCTGTTGAGGCGAATCAAATGACACGTAGATTGACATTGACCATTATGGGTAGAGAATTTGGAGCTACTGCTATAATATTAGAGGCAAGCAGTATAGATCTGATCCTTGGTATGTCATGGTTGAGAAAGGCAAAGGCCATTATAGCATGTGGTAGAGGTACCGTAGAACTCACTACCACTAAAGGAGAAAGATTTCAAGTTAATATTGCAGTGACCACCTCATCCAAACGTGCAATGTTCTTTATACCTGAGGAGTTTGTTGGTGACAACATCCGTGTGGTTAGAGATTTTCCGGATGTCTTTCCAGAGGAGTTACCAGGGATGCCACCTGATAGAGAAGTTGAGTTTGTTATTGATCTCTTACCTGGGACTGCCCCTATTTCTAAACGGCCATACAGGATGTCCGTAGAGGAGTTGAAGGAACTTAAGAAGCAGTTAACTGAGTTACAAGAGGCTGGGTACATTCGTCCGAGTTCCTCACCGTGGGGAGCGCCGGTTCTGTTTGTATAGAAGAAGGATGGATCATAAAGAATGTGTGTGGATTATAGATCTCTTAATGATGTTACTGTGAAGAACAAGTATCTGTTACCCCGTATTGAGGATTTATTTGATCAGATGAGAGGTGCTAGAGTATTCTCGAAGATTGATCTCCGATCCGGTTACCATCAGATGAGGATTAGACCATCGGATATTCCCAAGACAGCATTCTCGACTCGATATGGATTATATGAGTTCACTGTTATGTCATTTGGATTAACCAATGCACCAGCTTATTTTATGAATTTGATGAATAAGGTGTTTATGGAGTATTTGGATAGATTCGTCGTGGTATTCATCGACGATATTCTTATTTATTCTCTAAGTGATAGCGATCATGAGGAACATCTAAGATTGGTGCTACAGAAGCTACGAGATAACCAGCTATATGCCAAGTTCAGCAAGTGCGAGTTTTGGATTGGCGAGGTGCCATTTCTTGGTCATATTATTTCTAATGGAGGAATATCAGTGGATCCTGCTAAGGTTAAGGAGATAATGGAGTGGAGAGTACCCACTACAGTTACGGAGATTCGGAGTTTCTTGGGACTTGCTGGCTATTATCGGAGATTTATTGAAGGATTTTCTAAGGTTGCTAAACCTATGACTTCGCTTTTGGAGAAAGGAAGAGAATTTAAGTGGGACAAGAAGTGCCAAGATAGCTTTGATCAATTGAAGAAAAGATTGATGTCGCCACCAGTATTGGTTATGCCAGACCTACAGAAGGGATTTGATATTTATTGTGATGCATGTAGCCAAGGCTTAGGATGTGTGCTCATGCAGGAAGGACATGTGACTGTCTATGCTTCTCGTCAGTTACGCAAACATGAACTGAACTACCCCACTCATGACTTGGAATTGGCAGCCGTTGTGCATGCGCTTAAGATTTGGAGACATTATATCATGGGGACCAAGTGCCAAGTATATACGGATCATAAGGGTCTGAAGTATATATTCACACAGAAGGATCTCAACCTTAGGCAACGCCGTTGGTTGGAGCTTATTAAGGATTATGATTTGGAGATTCACTATCACCCGGGCAAGGCAAATTTGGTTGCAGATGCCTTGAGTCGAAAGGAGCATGTTCATTCAGCTATTGTAGCCCAGCTACCCGATGAGATTGTTGAGGATTTCAGGAGACTTAACCTGGGGATAGTTGCTCATACTGAAGGAGTCACTATTGATGTGGAACCTACTTTGGAGCAAGAAATCCGCAAAGGTCAAATTGGTGATGCTAAAATAAAAGAGATTAAGGATCTGATTACTGAAGGTCGAGGTCCGGAATTCACGGAGGATGAGAAAGGCACCATATGGTTCAAAGACAGGATGTGTGTTCCTGATATTGAAAGCCTTCATGAGACTATATTGAAGGAGGCTCATGACTTGGATTATTCTATTCATCCTGGTAGTACTAAGATGTATCAGGATTTGAAGCGGAAGTATTGGTGGTATGGATTGAAGAGAGATGTGGCTGCACATGTGGCTATGTGCGATGTATGTCAAAGAGTTAAGGCTGAACATCAGAGGCCAGCTGGACTATTGCACCCACTGAAGATACCTGAGTGGAAGTGGGAAGAGATTGGTATGGATTTCATTACTGGATTGCCTCGCACCCAGAAAGGATATGATGCTATATGGGTGATTGTGGATAGATTGACTAAAGTGGCGCACTTCATTCCTGTAAAGACTACATATAAAGGTTCTCAGCTAGCAGAGTTATATATGGCTCGGATTGTGTGTTTACATGGAGTACCGAAGAAGATCGTGTCTGATCGAGGTTCATAGTTTACCTCAAGATTTTGGAGAAGCTTTCATGAGAACATGAGCACGAAGTTGAATTTTAGTACGGCTTATCACCCTCAGACTGATGGACAGACTGAAAGGGCTAATCAGGTATTGGAAGATATGTTGAGAGCTTGTGCCCTTCAGCATGGAGGAAGTTGGGATAAGAGTCTACCTTATGCTAGGTTCTCATATAATAATAGCTACCAGGCCAGTCTAAAGATGTCACCTTTTGAAGCTCTGTATGGGAGGAAGTGCAGGACTCCTTTGTATTGGGATCAAACTGGAGAAAGACAATTCTTTGGGCCTGAATTGATTCAAGAAGCAGAAGAACAAGTTCGTATAATTCGAGAGAATTTGAGAGTGGCTCAAACCAGACAAAAGAGCTATGCTGATAATAGAAGGAGACCATTGGAATTTGAAGAAGGAGATTATGTTTACCTCAAGGTGTCACCACTTCGTGGAATGAAGAGATTCAAAGTCAAGGGCAAATTGTCCCCTCGCTATATTGGACCATTTTTTATCTTTAGGCGAGTTGGAGAGATGGCATACCAACTCGAGTTACCTGCTAGTCTATCGGATGTGCATAATGTATTCCATGTGTCTCAACTTAAGAAGTGTCTCCGTGTCCCTGAGGAACAATTACCAATGGAAGAGCTCAGTGTACAGGGTGATTTGACTTACACGGAGTATCCAATCAAGATTATTGACACTTTGACTCGAGTTACAAGAAATAAGGTGATAAAGATGTGCAAAGTGCAATGGAGTCACCATGGCGAAGATGAAGCAACTTGAGAAAGAGAAGAAGAGCTTCGCATAGATTTTCCCCACCTTTTCCCTCGTTCTTCCTAAATCTCGAGGACAAGATTATTTTTAAAGGGGGTAGGATTTGTAACACCTACTTTGTAAATAGAGTCAAAGCAGAGAAATTGTACCTCGTATACATATATGAGTTATCTATGTTTCTCATTTCATGTGGACACCTCACTTACACCAATAAATAATCAACAAAAGACACTCAACTAAATTGTGCATCATGCTGGATTTTATTTTATGTGCATTTTGAGACAACATAAAATAATCTGAAGAAGAAATATATTAAATTCCAAAAGTAAAATTTAAATCCTAAAGGAAATCCTAGAATTGAAAAGAAAGAGAGAAGAAAACACTAAACAAATAGGATAAAATAAAAATAAATGGACTAAAAATTTAGTTCATATTGTTATAGACATTTAGCCTAAATTAGAACCTCACACACGTGGATTCAAATCTGAAATTTAAATTTAAAAAGAGAAGACAGGTGAGAAGAAAAGAAATAGGAAATAGAAGGGGAAAGGAACCATTCTGGGCCAGTTTATCCCTATTTGGCCCAACTCTGAATCACCTTCGGGCAGCCCAACTTCACATGCGCTGGCGCGACCGCTTCCCCACTGCAACTGATCGGGTGGACCCCGCTGGTCATCGTCCGCGCGCGCACTGCGCAACTCGCTGACGAGTGGGCCATTCAATCTGGCACTGCTCCCTGTTGTCTGATTCCTCTCCGCCTGGCACGCAGGACCCACGATGTCAGCGTCATCTTCTCCATACGACGCGGCGCGTGCGTGACCGATTCCGCCACCGGGGAAACAGGAACGGGCTGATGAATCCGCGCGCTAACCTCGCACCCACGGTTCTCCGTCGCCCGGGCTTCAAAAGCATACCCGACCTCTCCTCGTGCTTCTCCCTTTGACTCCTTCTTCCAGCCGCCATTGTAGGAGAGAGTGCCGCCGTCAATGAGGAACCCATAGTTTGCCGCCACACTGGAATCTCGAGCTCAACGCGACCGTACTCACGTCGAGTGTCCAATTGGGTTCGCCCGGTCCTGGGAAGGGTGGTCAACTACTTTCCGTGGGCGAATCGTGCTCCAGCACCTCGGGATTTCCCACCGGACTTCGTTCGACGGCGACCGTCCGCCCCACGCCGTGGCCGGCCCCCTTCGTGACCCAATCAACAGGTAATACCCTAACCGTGCTTTAACCCTAACCGAATTGAAGGTTGGAGCCGTGAGGGATCGATCTGGTGCTCCAGTCCGGCTTTGGTAAGTTGCTAATCATTTGCGGTTTGCTTGTGCTTCTACTTTGTGTTTGTTGCCTCTGGATCTTGTTCAAACCGACGAACCCTAATCTATTATACCGCCTTGTTCTGTGATTGAAGGTTGGATCCGTGAGGGACCGATCTGGTGCTCTGGCTTTGGACCTTTGGTAAGTTATTAATCTGATGCTTGTGATCTATGCTTGTGATCTGTGCTTGTGATCTGTGAGCTGTGTTCGAACCCTAATCTATTATACTGCCTTTTTGTTCTATGATTGGAGCCGTGAGGGACCGATCTGGTGCTCTGGTCTGGCTTTGGTAAGTTGCTAATCTTTTGCTTGTGCTTCTGATTTGTGTTTGTCGCCTCTGGATCTCTGGTCAAACCAATGAACCCTAATCTATTCTAGTTCCTTGCTCTGTGATTGGAGGTTGTAGCCATGAGGGACCGATCTGGTGCTCCGGCTTTGGTAAGTTATTAATCTGATGCTTGTTTGTGTGATCTGTTCTTGTGAGTTGTGACCTGTGTTCGAACCCTAATCTAGTATATTGCCTTCTTGTTCTGTGATTGTAGTCGTGAGGGGCTGATCTGGTGCTCCGGCTTTGGTAAGTTATTAATCTGGTGCTCTGTGTCTCTGTGCTTGTGATCTGTGCTTGATGGCCAACGACGACATCGTGCCTGCACAAACTGGCGGCAGTGAGGCTGCAGTTCCTTCAACGGAGCCCATCAATATAGATCCTGACCCTACTGTGGAAGAGGTTGGGGGGATAGACACACCTACAAGTTCTCGGGTAAGAAATAGAGCTTCCACATCTGATGTTTGGAATGATTTTGACAAGATATATAAGGTTGTTGATGGTGTGAGGGTAAGGTGTCAGGCTAAGTGCAAAGTTTGCAAGTGTGTTTTGTCTGCTAAATCAACTGGTGGCACTGGCCATCTTAATCGTCATAGAAATGCATGCAAACTGAAGCATGGCAGAAATGCCTTTGCCCAGTCCCTCCTCTAGTTTAATCCTGATGGTAGTGCTAGATTGTGGGAGTACAATGCTGATGTTGCTAGGTCTGAGATGTGTCGTTTGATATGTAGGCTTGATCTACCTATTTGCTTGGCTGAATCATCTGCTTTGAAGAGTACATTAAAAAGGCTCATAATCCTAGATTTTCTGTTGTCTCTAGGCAAACAACCACTAGAGATATTAAAAAGTATTACAATGATTCACGTGCTAAGCTTGTTGACACATTTAAAAATTCTGTTTCTTCTGTTGCTGTGACATCTGATATATGGTCTAGGAATGCTAAAGAGGATTACTTGAGTGTTGTTGTACATTATGTTAATTCTGCATGGGAAATTGAAAAAGGGATAATAGGACTAAGGCTAATTGATGTCTCACATAGTGGTGAAAACATATCTGAGAGAATATTTGAGGTGTTAAAAGAATATGGTCTTAATGATAAAACCTTTTCTATAACCCTGGACAATGCTTCTGCTAATACCTCGGTTATGGTTAGACTTACTCCTCTATTTAATGGTTATGTTGGGGATGTTTGTTTGCATCAAAGGTGTGCATGTCATATTCTGAATTTGATTGTTAAGTCTGGTTTAAAAAGGATTCAACCTTATCTAGAATCATTTAGAACTGCTATATCATTTTTGAACTCTTCTAATCAACGCATTGCTTTATACAAATCATATTGCATTGCTATGAATACACGTCCTCGTAAGTTTGGATTGGATATGGAGGTAAGGTGGAACTCCACTTACCTTATGCTTAAGCATCTGCTGTCTTACAGGAACACATTTGATGTGTTCATTCAAACTCACTACCCTAGAGCTGTAGGTGAACCTTTGCTTTTGTCTGATGATCACTGGTATGTTGCTGAAAAATCCTGGTATTCCTTGAACTATTTTATGACTCAACCTGTGTTCTATCTGGTGTCTACTATCCAACATCTTCATTGATGATGCATCATATAATTCAAATTGCTAAACATCTAAATTCATATGAACATGATAGATTGCTTGGAACTGTTGTTTTTCCTATGCAAACTAAGTTCCTTAAGTACTGGAGGGATATTCCACTTCTCTATTCATTTGCATTCATTCTTGATCCTAGAGCTAAATTGAGGGGCTTCAATAGAGTTATATCTATTTTAGCTGGCGTCACACACCATGATTACTCTGGTTATTTAACTCTTGTAAGAGCACAATTAACTGAGGTCTTTAACAAGTATGAAGCTAAGTTTGGTGCAGTGCCCTCAATTAGACCCTCACAAACAACAAGGACTGGTAAGAAAAGGACTAACTAGGGTATGATATATGGTGATGATGATGATGATTTGTTTTCAACCCCAATTGGTGGAACAGGTTCTTCTTCCAACCCCACTCCATCTGCTTCTCTCTCTAGACACACTTCAGCTAGTGCTTTGCTGCAAGCAGCAAGCAATTGTGCATCTCTTGGGGCTGGTTCTGAGTTATCAGCATATTTGGATAGTGATACTGTCCAGAAGTATGATGATGACTTTAATCTGTTTACATGGTGGCAGGATCACAAGCTGACCTACCCATCTCTTTCTATGTTGGCTAAGGATGTACTAACTATGCTTGTCTCTACCATTTCATCAGAAAGTGCTTTCAGTCTCACTGGCAGGATTATCGAGGAGCGTCGACGTCGACTGACCTCGGAGATGGTCGAGATGCTGACCTGCATCAAGGACTGGGAGGAAGGGAATGCAAGGACCCAACACACTGTTGAGAACAAAGAACTTGAAGATTCATTCTCTGATCTATATCTTGATGATGAACAAGTTCTAGTTGACACTCCAGGGTCCTCTCATGCATCTCAATCTCAGGCACCTACTGATCCACAACCACATGTCGAAGCCTGATCTTATTTGGCTAGTTTGATCATATTTCAGCTGATGTGCCTGTAACTAAACTGTACACTGTAAACAATGTCTGTGATATGTATGAACACTAAATGAGCTGTGGGCTGTACTCTTTTTTTCTATCTAGGGTTTTCTCACAAGGGTGAGTTTTTACCTAGATAGGTTTTTAATGAGGCAGCCATTGCACTAAATAGCTCAATATTAGCTATTTTAGTATGTTTAACTGTGTTTTGTGAATGCATATGTAACTGTTATTTTGTGATTTCTGGTGTAGTGCTCGGGCCAGCCCTAGCACTACGGGCTGCCCGGGCCTACCGTGCCGGCACGGCTAAGGAGCCTTAGTGCCGTGTCGGGCCTGGGTTCAGGCACTAGTGCCGTGCCGGCACGGCACGCCTAATAATCATGCTAAACGGACCGTGCCCTAACCGTGTCGTGCCAGTGCCGTGCCGGACCGCCCGTTTGGCCATCTATAAGTGTGGCTTGGGCCCATGCGAGTCTTATATATATATATATATATATATATATATATATATATATATATATATATATATATATATATATATATATATATATATATATATATATATATATATATATATATTCTATTTCTAATTTCCTTTTCTTTTATATTTTTGTATTTCTATTTTGAATTCAAATTCAAACTTGGTTCTAAATTTCAAATTCAATTAGGTGTACATACTAAAGCTCCAGCATGAGATGCCATGATATTTTATTAATATATTTATTCTTTTTCCTGTTTGAGCAGATGCTTCTAGCTATGCAATTCACGCATAAGTAGCTTATTTTGGAGAAAATAATATTTCTGTTGTATTGTTTTTATAAGATATGTTTTAACTTAATCCCTTTTTTAACGGGGTACATATAAATCCATAAATATATAATATATGTATATTTAAAAGAATGGTTAACTAAAGTCATGTATGCATACTTATGTGAGGTCTTTGTTAAAAAATACCTACAACACAATCTTAAATATATTTATTTATTTATTTATTTACCAATTTTAGGCTTTACATGAATTGACAGTGGTGGAAGCTGCACTGCAAGTCCATTCCTGGAAAGTATTACATAGTGATGGAAGGTAGAACTTTCAAGCATCAGCTCATTTAACTGATCCATATGACTTGATCTGGATTTGAAATACTGTATCAATATCATGTTCAAGCAATGGAAGGTTTCCAGCATAGTCTTGACCACAAGATGATATAGAAATGCTATCTGCCTTGTATGAAAATAAGCTTCATCTTCAGTTAATCAAGTAGCTGCCAAAGTTTTCAGCATGTGTTCATGTTCTTGGATGTTTTGCTTCAGTTCATGTGTAAATGCTTCCTGTTGCTTCAATTTTGCAACACTAGGATAATGAGTTCTTGCCATAAAAAGTTGATCTTTAATGCTCTTGATAATGGCATCCTTCATTACTTCCCTATGTTAAGTAGACCAGAGGCAGTAACTTCCATATTCATGTTCACAGTACTTGGTATTCTCATGCATTGCCTGGTTCTCATTCCCATTAACAGTAGTATCCTGTCACAAAACAAATTAAGTTTCCTATGATAGAAAACCAAAAAAAAATGAAAACGGCCCTGTTCTGAAAGCACAGATCCATAGTTGTTAAGGCGGCAAGGCAAGATAAGCCGACAGACCACCTTTTCACATTTTAAGCGATAAGGTGTAAGGCAACGCGATGCCTTAATAGTATATAAAAATAGAGTATATAGAAATATAGTCTCAAATAGATAGGGATAATAGTATTATAGTAGCAAATAGGAGTACAAGTTCAACATAAACCAACATAATAGACTTAAAGTCCAACATAATCAATAGATAGTAGTAGATAACACTCTCATCTCTCAATAGCTAACTGATCAACTGAAACTGAATAACAGTGCATCCACTTCCACTGAAACTGAAGAACAGAGAGAGGCAGAGAGCAGAGCAGAGAGGGGAGAGAGGAGAGGCAGCACACCGGTAGTGGAGGGGTGAGCTCGCCGCAGAGGGGAGGGGATCAGGGGAAGCCGGCGAGCCGCCGAGGGGAGGGCGGAGCCACACCGGGGAGGAGAGGGCAGAGCCACGACGGCGCCGGGGAGGGAGACTCAGGGGGAGGGGGCCACCGCCGCCTGGACTTCGCCGGGGAGGGGAAGGTCGCGGGGAAGCCGCCGCCACCTAGAGATCGCTGCCGCCGGTGGAGGGATCCTGAGCGCCGTGACTCCTAGAGCCCAGGACTTAAACACGTGTGTGAGGCTGACCACGAGCAGAAAAGCCAGTGGCCCTAAGCTATTCAATACCAGAAGCTCCAAGGCGTCTTCAGGGCGATGTCTTGAAGCTTAAGGCGGACGCCTTACTCGAGACAGCAAGGCGAGGCGGACGCCTTAGCCCTTAACTCGTCTTGGCGCTTAAGCAACACCTTAACAACTATTCACAGATCCTCACAAGAGCGCAGGAGTTATATCCTGCACCAAAAACTTCAAAAACCTTTGTGGCAATACTTGAACCAATTGCAATTGGCCTACACAAGAGGTTTTCTAAACTAACAACAAATACATATACATATTGGTATGTCTAACTGATAAATATTGTAAAACATTATACGCAACACTAATTTCGCTTCTAAGGAATACTTCATCAATATGTCCTTAAATGTTTCAGTGGTACTATGACCTTGTACATCTCTCAGGACCTAAAAAACCTCAGAGTCAATACGAAATTCTTCACTGACTTCTTTACCATGGAATCATGAGTAAACCTTATAGAAAGTGAAAAAACATACAGTATGCTTAAGGGAACACAATTGCACATCGCAATGCACCACAAACATGCATTTTACCTGATTCGAAGTATTTACTACTTAGGAAGAAAACCATCTTACTAACAGATGTGAATGTGCAAAATGTAGCCTATCAACTTTATTCGTAAAATCACACTAGAAATTCAACCAAAAGAAACAACGCACAAGGTTATTACTGATGTGAAACTGAGGGACACCAATGTTCCTATCATCACATTTGTATATACTGTATATATTCATGAAAATTATTAACTGAAGGCAGTGATTAAATGTCCACGTCAATAGAAGAGCAACAAACTAAGCTCGCCATTTTGGACATAACAAGACCTTGAGGCTACTCGACTAATTTTCAAATATGAAAAATGAAGAGCTGCAGACTACCGAATCCTAAAATGTAGGAGCAATAAGAGGTTGCAGTTAGCCAGTTACCTTTGATCTCCAGGACAAGTCCTTCAATTGATGCCCTTTGGAAGTGCGAGGGTCTGAAACACGACTGACTACAGTATGATGGATGACAGCAATGTCTCGCTGTTTGTACTCTCCTAATGCTTACCTTTACTTTTAAAGATGTCATTGTTTAGTGCAATTAAAGAAAAAGCACCCTTAAGTGTTGCTTTTGATTTGATAGCATGATCCTTGTTACAATTTGATCTAGTAGATCTCTCAGTCGAAATCCCATTAGGCACGAACAACATTTTGGAAACATCCTGGATACAGAGTCAGAAAAAAGAGGAGGTTTGTCAAGATTGAAAAGAGTATCAGACAATTCAGTACAGCAGGCTCCTGATGATAGTTTTAGCATTTTAGGTGAGCCAGGTAATGTCAATGTGACAAAACGGTCCATCTAGCTAGATAGTTGTACACAGTTTGCAGAATTGAGCAAAGTTTCATGACCAGGATTGCCCAAACTGCACCATAACCAAATGGTCTATTTTGATATCACTACTTACTACTGAAGCAATATATTGTGTGCAACATTGTTAACTCAAAGAATATGTAAGAATGTGTGGTGTCCATTCTTTAAATTCAGCTATGGATTTGACACGAAGGTGACTAGAAAATAGATAAAAAGGCAAACCAATTTGTCTCAAAAAATAGATAAGGTACAAAAGGGTATCTTGCCAGCAACAGCAGTTTTGTGTGCATTTCATCAGAGGCATGGCATGTGAACATGTCAAAGCATGATGAAAGAAACAATTTTGGGTTGCCACCCACTTCATCAATAGCAAACTTAAGCATGGCATATCAAGGCGTGATGCAAGAGACAATTTTGGGTTGCCACCTCTTCCCACTCCAAGAATAGCAACTTGAGAATGGAGACAGAATCGGTAGGTTGTTAAGGCCATGTTCAGCAGAGCGTGCATATGGGTGTGCAAAACACTGTCTTGCCCTGTCGACTAAATTGTTTATAAAGTGAAGTTTGAAAATAGGGAGTGAGATAAGAGGTGTGATAAAGAGGCTGCTGGAGATAGCCTAAGCGTCACAGCACGCACAATGCAGCAGACGTCCGCACAATACGTGAGGCGCATGAACACACTAAATCAGCAGAGGCGAGTTTCTCACTGAAAGCAGCCATCAAAGGACTGGACTTGATTGATGTATTTCCCTGACATGCTGTATAAAACTTAAAACACAAACAAAAATGCTCCATAATGCCGCAAAATTGCAGTCTCTGCAAGACTAGCTAGAGCGTGAAATGTGAACGCATAAGCAATGTAGCAGCCAGGATTGTAACCTTCAGCAGCTTGTGCTTCATGGCGCCCCCATTCTCCAGAGGTTGCTTGCCACATGCTCCAAGGCCGGCCAGCTCCTAGTAAGTAAAGCAACCACAACAGTATTCAGGATTGTAACCCGAGAGGAGTATGTAATTAATTACTTGCAATAAATTTCTGCACGTGGGAGGGGGGTTGACAAAATGTTGATACTATAACAAAAGAAAAGGAAAACTGGCCCTTCATACTTTGTACAGCCGCAAACTCAGGTTTCACAACCAGAACCAGAAGCAGTATCCTCTTCTGTGGAAGAGCTCAAAACACTTTCCATTTCATTCTGAAGACTTGACGCTTCCTCCATGTTTCCCAGTTTCTGGTATTTTCTTATCAGACAGTTGTAAGCCGTCTTATCAGGTGTAATGCCAGTCCCAATCATTTCTGAAAGAACCCCTCTAGCTTCTTGCATCATATTCATATTACAGAAGCCCGAGATAAAACAAGTGTAGCAATAGAGATCAAGTTGCAAACCACTTTCAATCATCTTGGCCTTGAGTGCAAAGGCACCCTGGAGATCTCCCTGCTTCATGTGCCCATCAATGAGAGATGTGTACACAACTTTGTCAAGAGACATACCCTTGTCAACCATTTCATTCATCAAGTGCACAGCCTTACTCAAGGAACCAATCTTGCAAAAACCATCAATTAAGGTGGTGTAAACTTGTACATTTGGATCCAGACCTAACTCTCTCATTTTATCAAAATGAGAGATGGCCTCATAGATTGATCCTGCTTTGCACAATCCGTCAATTAATGCACAATAAGTAACAACATTAGGTTGGAGCCCAGAATCCGGAATCTTGTGGAGTAAGGCAACAGCCTCTGACTCTTTTCCTGCTTTAAAGAAGGCATCCATTATTGCCGTATAAATGACAGTATTAGGTCTCAAACCACAGCCATCCATTTTATGTAACAAACTCTTAGCTTCATCCAGCTTTTGAACTTTACAGAGACCCCAAATAAGAGTGCCATAGAGAGAGACATCAAGTTCCATTCCTTTATTCTTCATCTCATTCAACAAATCCAGAGCCCTCTCACTGTTCTTATTCATGAAGTGTCCATGGATAAGTGTAGTGTAGAGCAACTCATTGGCTTTAACACCAGCTCTCTCCATCAGACTCAAAACATCATCTGCTACAGCAACCTTACCCTCTTTGCAAAGGCCATCGACCATAACAGTGTACGTCACCACATTTGGCACCAACCCCTGGTGCACCATTTCATCAAGCAATACAATGGCATCATCTAGCCTCCCTGCCTTACAAGTGCCATCGACCAATGAAGTATAAGTGAACTCATTTGGCATCATTCCCCTCACCCTCATCTGTGCAAACAGCTTCATTGCCTCCCGTACCAACCCTTCTTTGCAAAATGCATCGACAAAAGTGCTCAATGTAACCACATTTGCCATCACTCCCAGTCTCTTCATCTCCCCAAAGTAGCTGTAGGCCTTCTCGATCCACCCAAATTTGGAAAAGCAATTGATCAATGCATTGTACGTCACAACATCAGCTGCACATCCAGACTTCCTCATCTCTGACACCAACAACTCCACCTCTTCCAGCTCCCCGCACTTACCGTACCCATCAATCAAAGAATTGTAAGTGACAACATCCGGCGAGCAGCCCATCGCCTTCATCCTCACGAACAATGCCCTCGCTTCCACAAGCTCTCCCTGCTTGCACAGAAAATCAATCACGATATTGAACGTGAACACGTTGGGCGCGGGCAGCTGTTCGAAGAGCCGCCTGACGAGCCCGCCTTGGCGGTTGCGGGCGAGGCGTAGCAGAATGTGGTTGCAGGTACGGGTGTTGGGGGGCACCCGCAGCTGCCGCACGCGGGCAAGGGCGCGGACGGCGTCGTCGAGGAAGCCGTGGTCGGCGAGCAGGGAGAGGAGGGTGTCAAAGACGGAAGGTAGCGCGCTGCGATGAGGCCCCAGCACGAGGGCCGCGCGGTGGAGAATGTCGACGAGGGAGGCGGCGAGGTGGGGCCGGTGGCCAGCACCAAGCAGGCGGGAGAGGAGGCGGCGGGAGTGCGCGAAGAGGCGAGCGCGGGCAGCGAGGTGGGCGGCGAGGCAGATATGGGCGGATGAGGGGAGCGGGTGGGAGAGAAGGTGGTCAGGGGCGACAGCGTGGAGGGAGCGGAGGACGCGTAGGCGGTCGGAAATGGGAGTGACGACGGCGGAAGCGACGGTAGGGGCGGTGGAGAGGGCAGCCGCGGAGGCAGCGATGGAGAGGCGCAGGAAGGTAGGGTTCCGGCGAGCGCAGAAGCGAAGGAGGCGGCGGCGGCGGCGGCGGCGTAGGGGAAGGGATAGCATCGTTTGACCGCCTCCCTCCGGCGGCGGCGAGGGGAGCCAATAAGGCCATGGAGGGTGTAGGGTTTTGAGGGGTTTGCTTTCCCCACTTTTTTGTGTTTTAATGAAATTACATTCGGTGTTGTCTAGGGTGTTTTGTTTGGGTGACTAAATTTTAGGACATATTTGAAAGCACTTAAAGAATTGCAGCTTCAGTTTTCTAGCTTTATCATAAAACAACATCAACAAAATGGTAAGACGGAGTTAAAAAGTGTTTAGTTTACCTATAGACTCCAGCTTCTATAATACAATTAATTTGTGTGATTTTCCTTAATTACCCTGACCCTTCACCAGACCCCGCACAGTGCGAGAAACCTACGGCACTGGGTACCCTACCCTTGATGAATAGCGGATGGAAAAAGAGATCTGGATTGGTAGGTCATGTAACAAATGGTATGGTGGGTAATTTTTGTGCTACTTCGTAAAAATGTACGAAAACAATGTTTTGAAACACCTTTTGAGGAGCTTCAAAAAAATTATGAAACTAACCTCTAGTTTTAGTTTTGTTTAACTAGCTCATGGAGCTAGACCTGTTTAGAAAAAAAACTGAAATAGACTTGAAATTTTAAAAGTAAATCTCTCTCAAACAGAGCTTTAGTTCGTGTCACATTAAATATTTGAATATCTATTACAAGTATTAAATATAGTCTAATTATAAAATTAATCATATATAAATGAAGACTAAATACGAGAAAATTTTATAATGCTAAGGCTGATCTGTTTTCAAACATATATACTTTTTTATGTACTAGAAAAAACAGCACCCTATCGGGCGCTCAACAGTCACGTAGATATGACTGTAGACAATTTCTTGAATATGATCTTTATATTTTTTTATTTTTAGCTTTCATTGTGCACCCTAATACTCAGAACAAGTCCACTATTATAGAGATAAACGATAAAACTTTACCAACATGGTCATTCTACCGCTGCCTAAATAGTGGAATAGACATATGTTCACAATTCATATGACGACAGAAATAAATAGGGGCCCAAATAATCTTCTCAAGATGTCCATTTTACATCAGACTAAAGGACAAAATGGACACGTTTTCAGTTCATATAATGGCAGCAATAAATCAGGGCGAAAATAATCCTTACCAACAGGCAACAACAGGCACATATTTGTATTAGTTTTTTATTAATATCCACCTTAAGAACCCACCTGTACCATAAATGCCACCGCAAGTACTGTTATGAAGAGAGTTGTTGTCTCAAACAACTGAAAATAGAAGTTCATCTTTTGTCCCATAATCCAACCAATAACAACACAAAATGGAATTTGTATCGGACCCAGGATTTCTGCAAACCTCTTGTCAATGTCCTCCTGTACAAGCAGGATATTCAGATGTTCAATACACTAAAAAACAACTGAAACAAATCAAGTAGTCTGTATAGATAATTGCTCTGTACGTTTATCGCCTTAGCATCACCCATGGGTGTCTCTTCTTAACTTGTATACATAGCATACCAACTCAATAGACTAACTAAATCATATTTTATAATGAATAGACTAAACTTTTAACACACCGCCAAATTTAAATAGCAAGAAAGCCAATTATGGAGAACATAACACAAAGATACATAAACAAATAGGTCTTACATGGATGTAAATCAAAAGTCAAAATACTTAATGACAATCAGAGCCACTATCCAGTTAAGTGAAAATTTATTCAAATAAATGTCTCAAGGTAGCATCTATACCTTTACACATTATTAATATCTCAGGAAAACCTAATGCAAATTACTGAAATGGTCTGAATGGAGAGCACACCTCGAGACAAGGTAAAGTAAAATATTAGAGTTGATACTCCCAAATTTATCCTAGAAAGGTATTGCGTTAGCTTTGTACTTTGGAAGATTCTATCAGGAAAGAAAATCTTGCATATTATGTTAGAGGTTCTCTCGCTATCCGCTCATTAGTGCACCAGAGCGCCATTCATTCAACTGAACTTGAACATGCCGCTCTATAACGAAATAAAATGCACAGCTAATTAGCATGCATGACTATGGTTAATCAATTACACCAACTTTTCATATATTAATATAAACGGTGCATCACCCCCGTATACATATAGATGAACAACAAATTTTTAATGTACTGATACAACTTTATTTTCTAGCAAGGAGATGAGGAACATATACTGCAACTATACAACATTCTAGTCAGGCATTGTCCTTCACCATGCTACCATCTCCACTGAACCAAGAAAAATAGAGTTGAACCACTCTCAAGCAAGCATCGATGCATAAAGCGATTTTGCGTTGGTCTCATTAATATTTTCTAGTAAGCTAATCAAATGATAAATATGACATTTTAACTATTACCCTGCATCGTAAGGTGTCACAAGAACCAAGAGCATCAAAGGAATGTTGGCGAGGAAGAAAAAAATACTCCATGAGAAATATATACCTCGTCATCTTCCATAAAAATAGTCGAGGATGGATCACTCTTTGGCATTTTCTCCTGGCCTTCTTTAAAACCAGGGAGCATATCTGCAATTCAGGTTAAGCGAAAATACATGCTTTACAAACAAAGCAATGAAGAACCATTTGTTATGAACTATGTCACTGTACACACATGACCATGATAAAGACAAACACATATGTCCTAAAAAATTTAGAGGTAAAAAAGCGAACAAGATAACGATCACTAATCAGGATAAAATGTGAAAGAATAATTGCAGTACTCCCTAGCTAGCACATTGACCTTCCTTCGAACCATCCTTAACTGGCATATGGCAACCTACAAAAGCTAAGAATAAGGAAACCTATTTGTGCACAAAATTCTTGTTTCCAGGTTGAAGGTGCATACCATTGAGATATCAAAAGCATTTGAGTCATCATTAATATGAGTAAATACAGTCAGAAATTGAGAATGGACCACACGAACTCTTGAAGAAGGCTGGTCACTTCAGTCAAGCTGTCGAAGAAGATGCACCATTGCAGATGCTGCCAAATTATTAGAAGCACCAGATGATTGCAGAAACAAAAATTAGAACAGAGGCAATTTGCAGTAGACATTGCATATTTGTTCGCTACCTTTTGGGAAGGGCTTTTTTGCGCCCTATCGGGCGCTATAACGTTCAAACGCTAACTTTCAAAGTTAGAACAAGTATGGAACAACACCTCTACCTAGACTTAAGGTACAGAATATTGACCAAATTTTGGTAGGCAACAGGCGTATGTCCATATTATTAATGTAGTAGTCATATAGGTCGTAGGAAAAAAGACTTAGATTCTATAGCATGGGTTCATTAGAACATACACGTTTGTGGCAGGTCAATTCAAACAAAAATTTGCATTTTTTGTGTCTATACCTAGTTACCTACTGATCATGGAATATGGTATATGAGTGATGCTCCTCTGGGCAGGAAACCAAACAAGCTATAAAAAGAAAGTTGTTGCTATTTGTAGAAGAGAGATGCAGTCTACCAATAGAAGAGGAAAATAATGATACTCTAAATAGCTTGTTGCGACCACACAGAGCATATATTCAAAAATAATTACAGCATACTCAGCCTTGATAATCAACAGGCTAGTCATAGGTTTACTTTATGTTTATTTAATGAATCAATGTGCTAAGCAGCCAAGTTCTTAGTGAGTTCAAACACTGCCTCTCCGCTCAACAACTCCACAACAGTCCCTATAAATTGTGTATAGGCTTGGCACAGTTTGCTGGAGGCAGCAACCCAAGTTGCAATGTCGACCAATTAAACTAAAATCAGAAACACAGGCAAACACGTAAACACCCAGAATGGAAGAGTGGGGAAGGGCAAAACATCACAGCTCTAGGCTCTAGAAGGGGAGCTCGAGGGGTTTGGAAACCTTCCATCGTCACAGCCAGGCACGAGTTCCTAGCGAACTTCCACTCGTCATGCGACCTATGGAGATAATAAACAAAATGAAATCGTCTGGTTTCCCTTGACGATTCTCGACCCAGAGATCAGTCTGAACATAATCAGCACTGTACGACAATGCAAGTCCTCGTTTTGGGCCAGTCAAGATCAATGATTCTTCCTGCGCGTGAAAATGGTTTAAAATGACAGGCTAGTGGCATAAGTTATGGTAGAAAAAGATGTTTCAGATCAATGTTATGGTAGGATCGAGTAGACAAAGGCAGCACACAAACTGCTTAGTTCTGTACGTAGATGATACGACTTTTAATTAATGGCAGGTGCTCGATCAATCAGCAGCCAGACATCGATAATTACATAGTTGTACCAGTTTCAGCATCCACAACAGAATGTCGGTCCGGTCCACCACTGTCTACAAACAAGCAGCACTAACAAAGAAAGGAAAAAACAAGCAAACAGCATGGCAAGTAAATAATGATTCATCCTGAGCATGTGTATTTTGGCGATATTATATGCAATCGTCGAATATTTTACAATGTTTTAATTTAGTTGCACCGCCTAAACCTTAGACTTGCATCTTTATGAGTGAGTTCAAACAAGGTAGGAGGAGGATGGGAGCTCAACAGCTGCATAAGTTTTTTATCAAGAACATATGACAGATACACTGGCGATCAATATAAAACGATTGCAGGTCAAGACTATGAGTATATAGATCTTAGCCTCCCTCCCTCCCTTTGCATACAGTCATACATATGAAAGAAAGGAGAGCTAGCTAGCAACCTGAAATAACAGGAATGATGCAATTAGGGAGGGAAGGAAGAAGTTGTAGGTACGTACATTAGAGCTGATGAGTTGGCAATGGTCATTATCTCGGCGGAAGAGGTAAACGCACTTGTAGTCGATGCAGTCCCTGGTGACAACGGTGCCATAGACTTGGATGGGGAAGTCGATATCCGAGCATGCAATCTTGACAAATAGGATGTTTATCGACGCACAATTCACACACATCGTGTCTTGAAAGGGTCTGTTGGTAAATCTCATCTGACCGACGGGCGCTGTGAGGAAGCACATGTAATGATATATATAATGGAACCAATAAGCAGGAACAAATCACACATGCTGACATGCAGTTAAGAACATGAGTCAGTTAAGAATTACTATGACTGCCTGAGGAACTTACACTCCTCTGTGTGGTCGAAGGTGTAGATGTCATCGACATAGCAGATACTGTTGAGGTATCTGCCACACTGCTTGACATCGAAGTCGATGATGCGTGCTAGATCTTCACACTCGCAGGCCACACTCATGTTCCCCTGGTCCCGGAGTTGACGCGCCTTCTGTAGCTTCTCCTCCCTCAGCCTGTCCGCCTCCACCGCGCCCGGTCGGCCTCGGTCATGCCGGAGAGATCCGGATGCCTCTTCAGGTTGGCGAGGCACGAGTACTCGCGCGTCAAGGCCCGTTGACGCGTTGTCAAGCGGAGCAGGAACTCGTCGGCTGCTACTCCAAGCTCCTCTTTGGCGAGAATCATGTCATGTGTTGCGTCCTCGAATAGCAACTGCAGACAGGTCATGCGCTCCTCCAACTCCTGCGCCTCTTGCGGCGTGTGCGTCGTCCTCTTGTCTGCCTCCTCCGGCGGCATCAACCAAGGCAACGCCTCTGCTGATCGGTCCAACTCGTTCATGCCTGAGAGATCCAGATCCAACTTGGCAGATGCGAGGCGCAACCACTCCCGCAACAAGGACCATCACCGCTCCTCGTCGAATCGGCTGCCAGCAATAATCCTTGCGACCGCAATTTTGTCCCTGAGAGAGTCCAAGCGCTCCTCCAACTCGTACGCCTTTGGTGGCCCCCGTCTGCCTCCTCTTTGCCTCCGCCGATGTCTCCCCCTCCGCCATGATCGATCGATCCATGATGAACACCCCAAAACGCCTTTGACGAACAAGGGGGAAAAGCCGATCTAGGATTCTAGGTCTTGAACTTTTATGATGTACGAGCACGTTCGTGGAGGCTGCGCGGCCGCAGAGGAGGCAGAGGGGCGACACGCGTTTGTGGAGGCTGCGCGCATTCGAGGAGGAGCGCGTGGGAGCCGACGGAGGGACGACGCGGTTGCCAGCAGAGCTGCGTCAGGGATGCCGGAGCTACACGCTGTGGTGGCGGGAGGGAGGAGGCGAGGCTTATCAGGCCAGTGGCGGAGGTGGCGGTCTCTGCGCGAACAACGGTGCTGCCCTAGTAAGAAAGCGATGGGCCGAGGCGACGAGTCGGAGGCGGTGGAGGGCTTGTGCCCGTCGCTGTGGCGGAGGTTGTTGAGAGGCTCGTCGCGGCGGTGAAGCGAGTCAAGGGCTTCGAAGCAGGCGGAGTAGGAGGAGGCAACGGCAAGCTAGGGTTTGGGCGAGGCGAGACCAGTGCTCGGGGGACCGCGGCGGGCTGCCCAACCGAACCTGAACCTGATTGCGGTTCGGGCAAGGACCACGGGTTGAATCGCGAAAAGACGAAGGATCTTTCTGCAAAACAACGACCGCAAAACGCGGGGAGAGCTCGAAATGGGTTCAGGTTTTAAGGAACCAGATACGTGGTCGTTATCACTGTGATCCCTGTAGTGTTGGATTTATGGCATAGGTTGTCATCATCAACAAATCACATTGCATGCAACAAGTGTCATATATTTACTTAGGGGGTGTTTGAATATGTTAGACCTAATAGTTAGTGTCTAAAATTAGTTGAGACATCCAAATATCCTAACTAATAGTTCAGTTATTTGCTATTTTGTTAAATTAGTTAATAGTTATGTAGTTATTTATTAGCTAGCTAATTCCACTAACAATTTTTAGTCAACTAACTATTAGTTCTAGTGCATTCAAACATCCCCTTAAAATATATTTAAAAGTTATTACTTTATCTCCTTACTGTTGCTTTTCCATTATGGGTTGTCCGTTGTGTCACGCACTTAACTATATCCTATGTCTCGTACCATATATAGTGTTGGCGTCTAGCTTATATCATTCTTGATAACAAAGCATCACACACAGGGCTGTTTGTTTGAGATTATAATCTATTCAGATTATATAATCCAAAAAAATTTAAACCAAGTATTATTTTAAAATTTGTTGAATTATATAATCTGGGCAGATTATAATCACAAACAAACACCCTCATATAGTGTATCATCATGTAGGTACTTAAATCATAGAGAAAAAACATACATGCACCAGATCGTGATTGTTAGATACAGTAGCCCTCGAATTCCTCTTAAGTTGAAGTTGGGCTTATTAGAAACTAGAAAGTAAGGAAAAATAACACAAAGGTATCTAGTGTGATTCATGGTTGAGTGAAGAATCAATGCATGGCCTTCGGGCTTAGGAGCCCTGACCACCAGTCATCCTGCCCGAGTAGGAGGTTGTTGATGAAGCTAACCAGTCAAAGTTGATCTCGACTAGTTATCGATTGAGTGGATCCCATTATCGACTTCATATGACGAATCCGTGTAGCTGGAGTTATCGCTTAGAGTGTTAACGAAGCTGATGTTGTGGTTCATGCATCAATAGCACATAGTCTTTTTTGATAAGTCAAAGTGGTATTTTTGAGTCCGAGAGTTAGTTCGACTACATTTATTACACACTTGTTCGATGGCCGGAAAACCAACTCAGAAAGCTTGGTTGTGTCTGACACATGTAGATTGAGCTGATTCTCCATCTAATTCATGATGGAGACTAAAAGTCTGTTAAAATTATTGATGAGCCAATGTGTCCTTAGAAGAGTTAGGGATGTTTTTTTTTTTTTGGTTTCATGAGGTGACCGTGGAGTATTTGTTGAAGTCGTCCACCATGTAGATCCATGAATCAAATATGAAAGTCAAATCTACCAAGAACTTGATGTCGATCTTAAGGCCCATCAAGCTTTTGATGATTGTTTTGCCAAAAGTCTCTACTTAACGCTCTAGTTGTCGATGTATGATAATTGATAACCAACAATCATACTACTATGCAGGGTAGGAATTGGTGGAATTTGTGAAAGGGAAATGTACCCTTGGGACATTTCTATAAGATTTTGGTGATTAAGTGCTCCACACAAATGCTTTGAGTAATATTTGTGCCAAAGACTTAAGAAGTGCAAATCAAGAGTAAAGGTATGTTTCTAAGACTTAGTAAATTGTTTTGGAGACTAATGTATTGTGTCTAAGTGCTAGAAACAGGAAAATACCAATTTGGAAAATACATGGCTGAGCAGCCAAGACTCTGCGCAGTCTAGGTGCACTGGACTGTCCGGTGGTGCACCGGACAGTGTCCGGTGCGCCAGGCTGGCTCTGGCGAACTGGTTGCTCTCGGGTTTCGTCGGCGGCGTACGACTATAAATCACCAGACTGTCCGGTGGTGCACCGGACTGTCCGGTGAGACAACAGTCGGCCGGGCCAACGGTCGGCCGCATAATCCGCGCGCGACGCGTGGTAGAGCCAACGGTCAGAAGGAGGCTGAAAGTCGCCTAGAGGGGGGGTGAATAGGGCAAAACTAAAATTCTGAAAATTAATCACAACTACAAGCCGAGTTAGCGTTAGAAACAGAAACGAGTCCGAGAGAGAGGGCGCAAAACAAATCGCAAGCGAATGAAGAGTGTGACACACGGATTTGTTTTACTGAGGTTCGGTTCTTGCAAACCTACTCCCCGTTGAGGTGGTCACAAAGACCGGGTCTCTTTCAACCCTTTCCCTCTCTCAAACGGTCCCTCGGACCGAGTGAGCTTTTCTTCTCAATCACTTGGAATACAAAGTTCCCACAAGGACCACCACACAATTGATGTCTCTTGCCTCAATTACAAGTGAATTTGATCTCAAGAAAGAATGAGAAAGAAAGCAATCCAAGCGCAAGAGCTCAAAAGAACACAACAAATCTCTCTCACTTAACACTAAAGCTTTTGTGGAATTGGGAGAGGATTTGATCACTTGGGTGTGTCTTATATTGAATGTCTAGCTCTTGTAAGTGGTTGGAAGGTAGAAAACTTGGATGACTTGAATGTGGGGTGGTTGGGGGTATTTATAACCCCAACCACCAAACTAGCCGTTTGGTGGAGGCTGCTGTCGCATGGCGCACCGGATAGTCCGGTGCGCCACCGGACACTGTCCGGTGCGCCAGCCACGTCACCTGGTCGTTGGGTTCCGACCGTTGGAGCTCTGACTGTTGGGCCCGCCTGGATGTCTGGTGGCACACCGGACATGTACTGTAGAGTGTCCGGTGTGCCACTTCGCGCGTGCCTGACTTCTGCGCGCTTTGGCGCATTAATTGCTTCTGCAGGTGACCGTTGGCGCGAAGTAGTCGTTACTCCGCTGGCTCACCGGACAGTTCGGTGTGCACCGGACATGTCCGGTGAATTATAGCGGAGCGGATTCCCGAAGCTGGCGAGTTCAGAGTCGCTCTCCTCTGGAGCACCGGACACTGTCCGGTGTTGCACCGGACAGTCCGGTGAATTATAGCGAAGCGGCTCTGGATTTTCCCGAAGGTGAGGAGTTCAGCGTGAAGTCCCCTGGTGCACCGGACACTGTCCGGTGCGCCAGACCAGGGCACACTTCGGTTATCCCTTGCTCTCTTTGTTGAACCCAATTCTTGGTCTTTTTATTGGCTAAGTGTGAACCTTTGGCACCTGTATAACTTATACACTAGAGCAAACTAGTTAGTCCAATTATTTGTGTTGGGCAATTCAACCACCAAAATCAATTAAGAACTAGATGTAAGCCTAATTCCCTTTCAATCTCCCCCTTTTTGGTGATTGATGCCAACACAAACCAAAGCAAGTATGAAATACATAAATTGAACTAGTTGCAAGATTGTAAGTGCAAAGTTTGCTTGGAATTGAGCCAATATAACTACTCATAAGATATGCATGGATTGCTTCTTTATTTTTAACATTTTGGACCACGCTTGCACTACATATTTTGTTTTTGCAAATTCTTTTGTAAATCCTTTTCAAAGTTCTTTTGCAAGTAGTCAAAGGTAAATGAATAAGACTTTGCGAAGCATTTTCAAGATTTGAAATTTTCTCCCCCTGTTTCAAATGCTTTTCCTTTGACTTAAACAAAAACTCCCCCTTGATAAATTCCTCCTCTTAGTGTTCAAGAGGGTTTTAAGATGTTGATTTTGAAAATACTACTCTCTCCCCTTTTTGAACACAATGAGATATTAATTTGAAAAATCATACCAATTGAAAAACTCTTTTTAAAATTAGGTGGTGGTGCGGTCCTTTTGCTTTGGGCTCATGCTCTCTCCCCCTTTGGCATAAATCGCCAAAAACGGAATCATTAGAGCCCTTTGAACTACTTTTCTCCCCTTTGGCAAATAAAACATACTCCCTCTGGTGCAGTAAAGGTAGTCGTTTAGGACATGATTGTGCATACCAAGGAGTGATTAATTATCATGGAGTTTTCCCTGTTTACCCTTATTAAATAGGGACATGGGTGCATTAACGACACCAAAACAATCAAGCTCGATTGGTTGCTGCAGCACCTCCCGAGGCATTCTAGACTGGAGGTCTCAAGCTCGATTCCTCTTGAGGGCATCTTTTTTTCCCGATGCAATTACTTAGGGGCAGCGACGTCCAAATCTCAGACCCACGCGCGCTACGACTTCTTTTGTGCACGCACAGGATCGCGCAGGATGACTTCCTTTACTGCACCGGAGGGAGTATGAGTGAAGATTATACCAAATTCGGAGAGTTGCTCGGAGCGACGGCGAAGGATGAGTTATGGAGTGGAGTGGAAGCCTTTGTCTTCGCCGAAGACTCTAATTCCCTTTCAATACACCTATGACTTGGTTTGAAATTCACTTGAAAACACATTAGTCATAGCATATATAAAAGAGATATGATCAACGGTATATTAATGAGCTATGTGTGCAAATTAACAAAAGAAGTTCCTAGAATCAAGAATATTTAGCTCATGCCTAAGTTTGTTAAAGGTTTGTTCATCAAGAGGCTTGGTAAAGATATCGGCTAATTGATATTTAGTATTAATGTATGCAATCTCGATATCTCCTTTTTGTTGGTGATCCCTTAAAAAATGATACCGAATGACTATGTGCTTAGTGCGGCTATGCTCAACGGGATTATCCGCCATGCGGATTGCACTCTCATTATCACATAGAAGAGGAACTTTGGTTAATTTGTAACCATAGTCCCTAATGGTTTGCCTCATCCAAAGTAGTTGCGCGCAACAATGGCCTGCGGTAATGTACTCGGCCTCGGCGGTAAAAAGAGCTACGGAATTTTGCTTCTTTGAAGCCCAAGACACCAAGGATCTTCCCAAGAACTGGCAAGTCCCCGATGTGCTCTTTCTATTAATTTTACACCCCGCCCAATCGGCATCCGAATAACCAATTAAATCAAAAGTGGATCCCCTAGGATACCAAAGCCCAAACTTAGGAGTATAAACTAAATATCTCAAGATTCGTTTTACGGCCGTAAGGTGAGCTTCCTTAGGGTCAGCTTGGAATCTTGCACACATGCATACGGAAAGCATAATATCCGGTCGTGATGCACATAAATAGAGTAAAGACCCAATCATCGACCGGTATACCTTTTGATCCACGGACTTACCTTCCGTGTCGAGGTCGAGATGCCCATTGGTTCCCATGGGTGTCTTGATGGGTTTGGCATCCTTCATCCCAAACTTGCTTAGAATATCTTGAGTATACTTCGTTTGGCTTAGGAAGGTGCCCTCTTGGAGTTGCTTCACTTGAAATCCCAAGAAGTACTTCAACCCCCCCATCATAGACATCTCGAATTTTTGTGTCATGATCCTACTAAACTCTTCACATGTAGATTCGTTAGTAGACCCAAATATAATATCATCAACATAAATTTGGCATACAAACAAATCATTTTCAAGTGTTTTGGTAAAGAGCGTAGGATCGGCCTTTCCGACTTTGAATCCATTAGTGATAAGGAAATCTCTAAGGCATTCATACCATGCTCTTGGGGCTTGCTTGAGCCCATAAAGCGCCTTAGAGAGTTTATATACATGGTTAGGGTACTCACTATCTTCAAAGCCGGGAGGTTGCTCAACGTAGACCTCTTCCTTGATTGGTCCATTGAGGAAGGCACTTTTCACGTCCATTTGATAAAGCTTGAAGCTATGGTAAGTAGCATAGGCTAATAATATACGAATTGACTCAAGCCTAGCTACGGGTGCATAGGTTTCACCGAAATCCAAACCTTCGACTTGGGAGTATCCCTTGGCCACAAGTCGGGCTTTGTTCCTTGTCACCACACCATGCTCATCTTGCTTGTTGCGGAAAACCCACTTGGTTCCTACAACATTTTGATTAGGACGTGGAACCAAATGTCATACCTCATTTCTCGTGAAGTTGTTGAGCTCCTCTTGCATCGCCACCACCCAATCCGAATCTTGTAGTGCTTCCTCTACCCTATGTGACTCAATAGAGGAAACAAAAGAGTAATGCTCACAAAAATGTGTAACCCGAGATCTAGTAGTTACCCCCTTATGAATGTCGCCAAGGATGGTGTCGACGGGGTGATCTCGTTGAATTGCTTGGTGGACTCTTGGGTGTGGCGGCCTTTGTTCTTCATCCTCCTTGTCTTGATCATTTGCATCTCCCCCTTGATCATTGTCGTCATCTTGAGGTGGCTCATTTGCTTGATCTTCTCCTTCATCAACTTGAGCCTCATCCTTACTTTGAGTCGGTGGAGATGCTTGCGTGGAGGAGGATGGTCGATCTTGTGCATTTGGAGGCTCTTCAGATTCTTTAGGACACACATCCCCAATGGACATGTTCCTTAGCGCGATGCATGGAGCCTCTTCAACACCTATCTCATCAAGATCAACTTGCTCTACTTGAGAGCCGTTAGTCTCATCAAACACAACGTCACAAGAAACTTCAACTTGTCCATAGGACTTGTTAAAGACTCTATATGCCCTTGTGTTTGAATCATATCCTAGTAAAAAGCCTTCTACAGTCTTAGGAGCAAATTTAGATTTTCTACCTCTTTTAACAAGAATAAAGCATTTGCTACCAAAGACTCTAAAATATGAAATATTGGGCTTTTTACCGGTTAGGAGTTCGTAAGATGTCTTCTTGAGGATTTGGTGTAGATACAACCGGTTGATGGCGTAGCAGGCGATGTTGACCGCCTCGGCCCAAAACCGATCCGATGTCTTGTACTCATCAAGCATGGTTCTTGCCATGTCCAATAGAGTTCTATTCTTCCTCTCCACTACACCATTTTGTTGAGGCGTGTAGGGAGAAAAAAACTCATGCTTGATGCCTTCCTCCTAAAGGAAGCCTTCAATTTGAGAATTCTTGAACTCCGTCCCGTTGTCGCTTCTAATTTTCTTGATCCTTAAGCCGAACTCGTTTTGAGCCCGTCTCAAGAATCCCTTTAAGGTCTCTTGGGTATGAGATTTTTCCTGCAAAAAGAACACCCAAGTGAAGCGAGAATAATCATCCACAATAACTAGACAGTACTTACTCCCGCCGATGCTTATATAAGTTATCGAGCCGAATAGATCCATGTGTAGGAGCTCTAGTGGCCTGTTAGTCGTCATGATGTTCTTGTGTGGATGATGAGCACCAACTTGCTTCCCTGCTTGGCATGCGCTACAAATCCTGTCTTTCTCAAAATGAACATTTGTTAATCCTAAAATGTGCTCTCCCTTTAGAAGCTTATGAAGATTCTTCATCCCAACATGTGCTAGTCGGCGATGCCAGAGCCAGCCCATGTTAGTCTTAGCAATTAAGCAAGTGTCAAGTTCAGCTCTATCAAAATCTACTAAGTATAGCTGACCCTCTAACACTCCCTTAAATGCTATTGAATCATCACTTCTTCTAAAGACAGTGACACCTACATCAGTAAAAAGACAGTTGTAGCCCATTTGACATAATTGAGATACGGAAAGCAAATTGTAATCTAATGAATCAACAAGAAAAACATTGGAAATGGAATGGGCAGGTGAAATAGCAATTTTACCCAATCATTTGACCAAACCTTGATTTCCATCCCCGAATGTGATAGCTCGTTGGGGATCTTGGTTTTTCTCGTAGGAGGAGAACATCTTCTTCTCCCCTGTCATGTGGTTTGTGCACCCGCTGTCGATGATCCAACTTGAGCCCTCGGATGCATAAACCTACAAAACAATTTTAGTTCTTGACTTTAGGTACCCAAATGGTTTTGGGTCCTTTGGCATTAGACACAAGAACTTTGGGTACCCAAACACAAGTCTTTGACCCCTTGTGCTTGCCCCCAACATATTTGGCAACTACCTTGCCGGATTTGTTAGTTAACACATATGATGCATCAAACGTTTTAAATGAAATGTCATGATCATTTGATGCACTAGGAGTTTTCTTCTTAGGCAACTTAGCACGGGTTGGTTGCCTAAAACTAGATGTCTCACCCTTATACATAAATGCATGGTTAGGGCCAGAGTGAGACTTCCTAGAATGAATTCTCCTAATTTTTCTCTCAGGATAACCGGCAGGGTATAAAATGTAACCCTCGTTATCTTGAGGCACGGGAGCCTTGCCCTTAACAAAGTTGGACAATTTCTTAGGAGGGGCATTAAGTTTGACATTGTCCCCCTTTTGGAAGCCAATGTCATCCTTAATGTCAGGGCGTCTTCCACTATAAAGCATACTACGAGCAAATTTAAATTTTTCATTTTCAAGTTCATGCTCGGCAATTTTTGCATCTAATTTTGCTATATAATCATTTTGTTGCTTAATTAATACCATATGATCATGAATAGCATCAATATCAACATCTCTACATCTAGTGCAAATAGAAGTATGTTCAACGGTGGATGTAGAGGGTTTGCAAGATTTTAATTCTACAACCTTAGCATGTAATATATCATTTTTACTTCTAAGATCGGAAATTGTAATATTGCAAACATCAAGTTCTTTAGCCTTAGCAAGCAATTTTTCATTTTCATTCCTAAGGCTAGCAAGAGTAATGTTTAATTCTTCAATCTTAGCAAGCAAATTATTATTATCATTTCTAAGATTGGGAATTGAAACATCACAAACATTTAAATCAACCTTAGCCAACAAATTAGCATTTTCATTTCTAAGATTGTCTATAGTCTCATGGCAAGTGCTTAGCTCACTAGATAGTTTTTTATATTTTTCTACTTCTAGAGCGTAAGCATTTTTAACTTTAACATGCTTCTTGTTTTCTTTAATAAGGAAGTCCTCTTGGGAGTCCAAGAGATCATCCTTCTCATGGATAGCACTAATCAATTCATTTAATTTTTCTTTTTGTTGCATGTTTAAGTTGGCAAAAAGAGTACGTAAATTATCTTCCTCATCACTAGCATTATCATCGCTAGAGGACTCATATCTAGTGGAGGATTTGGATTTAACCTTCTTCTTTTTGCCGTCCTTTGCCATGAGGCGCTTGTGGCCGACGTTGGGGAAGAGAAGGCCTTTGTTGATGGCGATGTTGGCGGCGTCCTCGTCGGAGGAGTCGGAGGAGGAGTCGGAGGAGCTCTCGTCCGAGTCCCACTCACGGCAACATGGGCGTTGCCACCCTTCTTCTTGTAGTATCTCTTCTTCTCCTTTCTTCTCCCCTTCTTGTCGTCTCCCCTGTCACTATCACTAGATAATGGACATTTTGCGATAAAATGACCGGGATTACCACATTTGTAGCATACTTTCTTGGAGCGGGGTTTGTAGTCTTTCCCCCTCCTTTGCTTGAGGATTTGGCGGAAGCTTTTGATGACAAGCGCCATTTCCTCGTTGTCGAGCTTGGAGGCATCGATGGGTGTTCTACTCGGTGTAGACTCCTCCTTCTTCTCCTCCGTTGCCTTAAATGCGACCGGTTGTGCTTCGGACGTGGAGGGGCCGTCAAGCTCGTTGATCTTCCTTGAGCCTTTAATCATAAACTCAAAGCTCACAAAATTCCCGATTACTTCCTCGGGAGTCATTAGTGTGTATCTAGGATTGCCACGAATTAATTGGACTTGAGTAGGGTTAAGGAAAATAAGTGATCTTAAAATAACCTTAACCACCTCGTGGTCATCCCATTTCTTGCTCCCGAGGTTGCGCACTTGATTCACCAAGGTTTTGAGCCGGTTGTACATGTCTTGAGGCTCCTCCCCTTGGCGGAGACGGAAGCGTCCGAGCTTCCCCTCGATCGTCTCCCGCTTCGTGATCTTGGTTAGCTCATCTCCTTCGTGCGCGGTCTTAAGCACGTCCCAAACTTCCTTGGCGCTCTTTAATCCTTGCACCTTGTTATACTCCTCTCGACTTAGAGAGGCAAGGAGTATAGTTGTGGCTTGGGAGTTGAAGTGCTCGATTTGGGCCACCTCGTCCTCATCATAATCCTCATCCCCTACGGATGGTACCTGTGCTCCAAACTCAACAACATTCCATATACTTTTGTGGAGTGAGGTTAGGTGAAATTTCATCAAATCACTCCACCTAGCATAATCTTCACCGTCAAAGGTTGGCGGTTTGCCTAATGGAACGGAAAGTAATGGAGTATGTCTAGAAGTGCGAGGATAGTGTAAGGGGATCTTACTAAACTTCTTGCGCTCATGGCGCTTAGAAGTTACGGAGGGCGCGTCGGAGCCATAGGTGGAAGGTGATGAAGTATCGGTCTCGTAGTAGACTACCTTCCTCATCTTCTTTTTCTTGTCGCCACTCCGATGCGACTTGTGGGAAGAGGCTTTCTTCTCCTTCCCTTTCCCCTTTTTGCGGGACTCTTCCGATGAAGCCTTCCCGTGACTTGTAGTGGGCTTATCGCCGGTCTCCATCTCCTTCTTGGCGTGTTCTCCCGACATCACTTCGAGCGGTTAGGCTCTAATGAAGCACCGGGCTCTGATACCAATTGAAAGTCGCCTAGAGGGAGGGGGTGAATAGGGCGAAACTGAAATTCTGAAAATTAATCACAACTACAAGTTGGGTTAGCGTTAGAAATAGAAACGAGTCCGAGAGAGAGGGCGCAAAACAAATCGCAAGCGAATGAAGAGTGTGACACACAGATTTGTTTTACCGAGGTTCGGTTCTTGCAAACCTACTCCCCGTTGAGGTGGTCACAAAGACCGGGTCTCTTTCAACCCTTTCCCTCTCTCAAACGGTCCCTCGGACCGAGTGAGCTTTTCTTCTCAATCACTTGGAACACAAAGTTCCCACAAGGACCACCACACAATTGATGTCTCTTGCCTCAATTACAAGTGAATTTGATCTCAAGAAAGAATGAGAAAGAAAGCAATCCAAGCGCAAGAGCTCAAAAGAACACAACAAATCTCTCTCACTTAACACTAAAGCTTTTGTGGAATTGGGAGAGGATTTGATCACTTGGGTGTGTCTTGTATTGAATGCCTAGCTCTTGTAAGTGGTTGGAAGGTGGAAAACTTGGATGACTTGAATGTGGGGTGGTTGGGGGTATTTATAGCCCCAACCACCAAACTAGCCGTTTGGTGGAGGCTGCTGTCGCATGGCGCACCGGACAGTCCGGTGCGCCAGCCACGTCACCTGGCCGTTGGGTTCCGACCGTTGGAGCTCTGACTGCTGGGCCCGCCTGGATGTCCGTTGGCACACCGGACATGTACTGTAGAGTGTCCGGTGTGCCACTTCGCGCGTGCCTGACTTCTGCGCACTCTGGCGCGCATTAATTGCTTCTGCAGGTGACCGTTGGCGCGAAGTAGTCGTTGCTCCGCTGGCTCACCGGACAGTCCGGTGTGCACCGGACATGTCCGGTGAATTATAGCGGAGCGGATTCCCGAAGCTGGCGAGTTCAGAGTCGCTCTCCTCTGGAGCACCGGACACTGTCCGGTGTAGCACCGGACAGTCCGGTGAATTATAGCGAAGCGGCTCTGGATTTTCCCGAAGGTGAGGAGTTCAGCGTGAAGTCCCCTGGTGCACCGGACACTGTCCGGTGGTGCACCGGACACTGTCCGGTGGTGCACCGGACAGTCCGGTGCGCCAGACCAGGGCACACTTCGGTTATCCCTTGCTCTCTTTGTTGAACCCAATTCTTGGTCTTTTTATTGGCTAAGTGTGAACCTTTGGCACCTGTATAACTTATACACTAGAGCAAACTAGTTAGTCCAATTATTTGTGTTGGGCAATTCAACCACCAAAATCAATTAGGAACTAGATGTAAGCCTAATTCCCTTTCAGGGGCACCGGACAGTGTCCGGTGCGCCAACGGCTCTGAATCTGCAACGGTCAGCTTCGCCAAAGAAGGAAAGAAATCCGCACCGGACTGTCCGGTGCGCCAGGCGACAGAAGGCAAGAATTGCCTTCCTGGAATGCTCTCAACGGCTCCTAGCTGCCTTGGGGCTATAAAAGGGACCCCTAGGCGCATGAAGGAGAACACCAAGCATTCTCTAAGTATTCCTAAGCACCAAGGCTCCAATTCCGCGCATTCGATTCTTTGTGATAGCAACTAGAGCTCCATTTGAGTAGAGATCTCTTTGGGTTGTGTTGTGAGCTCGAGTTGTGACTTGTGTGCGTGTTGTGCTCTGATTTTGTGTCTTGTGTGCGTTGCTCATCCCAACCTTACTTCTGTGCTTCTTTGTGAACATCATATTGTAAGGGCGAGAGGCTCCAAGTTGTGGAGATTCCTCGCAAGAGGGATATAGTAAACAAAGTAAAACACCGTGGTATTCAAGTTGATCTTTGGGCCGCTTGAGAGGGGTTGATTGCAACCCTCGTCCATTGGGACGGCACAACGTGGAGTAGACAAGTGTTGAACTTGGCCGAACCACGAGATAAACCACTGTGTCTATCTGTGTTGATTTTCTTGTGGTTATCGTGTCTTGCAAGAACTCCTCTCTAGCCACTTGGCTTTATTGTGCTAACCACTAATCAAGTTTTGTGGCATTAAGTTTCAAGTTTTTATCAAGATCACCTATTCACCCCCTCTAGGTGCTCTCAATTTATAGGCTAAACTTGACGATGAACACAAAAATAATAATTTATACTAGTTTAGCCCATTGAATAGTGTAAATCCCTATATCCAGTTAGCTCTGATGCCTTGCATTGGATTGGTGGTTATGGCTGTTGTGACTATATGTCGATCGAGAAAATCATGTTCTCCTTAATATAGTTTAGGAGGAAAGTCTTCTAATTGGTTACAATGTAGAAGTCTTGATAGGATTGCAACGTTAAAGTCCTAGTACGATTACAAGGCTAAAGTCGTAGGATTACATTGAAAAAATATAATTGGTTAAAGTCCTCGAATTATATATAGAAATTTTGAATTAGACTAAGTCTTGTTCCTTCTTTGCGGGGTACCGGACAACTATATCCCACATGGCGTTTATTCGTTAAAATAAAATATTTAGAAGATTAACATGCTTTATTTGTCACAAGTCAAAATATATATTTTTTAAAATTTATATAAACATGTCAATGTTTATATTACTATATAAGTAAATATCATAGATTTACCATGAAAAATAGTTTCATAATGTAACAACTTGTTGTAAAAAATGTTTATGGCATTTTTTAGGAGTTTTGTCAAACTTCAAATAATTTAATTTAAGACGAAGCTGGAGTGATATATTTTTGGGACGAAGAAAATAAGAAAATTAAACTTCTTAAAAAGATTGACCTTATATGAGTAACAACTTTAAGAGTTGTTTTAAGATAAAGCTAAACTTTCTCATCTGTTACCTGCTAAATTACAGTGCACCTTCTAGGTTGCAAGATACTAGGATAGCCACTTTAACCTTGTAATCCTACGATTTTCGTTGGAGACAGAAGTGTGGTCCTTCAAAAGGTGAAGTGAATGCTCGAACCTTGCTATTGCTAATATAACCTATGCGTGTTTTGACATATTGTTTTGAGAACCCTTACGTGCTGAATTATGCTGGAATATGTTCCAAACTGTGCAAGTATCAAACAAGACCATTCTTCTTTTCTCCATTTATTGTGCTTGATTGCAGCACCGAAGTCCAAATTATGTTAGGGTCTGTTTGAATCTATTCATTTTAAAAGAATTAAAATTCATTTAATAATTAGTCTATTTAACTTGAAATTAGCACTCCACCACTTTCCAAAGCTTAGATATAAATCTATCTCAAATTTATATGATGAAGTATAGAAAATAATTTTATATATCAACGGAATATGTTTCTACTCTGTCAATGATGACTATTTTCGGCTCAATTCTCTATAGTAAAAAATGTAACACATATATATCTTTCATGTATTCCTAATAATAGTATAGAAATATATTTTGCATAAAACTATATTAGCTTAATTAATCTTTGCTTAAATTACTATTTGGGACCGTTTGGATCTCTTCATTTTGAAGAAATTGGAATTTACTCAATATAGTAGGTTATTTAGTTTGAAATTTGATATTCTATCACTTTGCAAAGTTCAGATACAAGTTTATTCCAAATTCATAGGACAAGAGGTGAAAATTGATTCTATGTATTACTAGTTCATGTTTCTACTCTGTAATTTATGACACGCTTTTTGGCTCGCTCTCCTCAGTACAAACATAGCACACAAAGATCTCCACTATATGACCAATAGAAGTATATAAATATATTCTATATAAAACTACATTAACTTAATTGATTTATGCTTAAATTATGATTATTAGAATGGAATTCAATTCTAGGATCCAAACGGGGCCTTATTAGAATGGAATTCAGTTCCAAGGATCCAAACGGGACGTAGACATAACTATCTGAATTCTAGTACCTTGAGATTTTCCAAACAAAAAGATCCTAACAAATCAGATAGATTGAGAGAGACTGCCATTGAGCGGAACAGACCACCATTTGGTCTGTCGTCAATGGGACATCAACATCTGACGATAACAAACACACGACTTGCTGCAAAAGAGTACAAGGAAATACTCGCTAATTCAGTCATGGTTTGCTGTTTCCTATACACGATGTGCCGCCGTCAACATTGAACTCCCTCAGTATTGCTCTTGCACAATGAGCAAAAAGAATAGCACCAAAGATCTTATACTAAAAATGAACAGCAAGGAACTGCACTTTTGCAATGCCAAGCTGAATATAGGGGGAAAAACTCATCAAACCATAATGAACAGTGTGAAATATTCTACGTTATATCTTGGTACTCTGCAACATAACTCAGGTTTCGTGCTAGCGTCCTTCAGACATCGTGGATGCTGTTATGGCAACGTTCCGCAGAAAGCATTTCATCTTATTCTCCTCTTGGAATTTGACTGAGCACTCCCTCGTCACGTCAGGGGTGAATTTGTGTCATCATGGATGTTGCAGGTCAGGCGTGATTCTGTTTATTTTCATGATGAACAAAGCCCATGAAGTCTGTTGTCCAAATGCCCGAAAAAATGAGTGTTTGGTGCATTTCATGCCCTGTTAATTAGTGAATGTTGCATTCCGTCATGAACTTCTCTCCACTGGTCATGTACTTCCTCCAGTAGTTCTTGTAATCAAGTATCCCCAAGTCAAGCCAAGGTTTCATCACACCATTGTAGTGCAGAGTAGCAGCCTTCTCTATATCGACATGGCTGACTCCATAATCATGTCCAAGGCCTGACTCAACCCATGAATCTTCCAAAGGATATATCAGGTCTTGAAAGGCAAGTAGACCTGCAGGGAGTGCTTGCATTCGCTGTGATTTCAGGCTGTCCTTTCGCAACTGCAAGAAAGCAAAGTTAATATATCATATGGCAGCTGCCTCCTGGACATAAGATATGGAAGTTATGGCAGAAGGATAGGACTACGGCTACTACATTGAAACAACAAATTTTCAGGAGATGACAGTTGATAATTTATTGTGAACGGTGAGTTGTGCTGACCTTCTGGACTGATTGATCATGCAAACTGGTAATGCCGGTGTCCCTCCATTTATCCAATTCAATGACATTCAGGCCCGACAACCACACACATGAATCATCATCGACGTTATGGTCTGCTATATAAGGTTTCAGCTGCCCTAATCTCACTCCACAGAACTGGACTGCTCCAATCACTTTACCACCCATATCGAGGTTCCATAGAGGTGACAAGTCCTTCTGAACAATCAAATCATCATCCATAACAACTACTCTATTCAAGCTAGGAAGAAGGTCAGGCAAGAGGAAATGTGAAAGGCCGAAGATAGATATGTACTTAGTTTTCATCTGCCTCTGGAAAGGTTCAGAATGATTACGAATCGTGACACGATATTCCTCTGTAGGCCATAATTGTTGCATCTCAAGGGAATCTACATCCTTAGAGAGCTTCTGGTTGTCCTCAATGTTAGTTACGCGTACAGTCGACTCTAAGTATGAATTTTTATCGAACCAATACTTCATCGCATAAAAGTTTTGTGCATCAGTGAATACATGGAAAACAATGTGGTCCGAATCCTGAAATGTGTTATTGGGCATAAGTTAGTGATCAAGATGAATTCCACACGATGTTTTAGATTATTTGAAAAATAATGGTATACCTGGGAGTTCATAACCGTTGAATTGATAGTGGTGGAAGCTGCAAGTACATTCCTGGAAAACATTACATAGTGATATAAGGCAGGACTTTCAAGCTTCTGGTCATTTAACTGATCCACATGACTTGATCCAGACTTGAAATATTCTACTGTCAATCTCATGTTCAAGCAATGGTGAGTTTTCGGCATAGTCTGCACTCCAAGATGATATAGAAATGCACTCTGCCTTGTATGGAAATAAGCTTCATCTTCAGTTATATCAAGTAGCTGCCTAAGTTTCCGTTCAACATTGGAGCATCCTACTTCACTAGACTTGGCTCTCACAATTGTGTGCTCCATCTTCTCCAGCTTCTTTGCAAAACTGAAAAGAGTAACCAGTCATTGCGACCAGAAATATTTTGAGAATAGAATGAAAAAGAAGACATTGCAGTGCATTATTTTATCGAAATTAATTCGCAAGAATCATAGTTGTGTGCACTAATCGTTTATTGTTTCAAGAAGTGCAGACACAGAACTAAGATAAGAACCAAAGCCATGTTAATGGATTGCACTAGCCACATATAATTCAGTTATTAGTTAAAAAGGTTATATGAAAAAATATTCTCGAATACGCAGGAGAACTACATATCATTATATTAATAAGAATAGAAAGGTCTAAAAAAACCAAGTATAAGACACCAATATGGTAGCAGAAACGAAAAAAAAACTGAGCTAAAAAACCCAAAACCAAACCCCCCCCCCAAAAAAATCAAAAAACACCTCAAAGCATAGGGAAACTAAACAATGGTTGTATGAAAATAAAGGAACATATATGTTTTTTAAATTAAGACAAAACTAACAATGGTGGAAGATCAGCATCTGTGATGGTGTCACTCAGCATGCGTTCATGTTCTTGGATGTTTTGCTTCAGTTCACGTGTAAATGCTTCATGTTGCTTCAATTTTGCAATGCTAGGATAATGAGCTCTTGCCATAAAAAGTTGATCTTTAAGCTTCTTGACAATGGCATCCTTCATTACTTCCCTGTGTTCAGTAGACCAGAGGCAGTAACTCCCATATTCATGTTCACAGGACTTGGTATTCTCCTCATGCACTGTCTCTTGATCATGGTTCTCTTTCCCATTGACAGTAGTATCCTGTCACAAAACAAATTAAGTTTCCTATGGTAGAAAATGAAAAAAAAAGTTCTGAAACATTCACTATTTCCCGACCCTGTTCTTAAAGTACAGACCATTACAAGAGCACAGGAGCCATATCCTGCACCGACAACTTGAAAACCATTGTGGCGATATTTGAACTAATTATACTTGGCCCTAACAACAAGAGGTTTTCTAAAGAACTAACAACAACTGCACATAATTGTACACCATGGAATCATGGGTAAATTCTATAGAAGGTGGGGAAAAAAGCATACAGTGTGTTTAAGGGAACACAATTGTACATTACACTGCACCATAATATATATCGTTACCTGATTTAAAGTATTTACTGTTTGGAAAGAAAACCATCTTACTTGCAGATGGGAATGTGCAAAATGTGGCCTATCAACTTTATTTGTAAAATCTCAGTGGATGCTCAACCCGCAGAAACAAGGCACAAAATTATTACTGATGGGCAACAATGTTCCTATCATCTCTATATATTCAAGAAAAGTATTGAGTGTGAAGTCCTTGTGATTTGGTCATGTCAGTAGAGGCGCAACAGACTGACCTCACCATTTTGGGCATGGTAAGCCCTTGAGGCTACTCGACTATTTTTCAAATATGCAAAATGAAGAGCTGCAGAGTGCAGGCAACCAAAATCCTAAAATGCAGGGAAACAAGAGATTGCAGTTAGCCAGTCACCTTTGATCTCCAGGACAGGTCCTTCAACTGAAACCTTTTGGAGGTACGAGGTCCTGAAACACAACTAAATACAGTAAGATGGACACCATCAACGTCTCGAGCTGTTCGTACTCTCCTTAACGCTCACCTTTACCTTTGAAGGTGTCATTGTTCAGTCCAAGTAAAGAGAAAGCGCCCTTGAGCTTTGCTTTTGATTTGGCAGCATGATCCTGGCTAAACCTCGATCTAGTAGATCTCTCAGCGGAAACCCCATCAGATCCAGACACCTTTTTGGAAACATCCTGGGTGCACAGTCAGAAAAGAGAGGAGGTCATCAGTCAAGATTGAAAAGCAAACAAGAGACGTTTCAGCACAGCAGGCTCCTGATGATGGGTTTAGGTATGCCAGGAAATGCCGATGTGGCAAAAAGAGATTAGAGATCCATCTAGCTAGATAGCTGTGCTTACAGAAAGGTACAGTTATGGGTTTTCGTGTCCACTCTTCAGATTCAGTTATGGGTTTGTTTGACACAAAGGTGCTTACAGAAAATAAATAGCAAGGCAAACCAGATTGTTCGAAATACTAAGAAGAAGGTACAGCACTACAGCAAGAGGGCATCTTGCCAGCGACAGCAGTTTTGTGCACATATTATATTTTATCAGAGGCATGGCATGTCAAGGCATGAAGAGAAGAAACAATTTTGGGTTGCACCTACTCCAAGAACAGAAAACCGAGGGATAGGCATGCCAGCCAATGCATGACGAGAGAAACGCATCTGGTTTGCCACCTCCGCCTGTTCCAGGAATAGCGACTTGAGAACGGAGACAAGAGGCGGTAGGTTGTTGAGCGTCGCCGTCACAGCACAGCACAGCACGCACGCACGCAGCGGCGGACGACACGCGCCCGCACGCGAGCCGCATGAACGCACTAATAAAATCAGCAGAGGCGGCGAGTAGCTTGGTTTCTCGGGGTTCTCCCCCCGAACGCTGGCCGGCAAAAAAGAATTCAGCTTGACTACTGTCTCTCTCTCTCTCTCTCTCGGAAACTTATATAAAACAGAAACGAAACGCTCCGGATGTCGCTTGCCGCGCGCGCGGCGCGCAGTTGCGGTCTCTGCCAGGAGTAGAGCGTGGGATGGGGATGCATAACGAGCAGTGCTGCAGCAGGCAGGGATTGTAAGTTGTAACCTTGAGCAGCTTGTGCTTCATGGCGCCCCCGTTCTCCAGATGCCGGCTGCCACGCGCCCCGAGGCCGGCGAGCTCCTGGTAAGCAAAGCAACACCCGAGAACAAGTACGACGTCTGGATTTCAGAAGCTGAGACTCTACTGATTTTCCGAGAGGAGGAGGGGGTGTAATTTAATTTTAAACAAAAAAAATGTGCACGGGGAGAGTGGGGAAGCTTACGGTGCTGATGACCACCGCGGCGCGGTCGTCCGATCCATACCCTGCGGCAAGCAACAACACGGGCACGCGTCGTGCGGTTAGCGAGAGAATGAAGGGGGGAGAGACGACAGGCGACAGATCCGAGGCGCGGACGGACGCACGCACCGGCGGGGCGGTGCAGGGCGAGGAGGTAGACGAGCGGGAGCAGCGTGGAGCAGACGACGAGCGCCGGCACGGCCGCCGCCAGCGCGCTGCAGCGGCGCTTGCTGGGCGGCGGCATCGGCAGCAGCGGAGACGACGACTGCTGCTGGTGCTGGTGCCCCTTCATGCCGCACGTGGCCGTGCTAGTGCTGCCACCTGCTCTGCTCCAGAGCCGGAGGCCGGGAAGTCAGTGGTGGGTCTGGTGAGGTGAGGTTAGTAAAATGCAGTTGCTTCCCGCATTCAGCTGCAAGAAACAAGCTAACTTTCCTCGGGCCTCGCGCGTTTAAGCCAGCGTTGTCTAGAACAACTGGAACCAACCAGTCAGCCGCGCCGCGCCGCGCCGCTACGCTACGCTACGCTACACACCAGGCAGCGGTGGAGGGGAGAGTGGAGACTGGAGACTGGCGAGGGAGGAAGGAGGAGGCTGCAGGAAGGAGCCGTGGGGAGGAGCGGCATCAATGGATGGAGCCCGCGGGCCGACCGTCCCGGGCCCGCCTCTGCTTTTGCAGTTTTGCTTTGGACGCGTCTTTATCCCCCAATCTCTGCCGTCCTTTTTACGTCTTTGTTTTTTTCGTACCGACGGAAAAAAATTGTATACAGAGGCAGCTCGTCAAAGTTTAAACTTTTTTTTGTTTATTATTACTCTCTCGGTGTCTCATGGAAAAAAAATTTGGTGCAGCACTGTTGTAAACTAGAATGTTTGCAGCACCTCACAAAAAGAGGATAGATCCCACCTGTAGGTCCATTAGATTAATTTATAAATGTTTGGTACCAAATTTTTTTCCGTGTCTCATAGATTAATTTATAAATGTATATTAATTTTAATATTTTAAATTTGGGAACATATTACAATGCAATCCAGATATAAGGATGGAAAGTGGAGAATATTTTTAAAAATATCTTATGGAATAATAATCACTCCTATGTCACGGTTGCATGTGCTTTCTTTATTATATAGTATCCTACTAGCCTCTGACTGAATAGTTGTCGAGGTGTTACACTGTCATTCTTGCTTATCGAGAAGATAAATATTCGTTTAGCTTTGACCCAAAATATATAAAATAAAATATTAATTTTTACTGTGTGTAATTTTGGAACCATTAGATTGCTAATGATCTTTGTGTATGTTTTGATACAGTAAACTTATTTAGAGATACAAATCATATTAACATTTTATATAAATCTCTTCAAAACCTATGAAAGCTTGACGCTTCAATCTCATAGCGATACTCATTTTCTTTCAGAACATATAGTCATTTACAACTACATTTGTCCCAATTGATGTGCGTTATTGCTCGTGCTCATGCTCATTTGTTTCTAAAACAAAACAGATTCAAATAACTCTAAATAGAGCATCAACCGATATGCAACAATTCTTTTTTCCGAAAAAAAAAACTTGTACTGGTTTCGTAATTTCCCATCTTAAAATAAGCTAATTATGATGATTTTTTTATAGATCAAACCAACAGAAAACCATATTTTTTATAAAACCACAGAAAATCATATTGAACGACCAGCTTAAAGGGGTACATGTATCCGGTACTATAGTTGGAGGACGTCCGTTACTATCTGGTATTATTATACATTTATCGGTAAGATTTGTGCTCACACGCAAGTTCGAGGTTAAAAAACAGACTTTGCGGTTATTTTAAAGATGTTATCTCGAATATATAGCCATTGTACTTGGTAGGTGGGATATTATAAGATAGGTATGCTATACGTGAATGGTGTGCAGTGCAGTAGAGAAATCCAGTGGCAGGGCACGTGAAGAAGGAAGGACCAGCCAATGGCAGATCAGGTCAAGTAGATCCACGAATGCTGCCAAAAAACAATGGCAAATGGAGGCTAAACTTTTACTTGCCCAACCATACGTATCAACGGCTGCGCTGAAGAGCTTCTTAAACAAGATGTTATGTTCAGGAAATTGCCTGTATGACACTATGAAACTCACCTATTCACCATATTCTACAAACTTCAGGGTCGGTCCTGATGTACAGGAAACGTTCTTGACCTGCCATACCATACGTGCGTAGTAGGTGTCCAAAGATCGCACTAGCAACAGTGAACAGTGGAAAGCTGGGCCCTGGATCTTGTTCATGTGCTATCAAGATCGGCGGAATGGTTGGAGGTTGGTGCCAGGACATTCTTTCTGAATTAATAACGAGCAAATTGGATCATGACTTACACCAATAATCAGGGAATCTGTCATCGTGTTCATGCACTGGGTGGAATGCACATTTCAGTTTCCAGACAAAATGTGGACACCATGTTTAGCAACAAAGCCAGTCGTCACAAACGCAGGCATAGGAGGAGTATATAGCTGGCAAGCAGGGACGCACTACACAATGCATGCATGAGGCATGACCACTAGGGTTCCACTTCAACCACCATCATCCATCCAAGTGGCAAAACCAGCCATATACAGGAGGGAACCATACTACACATATCAATAGGCCTTCCTTTGAGCGAGTAAGAGAGATAGAGAGGCAAAAAAAAGAAAAGAAGCATCATGTCACAGTATCCAAAGCTATTCACCAGGCCGGCCTGGGCCTGGGCCCAGGAGAAAATGCCGTCTTCAAAGTTTCCAAAGCACACAAGAGGGAAAATGCAAGGCAAAAGCACCAAAGATATGGGCAACCCGCTTTACTAGCTTCTCACCTGTCATCATAAGGCATAGCTAGTACCCACATTTTCCTTTGACACATGAATACTCCCCCCCTCCCCCCCCCCCAACTATATATATATATATATATATATATATATATATATATATATATATATATATATATATATATATATATATATATATATATATATATATATATATAAGGCGTTGGTAATGGAAGCCCTGGGCTTCATATAGGTGCGCGGAGCCCCAGCCAGACGAGCCGAACATGGTCGAACCGAATGGATCGATCCAGGCGGCCCGTTTTAATGCAGTACAGTTATGCAAGTATAATAGCTTGTACAAATATGCGTAAACCAACGTGGGCCACGTGTTCGTACGTGGATCGGTGACGTGTAACCCGTAAAAGGGGGAAGCGCATTTAAACAGACAGTTACGACACCGTAAATGTATTCATAACATTGCATAGATGACTGTTACTCCCCCGATCAGATCGCCCACGATCAGCGCGGCCACGATCCTAAAATTAAGCGGGTAATGGATATGCGCCGTGAAATATGCGTCCACGATATTGGATATACGCTTGGTACAGGGAAAAAAATCATAATCTTCCAGAAAAGTGGAGAGTACGCATCATTTGATAGTCCGCTGCTGGGTGAAGGGCGATTTTGATCTGGAAGATGGCGGCGCCATGGGGAAACAAGACCATAAGTGAGTATGCGACGCCGACGTCTGTTCATAGACAAAATCAATGCTTGGATATCGTAACAATGGTGCAGGAAGAAGAACAAGGAGGGTACCAGTTAGCGTCAGATGGAATTACGCATACAGAATCAGCTACTGCTGTAGACGCAATTACTCCACCGGCAGCTTTGAGGGCCCCAGGGGTTGATGAACAGACCATATTTGAGGCATCAAGGATGACAGTAACTGAAGGAGGACAGCACCTTAATACTATGCGTACTATTGGTGATCATGAACAGGACACACCAGTGATTCTGCAGAGACATGTAAGTAATATTGAACTGATTTGAATTTTCAGTATTGTACGTTGAATTGTATACAGTATAAGGCAACTAGAGATGGTGTGACATTCAGTATTTATATTGTGCATACACTGTGAAACTTTTGGCTGAAAATTGTTATGATCTACATACAACATAAAAATATGTAGGGTACCATAGATGATACAATTTATATTTTTTACATATTATTAATCATATTATATTGATGAGGTGTGAAACAATAAAATCTCAGGACGATGATGAAGCCAATAGAGACAACGAAAAGGATGATGAATTTGACGAAAGGAATAACAAGGTTTGAATCGAACTGTTGTTAATGTTTATTTGTAAATGATGTATAATGATCTTTCATCCAAATTTTCAGGAAATTCAAGACGTATCTATTATACTTGAACAAGGTGTGGCCAATGATCAAATACATATACCAGTACGTCCATTAGAAGAGGTAATATCTTTAACAACTTTACTGATTTGCAGTTATACATATACATGATTTATACGTTTGAGTTATTGGGTTATGATTGAGCTTAACAAAATGTGTTGTCAATTACAGGTTAATTTGCATGATCACGCAATAATGAATGTTAGTGGTGTCAGTGAACAAAATGATAATGCCAGAAAGGTAATAATGGTATAAATACTGTATGTTGGACTACATAATATTATATGCTGAGAAGTATTTACTTTTGAATTGCAGAAACTGGAATTTGCAGTCGATGGGATAAGCTTGGCAAGACCAAATAACTCAAGACCCAAAGGAAGAACAATAAAGGGGAGTGAAGAAAGGGTTATTAAATTGGGAGCGAAAGGTACAAAGAAAATGACCAGGAAATGTCAGAAGTGTGGAATTGCTGATGGTCACAACAGTAGGACATGTTTGTCAATGGAGGAAAATAGACAAAGGTTGGCAAGCCTTGCTGGACGTAAGAGAGGACGACCTCCAGGATCTAGGAACAAGGGTGGCAGTAAAGCTCCTGATTGGAATGAGACAACAACATCTAAAAAACACGCAAATGAGTTCGATATTAGTGAGTCAGACAGTGATTAGAATGTTGTATGAGATACGATTAATTTGTTTTTACAATAAACCTTGCTTGTTTGGCAACTGATTTATATAGAGGTGGATATTGAAATCTAATAAATGGTGCGTATATTGCTTAATAATGTTGCGTAACTGGAACTACAAAACATCGTATATAACTTGTGGGATGATCGTATAATTTGTAAACTATATACCAGTACTGTTGATAAACGACAGCAGTGAGTCAGGCGCGCGAGTAGTCTGTTGTATCTGATACGAATAATCTAAGATATAAAGTTGTTGAAATCTGATAAATAGAGCGTATATTGCTTACTAATGTTGCATAATTTGAAGTAGGAAACATCGTATATGGCCTGGATGATACTCGCATATAAACAGATGGTAATATTAAGGAATGAGGTATACATATAACATCTTCAGAACATAAAAACAGATCATATTTAAAGCACACAGAAGTGAAAACATCTGATGTTCACATGTTCGCGACATAACCATAAGTATCCAGCCAACTAAAGTTCACAGAAAGAACCTGGGTAACACCCCTAACACAAAGTAGCATGACAATTGTTCTGAAAACAGCACATATAAGGAAGCTTCCTACAATTGTTAACTGAACAAAATGGCCAAAATACCACAGTACGGTACATTGCCCACACCATTGCTTCGATCTGACATAGTTCACTAATTGCGCGCAAACATAAATCTCTGGATATCTAATGGAAGTGGCAACGCCTTGTTGATGCTATGGAATGTGAGTTGATGAAGGGCATGAGCACGTAGGTCTCGGGAATTGTCCTGCAATAAAAGCATAGCTTGCATTAGACACGTCTATAGCTAACATGAACAACTGATGGCAACCGGATTATAGAAACAGTTAGCACAGACACTTACTGGTTGATTGAAAGAAGATATGACACCTGCATTGTGATCATAAGATTTCATGTAACTCATCACAAAAAATCCACAGTCATTTGACCCTGTCCTCATTGTTGGGCAGTTAGGTGGCATATCCAATGGAAAATTACCAAACTTAGGAAATTCTGCGTTGGGGCAAACGTGTTGTAACGCTTTGCTCAGCCTACTCATTATCACCCTAGCCCATGGGAATTTCCTGCCACCTAAATAAATTGGATCATAATGATAGTCCTTCCATTCGGTGCCACCAAGTTGTATACCATAGGGATTCGAATCTAAAATGTGTATAACCCGGTGGTGTAGATTGATCACATACAGTGTCCAATGACCCCTGCTAAGCATAGGTACCATTATCTGTTGATGAGAAAAGTAAATATAGGTTACATGTTGCTGTTGTAAAGTCATGATAATTAAAATGTACAGTTAATGAGCTGATGAAACTGTGAACAAAATGTTAATGGGACTTACCGACTTGCATTTATCCAGATTCACCAAAGCAGGCAATGTGTTGTGCAAGTAATTCTGTAGGACATTTTGATCAAACGTCAGAGGATTCTTGCTGTGACGTTCCTGTTCTTCAAAATTTAACAGAGCCTATAAAAAAAATAGAGTGTGTAAGTATATTATGTGTATAGTTACAATAACTGTGAAGAAGAACCTACCCCAACGTTGACATCAAGTATTAATCTGTTAGATGTCAGAGTTCGACGATGATTTTTAGAATCATCACGAACACACTCTATGAAACACTGCATGAAGACATCCTCAAGACATTTACCCTCCGCGAAAGATTCATAAATATCCATACAGTTTGCACTGTAATCACCGTAATCAATAACTACCCTGTATGATGAACAAAGGTATAGATTCTTATTTCATAAATGAACCAACTTATAAATACGTTATTCGTAATTTGGGTTACATGTACCTGCTTTGGTCAATGTCCTTGGAACAAATTAAATCCCACAGAGAACGGATACACTCTTACTCTGTAAGTGGTGGATCAGATCCAGAGTTTGTAGTACCTTTGAGTGTATCAACCTGAAATGCAACATGGTTGTAAGTGGTTGAACATTAAAAAAATCAGTTTAATATCATAAAAAGCATTATGTAATATGCATGTTATCATACTGACATGAGGAGTTGGGGTCTGGTCAAAAACTGGCCCACTGTCATTTTGTTCCATTTCCTCTGTTGCCATTGCACCTCTCTACACAAAGGTATATAATTAGTATAACTGTGTTGTATGTATAGTAAAATGTAATTATAACATGAGACATGGACTGCTAACAAACATTTTTTTCCGGTGTCACGTCAAATTTGGGCAAGCAGGTGCAAGCTGATGTGGTTTGAGGTGTGATATTTGTGTTCCTCAAACTTATGTTTCGAACATCAAAACAGAAATCCTGTTGACAAAAAAAGTGTGGTTCGCATACTGCTAAAAAGAAGTATGCATACATGTACGTATAATGAGTAAAAATAGTATTGTCGTTGGACAAATTACCTGTTGATCTGAAACCACATCTGATTCGTCGGGAAAGGTCTCAAGGACTGTACGGATATGCTGTTGTCTTTCGTGAATTTCTTCAAACTGAGTAGCACCCAGTTGGGTCTCAAGCTGCGAAACTTGGGATGGCATATCGGGTGTGGGCTGGTTGGCATCAACTGTGTGTCCTTGTACACAATTATATTGAAAATAATATATGTCAAAATTTGAATTATAAATCAAATGTTGCTGTGTATACTTGACAAAAACATAAGCTGTTAACTGTACTTATAACAAAAAACGTATGCACATGTCAAAAGATAAAATGTTCTGAATAAGGAATACCTGCTGAATCAGCTGAATTCCCCGGTTGCTGTGGCTCATCCGTCTCGTTTTCCAAATTTTCAGACTCGGCACGTAGTACCTCGTCTATCAATTCTATAAACTTGTCTGCTATGTCATATTGCTTGACAATAATTTTGTCGATGCTGTCTTTTATGGCTACGCATGACTTGTCAACCTCCAAGTCATATGCAGCAAGAATATCTGTGAATTTAGATCGATGACGATGTGGGAGATCGTTGATCTTACTTGACATCATCTCTTTGATAGATGGAAGTTTGATGTTGAAAGTTGGCCGAGGCATGGGGCCAGGGCGCGGTGCATCAAAAATATTGGTCCTGCACTCCGGCTGGTTGTTCAGCAAAAAATAGTAAGAATCCATGTCCACCTTCGTATTCTATTTGTTCAATAAATAATCATAAACAATGGATATAATACATCATAAACTTGCCTCAGATTGGCGATCGATCTTAGGTCCCACTGCATAGCATGTCTCCGTCGAGCTTCGGAACTATAAATAAAATTCTAGTGACTGTGAGTAACCAACTGTGTAACTGTGCATAACCAACTGTGAAAATATGAATAACTTACTTCACAGTGTCCGAAAGATTCAGCCCCATGGCGAACCTTCCTCTTGTCAGCTTTGGTCAAAGCTTTTATGCTATTCTTATCAAAAAAATTAATGCGAGGTGTGCCACTCTTATTATGGGGGGCAGCGGCTGTATGCAGGTGATCCAAGTAGTACAACTACATTAAAAAGAATTACAATGTTCAATAGCAATGTAAGTAGACATAACCAACATCGTAAAACATGTTACATAACTACCAAAAGTTAGGAACCAATAATGAAATAAATGTGCATACGGAAAAACACTATACTTACAAGGACAACAATGGAGCATCCATATATAGTCGTGGAGACATTTGTGGTGATCCGGTTGTGCCACTTCTTGGCAGCTTCACATAGATCATTAAAAATCAACTGGCACCAGTCGATCTCATGGAAACGGTGCATTTCTTCTGTGAGAAGCACCTCATGATATGTGATGCCCCAGCTAGCAGTTGGAAACAGCAAACGGTTGAATAGAATGAGGAAGAAACATCTGATTGAAAGGTCATCATCCTCGCCTTTCCTTAATCGATCCTGTAGAAATGCCACATTGAACTCATCTTTGGCCACACCAAGCTCTGCCCTCAAGTTGCTTGCTGCAACTGCTTCATCAATACCCAAAGGTTTACCACCTCCATGATTTGGCACGCCAAGAATAAGATGAACAATATCCTTTGTGATCTTGAGTTCCTTTCCTGGACCAGGACGTATTGTCATATCCTTGGGGTCTAGCTTGTCCATCAACCATTGGAGGTGTGATCTACTGCACAGCGCATCTACTGTCATATCAAGAATGGAAGAGAAGCCTTTACGTCTTATAGCCTCACGTTGTCTTTCATTCAAAATGTTAATGCTTGCAATGACATCTTGAGGGTTGCACCTCACATTAAGCTTCTGTTAAACAATATACAACATGAAATAATTTTGTTATTATGAAAAAAATAATCAGAACATTACAAATATGAAATTGTTTGTTGGGTATGCATAACATTAACCTGTCGGGGTAGCTCCTCATGTTTAACCCTCTTTGTCACGACTTTTCTTAACACTCTTGTGTGGCTTTCAGAAACATTGCGCTTCTTCATAGCTGGCATGAAGTCATCTTCATCAGAATCAATCTGAACTGTTTCATTGGTCACATTTTGACTGTCAGCATTTGAAGGATTTTCAACTTCTGGACATGGATTAGGATGTTCTGCAGAGGGAATGTCTACACTGAAGCACTCCTGGCTTGACTGGATTGTTATACGCTTGGGGTTATTTGGAGGACGGTCGACTTGCTTCATTTTTTTAAATTAAAAGCTGCATACATAATATACAATGTTGTAAAAAATAAAAGGTTATATATGCATATGTATTTATGGTGTGGTATGATTGAATCAATTAACCTAATTGTTTTAAATACCAAACCTAAAACATCTGAATATACTGTTCTCTATTTACATTTGCATACACATACTGAACTGTTTCAATTATTAGGAAAACTGAATATGTTTCAATAAAAACAACCCTTGCTGTGACCAAAAAATGTGTTAGCTGTAATGCTCTGAAACACATTAATGTATGCACTAAACAGATATGAAATATTAAATAAAAAATATACTCTACGAATAACAACTAGTTGACTGCTCATTTACTAAACACATTTGCATAAAAAATCTGAATATGTTTGAGCAAAACAAAACTTGCTATAACCAAACTGTATTGTCTGTGACCTAGTGTAATAAATAATGTCTGTTTTGTAATAATACAAAACTGTATATGATTCAATAAAACATGTACTGAACTGTTCAAAAAATAAGTGAATAACAGACCTTGCTGTAACCAAATAATGTATTAGCTGTAATCATCTGAAAATACATAAATGTATGCACTAAACAGAAATGAAATTTTATATAAAACATATACTCTATGAAAAACAACTAGTTGGCTGATCATTTACTATACACAGATGCATACATATTCTGAACTGATATACCAGCATAACAAACTGAATATGTTGCATACAGATGCATACATGAAACACATTAGCATATATGTTCTGTGCTGTTATACGTTCATAAAAAATCTGAATATGTTGCATACCATTGCATACAGTTGCAAACATAAAACACAATTTGCCTGCAACCTGATATGTTTGAGCAAAACAAAAATTGCTATAAACAATCTGTATTAACTGTGAACTGGTTTAATAAATAATGTCTGTTTTAAAATAATAAAAAACTGGATATGATCCAATAAAACAATACATGCTGTCACACAATGTATTAACTATAACAATAATGGAATAAATAATTGTATGCAGTCACAAAAACAACTAGATGACCACCCAATTACCAATTGAACATAATATGATGCAAAAAAATTTAACTAATGTGCATAAACATGTAACCTAATGTGCATAACCAACTGTGTACATGAGCGTAACCGACCGTGTAAGTGTGCGTAACCAACTGTGTAAATGTGCGTAAATGTAATACATCAACTGCATAACTAATGTCAACCCTAGCCGTAATCCACACAATGCAAAATGAACAAAAAACAACTAGTTTGTTGACGGTAAACTCGATCCAATGAAATGCGCGCGAGCTAGGGTTGGGAAGAACACACCGATTGGAGCGGTACCAGTTGGCGGCGGCGAATGTTGAGGATGGCGGAGAACGTGGAAGCAGTCGGGTCGGCGGAGAGCGAAGGAGCAGAACCGTCGCCGAAGAAGGTACGGTTTTCGCCGGTCGCCGGACGCAGCGGCGCGAATATTGGAGCGACGATTGGGGAAACCGAGGGCGCGCCGCTCAAATGCCGCTTGCGACTGGATCGACAGCGAGCGGCGAGGGGTTGGAAGAGTCGTCGGAAAGGGGAGCGGAGACGCCGGGATGGAAGAATCGCCGGAGATTCCTGGAGTCGTGCGGGGATTGGGGTTTTGCGGTTATGGAAACTGAGCCGGGAGCAAAGGAGCTAATCGCGGGATCACGTAGGTATTTATATGGAAACCGAAAGGTCAGTCGGCTGTGAAATGCACGTGCGTTCATATTTGGCTGGGGCTTCCTCTAGCTAAATAGAGCCCAGGGCTCTAAATACATATATATATATATATATATATATATATATATATATATATATATATATATATATACGGCGCTGCTAAAATGCACCTGGGTGCATTCTCTATATTAAATGCACCCAGGCGTTTTCGCGCGCCTCCCTGCTCCCCGCCGCCGCCGTCTCCTCGATGCTCCTCCCCTAAATCCCACCGCCGCCGAGCGCCTCCCTGTCCTCGCGCCGCCGCGCGCCTCTCTGTCGGCGTGCCTCCCTGTCCCCCGCATTAGGTGGGATTGCAAGCCTGCATTAGGTGTGATTGCAACTGTTGTATAATTTTACCCAAATATCTGTTAAAAAATGTAAACAAAATGATTGCAACTGATGATGTGTTGTAATTGCAACTGCTGGTGTAGTGTGGATGCAACTGCTGAGTTGCTCTGATGTGATTGCAAGTACTAAATAACTCTGAGAAATTTTGTTAAAAAATATGATTGCAACTGCTGGTCTGGTGTAATTGCAACTGCTGGTCTGGTGTGATTGCAACTTCTATATAACTATGTCCAAAAATCTGTTAAACAAACAAGATTGCAACTGCTGGTCTGGTGTAATTGCAACTGTGGGTCTGGTGTGATTGCAACTTCTATATAACTATGTCCAAAAATATGTTAAACAAACAATGATTGCAACTGCTGTCTGGTGTAATTGCAACTTCTGGTCTGGTGTGATTGCAACTTCTATATAACTATGTCCAAAAATATGTTAAACAAACAATGATTGCAACTGCTGTCTGGTGTAATTGCAACTGCTGGTCTGGTGTGATTGCAACTGCTGGTCTGGTGTGATTGCAACTTCTATATAACTATGTCCAAAAATCTGTTAAACAAAACAATGATTGCAACTGTGTCTGGTGTAATTACAACTGCTGGTCTGGTATGATTGCAACTTCTATATAACTATGTCCAAAAATCTGTTAAACAAAACAATGATTGCAACTGCTGCTTGGTGTAATTGCAACTGCAAGTCTGGTGTGATTGCAACTTATGTGAAGAGGTTGAGTCGTTCGCGGAGGAGCCGTTCACGGAGGAGCCGTTCACGGAGAAAGAGGGGCGGGGCGGGAAAGTGAAAATGTTCTGCCGGGAGCGTGCGGGAGGGACGAAGACGGCCTGGGTGGAACGGTTGGCTCGGACCTGGCACGTAGGTTCGGCCTGGGTGCATTCTCTATATTGAATGCACCCAGGTGTAATATATAAATACAGTGTATATATATATATATATATATATATATATATATATATATATATATATATATATATATATATATATATTCAGAGTTGCAGAAAAGATGGTGAATTATTGGAACTCGGTTCCCTGCGCACATTATATCGAACAAGGGGTGTGTATATTGCTGCCAGTAATGAACGTCGCACAGTATTATACAAAGCCGGAGAGCCTGGATTATGCCAAACACTCGTTTAGGGTCTTCGCAAAAATGATGTCAGTGCAAAACAGCAAATACAAATGCCCTTGTAACATGTCTAGAGAGAAAGAAAAAAACACTAACTGGTTAGGGGAGCAAACGTGTACTGAGAGCACGCCGATCGCTAATGCTGACAGCACCGGGTTTTGGCCAAATCTTATGGTGACGTCGGTGGTTCAGTGATGAGCCTGGAAGGAGAATAAGCAACGGGGATGTGATGTCCAACCAGCAGTTCGAAACACAGAACTAGTGCAAACTGAATGTAATGAACTGCGTAGTCTACATTACCTAAGCAGAGGCATCTGATTTTGCATCCACAGGGAAACAGCGGTCTTCAAGGTTCTCAGATGTTTCCGTCTTGCTTTCCTTACTGTCACCATCTGAGAACAGAATAATAATGCTGTGATTAAACGACGCTAGTCATGTATCCTCGTAAAAGAACCAAGTTCAGCATCTGAAGCGAACGGGAATTTTACAGGCATAGTGCATACTGTCTGAAGGGACATTGGGCGCCAGGAATGGGGAAAACTAACCAGATGGTTTATCAGTCTCGATCTTTTTGGATTTGGAGCCTTTCTTCCGATCGTCCCGAGACGGTTTGTTGTATAAATCCTTGTATTTATCAAGCAACGCCTTTTTCTCTTCTAGTAATCCAAGTATTTCGTACGCATCTTCGACTTTCCGCACAATGTCTTTGCTTGGAGGTTTACGGCCACAAGCTTCGAGTTCTTTGAAGAGCTAAATCGGCATAAGAGGCAGGTAAAGTCATTCATGTAAGGCACATTATCAAATGGAAAGTATGTAAAAGTAAAAATATAAAGTGCATCACAAAGTTACTGGGTCTGTGTCCAAACCTTCACGAGCCTGTCTAGCCTATTGTTTCGGTAGTAGATAGCCAACATAAGACGGCAGAAACGCCAAGGAACCGAATGCAGATCGTGGCCCACTTTATTCTGCCAGATTTTATGTGCTTCCTCAGCTCTATTATCCTTCTCGAGTGCACATGCCAATAGCTCATATGTTCTCATTGTATTTCCTTGCCCTTTGCTCAGCATCCATTTGATCACCTGAGTATGTAGTCACAGACATTTTACTTCATAGTCTAAGTGTGCTGTAGACAGATAAGATAAACAAACAAGAATGAAAGCAGGTTACACTATACAATACCTGGACAATTCTATGCCACTGTTCCTCCTTCTCAAGAACTGAAAGTGCTTGCTTTAGCGAAGCCAAAGGAAAATTCTGCTCAAAGGCAACCCAGGCATCAAGGGTGCCATAAACAGCTTCTCTTGAATCTTCAAGGCTAAGGAGCTGCAATTAGAGAGTACAATTTTTAGTAATTTTGTTGCACTAGGAAATAGCAGCTAAATGACTGCAATAATCTGATGGATTTCAATATGGACAAGTGTGATTTTATTCACAGTGAACAAGAATGAAAGTTATACTATGTGCACTCAGGTGGCCGTCCAGGTCAATACCAGAAGATTAAGGCCATGTTTTGTTCTTTCTACACATGTTAGTCATTCAAAGAAGAGCCGACAGGTGCTCATATAATCTACTTAAAAAAAATTCACATATAATGAATTAGCTGTGATCACTCTTCTACCGAAGACGAGAAAAATCATGTGAAACATGAACTCACTAATATCTACCATCATGCAGGTGACGTGAAACTGTCTATAAAATGTTTTGTACAATCTGTATCTGGTAATCAGAACATGGAGTTACATGAATGCCAGAAAATGCTGTCAATGTTTTGTTCATTGTCACTTACAATTCCCAAAATAGTTGTAAACACATCATTAGCATGTGTATCATCATCGTTTGAGATGTAGAAGAATATTTTCCGCACAGGGTAAAAGAATTATATCAATACTATCTGTACATACAGTGTTGACAAGAAATTTCCTTTTCTCCGCTGAAGACAGATTTTTTCCAACAGGGCCTTCCTCCAATTTTCGTGTGCTCTTTCGTATGCGATCAATTATTAAGTCAGTATCCTGTTTATAAGAAAAATAAACTCACCTTATATGATGCCATGGTTCTGAAGCTAAACAAACCAACCAAACTAAAGAATCATAAATGCTTGTATGGAAGCAACCCAGAAATGTGCAAGAAACTATTCGACACAATATGTGCATCCAAAAAATGGCATGTATTTCGAGTATCAACTAGGTCATCATGCTGGTCATCTAAAAATGATATAGAATTTCCTAATCATGGTCAACCCAAAGTAGTAACAAAGATAAACAGAAATATTTCAGTACAGAACAAAGAGTGATAGTGTTGTGGGTACCTTCACAGGCGTAGTTGGTTCTAACGCATTCTGCTGATATATTGGATGTCTTGTAAGTCTTTTGGAAGTAGAGAAATCTCTGGTGGCATGCTTGTTACACAAACCAGATATGAGCAAAACACATGAGCCAGAGGTGCAACTAGTTTAGGACTAATAAACAGAATTACTTAGGATGCAGACATGTGTACCTCTATATGTGAATCCCAGAACCTGCACAATGCAAGTAAAAAAAGAAAAGAAAAGTTTATAAAAAAACTATCGCCATAAGGGACTCAGAAATTCAATTTCCACCATCGCCATTCACAGTTACAATTGACGCTTGCCAAACAGGTGAAAATAAACTATTTATCTACAACCATAAATACTATAGTCTCAGAGTTTCGAGAACATAGCTCGGTATCCTCAAATCCAAGAAAAGAAGGAAAGGATACCACAGTGATTTGAAGGGATAAATACAAATCGTAGGGGGCTGGGTAACGGAAGAGAAGAAACTCACCGGTGGTGGGGAATGGGGTTGCAGGCGGCATCACGGCCGATGATGGGTAAGTAGTGAATGGCACGGAGGGATCGCTGGAGATGCCGGAGCATGGTGGCACCGGGTGGCAGCTGAAAGCTCCTCACACGCTTCTTGGTCCTGGATCGGGAGCGGTGCTGGCGGTTGGAGAAGGCAGAGACGCAGATGCCACGAGCGGTGCTGGCGGCGTTCTGTCAATATGCCATATCTTTGTAAGCTACATACATAGCGGTTCAAACCAACAAGATGGCAAGCTAAGGAGAAGAACGAAGGGATTTACGAGCTGAATCTTTTCGGCTAGACCCAAAGGACGGGAAAATGAAAGCACGGAACAAGTAAAGAACTGGCAGTTCCATTCAGGCATTGCCTAGAACACCCTGTGAGCGCCAAGAAGGACGTGCACAGCCTTGAAGCTGGGGGACGAGGCATGCAGCGGGGGAGGTGCTGCTCACTGTCCGTGCGGTCGCCGCCTGCGCCTGCGCCTGCCGTGCCCGTGCTCCTGTCCCGACCGCCGGTCGCGACCGCGGACGCGCCGTGCACCTGTTCGACAACTTCGCCATTGCGTACGTTACGGCTGCGCCGCGCCCGGCTTCCTACCGTGTCCGTGCACTCGCTGCATACGGCGTGCACGCGTCTGGGGCATTGGTTGGCCGACGGAGCGGCACCGGAGCCGCCCAGCTCCGACCTCACCCATGGCGGCAGGCTTGCGGATGGGGGAATCGCTACGCTAGTGGATGAGACCAAGAGGAGGAGGGCAGGACTCAGGAGGCGCACAAGTGCTGGAGGGCATACCGGGAAGAGCAACTGACGAGGAAAGCCACCGCTCAATCCGCCGCAGCCGACCGGTGCAGATGGCGCGCCACTTCGTAGAACGGAGAAACGCCACCGTTCCTTCCGCTGGGAGTGCCAAGAAGAAGAAGGGTCCTTTTTTTCAGTCGAGAGACGGAGAGACAGAGAGAGTGGCCGCTGGCTGGCGCAGAAGCCGGGTCAGCTTGAGCAAGCAGGCTGCCTGTTGGGCCATCCAAATCCTTTTAGGCCGAAATCTAAGGTAGTTCTGGGCCTGCCAGTGGGCGCTGGCGATTGACAAAGAGAGTCTGTTCAAATTCAAAAAGCCTATCTAAATTTAGAGTTTTATAAGAACTCTGTAAATCTCGTATCCATATTTAAATCACCTGACAACCGGCTGTCTTCGCCGTGACTTGAAGACTAAACGCCGCCGCCGTCCACGAGAAACACAGGTTGCCTCCTCTGCCTGTCCTGACTCTCGGCCTCACCCTTCTCACCCAACGAGCAACACCCTTCTACGAGAAACACGGATACACATCTACGTGAGTGAGCAGGTGTGAGGGAGGAAGAGCAAGGAGGCGAGATCTGGCCGGCCTATGGATGCCACGCTCCTATATTCGAGTCTATTGGAAGGAGTTTTGATGGAGCTTTTCATCTTTTTTTTACCGAGCACAGCCTATTTACCTAGTACTGGTTTGTTGGAGTTGCCTATTTATCTAGTCTGTTGGGATTGCTCTTATTAGTGCAGTGGGACGCTACTCATCGGGATTGTTGTCACTACCTTTTTTTTCAGTTTTTCCCCTAAAGAAGAATATACGCACGTGTGTGATCCTAGATATTTTAGGGCATGTTTGGAAGCATCCAGTTTTTAATAAACTAGTTTATTGAAATTGACGTGATTCAAATATACCAAATTATAGAAATTGGATTTTAGATTTCTTAAAAACCAAGAAACCACCTTCTCCTAGCTAAAATATTAAAACCAGTTCCTTAAAAATTGTCTTGCTTCCAAACAGGACCTTACTCCTCAGTTAAAACCGTTGAAACCATTCAAATTGTCTTTCGGTTGTGTTTTAGAGTGACTTGAAAGGTAGATTTGTGTTTTAGAGTCCAGAGCAAAAAAAAACTAGTTCAGTTAAAGTACATCTAAAGCAAACAAAGCACGTTCATTATGTACTTAAGCTAGTCAAACTTAAAATAGTGAGCTGAGACAACTTTACATATTCATTTCATTTGGGAACCAAGCAAAATATAAAAAGCATGGACCAACAAGATAAACGACTAATAAATACTTTTTTCCCATTCCTCTGTCTGTCTGCTACCTCCTGCTGTTTTCTACAAGGGTGAAAAGATGAGCAAAAGGTGAAAGACCAGGACAAGGAGTGCTTGGCGCATGCTCCTACGATTCAGAGGGGGTGGGGGTCCCTGCAGAATTGCTCATGAGGTGAAGCGGAGTCTCTCTGCACCCGTGAGTGCTCTGGTCCCAGCAGAGTACACCCCTCTCGTCTCGGTCTCATCACTTTTCCTTGTGCAGCAGCACTGCAGCTGCTGCAGCAGCACCAAGTCTGTTTCCTTTGGATGTCTGTATGCAGCCATGTCACTTCACTACAACTGGCTGCCAAGACTAGTTGTCTAGTTTTTACTAGTACTACGCCATCTACGGTTTTAATCACTTGAATCTTGATACCAGCAGGAGCTACTAAAAGACTATTATTATTTATATTATAGGACTGCTATCATATACTTAGGCCTAGAGCTAAAACAACCTAGACTTGTTTCTCTCACTCTCTCTGTCTTTTTGTCGTTGTTGCTGCTGTTGCTGTCCCTCTCTGAAGATACACCTAGTATTTGTTAATCAAAGCTTTCTACTCCTTTCCTCCACTTGATGGGGTCATCGATAGCCCCTGCAGGCAACAAGATAAATAAACAATGGCACAAGCAACCATCAGGACAGGTAAGCTAAATTGTATATGCATCATGATTGAGCAGCCGATTGAGATACTTACTCCCAGATTAGAGGAAAGGAGACCCCTTTTTGCTCTGTATTCACAGCCCAATGGCTTCATGCCCAGGAGAAAACCTGATGAAAAAAAAACATTTCCTTACAATCCACTACTGTAACCAAGTAACCAACTATGCAGCAGCCAAGAATACACTATACATCCTACTGGAAACAGCAACGAAGACAAGTGGCTGGACTTTCTTCTACCTGGGCGCCTGAAAGAAGCAGGAGTTGTACGGGGGCAGCTCAATGGCGGGTGCAGGTGGGAAGAGGGACGAAGAAGCCACATGGTGAGGGCTGCCATTGCTGATGCTCCCGTTCTGAGCCGTTGGAGCTGAGGACTCCTTGGTGGTGGTGGATGCGAAGGGGCTGTCAGGCAAGATGTGCTCCACGGCCACGCCACTGCAACCCAGGCAAAACAAGGAAACATTATTCATCAGTCCTAGAGAAAGATCAAGACCAAACCCAGAAGAAAGGGAACAACTTGCACCGAGATAACAGCTTAACAACATCCATTAGCTGCGGCTGCACTTGTTTCCTTTTCCCCTGCCTTTCGGCCATTGCTTTCCTTCCCCCCCCCCCCCAAAAAAAATGTTGGTTCAATCAAAGATTCAAAACCACCAACGAATGATCCGCACAACACTACATACCTAGCCCACTTTTATGCAGTTGCTTATTGAGGCACATTAGGTCTAAGCCGGGAAGATAACTGTAGCGTGCTTTTTGTCAAGATGGCTAACGTTTTTTTCTATGATGAACCGGCAAAACATGCTCAAGGAAAAGAAAAGGGAAAGTTGATCCAAGTCTGCTTTGCTTCTCTATCCTCCTGCCTTTTCTCCCGTTCCTTTCCCCAAAAGAAATACTACTCCACAACAACAGTCTTAACCTTTCTTGGAATCCACGAGCAACAATGGGTGGAGGTGGAGCTGTGACGGGGCCAGATTCCGTCTTCTCGTCTTCCCCAAGGTTGACTGCCTGCTTGGGACTGCCGTCGTCTTCCTCCCCGTGCTCTGCTTCCTGCTGCTCCTCGTGCTCGCCTCCTGCATCGGCTGCAGCAGATACAGCAGCTGCAGGCGCGCTCATTGCAACGCGGTTACTGTTCATCTTCGTAGGGGTATCTGCTACAGCCAGAAACCACGGGTACGATTCGATGTCACACGACCTCTGAACGAACCATGGATTGAACTCCCATTCAAATAAACCTCAAAGAACTTTGTTAAGGTCAAGAAGCGGACCTTGGACGTTGACATCCTCCAGCTGGACGGCATTGCCATTGCTCTTGCCGCCCTCGCCTTGCCCCACGACGGTCGTGGCGGGGGAGGAGCCGAGGTGGTGGCCCCTGATCTTGAGGTCGAGGAGATGCAACCCCATGAAGCGGCGGCCCTCCAGCTCGATGGCCTGCTGCTGCTCTTCGAGCTTCCTCCTCAGGAACGCCTCGTGGTTGGCGATGTTCCCGTACATCATCCTTGGTCCTATACCAGTTGGCAAACAACAAACCAGCATGTTAAACTGCATCAATAGCAGATTGAGCAGAAGAAATGCTGCAAGGAAAGAGAAGAACGGAATGAATGAATGCATGCAGTGCAACGCAACGCAACGCAACGCAGAGAGTGGAGCGGTTACTACTCACCGATCTGTGGCTGCTGCAGATCGAAGGGGTCCCTGGAATCCAGCAATCCGGTGGGCGACGTGCAGCCGGCGAAGTCGCCGAGGTGCGGGTGCTGCAGCTTCCTGCAACAAAACAAAGAGAGAAGCGGAGCGATAACTGTAGGGCACAAGAAACTGTCGAAACGGAGCGATGTAAAGAGAGAAGCGGACGAGGCGACGGACCTGAACCTGTCGGGGACCTTGCCCTTCTCCTTGTAGGGCTTGACGAGCACGCGCGCGTCGCACACGAAGTGCGGGTTTCCCTTGCACAGGATGATCCTCACCGTCTCGGCGTAGACGAAGCTGACGAAGCCGAACATGCGCTTCTGCTGGTACGGGATGCGCACGTCCTGCACCGGCCCGTACATGCTGCCAAAGGAGGGAGACGGACGGGGCGCGTCGCAGTCGATGGATCAATCACTCGGTTCGGTTCGGTTCCTTCCGTTCGCCCGTTATTGGACTGGACTGGAATGGAACGGAACGGAACGGACTGGACTACCAGGAGAGAGAGAGAGAGAGAGAGAGAGACAGTTGTCGAAACAAAAACAGGACCCCCAATAATGGCGGCGCGCCCAGTACCTGAAGTAGTTGGAGACGTCGTCCTCGCCGAAGGTGGAGTCGGCCGGGAAGGTCAGGTAGATCTGCCGCGCGGCGGGGCTGGACACGAGCTCGCCGCGGTCCATCCGGCCGGGCGACCGCAGCGGGAACCTGCTGCTGTGCATGTCGTCGCCGCCGCCGCCGGCGGCCTGGAGCAGCATGGCGGCCCCCGCCCTGGAGCAGAGAGCGAGAGACTACTCGGTCAGCAAGGCCGGCACGAGAGACTGGAACGAAAATGCAGGCTTTGGTGGCGACGAGGGGCTGAAAAAACGTCACCTTTGGGGCTCGCTTTGCTGCTGGTAGTGGTGGTGGTGGAGCAGGAGGTTGAGGTTGGCGCCCTTGGGCGGCGACGGCGACGGCGAGAACGGGAACGCGGACGCCATGAGCTGCTGCTGCTGCGGGCGCGCGGCGGCGGCGGCGGCGGCGAGGGCCTTGGCGCGCATGACGGCCATCTCGCGCTCCGCGGCGTCGGGGGCGGCCTCAGGCAGGCCGTGGAGGAAGCGGCAGGTAGAGCCGTTCTTGCAGAACCCGCGCGCGAAGTACATGCAGGGCCTCCACGCGCCGGGGCCGCCGGCGGTGGCGAGCTCGGCGTCGCTAAGCGAGAAGCTGCGGCGGTGGGCGGTGGCGCCGGCCGGGGACCAGCAGTCGTAGTCGTCGGAGAAGAATGTGTCGGCGTCGGCGCCGTCGTAGTCGTACCCGAGCGCGTGGTCGGAGGGCGGCGCCCAGGGCGAGGCGGGCTGGTGGAGCGAGCCGGGCACGGGCGAGGGTGGAGACGCGGGCTTGGCGGCGAGGTCGGCGCGCGCTGCGGCGGCGAAGGCGTGGAGGAGGTGGTCGGGGCCGAAGGCTAGGCGGATGAGATCCTTGTCGCTGTTGTCCTGGATTAGCAGCAGGCCCATGATCTTGGACGCGTTGTCCGGGTCCAGCGCCCGCACCCGGTCGAACACCGCCTTGGTGGCCTCCCAGGCGTCCATGGCGTCGCGGCGGGAGCGGGAGCGGGAGCGTGCGACCCCTTCTTTTATCAGGGGTGGTGTGGTGGGTTTCCTTCTCCCTTGGTTCTTCTTGCTGAGAGCAGCACGGGAACGGGAGGAGTGGGGGACGGCCGGACGGGACGGGACGGCTACCCCTGCCTGGGAAACTGTGGAGTGAGGGAAGGTGAAAAGCGAGAGGAGTGGGGACACGGTTGGATTAGAAGAAAAAAAGCACCGTACCTGTGGTGAATTAAATAGAGTGGGGGTGGATTTGAATTCCGGTTGTTTTGGCTTTCCTTGCGTACCAAGGAGGAGTCCAGAACCAAGAATCGACCATTTTTTTTTTTGCATTTTAGCTCTTTTTGAGTTTTTTTTACATAACTATGTTCTTTGTAGTTTTATTTCAAAAAATAAACCTCAAACTCGATATCATCATCATTGACGCCGAGCTAACGTACAGCGACGTCAGTACCATTGACGCCTACTGATGCTCGAGGGTGGATGAGTGGACCGATGAGTAGGCGAGTGATCACGAGGCATTCTCTTCCATGCTTATGCAAGTAGACTGAGTGTATCTTATTAGTCCTCTTATTTGTGCAATGATAAAAAAAAAGGTATTTTGATGAACAAAGCTGTAGTTAGAATTTTGGCGAACTAGAAACTAGGGTAATAACAGCATAGTGCATAGGTAGTGTTTTAGCTTGTTCAAGTTTGGTTAAGTATCGCTGATGTTTGCATATATAGCTTGGCTTTTAAACAATCTACATCCCTTGGGCACGATATTATTTTTATTGAAACTATAACCATCCAGATGTCCCACATCTCATATTCATATTCTCATGTGTACTAGTATATAATATTCTGTCAGCATCACCCAGTCAAGTCACTACTAGCTCCGAGGCCAAGTTAGGCTCCGTTTGTTGCCGCGTAGTATGAGAATCTCCGTCACACATGTAATCGCTAGAAAAATCTAGCGAGAGCTTTATTATTGTGGATAGTCTTTTTGTAGCGCATTATCCAAGATGTGAAATCAGCGATGATGTTTGATTCGACACGTGAAATTCTAGCAGCTGCTGGATTTTAATTGTCCCACTAAACAAACGTGCTCCTAGTAGGTGTTCAGGGTATGTACAATGTTTAATAAAAAATCTCTCGAGAGGTTTATAAGGGTGAAGCGAAAAAAATATAAGGGACAGGCTTTTCCATACCTATTGTTTTTGTGATGTATTTATGATCCAGAATGTAGTTCTGCGGCAGGCAGTCGCTGTGTGTGTTGCGCTTGCTTTCGATTTTCACTACTACCGGCCGGGGCTGCCTCACAAGCAGGCGCGGATTTGGACCCCTGGCCACCTGGAGCGTGGCACGGTGTGCAGCCTAAAAGTCCTCTTGTATATAGTTTTTTTAAACCAAAAAGACTAGCACAAAAGTCCTGCACTGGCGCCGCGCCACCGCTCAAATCCGCTCCTGTCATTACACCTTCTCCCAATCTATACAACTTCCTCAACCTGATTCTCTTCCGTTTCTTGTTCATAGACGAGGGTGTAGCGCCTCCATGGCCAATAGGCAGCGACCACCTGAGCGACGAGTGTTGTGCACCGAGTGCTGCTGACATGTGCCCGTGATTCTCCCCAATTATGAGAAATTATTCCCGAATGACTGTTTATCTTTCCCTATGTGCCATAGTTTTACTGGATTGTTTTAAATGTTACTGTCCGTTTCTAAATATTTATCTTTCGCTAGTTATTTTTTAAACTAAAGCACCAAAAATAAAAAATACGGAATAGTACATTATTATATTTATAGAGTGTTCCGAGCATTGATTTTATGGACATCCGCCACTGCTAGCAAGCAAAGGAGACGACGAAGTCGCCTTGTCCGTCATGCTGCCTCGATGGCCTCCATGTTCATGGCCTGCAGTTGCTCCGTTCGCTCGCTCACACACAGACACAGACACAGACACAGTCACAGGCTGACGACGGGAACTATACAGACACACACAGCTAGCTAGTGACAGGGCTGATGAGCTCACACGAAACGGCACTCGCGCGCGTCACGGCCGGCCGGTCCGCACAGCTAGCTAGCTAGGCATCCGTTAGCTTTACTTGGTCGTCAGCATGCATGTTCATGTTCATCGCAAACCTGCAGTCCCTTGGATGTTCGATGGCTCCAAAATCGCAGCCAGCAGCAACGCCCGGCCGGCCGTCCCTACTTACGCGCGCTTAGGTCGCATCGCAGCCTCAGTGCAGGTGAGGGAGAGATACTGGGAAGGAGACGAGAGACCAGTACCACACACGTTGGAGAGCATGTCTTAGGTTTTTCCTTTACTCGTCTGAGCCAGACTCCGAACTTATCTAAATACTAGTTTAGCTTGATTCTCCATCAGATGGAACTTAGGCCCTGTTTAGAAGTAACCCAATTTTTAAGAAAACCAGTTTTTATGTCTTAGATAGTAGAAGCCAACTTCTTGACTTTTAATATACTGAGAATCAAAACTAAATTATAAACTGGTATGTTTGGACCACCTCAATTTCTATAAATCAGATTCTTAAAAAACGAATGCTTTCAAACAGGGCCTTAATTCAATGATCTAATAACTAACTAGTGTCGTAGACTTTTTGTAGCATGGACCTTTAGTATCAACTTTAAGTCTTCAACTAAGATTAAAAAAAAATGAACTTCTCTAGCAATATTCTCTAAATTTCATCCCTAAAAGAAATATTCTTTGTCATTTACAGAACACTCTAAAAGATTATATCCTTTATACGTTCACCATCTCCAGCAACATGTTCTAAATTTCGTCCTCTATATCTTAACCTCGATTCTGTTCCCAACCATCATAATTTTTTCTACTTGGGTTAGCATTTTTTTTTGCTGGCACAATATGGTAGAATATGTTCTATTCTTTAACGTGCCATACGTGATGGCAACAGACAAAGGTGGCAAGCAGAGGGGAACAAAGAGTAGAGGACACTCCACATTTGGAGGACAGCAGGTGCGTGCCTCCGCTATTCTAGCGGACCATTTACCGTGCTCTATGTTAGGATTTATGGGCTTGGCCCAGTTGAGAAATTTAAATAAATCCCATGAAAATATCAAAAAGTCCATATAAGTGTATGGCTAAGGGATAGGTGGAACCAATAGCACCATATTGCTAGTTCTAATGGAGTAGAGCTAGCTTAAATATGTAAGCCACACTCACTCACCAAGTCATGGATAAGAGGAGAGAGTGTGGAGAGCCACACGCGCGCTTGCTCGCCTCGCCGGGGCGTGGCGGGGCGGGGCGAAGGGCGCGGGCGCACGACATGCGCGTGAATGGTCCGCCGAAATCTGGCCCCTAGCCTTGCGGTTTTTTGGGAACCCTTCGCCTTCTAGATCCTACACTGGGAGAGGGCGAATAAGGTTTTTTGGGAAGCGTCTTCACGCGACTGCTCGTGATCTTCTGACCTCGTCGACCCTGCTGATTTCGCTACTTCGACGTCGTCGATCCTACTGATTCCGGTGCGCGCCATCTATCAGTATGTCTAATCAGTTCGCATCATCTGATTTGACTTTTTACTTCCGTGCTTCTGATTTTGTCATGATTTATATTTGGAATTTAATCTGGACTAATTATTCAACAATCCAAAAACCTTATTGTAGACAATTTCCTAGTTTTTCTATGGCTGTTTTTGCCGACGCACTGAAGCCAGAAAAGTTCAATGGTATGCACTTTAAGAGATGGCAAGTCAAGGCCACGCTCTGGCTTACTGCTATGAATGTCTTCCATGTTAGTAAAGGCAGACCTGAGGGTCCACTGACTCCTGAACAGGAGAAAGAGTACGACCATGCCAATACTATCTTTACGGGAGCCGTTCTTAACGCCCTTGTTGATCGTCTGGTTGATGCGAATATTCAACACACAGACGGGAAAGAGTTATGGGATGCACTTACTACCAAGTATGGTGCATCGGATGCTGGCAGTGACCTGTATATCATGGAGAGCTTTCATGATTATAAGATGATTGATAATCGCTCTATTGTAGAGCAAGCTCATGAAATACAGCGTATAGCCAAGGAGCTTGACCACCTTAAGATAGTCCTTCCTGACTGATTTGTGGCTGGGTGCATTATTGCAAAGTTGCCTTCTACATGGAGGAACTTCGCCACATCTCTGAAACATAAGAGACATGAGATATCAGTTGAAAATCTGATAGCGTCTCTGGATGTTCAGGAGAAAGCTCGGGCTAAGGACACGGGATCTAAAGGAGGCGAGGGCCACTCCAGCGCCAACATGGTTCAGAAGAACCACAATAAGGGCAAAGGAAAGCCAAAATCTAACAAGCACAACAAAACTACCAACTTCAAGAAGAAGAAGAACAAGGCTGAACTGACATGTTTCGCATGTGGCGAGACGGGTCATTTTGCCAAGGATTGTCCTGATCAAGCGGATCGTCGTGGTAAAAAGGGCAATGTCAACACAGTGATCGCTAGCAATGAGGAAGACAAAGGGTATGGTAATTTACCTTTCATCTTCTCAGTATTTCAATCACCTAGTTGGTGGCTTGATACTGGTGCTAATGTTCATGTGTGTTCTGACATTAACTTGTTCTCTTCTTATCAGGGTGCCGGGGATTCTTCTGTCCTAATGGGGAATGGGTCACATGCTTCTGTTCATGGCACTGGCACGGTGGATCTGAAGTTTACTTCGGGAAAGATCGTGCAGCTAAAGAACGTGCATCATGTCCCTTCTATACACAAGAATCTCGTTAGTGGAACCCTTCTGTGTAGAGATGGGTTCAAGGTAGTTTTGGAGTCCAATAAATTAGTTGTGTCTAAGTCTGGACAATTTATTGGTAAAGGCTATGATTGCGGAGGCTTGTTCCGCTTTTCTCTGTTAGATTTCAATAATAAGTCTGTGAACCATATTTGCGCTAATGTTGATGATCTTGCGAGTATTTGGCATTCTCGTTTGTGTCATATTAATTTTGGCTCTATGTCTCGGCTTGCAACCATGAGTTTAATTCCGAATATCACCATAGTCAAAGGTTCTAAGTGCCATAGTTGTGTGCAATCGAAGCAACCTCGAAAGCCTCACAAGGCTGCTGAGGAGAGACACCTGGCACCTCTAGAACTCATACATTCTGATCTTTGTGAGATGAATGGTGTGTTGACAAAGGGTGGTAAGAGATACTTCATGACATTGATTGATGATGCATCTAGATTTTGCTATGTATACTTGCTAAAAACTAAAGATGAGGCTTTAGACTACTTTAAAATCTATAAGGCTGAAGTTGAAAACCAACTAGAGAGAAAGATCAAACGTCTTAGATCAGATTGTGGTGGCGAGTTCTTTCCCAAAGTCTTTGATGATTTCTGTGCAGAACATGACATTATTCATGAGAGGACTCCTCCCTATTCACCCGAGTCAAACGGGATTGCTGAAAGGAAAAACCGTACGTTGACTGACCTGGTGAATGCTATGTTAGACACTTGTGGTTTATCTAAGGCATGGTGGGGGGAGGCAGTCCTGACTTCATGTCATGTTCTGAATAGAATTCCTATGGGCAAAGAAGAGAAAACCCCTTATGAGAAGTGGGTTGGGAGAAAACCATCACTTTCATACTTGCGCACTTGGGGGTGCATGGCGAAAGTCAATGTACCAATTAATAAAAAGCGCAAGCTGGGTCCAAGGACAGTGGATTGTGTCTTTCTTGGATATGCTTCGTGTAGCATAGCATATAGATTTTTAGTAGTTAAATCTGAAGTTCCTGATGTGTATGTTGATACTATTATGGAATCACGTGATGCTACTTTCTTTGAACATATATTTCTAATGAAAGACATTCATAGCAGCTCTAGATACTCTTCTGAGATAACTCCTGAACATAGTACACCTATTGAGAGTTTTGAACAGCCATATGAAATTGTCCTAGAGGAGGATGACAATGATGCTCCTAAAAGGAGCAAGAGACGAAGGGTTGAAAAATTCTTTGGTGATGATTTCATTGTGTACCTTGTGGACGATACTCCTACTACCATTGCAGAAGCATTTGCATCTCCAGATGCACATGATTGGAAAGAAGTAGTTCATAATGAGATGGACTCCATTCTTTCAAATGGTACGTGGGAAGTCACTGATCGACCCTATGGATGCAAACCTGTGGCTCCTCCTGAACCACCTGCTCTTCTCCTGTGGGGGGGGTGAGACAACAAGAGTGAGCTCACACATGTTCATCGCTCAACAAGTTGTGGGGAATAATGTGGCATGAACTCACCAAAGGTGGGAGTTCATGAAGTGTAAGGCTGATCAACAGTAGAGGTTAAAGCTGAGCATTGCTTTTATAAGTTGGTCAAAATTTTATTAGCAGTTACTAAGTGTAAGTGATTACCAAACCATAATAAAATAATAGAACAAAATTAATAACAAATCCCATGCGAATGCAAATGACAAATTGAGTTTAGGTTCCATAGTTTAATCATCGGAGAGTCCTAAGCCGCTCATGACCGTGAGCTCGGCTAGTATACCAGTTTTATACTCTGCAGAGGTTGTACCCTTTACCCACAAGTCGTGTTTCCCATGTCGCCAAGGTTAGCTAGGTCCTTAGACACTACCAAGGTGAATGGCTAGGGATCCACTACGAGGCCTTTACAAAGTTCCACTAGCTTCTGAAAACCCACTACAGTTTATGGGAAGAGCACTTGCAAGAATCCCCCGTCTGACCGCCATCGCAGCAAAATCAACTCGAAAACCTCCTTGCATGCAACTCCCCTACTACCCTTGCCCCTTTCGGGTAAGGTAGTCTTCCACTAGCTTTCCTAGTTAGTTGGCCAAGGGCGTCCCATTAAACCCTTGTGGTGGCACGTGTTTCTCAAGTTAAGCTCCATGTTTCAATTAACATTAATGATCTTGACATGAACATAAATAGAACAACAAAATAACTGGAACATGGATATAATGAAATATTAACCCAAAACCATGTAAAGCAATAGCATAACTACCCATATGATTCAGGGGTAAACAAGGTAAACAGGATAAACAGACTAGGGAAACCTATTGGGTCCCAGCAAAATTAAACCTATGCATGGTAAATGATTATAAAGAACATTATTGGGTAACAAAAGTGAATCAAGGGCACAACTTGCCTGGCACATGAGATTCCAGGTACCGACTTGCTTTTCAGATGACACGTGTCCTCGCGCTAGTCGTAGCAATACAAACAAACATGGTATAGATAAAATTAACATCACACCAAACATAAGAATATACTACATAATAATGATCTACGCGTTTCTACGAGACTAACGCAACTTGAACAGATCAAATCGGAGTTAAAACGAGGAAATTATGAATTTTCTAAAGATTTTATGTATTTGATATGAGATTGTTTAGGAGATCAATTTTAATAAGGTTTTCATGTTAAAATAGTGTTATTGAGTGATAAACAATATTAAAACAAAATTATAGAAATTGGAATGGATCAATTTGGACTTAATATGAATTTTATATGAATTAAGCAAGTTCTAGCATTTATTTTTACACTAGAAATTCATTTCCTTACTCATTTATTTGATTCTTCCGAGTTCTGGACTGCGCACATTAATTCTCGAGAACCTAGGGTTTAACTTGTAAAATGCCTAGGCTCAGATGTAATTACTCTGCGTGGATTGTGGACAGCGGGTTGATAACTAAGAAGTCTAGGGGTTCTTTTGTGAATCTGGTTTGACGAAAGGGTATAGGCAATTCTCCATCGTTGGATCCACAACCAAGCGCCCAGATTAGACCGAGAACACCAATGAACGGGTACACAACCACCACCGATGGATAAAGATCCAACAGTGCAGATTTCATCCTGCCCTAACTAACCTCAACCACTCGATCTGGATCCAACAGTCGCAGGCGAAACGTTATCTAGATCAAATCTCCATCGCCCACGACGCATCCAACGACGGGTGAGTGTCTCCTTTCTTTGTCACCTGACTGCGGAACCCAAGACGTGTACCATGGCGGCGGGTCGCCGGCGCGCACAGGCCCCCGGCCCCTGGTGACCGAACGATAATGCTAACGGATACTACGCGAAGCGGGTAATAGCGTGAACATCATGGTGGATGGCTTACCAGTAATCCAGACGCAGTGACGTAGCACCCGGATCTGCGGAGACGATAAACAAGAACGACCGAACGCCGGCGTGCTTAAGGAGTGCCACGCCGACGACGTGAGCGACAGCCGATCCCGGCTGGGGCACAAATCGAGCAGAGGCTTACGACCATAGCAGATGAGTCCCAAGCGAAAATCGCCCACGGCAGATGAAGTTCTCCGACGCTGTGAGCTCGATGCCCGTGCCTGGCGGACCAGCTCCCGTGGTGACGCCGCAGAAGCCTCCGGCCATGGAACATCAAACCGCACGGGCGTTTCCCTTGCGGACGCGCAGCCACGCGGAGCATGACGGCGAGCTGGGTCCCCCACCCAAGCACGTTGACCCCGAACGCAGGTGCCGCGGGCGCAAGATGCTCCTAGGTCGCACTGGTGACCGAAGACGCTTCTAATCCCCTTTGGCGGGCCCAGGTGAGGACGATGATGGTCGCCCGTAGAGCACTCGGCCACGGCATGGCGTCATGGTGGTTCCCGGTACTGCCCATACAGAGGGCCAAGTCGCAACGGACGAGAGGAAGGGGAGGTCGGTTTTATACCTCGAGCAGAAGAAGGTTGGGGAGATGCGAATTCCACGGCAAGTCCGACGCGAGGCTTGCGCGCGGCTTCACGGTAGACCCAGTGAGAGGTTGAGGGAATAGCTGACAGTGTGGCCCCACGCGTCAGTGATTCAGGTATGGTGCACAGGCGTGGTAGTGTTATGGCTTCTTGGGCCTCGCAGATGCGAATGGAGATGGGCCGGGAGAAGGGAATTAGGCCCAAGCGCGCAGGCACACATTTTTTTTCTTTTTCTTTTTTTGATTTTAATTTCTGCTTTTCTCTCTTCTTTCCAATTTGAACCTCACATTTGAATTCCACATTTGTGGCGAATTTGTAACCAAATTTTTGATTGTATGATTTGAATAAATTTATTCTTTTATAAATGTATTTTGGTATTGTATAGTATATATTTTTTTTCTCTTTCCTTCTCAATTTTCAAAACCCAATTCTCAATTTAGGATTCACTCTTCATCTAAAGCCATTATTTTATTTCTACAAATATCATTGTTGTTATTTTTTAAATGCACAAGCAAACAAAAACTCCCATATGATGCACAAGTTATTTGTGTGTCTTTTGTTAATTATTTATTCGTTTAAGTGAGGTGTCAACATGAATTGGTAAATCGAGATAACACTCGCATGTATAAAGGACTATAATTTCCTCTTTCGGATTCTCTTACAAAATGGGTATTACAAATCCTACCCCCCTTAAAAATAATCTCGTCCTCGAGATTTAGGAAGGACTAGGGAAAAGATGGGGAAAATCTATTCGAAGCTCTTTTTCTCTTCCCAAGTAGCTTCATCTTCTCCGTGATGGCTCCATTGTACTTTGCACATCTTTATAACCTTATTTCTTGTAACTCGAGTCAAAGTGTCAAGGATCTTGATCGGATACTCCGTGTAAGTCAAATCACCCTGAACACTGAGTTTCTTCCATTTGTAACTGTTCCTCAGGGGCACGGAGACACTTCTTAAGTTGAGACACATGGAACACATTATGCACATCAGATAGATTATCAAGTAGCTCGAGTTGGTAGGCCATCTCTCCAACCTGCCTAAAAACTTTAAAGGGTCCAATAAAGCGAGGTGACAATTTGCCCTTAACCTTGAATCTCCTCATTCCACGAAGTGGTGACACATTGAGGTACACATGATTTCTTTCCTCAAATTTCAGTGGTCTTCTTCTATTATCAGCATAGCTCTTTTGCCTGGTCTGAGCTACCCTCAAATTCTCTCGAATTATACAAACTTGTTCTCCTGCCTCTTGAATAAGTTTAGGTCCAAAGAACTGTCATACAGAATCTCAAACGGTGACATCTGGCCTGTTAACTAGTATATGAGAACTCAGCATAAGGTAGACTCTTGTCCTAACTACTACCATGCTGAAGGGTACAAGCTCTCAACATGTCCTCCAATACTTGATTAGTCCTTTCAGTTTGTCCATCAGTCTAACGATGGCAGGTCGGACTAAAATTCAACTTCGTAACCATATTCTCATGAAAACTTTTCCAAAATCTGGAGGTAGACTGTGACCCTCTATCCAAAATGATCTTATTCGATACACCGTGTAGAGACACAATACGAGCCATATAAAACTCTGCCAATTGAGATACCTTATAAGTAGTCTTGACCGGAATGAAATGAGCTACTTTGGCCATTCTATCCACAATAACTCATATAGAACCATATCCTTTCGAGGTGCGAGACAATCTGGTAATAAAGTCCTTACCAATCTCTTCCCACTTCCATTCGGGTATCTTTAATGGGTATAATACTCCAGTTGGTCTTTGGTGTTCTGCCTTAACTCCTTGACACACATCACACATAGCCACATGTGCAGCCACATCTCTCTTTAATCCATACCACCAATATTTCTGCTTCAAATCCTGATACATCTTGGCACTCCTAGGATGATTAGAATAATCTGAGTCATGGGCCTTCTTTAAAATAGTCTTACGAAGGCTTTCAATATCAGGAACACATATCCTGTCCTTGAACCATACAGTGCCTTACTCATCTTCTGTGAATTCTGGACCTCGACCTTCAGTAATCAGATCCTTAATCTCTTGCATTTTAGCATCACCAATCTATCCTTTTGCGGATTTCTTGCTCCAAGGTAGGTTCCACATCAATAGTAACTCCTTTAGTGTGAGCAACTATCCCCAGGTTAAGTCTCCTGAAATCCTCAACAATCTCATCGGGTAGCTGGGCAACAACAACTGAATGAACGTGCTCCTTTCGACTCAAGGCGTCTGCGACCAAATTCGCCTTGCCCGGGTGATAGTGAATTTCCAAATCGTAATCCTTAATAAGCTCCAACCAACGGTGTTGCCTAAGGTTGAGATCCTTCTGAGTGGATATATACTTTAAACTCTTATGATCCGTGTATACTTGACACTTGGTTCCCATGAGATAATGTCTCCAAATCTTAAGCGCATGCACAATGGCTGCCAGTTCTAAGTCATGTGTGGGTAGTTCAATTCATGTTTCCACAACTGATGAGACGCGTAGGCGATCACATGTCCTTCTTACATGAGTACACATCCTAAGCCTTGGCCACATGCATCACAATAAACATCAAATCCCTTCTGTAGATCTGGCATAACCAACACTGGTGGTGACATCAATTTCTTCTTTAATCGATCAAAGCTATCTTGGCACTTCTCGTCCCACTTAAACTCTCTTCCCTTCTCCAGGAGCGAAGTCATAGGCTTAGCAATCTTAGAAAATCCTTCAACAAATCTTCGATAATAGCCAGCAAGTCCCAAGAAACTCCGAATCTCAGTAACTGTAGTGGGTACTCTCCACTCCATTATCTCCTTAACCTTAGCAGGACCACTGATATTCCTCCATTACAAATAATATGACCAAGAAATGGCACCTCGCCAATCCAAAACTCACACTTGCTGAACTTGGCATATAGCTGGTTATCTCATAGCTTCTGTAGCACCAATCTCAAATGTTCCTCATGATCACTATCACTCTTCGAATAGATAAGAATATCGTCGATGAATACCACGGCGAATCTGTCCAAATACCCATAAACACTTTATTCATCAGATCCATAAAATAGGCTGGTGCATTTGTTAGTCCAAATGACATAACTATGAACTCACATAAACCATATCAGGTCGAGAAAATCCGTCTTGGGAATATCTGATGGCCTAATCTTCATTTGATGGTATCCTGATCGAAGATCAATCTTTGAGAATACCCTTGCACCTCTCATCCGATTAAATAAATCCTCAATGCGAGGTAATGGACACTTGTTCTTCATAGTGACATCGTTAAGGGTCCTATAATCCACATACATCCCTTGCGATCCATCTTTGTTCTGTACAAATAGAACCGGTGCTCCCCAAGGTGAGGAACTTGGACGAAGGTACCCAACATCCTATAATTCCGTTAACTGCTTCTTAAGTCTCTTTAACTCTTCTACATACATCCTGTATGGCTGTTTGAAAGTAGGGGTAGTCTCAGGTAAGAGATTAATGACAAACTCAACTTCCCTATCTGGTGGCATCCCTGGTAACTCCTCTGGAAAGATATCCGGAAAATCTCTAACTGCACGGATGTTGTCTCCCACAAACTTCTCATCTTCTAAGAATGTTGTTAGACTGATGGTGGTAGTTACTGCAACTTCAACTTCAAATCTTTGTCCTTTGGAACTGGTGAGTTCTACGGTTCCTTTAGCGTAGTGTATATACTGTCTTTGCCTTTCCTAACCATGACATACCAAGGATCACGTCTATAGTGCTCTCTTCTAACACTATAGGGGTAGCCCGTCTGGGTTAGAAACACAGGGTAAGAAAGGAAGAATTATAGACAAGGCGAGTAATTACGAGGGATGTTATTGTGGGGGATTTATTAGCTTAAGTAGATTAGTGTGTCACCTACTAAAGGTAATACATTACCTTATAGTGGTACATGCTAAGATGCCCAACTATAATGTTTCAATCAATCAAAGAAGCAAATCAGGCATTGATCATCAAAACAATCAACCAACATTTTTAATAGAGAAAATAATTTTAGTTTTGTCTTAGGTCTCCTATCTCTAAAAAAGTTCATAAATGTAGGATTCCAAGGTGTGAAATCCATCTTGTCTTAGAGTAGTAAAGGTAAGAATGATCAGAGTAGAACAGTAGAAGGTGAGACAGGATCAAGATAAGTATAGAAAGAATGAGAGTAAGATAAGTAGGTAAGGGTTTTGTCCATTTCTATCTAGGTCTCGTCCTACAGTCAACATTTCCTCTGATACCACTTCTGTAACACCCGGTTTTAGCGGACAAAGCCGGGTGCATCTCATACATGCGCCAAAGAAGACAACACATATAATAACAGAGTGTATAGAGATAAATGTCATAACAATCAGAGTATTTAATACATAGCGGAAGTCTTACAAAATAAAAGATAAATATAACACGAACTAAGGATCGTCGGCGCCAATGTCAACCGAGAAACGCCACCTAGATCAGATCGAACTCCTCGCCTTGTGGCTCCTCCTGAACCACCTGCTCTTCTCCTGTGGGGGGGGGGTGAGACAGCAAGAGTGAGCTCACACATGTTCATCGCTCAACAAGTTGTGGGGAATAATGTGGCATGAACTCACCAAAGGTGGGAGTTCATGAAGTGTAAGGCTGATCAACAGTAGAGGTTAAAGCTGAGCATTGCTTTTATAAGTTGGTCAAAATTTTATTAGCAATTACTAAGTGTAAGTGATTACCAAACCATAATAAAATAATAGAACAAAATTAATAACAAATCCCATGCGAATGCAAATGACAAATTGAGTTTAGGTTCCATAGTTTAATCATCGGAGAGTCCTGAGCCGCTCATGACCGTGAGCTCGGCTAGTATACCAGTTTTACACTCTGCAGAGGTTGTACCCTTTACCCACAAGTCGTGTTTCCCATGTCGCCAAGGTTAGCTAGGCCCTTAGACACTACCAAGGTGAATGGCTAGGGATCCACTACGAGGCCTTTACAAAGTTCCACTAGAAAGCTCTCTTGTGAGTTTTGGTGTTTGGATGACAACTCAATTAAAGGACTAACAAGTGTACTAAGTGTTGAACAGGTGCTTAAAGTAAAGCCTACAGGGTTCAACACAAGTGAACAAATGTGATGGTCCAAGAACTGGATTATGGATACATGATGGACATCACAAGTAAGATGGACATTGCAAAAGTGAGACTCGGGTGCGTAGCTCGGAGACAACTGATCAAGCCAAGGACGGAGGCAAGAAGAGCTTCGAGGTACCAAGTGCACGGGAGAAGGTCAAGGAGGCTGAGGAACCCAAAGCCAAGGGTGAAGAAGAAGGCTTGCAAAGTCAAGGGTGATCGAGTTGAGAACAGCTACGGCACATCAAGGATCACTACATAAGAACGTGACTTACAGCCAATAAGATAACAGCTACAATTATGTGGTGTAAGTCATAAGGCTCAAGAACAAGCTCGAAGAAGGAGATCAAGGTCACTAGAAGGAGAACAAGTGTCAAAACCAGAACTGGAAGCAGCCCAAAAGAGCTAAGTTCACCTTAATCTTTAGTTTGGGTTGTTCCTATGTTTGGAGATGTTCTATGTGACCTTTACAAGATGTTGGAGCCAAGTAATGTCAATCTAGATCAAGACAAGCCGACTTGATGATTTATGAGTCCAACATCAAAGCTCAAGCATGTGGAATGCTATAGATTTAATGATTAAAAGAAGGTATGTTTCTATACTTAGTACATTGGTTTTGTGGACTAATATACTTGTCTAAGTGTTAGAAACAGAAAGAAGAAGAAAAGAAGAGAGGTGCAAAGGGCTTGGCTATGTACAGCCAAAGGCAGCTCAGTCTGGCACACCGGACTGTCCGGTGGTGCACCGGACAGTGTCCGGTGCGCCAGGCTGGCTCGGCGTGAAGTAGCTGCTCTCGGGAATTCGCCGATGGCGTACGGCTAAAATTCACCGGACTGTCCGGTGTGCACCGGACTGTCCGGTGAGCCAACGGTCGGCCGGGCCAACGGTCGGCCGCGGAATCTGCGCGCGACACGTGGCCGGGCCAACGGTCGGCCGCGGAATCTGCGCGCGACACGTGGCCGGGCCAACGGTCGGCAGGGGGCACCGGACTGTCCGGTGTGCACCGGACTGTCCGGTGCGCCAACGGCTCCCAGATCTGCCAACGGTCGGCTTCGCCATAGAAGGAAAGAAATCGGGCACCGGACAGTGTCCGGTGTGCACCGGACTGTCCGGTGCGCCACCCGACAGAAAGAAAGTATTGCCTTCCAAATGGGATTCCAACGGCTCCTAGGTCCCTTGTGCCTATAAAAGGGACCCCTAGGCGCCTCAAGCAATAGATAAGTGCAGCCAACAAGTGTAGACTTCACTCGAATCAATTCTCACTCTCCCTCTTGTGTGTAACTCTATAGTTTGTGTAGAAGGCACAGCTATAAGCCTTAAGAGAGAGGAGAAGTGCTGCTTAGAGCTAGAGCAAGGTCTTGAGCGTATCGTTACTCTGCCGGGGTGCTGCCAAGAAGTTTGTAAGCAGCCGCGGTTCTGTTGTAACCCCACTCAATAGTGAAAGGCTCTATCTGTCATACTGACAGATCTGAGCAAACGGAGGAAGGAGTTGAAATAGACTCCAAGCCCAGGTGTGGCTAACTCCAACGAGGACTAGGCAAGCATTTCAGGCTTGGCCGAACCTCAAGATAAATCCTTGCGTCTGTGTGCTCTGTTCTGTATTGTACTCTGACTCTCTGTCTTACTCACTTCTATATCTGCACTTCACTACTTACTTGTGGTACTAGCTTTCCTTGAAGTGCAGGATATTCGTAAGACAGGAACTTCAATTCCACTGCAACCTACTCGAAGGGTTCTTCACTCCACTGCGATTCTGTCTTCGAGTAGAGTAAGATTTAAGTTTTAAAGTGATAATTTTTATTCGCCTATTCACCCCCCCTCTAGGCGACATCTAGATCCTGTTCCCGGGCCAAAGGGAACTTTCAATTGGTATCGGAGCTAGGCCTCTCCAGTGTGGGCTTAGCCGTCCGGAGATAACGATGTCGTCACAAGTGGTAACTGTAGAACTTCTTTTAGGCGATGGCTCTAATTACAAATCTTGGTCTGTCTACATTTATAATGCTTTCATGAATGTTGATCCTGATATGAGACAGATCTTTAGGAGAAGTATTGTTCCATCTGATATTAGTAAAAATCCCTCTAATGATGAACTAAGATGTTTTTCTCTCAATCACCGTGCTTGCAGCATCTTAGTTGATTCTCTTTCTAGAGGTGCCTACTTTGCCATCATGAGTAGTGATAGTGATCTATTTGTTGATGCTCATGATTTATGGAATAGGATTAAAGAAAGATATTTTGTGGCAAACTGTGATGCTCCTACTCCCTATATTACTTGTGATACTAACCATTCAAAGGGAGAAGAACAAGAACGATGGCGCCCAAACGATGAATCCACCTCGTCGACAGGTTCGTTCTCCACTAGTAATAAATGTTTTCTTGTTAACAATGACTGTGGAGACAAAAGCCATGATGAGGAGGAATATGAGGATGATAGCGAGGATGAGTCTTCATCACCACAAGGTACATTTTCCTATATTGCTTCCACTAATAATAATGACAGGGAAAATGAGACCGGTAATGTGGAAGAAGAGGAGATTCGCCAGTTCTACACCCATCTCAACAAAGAAGACAAAGTGCTCTTGGTTAAGTTGTTGAGGAGGAACAAGGAACAAGGCGAGACGCTTCTCAGGCTAGAGGAGACTCTCATCAAAACCAACGACAGCCTGGAGAAGATGACCAAAGAACATGAGGAGCTAAAGTGCTCTCATGATAATTTGGTCCAACGGTATGAGTCTATTTTATTTGAGCAAAGAAATAATCATGATGTATTATCTGATGTTGCTCAACTTAAAACTGAGAATTCTATGCTTAAGAGTCAAGTAGAAATGATAAATTTAGAAAAACTTGCTCTAAGTGAAAAATATGATATGCTATCTTATTCTCATAATGAATTAGTTGATGACCATATCATGCTCAATGTTGCTCATGAGGTTGTAATTTCAAACTTAAATTCATGTGAACCTCATTCTCGCACGTGTGCGCATTTGAATTGTATATCATCATGTGCTAACCCCTGTTGCTCAAAAGAAAGCCAATCATTGATTGAGCAACAAGTTTTAGGGTCACAAAAGAAATTCTGTGGGAATAAGAAGCAACGACAACTGAGGAGAAGACGCTTAGCTCAACTCTCTCAAGATATCCACTGGCGCGTGGTGAAGAAGCTTGAGAAAGGAAAAACTGCAGCAAGTGTTAAGCTCAATAAGAAGAATGTTCCCAAAGCTATAAATGAAGAAATCAACATGAACGAGGAAAAAGGTAAAAATTCAATTAGTCATGTTGTTTGTACTAATCATCTCTCCATGTCCTTCAAGCACAAAAAGGGAAGAGGAAAAAGGAGGTGTTTCAAATGCAAGGAGATAGGCCACCTCATCGCATCCTGTCCGTACAAAGACAAGGATGAAGGGACAAGAAGTTTCTTTGGATGCAACAATAAGGACCACATTATCACTTCATGTCCGGTCATGAAGAATCAAGGATGTGCATCCTCCAAGATGACCCTCACCAAGGAAAATGACAAACAACAAGCGTCATGTCAGGTTGAGCGACGCTTCTGCTACAAGTGTGGTGAGCAGGGTCATATATCAAAGGTATGTTATAAAGGTAAGATTCCTAAAGAAGTGAATGTGTGTCAATCTCATTCACTTAGGAGACCCAAATCATACACTTGTGCTAGACCTATAATGAGATCACCTAGAACTAGCACAAAGGCCATTTGGGTACCAAAGGCACATTTAGATGATCATTATGGACCCATCCCGAGATGGGTACCAAACTGTGCTAACTAGACCATGCAGGTGCCTTGAGATGGACTGGAGACCATGGGAGAGATTAAGACGGTTATCTAAAACTCTATGCCTAAGCTGTTAATTGTTTTGGTGTTTATTGACCCAAGGTTGAATTATTGTGAAACATTAATCCCATGTTCATCTCAAGTGAAATAAGGTGTATAGGTTCTGAATCATTATTGGTGAATCAAGTAAAGGACCTTGATGAGAATCTACAACATGCTCTCCAAAGGACGGTACCCCGTGTATTTTAAGTACATAATTACAATTTAGTATTGCTCTTAAGTTGGCTTGTTGTGCTACCTATCTTTGGAGTAGTTATGCTTTATGATTGTCTGTGTTAAATGAATCATAATGATGTTTGCTTAATCATGACTGGTGCTATATAGGATATATCTTTTGAATCATTCATGGGTAGCTATTTCATTTGTTATATCCTCAACAATTAACTCTCTTGGTGTATATGGATAAACATGTAACTTTTGTAAGTCATGCTATGTGTAGATATGACATTTTGTTTAGTGCATGTTCACATGATTACCCTAGTTTAGTATTGTGTGAATTTCAAATCCATGAGCTATGAGGTGCGTGAGCAAAAGGAGCCCTGAATTGGTAATATCTTGGTTTAGGTAATTTATGCCTTTAAAATGTTGTTTCTTTTGTGCACCTAAGAAACCTTCTTAATCATGACATGCTTAGATATTTCGCTTTATATACATGATTGTGTTGATCTTCAATTGGTATATGCAATGATAGTTAAATATGAAGCATGTACAGGTTGAGTAAATGTTAGACTTCCTTGAGTATTGAATTGGCTTAGGTGCCACTGAGGCATGCATTGTTGAATTTAGTCAACCTTTCATTAAGCCTTAAATTGGTGTTAAGTGGCTTTTCAATTGATATTCAAGTTGGCATCCTTGTGTGATGAAAATGATAGAGTATGCCTTGACCAAGGTATGTTGTGATCCCCTCTAGTTCTCAGGAAGCTAGAATGTGCAAAGTGCAAGTCATTCAAATACTTGATGCACAACTTGAGGGGGAGCACACATAACTTGTGTCTTTTGAGACTAACTGTTTCTTGAGTGATCTTGTATAGTCTCTAGGTGGAAAAGAGAAGATAAGCAAGAAATGGAGCAATCTGGACTTGGGTACCTCTGTAAGTCAAGAAATTGGTATCTCAAGTTGTGAGTAAATGCATATCTTTAGATTGCTCGTGCTCTATAATATCTGGTGATAATAGATGCTTATAAATGAACTTTGCATTGGTATTTTTAAATTGGTATCTTTCAATTGGTAGCCGTAATAGTTCGCTTCAATTGACATCTTTTGATAATCATGAGAATAGAAGTTTCTTCTTGTGCCCAATACTATAACTTGTTCTAAGTTTGGTGTCTTAGCAACAAGAAAAAGTTAGGAGAAAGAATCAGGCACAAGTGTGGAGAAGCTCTCGAGAGATTAACTACTTTCAAGATGGGAAATACACTACAACATGGTAAAGGTACAAAAGGGAGTATTAATCTTTTTGCATATATGTATCTTGCCTAAATGTTGATCGGGCATATGCTCAATAAGTAAGGGGGAGTTTTGATAGTCGTTTTCCTCCTTAACACCCTGCTGTCCCTTGACATCATCCTATGTTCTTGCTTGAGTATGGTTTTTGGTGTTTGATGTCAAAGGGGGAGAATTTGTGTATTAAAGCTTATCTCAACCTGAGAGGAAAGCTTATCCTAATGGGTGATGTGTTAGTTTGAGCTTTGCCAAGTGTGATAATCTATATGTGTTGCTCATATGGACTAGTGTTTCCGCTGCGATAAATTATTTGGCTTCTAATAGTCATGTGGTTAATGGTGCTTTAAGATTGTCTTAAATTTGTGTCTTAGTTTAAATTGGTATTAGTTTGAATTGGTATCTTAATGATGAATAGTGGTAGGTTGATATTCCTGTGATATATCCACTAATTTGAATGGTGTTTAACTCTGATTATGTGCATTTGTGTGTTTGATTATGTGCATTTGTGTGTTATAGTATCATGGTTTGATTCTTGACACAATGCATCCTAAAAAGTGCTAAGGTGTAGAAATGTTTCGAATTGCCTAAGTATGTGCAAATTGGCGTCTGAGGCCAAAATTATGTTTTTGAAGTAAGCACTTATTTAGGGGGAGCATTCTATAATCTTAGAATTCAAATTTGTGCTTCAAATCTTATTCTTATGTAAGCTTTAATTGTGTTGCCATCAATCACCAAAAAGGGGGAGATTGAAAGCTCTCTTGTGAGTTTTGGTGTTTGGATGACAACTCAATTAAAGGACTAACAAGTGTACTAAGTGTTGAACAGGTGCTTAAAGTAAAGCCTACAGGGTTCAACACAAGTGAACAAATGTGATGGTCCAAGAACTGGATTATGGATACATGATGGACATCACAAGTAAGATGGACATTGCAAAAGTGAGACTCGGGTGCGTAGCTCGGAGACAACTGATCAAGCCAAGGACGGAGGCAAGAAGAGCTTCGAGGTACCAAGTGCACGGGAGAAGGTCAAGGAGGCTGAGGAACCCAAAGCCAAGGGTGAAGAAGAAGGCTTGCAAAGTCAAGGGTGATCGAGTTGAGAACAGCTACGGCACATCAAGGATCACTACATAAGAACGTGACTTACAGCCAATAAGATAACAGCTACAATTATGTGGTGTAAGTCATAAGGCTCAAGAAAAAGCTCGAAGAAGGAGATCAAGGTCACTAGAAGGAGAACAAGTGTCAAAACCAGAACTGGAAGCAGCCCAAAAGAGCTAAGTTCACCTTAATCTTTAGTTTGGGTTGTTCCTATGTTTGGAGATGTTCTATGTGACCTTTACAGGATGTTGGAGCCAAGTAATGTCAATCTAGATCAAGACAAGCCGACTTGATGATTTATGAGTCCAACATCAAAGCTCAAGCATGTGGAATGCTATAGATTTAATGATTAAAAGAAGGTATGTTTCTATACTTAGTACATTGGTTTTGTGGACTAATATACTTGTCTAAGTGTTAGAAACAGAAAGAAGAAGAAAAGAAGAGAGGTGCAAAGGGCTTGGCTATGTACAGCCAAAGGCAGCTCAGTCTGGAACACCGGACTGTCCGGTGGTGCACCGGACAGTGTCCGGTGCGCCAGGCTGGCTCGGCGTGAAGTAGCTGCTCTCGGGAATTCGCCGACGGCGTACGGCTAAAATTCACCGGACTGTCCGGTGTGCACCGGACTGTCCGGTGAGCCAACGGTCGGCCGGGCCAACGATCGGCCGCGGAATCTGCGCGCGACACGTGGCCGGGCCAACGGTCGGCCGCGGAATCTGCGCGCGACACGTGGCCGGGCCAACGGTCGGCAGGGGGCACCGGACTGTCCGGTGTGCACCGGACTGTCCGGTGCGCCAACGGCTCCCAGATCTGCCAACGGTCGGCTTCGCCATAGAAGGAAAGAAATCGGGCACCGGACAGTGTCCGGTGTGCACCGGACTGTCCGGTGTGCCACCCGACAGAAAGAAAGTATTGCCTTCCAAATGGGATTCCAACGGCTCCTAGGTCCCTTGTGCCTATAAAAGGGACCCCTAGGCGCCTCAAGCAATAGATAAGTGCAGCCAACAAGTGTAGACTTCACTCGAATCAATTCTCACTCTCCCTCTTGTGTGTAACTCTATAGTTTGTGTAGAAGGCACAGCTATAAGCCTTAAGAGAGAGGAGAAGTGCTGCTTAGAGCTAGAGCAAGGTCTTGAGCGTATCGTTACTCTGCCGGGGTGCTGCCAAGAAGTTTGTAAGCAGCCGCGGTTCTGTTGTAACCCCACTCAATAGTGAAAGGCTCTATCTGTCATACTGACAGATCTGAGCAAACGGAGGAAGGAGTTGAAATAGACTCCAAGCCCAGGTGTGGCTAACTCCAACGAGGACTAGGCAAGCATTTCAGGCTTGGCCGAACCTCGGGATAAATCCTTGCGTCTGTGTGCTCTGTTCTGTATTGTACTCTGACTCTCTGTCTTACTCACTTATATATCTGCACTTCACTACTTACTTGTGGTACTAGCTTTCCTTGAAGTGCAGGATATTCGTAAGACAGGAACTTCAATTCCACTGCAACCTACTCGAAGGGTTCTTCACTCCACTGCGATTCTGTCTTCGAGTAGAGTAAGATTTAAGTTTTAAAGTGATAATTTTTATTCGCCTATTCACCCCCCCTCTAGGCGACATCTAGATCCTGTTCCCGGGCCAAAGGGAACTTTCAGTCGCCAAGGTTAGCTAGGCCCTTAGACACTACCAAGGTGAATGGCTAGGGATCCACTACAAGGCCTTTACAAAGTTCCACTAGCTTCCGAAAACCCGCTACAGTTTATGGGAAGAGCACTTGCAAGAATCCCCCGTCTGTCCGCCATCGCAGCAAAATCAACCTGTCGGCGTTTCGAGACCGGGGGGTCCCTAAGCCGACGAGTGAATGTCGCCGCGTGCCCCAGCCCAGATGGGTCGACGCGAGGCCGAGCGCGAAGGGGGGAAGTGAGGTGGCCGGAGATGGGCGTGAGAGAGGTGGAAATCCCGCGGCCTTCGTGTTCGTCCCGCGCCCAGGTCGGGTGCGCTTGCAGTAGGGGGTTACAAGCGTCCACGCGGGAGAGGGAAGCGAGCGGCCCCAAGAGAGCGCCTGTCCCGTCCTCGTCCCCGCGCGGCCAACCCTCTCTAAGAGGGCCCTGGTCCTTCCTTTTATAAGCGTAAGGAGAGGATCCAGGTGTACAATGGGGGTGTAGCAGAGTGCTACGTGTCTAGCGGGGGAGAGCTAGCGCCCTAAGTACATGACGATGTGGCAGTCGGAGAGATTTTGGCACCCAGCTGGTGTGATGTCGTGGCCATCGGAGGAGCGACGGAGCCTGGCGGAGGGACAGCTGTCGGAGCGGTTGAGTCCCTGCTGACGTCCTCCTGCTTCCGTAAGAGAGCTGAGAGCCGCCGTCGTCACAGAGCACGCGGGGCGCCATCATTGCCTATCTGGCGGAGCTGGCCAGATGGGACACCGGTCTTGTTTTCTGCGGCCCGAGTCAGCTCAGGGTAGGGTGATGATGGCGCTTCCTGTTGACGTGGCTGGCCTGCGCCCTAGGTTGGGCGACGTGGAGGCTCCTCCGAAGCCGAGGTCGAGTCTGTCTTCCATGGCCGAGGCCGAGTCCGAGCCCCTGGGTCGAGCGAGGCGGAGGTCGTTCGGCAGAGGCCAGGGCGGAGTCCGAGCCCTGGGGTCGGGCGAAGCGGAGTTCGTCGTCTTTTGGGGCTGAGCCCGAGTCCGAGCCCTGGGGTCGGGCGGAGCGGAGTTCGTCGTCTTCTGGGACTTAGCCCGAGTTCGAGCCCTGGGTCGGGCGGAGCGGAGTTCGCCGTCTTCCGGGACCTATCCCGAGTCCGAGCCCTGGGTCGGGCGGAGAGGAGTTTGCCGTCTTCCGAGACCTAGCCCGAGTCCGAGCCCTGGGTCGGGCGGAGCGGAGTTCGCCGTGTTCCGGGGCCTAGCCCGAGTCCGAGCCCTGGGTCGGGCGGAGCGGAGTTCGCCGTCTTCTGGGACCTAGCCCGAGTCCGAGCCCTAGGTCGGGCGGAGCGGAGTTCGCCGTCTTCCGGGACCTAGTCCGAGTCCGAGCCCTGGGTCGGGCGGAGTGGAGCTTCCTATGGTGCCTTTGGCAGGGCCTGACTGCCTGTCAGTCTCACTCTGTCAAGTGGCACTGCGGTCGGAGTGGCGCAGGCGGCGCTGTCCTTCTGTCAGGCCGGTCAGTGGAGCAGTGAAGTGACGGCGATCACTTCGGCTCTGCCGGGGGGCGCGCGTCAGGACAAAGGTGTCAGGTCACCTTTGCATTAAATGCTCCTGCGACTCGGTCGGTCGGTGCAGCGATTTAGTCAGGGTTGCTTCTTAGCGAAGGCAGGGCCTCGGGCGAGCCGGAAATATGTCCGCCGTTGGAGGGGGGCCTCGGGCGAGACGGAAATCCTCCGGGGTCGGCTGCCCTTGTCCGAGGCTAGGCTTGGGCGAGGCGTGATCGAGTCGCTCGAATGGACTGATCCCTGACTTAATCGCACCCATCAGGCCTTAGCAGCTTTATGGTGATGGGGGTTACCAGCTGAGAATTAGGAGTCTTGAGGGTACCCCTAATTATGGTCCCCGACACAACCCGAGAACCTCCTTGCATGCAACTCCCCTACTGGCCTTGCCCCTTTCGGGTAAGGTAGTCTTCCACTAGCTTTCCTAGTTAGTTGGCCAAGGGCGTCCCATTAAACCCTTATGGTGGCACGTGTTTCTCAAGTTAAGCTCCATGTTCCAATTAACATTAATGATCTTGACATGAACATAAATAGAACAACAAAATAACGGGAACATGGATATAATGAAATATTAACCCAAAACCATGTAAAGCAATAGCATAACTACCCATATGATTCAGGGGTAAACAAGGTAAACAGGATAAACAGACTAGGGAAACCTATTGGGTCCCAGCAAAATTAAACCTATGCATGGTAAATGATTATAAAGAACATTATTGGGTAACAAAAGTGAATCAAGGGCACAACTTGCCTGACACTTGAGATTCCAGGTACCGACTTGCTTTTCAGATGACACGTGTCCTCGTGCTAGTCGTAGCAATACAAACAAACATGGTATAGATAAAATTAACATCACACCAAACATAAGAATATACTACATAATAATGATCTACGCGTTTCTATGAGACTAACGCAACTTGAACAGATCAAATCGGAGTTAAAACGAGGAAATTATGAATTTTCTAAAGATTTTATGTATTTGATATGAGATTGTTTAGGAGATCAATTTTAATAAGGTTTTCATGTTAAAATAGTGTTACTGAGTGATAAACAATATTAAAACAAAATTATAGAAATTGGAATGGATCATTTTGGACTTAATATGAATTTTATATGAATTAAGCAAGTTCTAGCATTTATTTTTACACTAAAAATTCATTTCCTTACTCATTTATTTAATTCTTCCGAGTTCTGGACTGCGCACATTAATTCTCGAGAACCTACGGTTTAACTTGTAAAATGCCTAGGCTCAGATGTAATTACTCTGCGTGGATTGTGGACGGCGGGTTGATAACTAAGAAGTCTAGGGGTTCTTTTGTGAATCTGGTTTGACGAAAGGGTATAGGCAATTCTCCATCGTTGGATCCACAACCAAGCGCCGGATTTGACCGAGAACACCAATGAACGGGTACACAACCACCACTGATGGATAAAGATCCAACGGTGCAGATTTCATCCTGCCCTAACTAACCTCAACCACTCGATCTGGATCCAACAGTCACGGGCGAAACGTTATCTAGATCAAATCTCCATCGCCCACGACGCATCCAACGGCGGGTGAGTGTCTCCTTTCTTTGTCACCTGACTGCGGTACCCAGGACGTGTACCATGGCGACGGGTCGCCGGCGCGCACAGGCCCCCGGCCCCTGGTGACCGAACGATAATGCTAACGGATACTACGCGAAGCGGGTAATAGCGTGAACATCATGGTGGATGGCTTACCAGTAATCCAGACGCAGTGACGTAGCACCCGGATCCGCGGAGACGATAAACAAGAACGCCCGAACGCCGGCGTGCTTAAGGAGTGTGAAAGGGAATTAGGCTTACACCTAGTTCCTAAATAATTTTGGTGGTTGAATTGCCCAACACAAATATTGGACTAACTAGTTTGCTCTAGTACATAAGTTATACAGGTGCAAAAGGTTCACATTTAGCCAATAAAAAGACCAAGTGTTGGATTCAACAAAGGAGCAGCAAGGCAACTGAGGGCACCTCTGGCTGGAGGCACCGGACTGTCCGGTGTGCACCGGACAGTGTCCGGTGCGCCCAGAGGACTCCAACTCCAACTCTTCGCTCTCGGGAATTCTCGGAAGCCGGCACGCTATAATTCACCGGACTGTCCGGTGTGCACCGGACATGTCCGGTGCTCCAAGGAAGCGCGGTCTCCGGAACTCGCCAGCCTCGGGTTCGCGCGGCAGCCGCTCCGCTAAAATTCACCGGACTGTCCGGTGTGCACCGGACTGTCCGGTGTGCCAGCGGAGCAACGGCTCTCTGCGGCGCCAACGGCTCCCTGCGGTGCATTAAATGCGCGCGCAGCGTGCGCAGACGTCAGGATCGCCCATACCGGTGCACCGGACATCAAACAGTACATGTCCGGTGTGCACCGGACACCCAGGAGGGCCCAGAAGACAGAAGCTCCAACGGTCAGAATCCAACGGCAATGGTGACGTGGCAGGGGCACCGGACTGTCCGGTGTGCACCGGACTGTCCGGTGCGCCATCGAACAGACAGGTTCCAGCAACGGTCACTTTTGGTGGTTGGGGCTATAAATACCCCAACCACCCCACATTCATTGCTATCCAAGTTTTCCACTTCTCAACCACTTACAAGAGCTAGGCATTAAATTCTAGACACACCCAAGTGATCAAATCCTCTCCAAACTCCACAAAAGCATTAGTGACTAGTGAGAGTGATTTGCCGTGTTGATTTTGAGCTCTTGCGCTTGGATCGCTTGCTTTCTTCTTTCATTCTTTCTTGTGATCAAGAACTCACTTGTAACCGGAGCAAGAGGCACCAATTGTGTGGTGGCCCTTGCGGGGAAGTTTTGTTCCCGGTTGTTTGAGAAGAAGAGAAAGCTCACTCGATCCGTGGGATCGTTTGAGAGAGGGAAGGGTTGAAAGAGACCCGGCCTTTGTGGCCTCCTCAACGGGGAGTAGGTTTGCGAGAACCGAACCTCGGTAAAACAAATCCTCGTGTCACACTCTTATTCGCTTGCGATTTGTTTTGCGCCCTCTCTCGCGGACTCGATTATATTTCTAACGCTAACCTTGCTTGTAGTTGTGATTATTTTGTAAATTTCAGTTTCGCCCTATTCACCCCCCCTCTAGGCGACTATCAATTGGTATCGGAGCCCAGTGCTTCATTTGAGCCTAACCGCTCGAAGTGATGTCGGGAGATCACACCAAGAGGGAGATGGAGACCGGCGATGACAAGCCCACTACAAGCCAAGGGAGCACTTCATCGGAAGAGTCCCGCACCAAGAGAAGAGAGAAGAAGAAGAAATCCTCCAAGCGGAAGGAGAAAAGATCTTCCTCTTCTCACCACAAGGAGAAGAAGGAAAAATCTTCTTCTCACAAGCCACATCGGAGTGGGGACAAGCACAAAAGGATGAGGAAGGTGGTCTTCTACGAGACCGACACTTCATCGACATCTACCTCCGGCTCCGACGCGGCATCCGTTACTTCTAAACGCCAAGAGCGTAAGAAGTATAGTAAGATCCCCCTACGCTACCCTCGCATTCCTAAACATACACCTTTACTTTCCGTCCCATTAGGCAAACCACCAACTTTTAATGGTGAAGATTATGCTATGTGGAGTAATTTAATGAGTTTTCATCTAACCTCTCTCCACAAAAGATTATGGGATGTTGTTGAGTATGGTGTACAGGTACCATCCGTAGGGGATGAAGACTACGACACGGACGAAGTGGCCCAAATCGAGCACTTCAACTCCCAAGCCGCAACCATCCTCCTTGCCTCTCTAAGCAAGGAGGAATACAACAAAGTACAAGGGTTGAAGAACGCCAAGGAAATTTGGGACCTACTAAAGATGGCGCACGAGGGTGATGAACTCACCAAGATTACCAAGCGGGAAACGATCGAGGGGGAGCTCGGTCGCTTCCGTCTTCGCCAAGGGGAGGAGCCACAAGACATGTACAACCGGCTCAAGACCTTGGTGAACCAAGTGCGCAACCTCGGGAGCGCAAAATGGGATGACCACGAGGTGGTTAAGGTTATTCTAAGAGCCCTTATTTTCCTTAACCCCACACAAGTTCAATTAATTCGTGGCAATCCTAGATATCCACTAATGACCCCCGAGGAAGTTATCGGGAATTTTGTGAGTTTTGAATGTATGATTAAGGGCTCCAAGAAGATCAACGAGCTTGATGAATCTTCCACATCCGAGGCGCAACCGGTGGCCCTCAAGGCCACGGAGGAAAAGAAGGAGGAGTCTACACCAAGTAGACAACCAATTGACGCCTCCAAGCTCGACAACGAGGAGATGGCCCTAATCATCAAAAGTTTTAGGCAAATCCTCAAGCAACGGAAGGGGAAGGACTACAAATCCCGTTCCAAGAAGGTTTGCTACAAGTGTGGTAAGCCCGGTCACTTTATTGCTAAATGTCCATTGTCTAGTGATAGTGACAGGGGCGACGACAAGAAGGGCAAGAGGAAGGAGAAGAAAAGATACTACAAGAAGAAGGGCGGCGATGCCCATGTTTGTCGGGAGTGGGACTCCGACGAAAGCTCAAGCGACTCCTCCGACGACGAGGACGCCGCCAACATCGCCGTCACCAAGGGCCTCCTCTTCCCCAACGTCGGCCACAAGTGTCTCATGGCCAAGGACGGCAAAAAGAAGGTAAAATCAAAGTCCTACACTAAATATGAAACATCTAGTGATGAGGATAATGATAAAAATGAAGAGGATAATTTGCGTTTTCTTTTTGCCAACCTTAACATGGAACAAAAGGAAAAATTAAATGAGCTAATTAGTGCCATCCATGAAAAGGATGATCTCTTGGACTCCCAAGAGGACTTCCTAATCAAGGAAAACAAGAAACATGTTAAGGTTAAAAATGCTTATGCTCTAGAAGTAGAAAAATGTAACAAATTATCTAGTGAGCTAAGCACCTGCCATGACACTATTGCCAACCTTAGAAATGAGAATGCTAAATTAATTGCTAAGGTTGATTCTCATGTTTGCATTGATCCTAGAAATGATAATGTTGATTTGCTTGCTAGGATTGATGAATTGAATGTTTCCATTGCTAGCCTTAGAAATGAGAATGAGAAATTAATTGCTAAGGCTAAGGATTTTGATGTTTGCAATGCTACTATCTCCGACCTTAGAGCTAAAAATGATTTGTTGCATGCTAAGGTTGTTGAACTAAAATCTTGCAAACCCTCTACATCTAATGTTGAGCATATTTCCATCTGTACTAGATGTAGAGATATTAATGTTGATGCTATTCATGATCACCTAGCTTTAATTAAGAAACAAAATGATCACATAGCACAACTTAATGCTAAAATTAGGGAGCATGACTTAGAAAATGAAAAATTTAAACTGGCTAGAAGCATGCTCTATAATGGGAGACGCCCGGGCATTAAGGACGGCATTGGCTTCCAAAGGGGAGACAATGTCAAAATTAATGCCCCTCCTAAGAACTTGTCTAACTTTGTTAAGGGCAAGGCTCCCATGCCTCAGGATAACGAGGGCTACATTTTGTACCCTGCCGGGTATCCTGAGAGTAAAATTAAGAAAATTCATTCTAGGAAGTCTCACTCTGGCCCTAATTATGCTTTTATGTATAAGGGTGAGACATCTAGATCTAGGCAACCAACCCATGCCAAGTTGCCTAGAAAGAAAACTACTAATGCATCAAATGATCATGCCATTTCATTTAAAACTTTTGATGCATCTTATGTTTTGACTAGCAAATCCGGCAAGGTAGTTGCCAAAATTGTTGGGGGCAAACACAAGGGCTCCAAGACTTGTGTTTGGGTACCCAAAGTTCTTGTATCTAATGCCAAAGGACCCAAAACCGTTTGGGTACCTAAAACAAAGAACTAAACTTGTTTTGTAGGTTTATGCATCCGGGGGCTCAAGTTGGATACTCGACAGCGGGTGCACAAACCATATGACAGGGGAGAAAAGGATGTTCTCCTCATATGAGAAAAACCAAGATCCCCAACGAGCTATCACATTCGGGGATGGAAATCAAGGTTTGGTCAAAGGTTTGGGTAAAATTGCTATATCCCCTGACCATTCCATTTCTAATGTTTTTCTTGTAGATTCTTTAGATTACAATTTGCTTTCCGTATCCCAATTATGTCAAATGGGCTACAACTGTCTTTTTACTGATACTGGTGTAACTGTCTTTAGAAGAAGTGATGATTCAATAGCTTTTAAGGGAGTGTTAGAGGGTCAGCTATACTTAGTAGATTTTAATAGAGCTGAACTCGACACTTGCTTGATTGCTAAGACTAACTTGGGTTGGCTCTGGCACCGCCGACTAGCCCGTGTTGGAATGAAGAATCTTCATAAGCTTCTAAAGGGAGAACACATTTTGGGACTAACCGATGTTCATTTTGAGAAAGACAGGATTTGTAGCGCATGCCAAGCCGGGAAGCAAGTTGGCATCCATCATCCACACAAAAACATCATGACTACCGACAGGCCACTGGAGCTCCTACACATGGATTTGTTCGGCCCGATCGCTTACATAAGCATCGGCGGTAGTAAGTATTGTCTTGTAATTGTGGATGATTATTCTCGCTTCACTTGGGTGTTCTTTTTACAGGAAAAATCTTATACCCAAGAGACCTTAAAGGGATTCTTGAGACGGGCTCAAAATGAGTTCGGCTTGAGGATCAAGAAAATTAGAAGCGACAACGGGACGGAGTTCAAGAACTCTCAAATTGAAGGCTTCCTTGAGGAGGAGGGCATCAAGCATGAGTTCTCTTCTCCCTACACTCCACAACAAAATGGTGTAGTGGAGAGGAAGAATCGAACTCTATTGGACATGGCAAGAACCATGCTTGATGAGTACAAGACACCGGATCGGTTTTGGGCCGAAGCGGTCAACACTGCCTGCTACGCCATCAACCGGTTATATCTTCACCGAATCCTCAAGAAGACATCTTATGAACTCCTAACCGGTAAAAAGCCCAATATTTCATATTTTAGAGTTTTTGGTAGCAAATGTTTTATTCTTGTCAAAAGAGGTAGAAAATCTAAATTTGCTCCTAAAACTGTAGAAGGCTTTTTACTAGGATATGACTCAAACACAAGGGCATATAGAGTCTTTAATAAGTCCTCAGGACTTGTTGAAGTTTCTTGTGACGTTGTGTTTGATGAGACTAACGGCTCTCAAGTAGAGCAAGTTGATCTTGATGATATAGGTGAAGAACAGGCTCCATGCATAGCACTAAGGAACATGTCCATTGGGGATGTGTGTCCTAAGGAATCCGAGGAGCCTTCAAGTGCACAAGATCAACCATCCTCCTCCACGCAAGTATCTCCACCAACTCAAGTTGAGGATGAGGCTCAAGATGTTGAACAAGAAGATCAAGAAGATGAGCCACCTCAAAACAACGGCAACGATCAAGGGGGAGATACAAATGATGAAGACAAGGAGGATGAACAACCAAGGCCGCCACACCCAAGAGTCCACCAAGCAATACAACGAGATCACCCCGTCGACACCATCCTCGGCGATATTCATAAGGGGGTAACTACTCGATCTTGTGTTGCTCATTTTTGTGAACATTACTCGTTTGTTTCCTCTATTGAGCCAACCAGGGTAGAGGAAGCTCTTCAAGATTCGGATTGGGTGATGGCGATGCAAGAGGAGCTCAACAATTTCACGAGGAACGAGGTATGGCACTTAGTTCCACGTCCTAACCAAAATGTTGTAGGAACCAAGTGGGTCTTCCGCAACAAGCAAGACGAGCATGGTGTGGTGACTAGGAACAAAGCTCGACTCGTGGCCAAGGGGTATTCACAAGTCGAAGGTTTGGATTTTGGTGAAACCTATGCACCCGTAGCTAGGCTTGAGTCAATTCGTATATTTTTAGCCTATGCTACTTACCATGGCTTCAAGCTTTATCAAATGGACGTGAAGAGTGCCTTCCTCAATGGACCAATCAAGGAGGAGGTCTATGTTGAGCAACCTCCCGGCTTTGAAGACAGTGAGTATCCTAACCATGTTTACAGGCTCTCTAAGGCGCTTTATGGGCTCAAGCAAGCCCCAAGAGCATGGTATGAATGCCTTAGAGATTTCCTTATTACAAATGGCTTCAAAGTCGGCAAGGCCGATCCTACTTTATTCACTAAAACTCTTGACAATGATTTGTTTGTATGCCAAATTTATGTTGATGATATTATATTTGGGTCTACTAACAAATCTACATGTGAAGAATTTAGTAGGATCATGACACAGAAATTCGAGATGTCGATGATGGGGGAGTTGAAATATTTCTTAGGATTTCAAGTCAAGCAACTCCAAGAGGGCACCTTCCTTAGCCAAACGAAGTATACTCAAGATATCCTAACCAAGTTTGGAATGAAGGATGCCAAGCCCATCAAGACACCCATGGGAACAAATGGGCATCTCGACCTCGACACGGGAGGTAAGTCCGTGGATCAAAAGGTATACCGGTCGATGATTGGTTCATTGCTTTACTTATGTGCATCTCGACCGGACATTATGCTTTCCGTATGCATGTGTGCAAGATTCCAAGCCGACCCTAAGGAATCACACCTTACGGCCGTGAAACGAATCTTGAGATATTTGGCTTTTACTCCTAAGTTTGGGCTTTGGTACCCTCGGGGATCCACATTTGATTTGATTGGTTATTCGGATGCCGATTGGGCGGGGTGTAGGATTAATAGAAAGAGCACATCGGGGACTTGCCAGTTCTTGGGAAGATCCTTGGTGTCATGGGCTTCAAAGAAGCAAAATTCGGTCGCTCTTTCCACCGCCGAAGCCGAGTATATTGCCGCAGGCCATTGTTGCGCGCAATTGCTTTGGATGAGGCAAACCCTGCGGGACTACGGTTACAAATTAACCAAAGTCCCTTTGCTATGTGACAATGAGAGTGCAATCAAAATGGCCGACAATCCCGTCGAGCACAGCCGCACTAAGCACATAGCCATTCGGTATCATTTTCTTCGGGATCACCAACAAAAGGGGGATATCGAGATTTCATACATTAACACTAAAGATCAATTAGCTGATATCTTTACCAAGCCACTTGATGAACAATCTTTTACCCGACTTAGGCATGAGCTCAATATTCTTGATTCGAGGAACTTCTTTTGCTAGTCTTGCACACATAGCTCATAAATATACCTTTGATCATGTCTCTTTTATATATGCTATGACTAATGTGTTTTCAAGTGTATTCCAAACCAAGTCATAGGTATATTGAAAGGGAATTGGAGTCTTCGGCGAAGACAAGGCTTCCACTCCACTCTACTACTCATCCTTCGCCGTCGCTCCGCATCATCTCTCCAACTTTGGTATAATCTTCACTCATTCATTTCATGACCAAAGGGGGAGAAAGTATTTCATGGGCTCTAATGATTCCGTTTTTGGCGATTCATGCCAAAGGGGGAGAAAATATGAGCCCAAAGCAAAAGGACCGCACCACCACCCTAATTTTAAATTTGATGATTTTCAATGATAAATTTCAAAATTGGTATCTCTTTGTGTTCTAAAGGGGGAGCAAGTAGTATTTTCAAAATTGATGGAAAACCCTCTTGAACACTAAGAGGAGGATCTCATTTAGGGGGAGTTTTGTTTAGTCAAAGGAAAAGCATTTTGGAACAAAGGAAGAAATCTTCAAAACTTAAAAATGCTTTGCAAATCTTACTCATTTACCTTTGACTATCTTGCAAAAAGACTTTGAAAAGTATTTACAAAAGAATTTGCGAAAACAAAACTCTTGGTGCAAATGTGGTCCAATATGTGAAAAATAAAGAAAACAATCCATGCGCATCATATAAGTGTATATTGGCTCAAATTCCAAGCAACCTTTGCACTTACATTATGCAAACTAGTTCAATTATGCACTTCTATATTTGCTTTGGTTTGTGTTGGCATCAATCACCAAAAAGGGGGAGATTGAAAGGGAATTAGGCTTACACCTAGTTCCTAAATAATTTTGGTGGTTGAATTGCCCAACACAAATATTGGACTAACTAGTTTGCTCTAGTACATAAGTTATACAGGTGCAAAAGGTTCACATTTAGCCAATAAAAAGACCAAGTGTTGGATTCAACAAAGGAGCAGCAAGGCAACCGAGGGCACCTCTGGCTGGAGGCACCGGACAGTGTCCGGTGCGCCCAGAGGACTCCAACTCCAACTCTTCGCTCTCGGGAATTCTCGGAAGCCGGCACGCTATAATTCACCGGACTGTCCGGTGTGCACCGGACATGTCCGGTGCTCCAAGGAAGCGCGGTCTCCGGAACTCGCCAGCCTCGGGTTCGCGCGGCAGCCGCTCCGCTAAAATTCACCGGACTGTCCGGTGTGCACCGGACTGTCCGGTGTGCCAGCGGAGCAACGGCTCTCTGCGGCGCCAACGGCTCCCTGCGGTGCATTAAATGCGCGCGCAGCGTGCGCAGACGTCAGGATCGCCCATACCGGTGCACCGGACATCAAACAGTACATGTCCGGTGTGCACCGGACACCCAGGAGGGCCCAGAAGACAGAAGCTCCAACGGTCAGAATCCAACGGCAATGGTGATGTGGCCGGGGCACCGGACTGTCCGGTGTGCACCGGACTGTCCGGTGCGCCATCGAACAGACAGGTTCCAGCAACGGTCACTTTTGGTGGTTGGGGCTATAAATACCCCAACCACCCCACATTCATTGCTATCCAAGTTTTCCACTTCTCAACCACTTACAAGAGCTAGGCATTAAATTCTAGACACACCCAAGTGATCAAATCCTCTCCAAACTCCACAAAAGCATTAGTGACTAGTGAGAGTGATTTGCCGTGTTGATTTTGAGCTCTTGCGCTTGGATCGCTTGCTTTCTTCTTTCATTCTTTCTTGTGATCAAGAACTCACTTGTAACCGGAGCAAGAGGCACCAATTATGTGGTGGCCCTTGCGGGGAAGTTTTGTTCCCGGTTGTTTGAGAAGAAGAGAAAGCTCACTCGATCCGTGGGATCGTTTGAGAGAGGGAAGGGTTGAAAGAGACCCGGCCTTTGTGGCCTCCTCAACGGGGAGTAGGTTTGCGAGAACCGAACCTCGGTAAAACAAATCCTCGTGTCACACTCTTATTCGCTTGCGATTTGTTTTGCGCCCTCTCTCGCGGACTCGATTATATTTCTAACGCTAACCTTGCTTGTAGTTGTGATTATTTTGTAAATTTCAGTTTCGCCCTATTCACCCCCCCTCTAGGCGACTATCAGAGTGCCGCGCCGACGACGTGAGCGACAGCCGATCCCGGCTGGGGCACAAATCGAGCAGAGGCTTACGGCCATAGCAGATGAGTCCCAAGCGAAAATCGCCCGCGGCAGATGAAGTTCTCCGACGTTGTGAGCTCGATGCCCGTTCCTGGCGGACCAGCTCCCGTGGTGATGCCACAGAAGTCTCCGGTCATGGAGCATCAAACCGCACGGGCGTTTCCCTTGCGGACACGCAGCCACACGGAGCATGACGGCGAGCTGGGTCCCCCACCCAAGCACATCGACCCCGAACGCAGGTGCCGCGGGCGCAAGATGCTCCTAGGTCGCACTGGTGACCGAAGACGCTTCTGATCCCCTTTGGCGGGCCCAGGTGAGGACGATGATGGTCGCCCGTAGAGCACTCGGCCACGACATGGCGTCATGGTGGTTCCCGGTACTGCCCATACAGACGGCAAAGTCGCAACGGACGAGAGGAAGGGGAGGTCGGTTTTATACCTCGAGCAGAAGGAGGTTGGGGAGATGCGAATTCCACGGCAAGTCCGACGCGAGGCTTGCGCGCGGCATCACGGTAGACCCGGTGAGAGGTTGAGGGAATAGCTGACAGTGTGGCCCCGCGCGTTAGTGATTCAGGTATAGTGCACAGGCGTGGTAGTGTTATGGCTTCTTGGGCCTCGCGGATGCGAATGGTGATGGGTCGGGAGAAGGGAATTAGGCCCAAGCGCGCAGGCACACATTTTTTTCTTTTTCTTTTTTTGATTTTAATTTCTGCTTTTCTCTCTTCTTTCCAATTTGAACCTCACATTTGAATTCCACATTTGTGGCGAATTTGTAACCAATTTTTTGATTGTATGATTTGAATAAATTTATTCTTTTATAAATTTATTTTGGTATTGTATAATATATATTTTTTCTCTTTCCTTCTCAATTTTTAAACCCCAATTCTCAATTTAGGATTCACTCTTCATCTAAAGCCATTATTTTATTTCTACAAATATCATTGTTGTTATTATTTAAATGCACAAGCAAACAAAAACTCCCATATGATGCACAAGTTATTTGTGTGTCTTTTGTTAATTATTTATTCGTTTAAGTGAGGTGTCAACATGAATTGGTAAATCGAGATAACACTCGCATGTATAAAGGACTATAATTTCCTCTTTCGGATTCTCTTACAAAATGGGTATTACACAGCATCCAAAGCATCCGAGTTTAGCTTTTGTCTCTCTTCACAGCTGAGTCGCCTTCTAGTTCTCTTCATCCCGACCGCAGACGTGCATCTTGTAAGGAAAATGGACCCCGGGCCATTTGGCTAATTAAGTTTTGGTGTTTGATGAACAACACAATCCGTGAACTAATAAGTTTTCTAGTGTTTGTGTTTGTAGTTCACAGGATGCGAAGAGAATTGGACCAAGGCAATGAGGATGCAACACCTCAAAAGAAGACATAAAAAGATGCATAGGAGTCCAATACTCAAGAACAAAGAAGCCCGAAGAAATCCGCAAAGAAATCCAAAGATAAGGGCTGTCAGCCAGCGCCTGGTGGCGCACCGGACATTGGTGTCCGGTGTGCACCGGACTGTCCGGTGAGGCACCGGACAGTCTGCGCAGAGAGGCCGCAGGCAGGCGCTCTCTGGCTGTAGCACCGGACTGTCCGGTGTGCACCGGACTGTCCGGTGTGCCAACGGGCAGACGACAACGGTCGGATCCAACGGTCGACTGCTACAGGCGCCAACGGTCGGCTGACGTGGCGTGCACCGGACATCTAAAAGTATCCGGTGGTGCACCGGACTGTCCGGTGCACCCGACGACAGAAAGCTGCTGCTTTCTGTCCAACGGCTAGTTTGGGGTGTGGAGGCTATAAATACCACCCCAACCGGCCATTCTCAAGTGTGAGAGCCCAAGCAACATACCAAGGCACATAGTGCACATTTCCAAGAGCTCAAACACCCAAGTGCTTAATAGAATCACTCGGTGATTAGCGTAGGTGCTTTGCGAAGTGCTTAGGTTAGTTAGACCGCTTTAGCGCTTGCTCTAGGTGAATCCTAGTTAGTTGAGTGAGTTTAGAAAAACCACACAACCCCTCGGCTCTTGCGTGAGCCGTTATAATTGTACCGAGTGGGGCGAGAGTCTTGCGAGACCGTGACAACCGCGTTTGTGTCACGGCCGCCACCGTGTACTGGAGGGAACGAGGCCCGCGGCGTTTCGGCCGGAAGCTCGATAGTGGAGACGGCGGGGAGCGTCCGAGAGGAGCCGGAAGCGGAGCACCACTTGCGCGTGGAGAAGGCCCGCGGCTCTCTACGGAGTTACTCGACCGTGGTGCTTGGCCCTCGCGTGGGCTTCCCTTTGCATAGGGGCACCAACGAGGATTAGTCGGGACCTTGCGTGGTTCCGGATACCTCGGTAAAAATACCGGCGTCATCCACGAGAGTTTGCTTCTCTACTTAGCTCTTTACATTCCGCATTTATATTAAGCATTTAAGTTTCAATCTTGTAGTCATACTTATTTAGTGTAGATTGAAACTTAGCCTTTGCGGTAGAGATAGCAACACTTAGTCAAAACCTAGGTTGCACATTCCTGTTTTGATTATTTGCATAGGTTTTGCTCTAGGGATTTAATTGTGGCCTAGTTTAGTAAAAGTTTTAGAAGTCCTAATTCACCCCCCTCTTAGGCGTCACCCGTTTCCTACACATCTGCGATCAGGAGAGCAGGTCTCTGGAACCCTTCGCCTTCTAGATCCTGCACTGGGAGAGGGCGAATAAGGTTTTTTGGGAAGCGTCTTCACGCGACTGCTCGTGATCTTCTGACCTCGTCGACCCTGCTGATTTCGCTACTTCGACGTCGTCGACCCTACTGATTCCGGCGCGCGACATCTATCAGTATGTCTAATCAGTTCGCATCATCTGATTTGACTTTTTTACTTCAGTGCTTCTGATTTTGTCATGATTTATATTCGGAATTTAATCTGGAATTTGTCTAATTATTCAACACTCTGATGGAGAGAAAATAGAGCTCATCGTTCGCTAAATAAAGAGTACACGAGCGTTGTCGGCGTTCCGAGACCGGGGGGTCCCCGAGCCGACGAGTGAGAGTGCCGCGTGCCCCAGCCCAGATGGGTCGAGCGCGTGGGCGAGCGCGAAGGGGGGAGTAGAGCGAGAGGTCGGTGGCCGGAGCCGGGTCGCGACGAGGGAGTCGGAGAATTCCCGCGGCCTTCGTGTTCGTCCCGCGCCCAGGTCGGGTGCGCTTGCAGTAGGGGGTTACAAGCGTCCGCGCGAGGTGAGGGGAGCGAGCGGCCCCGAGAGAGCGCCTGCCCCTGCCCTTCGTCCCCGCGAGGCCAACCTTCTCTAAGAAGGCCCTGGTCCTTCCTTTTATAGTCGTAAGGAGAGGATCCAGGTGTACAAAATGGGGGTGTAGCAAGGTGCTACGTGTCTAGCGAGGGAGAGCTAGCGCCCTAAGTACATGCCAAGGTGGCAGCCGGAGAGATCTTGGCACCCTGTTGGTGTGGCGTCGTGGCTGTTGGAGGAGTAACGGAGCCGGACGGAGGGACAGCTGTCGGAGTGGCTGGGCCCTTGCTGACGTCCTCCTGCTTTCGTAAGGGAGCTGGGAGCCGCCGTCGTCATGGTCTAGTGAGGCACCATTATTGCCTATCTGGCGGAGCTGGCCAGATGGGACGCCGGTCTTGTTCTCTGTGACCCAAGTCGGCTCAGGGCAGGGTGATGATGACGCTTCCTGTTGACGTGGCGGTCTTGTGTCCTAGGTCGGGCGTCGTGGAGGCTCCTCCGAAGTCGAGGTCGAGTCCGTCCTGCAAGACAGAGGCCGAGCCCGAACCCCTGGGTCGGGCGAGGCGGAGGTCGTTCGGCAGAGGCCGAGGCGGAGTCCGAGCCCTGGGTCGGGCGAGGCGGAGTTCGTCGTCTTCTGGGGCCTTAGCCCGAGTCCGAGCCCTAGGTCGGGCGGAGCGGAGTTCGCCGTCTTCCGGGGCCTTAGCCCGAGTCCGAGCCCTGGGTCGGGCGGAGCGGAGTTCGCCGTCTTCCGGGGCCTTAGCCCGAGTCCGAGCCCTGGGTCGGGCGGAGCGGAGTTCGCCGTCTTCCGGGGCCTTAGCCCGAGTCCGAGCCCTGGGTCGGGCGGAGCGGAGTTTGGTCGCCCGTCGGTCTTACCTTTTGCGTTAAACGCCCCGGTGACTCGGTCGGTTGGCGCGGTGATTTAGTCAGGGTTACTTCTTATCGAAGGCGGGGCCTCGGGCGAGCCGGTGATGCGTCTGCCGTGAAAGAGGAGACCTCAGGCGAGACGGAGTCATCTGAGGGTCGGCTGCCCTCGCCCGAGGCTAGGCTCGGGCGTGGCGTGATCGAGTCACTCGTATGGACTGATCCCTGACTTAATCAAACCCATCAGGCCTTTGCAGCTTTATGCTGATGGGGGTTACCAGCTGAGAATTAGGCGTCTTGAGGGTACCCCTAATTATGGTCCCCGACAGTAGCCCCCGAGCCTCGAAGAGAGTGTTAACACTCGCTTGGAGGCTTGCGTCGCACTTTTTTGCAAGGGGACCAGCCTCTCTCGGAGGTACTTTGTTCCGGTGGGTGCGCGCGAGCGCACCCGCCGGGTGTAGCCCCCGAGGCCTCGGAGGAGTGGTTTCACTCCTTCGAGGTCTTAATGCCTTGCGTAATGCCTCGGCTGGTCTGGCGGTTCCCTCATGCGAGCAGGGCGTAGCCCAGGTGCACTGTCGGGGCCCAAGTTCTCGGGCTGGTATGTTGACGCTGTCAACGGTTTGGCCGGAGCCGGGTTTGCGAGAGCAGCCCCCGAGCCTCCGCACGGAGCGAGAGGACGATCAGGGACAGACTCGGCTTTTTTATATACGCCCCTACGTCGCCTTTCCGCAAGGAGGAGGGGGGGAGTGCGCCATGTTACCCTCGATGGGCACCGAACATGGTGTCTCCGGTGAGCTGCAATCGGGTAATCCGAGTGGACGTCCGTGCCCCGTTCGTTGGGGGTCGGCTAGGGGCCCGGAGGCACGCCCAAAAGTACCTGCGGGTGATCTGCCGGACCCGGTCCCCTAGCGACGGGGTCCGAGGGCTCGTTGCCTCCCTCCGATGGGATTCCGTTACAGAGTCGTTCCCGCTGGTCTCGGAAATGTCCTAGGGTACCTCGGGAGTGTAGCCCGAGCCTTGGTTATGTATCGAACGTACCCCTGGTCATCCCTCGCTCGGCGTCTGAGGCGACTGTGAACCCTTCGACAGGCCAGCCTTCGAACCCCTGATCAGTAGGGGGCACGGAGCCCGAGTAGCCTGAGGCGGTCGTGGGACCTTTCGGGGGCCGACCTTCGAACCCCTGACCAGTAGTGGGTGTCGGGCCCACGCGATCTGAGGCGGCTGTTGAACCCTTCGGGGGGCCAGCCTTCGAACCCCTGATCAGTAAGGAGGCTCGGAGCCTAGTTCCTTCACGGGGAAGGATCCCTTTGGGGTTATCCCCCTTCTCGGTCCCTGTTGCAAGAGATAGAGAAAGAGGAAAAGGGAAAAAGGATGCGAAATTGAACGTCGTGGCGTACCTTTTTTGGTGTGGTCGTTTTGGCGAAGGCGAAGCGTCGCCAGCTGCCCCTGCCAGAAACGTCACCTGTTGTTTGCCTGAACCGCTTCACCAAGCGTGAGTCGCCCCGTGTCAAGGTGACGAGTGAGGTATCCGTATCCCGGAGGCGTAGGAGTCCCTCGGCTCGGTCGGCCCTGTTGTCCGAGGCTCCTCTAGCTTAGTTAAAGAGACCCCTCGGCCGCTCTTCGACGAGCCGAGGCCAGGGGTAGCGATATCAGCACGAGCAGAGGCGGAGTTGGCTCGAGAAATAAAACCTGGTTGGCCGGAGCCTAGCCGGGTTGTCCGTTGGCAGGATCGACGTCGGAGCTGATCAGCCGAGGCTTCGGACCGAGCTGGCGCCCTCGGAAGGAGGTCGGCCGAGGCCCCGGAGGTGGCCGGCCGAGCCGTCCGCTCGGGCCGGGTTCTCGGAGAAGTCCCTGGCAGAGATTGCTCGAGCGTGGTGATGACGTTGTCCTTCGAAGCGGAGGCCCTCGGACCGCGTCGCCGTCCGAGGCTAGGTCGGGCCTTGCCGAAGGTACTGTCGACGCCGAGGGTGTCATCGCCCTCTTCCAACGTCAAGATCCGAGCCTGCAAGGTCAAATCGTCTTGTAGCGTGGGCCTTGTGCGGCCGTCGAGGCCAGAACACACACCCTTGCTTCGTTATAAAGCTGCGTCTCTTTTCCTCTTGTTTCGAGTATCTGGACTTTTTGTCGGTAGCAGGGATGTTAGTGCGAGCGAGAGTTGCTTCTCGCGGAAGGTGATGAGTGAGGTATCCGTATCCCGGAGGCGTGGGAGTCCCTCGGCTCGGTCGGCCTTGCCGCTTACGCGTACTTTCACCCGTCCATGAGGCCCTGTCACCGACTCGGTCGAGAAGGCTCGAAGAATCGCTTCGACAGAAGAGCTTCCGTACGTAAAGACTCGTTCGATCCACGGATTCACCTTATCCGAGCGCGAGTTACTTATCGCAGAAGGTGATGAGTGAGGTATCCGTATCCCGGAGGCGTAGGAGTCCCTCGGCTCGGTCAGCCTTGACTGCTTACGTGTACCCCGTCGTTTCCAGGACCCACTTTTCGAAGTAGTCAGAAAGCACGAAAGATATTCTGGTAAAAGAGATTTTTTGTTCGAGGAAAATTTTGACGCAGAGGGGGCTTCCCCCCTTTTAGCCCCCGAGGGAGGGTCGGGCTTTGCCGAGGCGAGGCCGACCCTTCCTTGTTGACTAAACTTTGCGTGGGTGCGGGGTATATGAACAACTTGGAAACATCTTAAGGGTAGAAGCGACGTAGCTGTTGGATGTTCCAAGCGTTGCCGTAGACCTCGCCTTGACTGTTGGCCAGCTTGTACGTTCCGGGCTTCAGAACTTTGGCGATGATGAACGGCCCCTCCCAGGGGGGCGTGAGCTTGTGTCTCCCTCGGGCGTCTTGCCGAAGCCGAAGCACCAGATCGCCCACCTGGAGGTCTTGGGGTCGGACCCCTCGGGCGTGGTAGCGTCGTAGGGACTGCTGGTACCGCGCCGAGTGTAGTAAGGCCCTGTCCCGAGCCTCGTCCAGCTGGTCCAGCGAGTCTTCTCGGCTAGCTTGGTTGCTTTCTTCGTGGTAGGTCCTCGTCCTCGGGGAGCCGTATTCCAGGTCCGTGGGCAGAACGGCCTCGGCCCCGTAGACCAGGAAGAAAGGCGTGAAACCCGTGGCCCGGCTTGGCGTCGTCCTCAGGCTCCAGACCACCGAGGGGAGTTCCTTCATCCACCGCTTGCCGAACTTGTTGAGGTCGTTGTAGATCCGAGGCTTGAGCCCTTGTAGGATCATGCCATTGGCACGTTCCACTTGCCCATTCGACATGGGGTGAGCTACGGCAGCCCAGTCTACCCGGATGTTGTAATCCTCGCAAAAATCCAAGAATTTTTTGCCGGTGAACTGGGTGCCATTGTCGGTGATGATGGAGTTCGGGACCCCGAAGCGATGGATGATGTTGGTGAAGAACGCCACCGCCTGCTCGGACCTGATGCTGTTCAGGGGTCAGACCTCGATCCACTTGGAGGATTTGTCGATGGCGACCAGCAGGTGCGTGTAGCCCCTGGGCGCCTTCTGCAGAGGGCCGACGAGGTCCAGACCCCACACGGTGAAGGGCCAGGTGATGGGTATCGTCTGCAGAGCCTGAGCGGGCAGGTGGGTCTGCTTCGCATAGAATTGGCACCCTTCGCAGGCGCGGACAATTCTAGTGGCGTCAGCCACCGCCGTCGGCCAGTAGAAGCCTTGGCGGAAAGCGTTCCCGACGAGGGTTCGAGGTGCTGCATGATGACCGCAAGCCCCCGAGTGTATTTCCTGCAGGAGTTCCTGACCCTCGGCGATGGAGATGCATCGCTGGAGGATGCCCGAGGGGCTGCGGTGGTAGAGCTCCTTCTCATCGCCCAGCAAGACGAACGACTTTGCGCGTCGCGCTACCCGCCGAGCCTCGGCTCGGTCGAGGGACAGTTCCCCTCGGCGGAGATATTGCAGGTACGGGGTTTGCCAATCTTGATCTGGCATGACCCCGCTCTGCTCTTCCTCGATGCGCAGCGCTTCGCCCTCGGGCTCCGAGGGTTCCTTGGGTTGAGCCGAGGATGGCTCAGGCTGGGCCGAGGTCACCTCGGACGAGGCCGAGGGTGGATCGGGCTCGGGCGCGTCGCCTATCTTGACGGAGGGTTGGTGCAGATCTCGGGAGAAGACGTCCGGGGGAACCTTTGTTTGCCCCGAGGCTATCTTCGCCAGCTCATCCGCAGTCTCGTTGTAACGCCGGGCGATGTGGTTAAGCTCGAGCCCGTAGAACTTGTCTTCCAGGCGTCGGACCTCCTCACAGTAGGCCTCCATCTTCGGGTCGCGGCAGAGGGAGTTCTTCATGACTTGGTCGATGACGAGCTGCGAGTCGCCGCGTGCATCGAGGCGTCGGACCCCTAGCTCGATGGCGATTCGCAATCCGTTGATCAGAGCCTCGTACTCAGCCACGTTGTTGGACGCCGGGAAATGGAGGCGGAGCACGTAGCGCAGGTGTTTCCCGAGGGGCGAGACGAAGAGCTGGCCCGCGCCGGCTCCCGTCTTCATCAGCGACCCGTCGAAAAACATGGTCCAGAGCTCTGGTTGGATCGGAGCCGTTGGCAACTGGGTATCGACCCATTCGGCTACGAAATCCGCCAGTACCTGGGACTTGATGGCCTTCCGAGGGGCGAACGAGATTGCCTCGCCCATGATTTCCACCGCCCACTTTGCGATCCGTCCTGAGGCTTCTCGGCACTGGATGATCTCCCCCAGGGGGAAGGATGACACCGCAGTCACCGGATGAGACTCGAAGTAATGTCGCAGCTTTCGCCTCGTCAGGATCACTGCATATAGCAGCTTCTGGACTTGTGGGTAGCGGATCTTGGTCTCGGACAGCACTTCGCTGACGAAGTAAACTGGCCTCTGAATGGGCAAAGCATGCCCCTCTTCCTGCCTTTCGACCACGATCGCGGCGCTGACCACCTGAGTGGTTGCGGCGACGTAGACCAGGAGGGCTTCTCCATCAACTGGGGGTACCAAGATGGGCGCCTGGGTGAGGAGCGCCTTTAGGTTCCCGAGGGCTTCCTCGGCCTCGGGAGTCCAAGTGAAGCACTCGGCCTTCCTTAAGAGACGGTACAGGGGCAGGCCTCTTTCGCCGAGGCGCGAGATGAAACGGCTCAAGGCCGCGAGGCATCCCATGACCCTCTGTACGCCTTTTAAGTCCTTGATGGGCCCCATGTTTGTGATCGCTGCGATCTTCTCCGGGTTGGCTTCGATGCCCCGCTCGGAGACGATGAATCCCAAGAGCATGCCTCGGGGCACCCCGAAGACGCACTTCTCGGGATTGAGCTTGACGCCCTTCGCCTTGAGACACCGGAATGTCAGTTCGAGGTCGGAGAGAAGGTCGGAGGCTTTCCTCGTCTTGACTACGATGTCATCGACGTAGGCCTCGACCGTGCGACCGATGTGTTCGCCGAACACATGGTTCATGCACCGCTGGTACGTTGCACCCGCGTTCCTCAAACCGAACGGCATTGTGACATAACAGTACATGCCGAAGGGCGTGATGAAAGAAGTCGCGAGCTGGTCGGACTCTTTCATCTTGATTTGATGATACCCTGTGTCGGGGACCATAATTAGGGGTACCCTCAAGACGCCTAATTCTCAGCTGGTAACCCCCATCAGCATAAAGCTGCAAAGGCCTGATGGGTTTGATTAAGTCAGGGATCAGTCCATACGAGTGACTCGATCACGCCACGCCCGAGCCTAGCCTCGAGCGAGGGCAGCCGACCCTAAGATGACTCCGTCTCGCCTGAGGTCTCCTCTTTCACGGCAGACGCATCACCGGCTCGTCCGAGGCCCCGCCTTCGATAAGAAGTAACCCTGACTAAATCACCGCGCCAACCGACCGAGTCACCGGGGCGTTTAACGCAAAAGGTAAGACCGACGGGCGACAAAACTCCGCTCCGCCCGACCCAGGGCTCGGACTCGGGCTAAGGCCCCAGAAGACGGCGAACTCCGCTCCGCCCGACCCAGGGCTCGGACTCGGGCTAAGGCCCCGGAAGACGGCGAACTCCGCTCCGCCCGACCCAGGGCTCGGACTCGGGCTAAGGCCCCGGAAGACGGCGAACTCCGCTCCGCCCGACCCAGGGCTCGGACTCGGGCTAAGGCCCCGGAAGACGACGAACTCCGCCTCGCCCGACCCAGGGCTCGGACTCCGCCTCGGCCTCTGCCGAACGACCTCCGCCTCGCCCGACCCAGGGGTTCGGGCTCGGCCTCTGTCTTGCAGGACGGACTCGACCTCGACTTCGGAGGAGCCTCCACGACGCCCGACCTAGGACGCAAGACCGCCACGTCAACAGGAAGCGCCATCATCACCCTGCCCTGAGCCGACTTGGGTCGCAGAGAACAAGACCGGCGTCCCATCTGGCCAGCTACGCCAGATAGGCAATGATGGCGCCCCGCTAGACCATGACGACAGCGGCTCTCAGCTCCCTTACGAAAGCAGGAGGACGTCAGCAAGGACCCAGCCACTCCGACAGCTGTCCCCCCCCGTCCGGCTCCGTTACTCCTCCAACCGCCACGACGCCACACCAACAGGGTGCCAAGATCTCTCCGGCTGCCACCTTGGCATGTACTTAGGGCGCTAGCTCTCCCTCGCTAGACACGTAGCGCCTTGCTACACCCCCATTTTGTACACCTGGATCCTCTCCTTACGACTATAAAAGGAAGGACCAGGGCCTTCTTAGAAGAGGTTGGCCTCGTGGGGACGAAGGGCAGGGGCAGGCGCTCTCTCGGGGCCGCTCGCTCCCCTCACCTCGCGCGGACGCTTGTAACCCCCTACTGCAAGCGCACCCGACCTGGGCGCGGGACGAACACGAAGGCCGCGGGAATTCTCCGACTCCCTCGTCGCGACCTGGCTCCGGCCACCGACCTCTCGCTCTACTCCCCCCTTCGCGCTCGCCCACGCGCTCGACCCATCTGGGCTAGGGCACGCGGCACTCTCACTCGTCGGCTCGGGGACCCCCCGGTCTCGGAACGCCGACAGTTGGCGCGCCAGGTAGGGGCCTGCTGCGTGTTGACGAGTAGATTCCCGTCAAGCTCCAGATGGGCAGTCTCCAACGACCTCTTCAACCCGGATCGGTGCTCCGTTTCGGGAGTCTCGAGTTCATGTCTCTCGACAGCGGCTACGACATGATACTCCTTCCACCGCCGCGCGACAGCGACAATGGTGGCAGACAGCCCGCTCGCCGGCGGCGGAATCGACGACGTCTTTCCCGCGTGGGGGAAGGACAACTTTCGAGCTCGCCCCATCCTCTCCCTCGCCATCGGAGGAGGAGGAGGCGGGGCAACCAGGGCCGAGCGGGAGGCCGCGCTCCGACGGCTGTCGAGCAAATCGACATCCCCGGCGCCCCGACAGAGGACACGCCAAGCGTCGCCCTCGCGTTCGAGGCAAAGGCGAGCGCCATCCCCCCGCAGCACGTCGACCCCGAGCAGGCGGACGACGCCAACACGCTCGCGAAGGGCCTGCAGGACGTCGCCCTCACACCCAGGACGACGGCGCGATCAGCCCCCGACGTGACTTCATCGCTCCTCGTCGACAAAAAGGTACCGACTGCTACCCATCTTTCGTCATTTCGACTCGGCCTCAACCCGCCTGGCGACCTCGCTTTGGCGGGCGCTCACGTTGAGGCGAGTGCAACCTCTCTGGGGTTTCGTGTGCGGTCGCCTTGGGACCGATTGATGGGTGTCTCGACCTACGGACCCTTTGGGTCCGAGGAAGATGACGACCCCAGCATCTGCTGGGATTTCTCCGGATCTGGCAACCCTAGTGCCATGCGGGACTTCATGACCGCATGTGACTACTGCCTCTCCAACTGTTCCGACGGCAGCCGCAGCCTTGACGACAAGGACTGCGGCCCGAGCCGCGAATGTTTCCATATCGAGCTAGGGGATCCCTCCGGAGGCGGCTGTCTCGGCATGCCGGAGGACGGTGATCCCCCTAGGCCAGCGCCTCGCGCCGACATCCCGCGGGAGCTAGCTGTGGTCCCCGTTCCAGCGGGGGGTTACGACCCACAGCTCGAGCAAGTCCGCGGGGCGCAGGCCGGGCTCGATGAGGGAGCAGGAGCGCTCGAGGCGATCCGCCAGAACATCGGGCAGGTATGGGCGAGCCAGCCCCCGGCTGGAGGAATACGTCACCTGCCCCAAGGTCTCCAGCACCGCATCGCCAACGATGCCAGGGACAGACCACCACCCGCATCCGGTGGAACCGGTCAGGACCTGGCCGCTGCAGCGATGCTCCTCCGCGCGATGCCGGAGTCATCAACCACCGAGGGTCGGCGAATCCAGGGAGAACTCCAGCATCTCCTGGAAGGCGCTGCGGCCCGGCGGGCCGAGAGCTCTGCCTCCCGAAGGCAGGGATACCCCTCGGAACCTCGTGCCGCGACTTCCCGACTCACGCGGGAAGCCTCGGTCTACACCGGGCGCACGCGCAACACCGCGCCTGCGGCCCCGGGCCACCTCGGCGACGAGCACCCTCATCGCGACCGTCGGGCACGCCTCGACGAAAGGGAGCGCCGAGGCTATCACCCCAGGCGTGGGGGACGCTACGACAGCGGGGAGGATCGGAGTCCCTCGCCCGAACCACCCGGTCCGCAGGTCTTCAGCCGAGCCATTCGGCGGGCGCCGTTTCCGCCCCGATTCCGACCCCCGACTACTATCACGAAGTACTCGGGGGAAACAAGACCGGAATTGTGGCTCGCGGACTACCGCCTGGCCTGTCAACTGGGTGGGACGGACGATGACAACCTCATCATCCGAAACCTCCCCCTGTTCCTCTCCGACACTGCTCGTGCCTGGTTGGAGCACCTGCCTCCGGGGCAGATTTCCAACTGGGAGGATCTGGTCCAGGCTTTCGCCGGCAACTTCCAGGGCACATACGTGCGCCCCGGGAATTCCTGGGATCTCCGAAGCTGTCGGCAACTGCCGGGAGAGTCTCTCCGGGACTACATCCGGCGGTTCTCGAAGCAGCGCACCGAGCTGCCCAACATCACCGACTCCGATGTCATCGGCGCGTTCCTCGCCGGCACCACCTGCCGTGACCTGGTGAGCAAGTTGGGTCGCAAGACCCCCACCAGGGCGAGCGAGCTGATGGACATCGCCACCAAGTTCGCCTCCGGCCAGGAGGCGGTAGAGGCCATCTTCCGAAAGGACAAGCAGCCCCAGGGCCGCCCGTCGGAAGATGCTCCCGAGGCGTCTACTCCGCGCGGCGCCAAGAAGAAAGGCAGGAGGAAGTCGCAAGCGAAACGCGACGTTCCCGATGCAGACCTTGTCGCCGCCGCCGAGCACAAGAACCCTCGGAAGCCCCCCGGAGGTGCTAACCTCTTCGACAAGGCACTCAAGGAGACGTGCCCCTACCATCAGGGGTCCGTCAAGCACACCCTCGAAGAGTGCGTTATGCTTCGGCGCCACTTCCACAGGGCCGGGCCACCCGCAGAGGGTGGCAGGGCTCGCGACGACGACAAAAGGGAGGATCGCCAAGCAGGAGAGTTCCCAGAGGTCCGCGACTGCTTCATGATCTACGGAGGGCATGCGGCAAACGCCTCGGCTCGGCATCGTAAGCAAGAGCGTCGGGAGGTCTGCTCGGTGAAGGTGGCGGCGCCAGTCTACCTAGACTGGTCCGACAAGCCCATCACCTTCGACCGGGATGACCACCCCGACCACGTGCCGAGCCCAGGGAAGTACCCGCTCGTCGTCGATCCCGTCATCGGCGACGTCAGGCTCACCAAGGTCCTGATGGATGGAGGCAGCTGCCTCAACATCATCTACACCGAGACCCTCAGGCTCCTGCGCGTCGATCTGTCAACCGTCCGAGCAGGCGCTGCGCCCTTCCACGGGATCGTCCCCGGGAAGCGCGTCCAGCCCCTCGGACAGCTCGACCTCCCAGTCTGCTTCGGAACCCCCTCCAACTTCCGAAGGGAGACTTTGACGTTCGAGGTGGTCGGGTTCCGAGGAACCTACCACGCAGTGTTGGGAAGGCCATGCTACGCGAAGTTCATGGCCATCCCCAACTACACCTACCTGAAGCTCAAGATGCCGGGCCCCAACGGGGTCATCACCGTCGGCCCCACGTACAAACACGCATTCGAATGCGATGTGGAGTGCGTGGAGTACGCCGAGGCCCTCGCCGAGTCCGAGGCCCTCATTGCCGACCTGGAAAGCCTCTCCCGAGAGGTACCGGACGTGAAGCGACATGCCGGCAACTTCGAGCCAGCGGGGACGGTTAAGGCCGTCCCTCTCAACCCCAGTGGCGACACCTCCAAGCATGTCCGGATCAGTTCTGGGCTCGGCCCCAAATAAGAAGCAGTACTCGTCGACTTTCCTCGCGCAAACGTCGACATTTTTGCGTGGGGTCCCTCGGGCATGCCCGGCATGCCGAGGGATGTCACCGAGCACTCGCCGGATATCTGGGCAGGAGCCTGACTCGCCAAACGGCCTCTGCGCGAACAACGCCCGGGGGCTGCGCCCTTTCCCCACTCACACATAAGAATCAGTCATCAAGGAAGGGTCGGCCTCGCCCTGGCAGAGCCCGACCCTCCCTCGGGGGCTAAAAAGGGGGAACCCCTCTCGTCGAGTTTGGACGTACCGTTCCGCGTCAGAAAAACTCTTTTTTCGGTCAAGAAGGGTTTTTTGCGTTCTCCCGGATGCGTCAGAAGCAGGGTCCTGAGGAGCGAACTTGGGTACGAGTAAATGGCGAGACCGACTGAGCTGGGGAACACCTATGCCTCCGGGCTAGGGACACCTCACTCGTCGCCTGCCACGAAAAAGGACCCAGCTCGGGAAATCACCCTGTTGTCGACACTACGGGCCAGGCACGAAAATCGAAACGAAAAGGAGCATGACTTCACGGAAGAGAAGTAAAATGTCCAGGCCTCGGTGGCCGCGGCAAATCACACATCCAACAGAAATTGTCCCAACAAAAATCAGGCGTCGCCTCGGGCAGGAGCCGCGCCCTCAACTCCACCCCCGCCGTCGGTAAGGTCCGCCTCCGCTTCCGGCGGCGGCGCAGGAGGAAGAATCTCCGCTTTGAAGACGGTCGCCAGCGCCGCGCTCGGACCCGCAGCGACCGCGTCGAGTCGCTGAACCTCCGCCAGGGCCGCCTCGTCTTCGTCAGGCAGGCAGTACCCCTCGCTGACCCGCTCCAAGTCCACGACGTAGTGGGAAGCGAGCACGGCGAAGGCCCGCCTGACGCCGTGGTGCAGCGCCCCGCGGACTTTACCGCGCGCGTAATCACCTAGGGCTTGAAGACGGCTTTGGGGAGAGCTTCCTGAAGGGACGTCGCCGGGACCGAGTTTCCGATAGACCTCCGAGACGGCCTCGGACATGGCCGCGAGATCGGCCTCCCTCTGCTCAGCAGCCCCGTCGAGCGCCTCGGCAAGTGCCTTGGCAGACTCGTCGAGGGCAGACTCGAGCTCTGCGAACAACCAGAAGAAAGACCTCAAACACAAGCGGAAGAAACGGACAAGATCGAGAACCGAGGACGGTCGAGCCATACCTCTGGCTCGGACGCGCTGCTCCGAGGCTGCGACTTGGGCTGCGGCCAGATCGGCCGCAAGGATCTTGGCCCGGCTCTCGGCCTCGGCAGCCTGGCCCCGAGTTTGGTCCCGCTCCTCGGCAACCTAGGCGAGCTCCGACCGCCGTTGTAGCACCTCCGTGCGCGCTGCCGCCGCCTCGGCCTTCAGGTCAGCGCAGAGCAACTGGAGGTCCGCTATCTTAGCGTCCTGCTGAAAAAGGCGCGCGGTAGCCCCGGCGAGCGAAGTCCTCAGGGACCGCAGCGAGCCCCAAACGACGGCCTCGCGGCGAATGAACGACGACTTGGCAGCGCTCCGGTCCGTCAGATCCTGGAAAGGAAAACAAGATATCACGACGAACGCCTCACTCGCAGAAGCAAGAAGGTATGCCTGAAACCATTACCTGAAGGATTTTGGGGACGTCCCCGCAGAGAACCTCCAGCGACGATCGGAGCAACCCCACTGTCGCCTCCGCACGCTTGCGGAGCTCGTCCCAGGACTGGTCCTCCTCTTCGTCGTCAAGAACGAAGATAGGGCCCGAAGCCTCACGGGTCCGGAATCGGAGCAACTGGCCCCGGGCCTCGGGGCTCCGCTGCACAGCGACAAGGCTGCCGCCCGCCCGGAAGCACTGCGCGTCCGCGCCCACCTCTTCCGAGGCTCCGGGCGCCGACGCTGCGGCCGTCTTGACGCCGGCGGCAACCGTACGCTCTCCGACTGGGACGGTGCCAACTGCGGTAGCGGCAGACGCCGGCATGGCCGACATGGCAGGCGAGCTCGGGACCGCATCGGCGCCGGCCGCCTCCCCGATCACGATGGCCACCTCGGCAGAGGAGCCCGCCTCGGGGACCTGCTCCCCCGGAACATGCGACGCCTGAGCCCCGTGCGGCGGAGCACCCTGCGAAAGGGTCGGCCGAGCGGCAGGGCCCGAGGTGGCGCCAGCTGCCTGGACCAACGCCGTCTTGAGGGCCTTCCGAGGCGCCAGGTCAGTAGGGCCATGGCTCCGTTTGCTGGAGAAAACAAGAAAGGGAAAATCACGGCCCAGACATATGAATGAAGCGCCGGGACGGAGACATTCCAAGGTACCTACCCGCTCCGGACCATGATCCACGGTGTCTGGGGGGAGGTCTCTTGGCTCCCGCTTCCTGGAACCACCGCCGAGGTCCGCCTCACCAACAGCCCCGGCGCCGCCCTCGCCTCGGACGCCCCTGAGGCCCGGGAGGCGGACTGCCCAGGCGCCGCCATGGCAACCTGAGGATCGCTCCCCCATGCTGCCGGCGCGGGCGACGGTTCCCGAGGAACGGACCCCTCGGCCCGGCCCCCTGGAGTCGCGTCGGCTCCTCTAGCCGAAGGGTCAAGAACCCCCTCGGGTAGCCCCCGCCCCTCAGGTCGGGGATCCGGCGCCTCGGCTCCAGGGACCGACGACGTAGGCCCGCTCGGGGGCTGACTCGACGACTCCCGGCCACATCCCAAGCCGGGGCTGAGGCCGAGACGAGCGGCCATGTCGTCTCCTCCTCTTCGTCGTCGTCGTCGTCATCATCGGACGTCTCCGGCGACAGCTCCCTGGGAAGTCCTTCCCTCTCCTGCTGACGACGGCGTTTCTCCAGGGCGTCCCGAGCCCGCCTCCGCCTGCGGGCCCGGGCCTTCTCCGCATCCTTTTTCTTCTTCTCCTCCTCCGCGGCGACCCGCCGCGCCGCACGACCCACCGCGTCCTCCGGGACCGGCGGCAGGGAGGGTTTGTGCCGCCCCACCTCCTAAAAAGGGGGGAGAAAGAAACCCGATAGTGAGAATCAGGAGCAACCCGATATGTGAAGAAGGAAGGGACGAACACTCACCAGAGCGACGCACCCCTGGTCGGGGCGCATTCGAGGCTGGGAGAAGGCGTGGGGGTCCGGCTTCCCCATCGCGGCCGACACCCGCCGGTGGAGGGCATCGTGGGGAAGAGGATCAGGGGACATCCGTGACCCCTCCCAGTCGGCCTCCTGGGTCATCTCCCAAAGCGACAACCGCCGCTCCGCCAGGGGGAGCACCCTCCGGCGGTGGATGGCGGCAACCACTCCCGCGGCGGTGAGCCCTTCCTCCCGCAACGCCTTCAGGGCCTGGAGAAGAGGTTCGAGTTTCTTCTGCCTCTCGTGCGGAGTCCCGTGGCGCCAGGTGTCGGGGGCGACGGTGACAACCCGCTGAGAGAACGGCGGGAGCGACCCTCCGTCATTCCGGAGGTAGAACCACCGGCGCTGCCAACCCTTGTTTGAGGATGAAAGGACGGCAGGGATATACTGCAACGACCGCGACTGCCTCAGCAAGAGGGTGCAGCCGCCGGCCCGCACCGCCGCACGGACCTTCCTCTCCCCCGTCGACGAAGCAAAAAGCTCGGCAAAGAAGAGGTGAGTCCACAAATCCCAATGGGGGGCGATCCCCAGATACCCCTCGCACACCGCTACAAAGATAGCGGCTTGCGCGATGGAGTTGGGAGTGAGGTTGTGCAGTTCCACCCCGTAGTGGAACAGGATGGCCCGCATGAAGCGGCTCGACGGCACACCAAATCCCCGCTCATGGAAGGAGATGAAGCTCACGACATACCCCGGCGGAGGGGATGGAGCGACTCCGCCCGCGGGAGGAATCCATTCCGGCCGCTCCTTATCGGTGAGGGGGCAGAGCAAACCCTCGCCGACGAGGTCCTCCAGATCACCCGCCGTCACCGTGGAGAAGGGCCACGGGTCGCGCGGCGGGAGGATGGTCACCCGGTCAGCCATCGCCAAGGCAGAAGGGGCGGCGGCGTGAAGGACAGGGGAGGGCGGTTTCCTTTTCCTGGCTAGATCTCTCAGGCTGCAAAAAACCTGAGAAGGAGGCGAGAAGTGGAGTCGAGAACCGTCACTGGACCCTCTCCGGGGCACATAAAGGCCAAGGTCAAGACGGTTCCAACGTACCGCCCGAACCGGACGCGGGGTTCAAAAAACGCGAAGCGAAACAGCCGTTCCTCGAACGGCTCGCGCACGCAACGGCAGCCTCGCCGACCGCTTACCCCGGCGCATTAACTCCGCGGTGGAACAGGTGACGTTTCTGGCAGGGGCAGCTGGCGACGCTTCGCCTCCGCCAAAACGACCACGCCGAAAAAGGTACGCCACGACGTTCAATTTCGAATCCTTTTTCCCTTTTCCTTCTTTCTCTATCTCTTGCAACAGGGACCGAGAAGGGGGATAACCCCAAAGGGATCCTTCCCCGTGAAGGAACTAGGCTCCGAGCCTCCCTACTGATTAGGGGTTCGAAGGCTGGCCCCCCGAAGGGTTCAACAGCCGCCTCAGATCGCGTGGGCCCGACACCCACTACTGGTCAGGGGTTCGAAGGTCGGCCTCCCGAAAGGTTCCACGACCACCTCAGGCTACTCGGGCTCCGTGCCCCCTACTGATCAGGGGTTCGAAGGCTGGCCTGTCGAAGGGTTCACAGTCGCCTCAGACGCCGAGCGAGGGATGACCAGGGGTACGTTCGATACATAACCAAGGCTCGGGCTGCGCTCCCGAGGTACCCTAGGACATTTCCGAGACCAGCGGGAACGACTCTGTAACGGAATCCCATCGGAGGGAGGCAACGAGCCCTCGGACCCCGTCGCTAGGGGACCGGGTCCGGCAGATCACTCGCAGGTACTTTTGGGCGTGCCTCCGGGCCCCTAGCCGACCCCCAACGAACGGAGCACGGACGTCCACTCGGATTACCCGATTGCAGCTCACCGGAGACACCATGTTCGGTGCCCATCGAGGGTAACATGGCGCACTCCCCCCCTCCTCCTTGCGGAAAGGCGACGTAGGGGCGTATATAAAAAAGCCGAGTCTGTCCCTGATCGTCCTCTCGCTCCGTGCGGAGGCTCGGGGGCTGCTCTCGCAAACCCGGCTCCGGCCAAACCGTTGACAGCGTCAACATACCAGCCCGAGAACTTGGGCCCCGACAGTGCACCTGGGCTACGCCCTGCTCGCATGAGGGAACCGCCAGACCGGCCGAGGCATTACGCGAGGCATTAAGACCTCGAAGGAGTGAAACCACTCCTCCGAGGCCTCGGGGGCTACACCCGGCGGGTGCGCTCGCGCGCACCCACCGGAACAAAGTACCTCCGAGAAAGGCTGGTCCCCTTGCAAAAAAGTGCGACGCAAGCCTCCAAGCGAGTGTTAACACTCTCTTCGAGGCTCGGGGGCTACTGTCGGGGACCATAATTAGGGGTACCCTCAAGACGCCTAATTCTCAGCTGGTAACCCCCATCAGCATAAAGCTGCAAAGGCCTGATGGGTTTGATTAAGTCAGGGATCAGTCCATACGAGTGACTCGATCACGCCACGCCCGAGCCTAGCCTCGGGCGAGGGCAGCCGACCCTAAGATGACTCCGTCTCGCCTGAGGTCTCCTCTTTCACGGCAGACGCATCACCGGCTCGCCCGAGGCCCCGCCTTCGATAAGAAGTAACCCTGACTAAATCACCGCGCCAACCGACCGAGTCACCGGGGCGTTTAACGCAAAAGGTAAGACCGACGGGCGACAAAACTCCGCTCCGCCCGACCCAGGGCTCGGACTCGGGCTAAGGCCCCGGAAGACGGCGAACTCCGCTCCGCCCGACCCAGGGCTCGGACTCGGGCTAAGGCCCCGGAAGACGGCGAACTCCGCTCCGCCCGACCCAGGGCTCGGACTCGGGCTAAGGCCCCGGAAGACGGCGAACTCCGCTCCGCCCGACCCAGGGCTCGGACTCGGGCTAAGGCCCCGGAAGACGACGAACTCCGCCTCGCCCGACCCAGGGCTCGGACTCCGCCTCGGCCTCTGCCGAACGACCTCCGCCTCGCCCGACCCAGGGGTTCGGGCTCGGCCTCTGTCTTGCAGGACGGACTCGACCTCGACTTCGGAGGAGCCTCCACGACGCACGACCTAGGACGCAAGACCGCCACGTCAACAGGAAGCGCCATCATCACCCTGCCCTGAGCCGACTTGGGTCGCAGAGAACAAGACCGGCGTCCCATCTGGCCAGCTACGCCAGATAGGCAATGATGGCGCCCCGCTAGACCATGACGACGGCGGCTCTCAGCTCCCTTACGAAAGCAGGAGGACGTCAGCAAGGACCCAGCCACTCCGACAGCTGTCCCCCCCGTCCAGCTCCGTTACTCCTCCAACCGCCACGACGCCACACCAACAGGGTGCCAAGATCTCTCCGGCTGCCACCTTGGCATGTATTTAGGGCGCTAGCTCTCCCTCGCTAGACACGTAGCGCCTTGCTACACCCCCATTTTGTACACCTGGATCCTCTCCTTACGACTATAAAAGGAAGGACCAGGGCCTTCTTAGAAGAGGTTGGCCTCGCGGGGACGAAGGGCAGGGGCAGGCGCTCTCTCGGGGCCGCTCGCTCCCCTCACCTCGCGCGGACGCTTGTAACCCCCTACTGCAAGCGCACCCGACCTGGGCGCGGGACGAACACGAAGGCCGCGGGAATTCTCCGACTCCCTCGTCGCGACCCGGCTCCGGCCACCGACCTCTCGCTCTACTCCCCCCTTCGCGCTCGCCCACGCGCTCGACCCATCTGGGCTGGGGCACGCGGCACTCTCACTCGTCGGCTCGGGGACCCCCCGGTCTCGGAACGCCGACACTCTGAGTAGGCATCGAGGAAAGACAGGGTTTCGCACCCTGCAGTGGAGTCCACGATTTGATCGATGCGAGGTAGAGGGTAGGGGACTTTCGGACATGCTTTGTTGAGACCAGTATAGTCTACACACATCCGCCATTTCCCCCCTTTTTTCCTCACAAGTACAGGGTTGGCAAGCCACTCAGGGTGGAATACCTCTTTAATGAACCCTGCTGCCATCAGCTTGTGGATCTCCTCGCTTATCACCCTGCGCCTTTCCTCGTCGAATCGGCGCAGAGGCTGTCTGACCGGTCGGGCCCCGGCCCAAATATCCAGCGAGTGCTCGGCGACATCCCTCGGTATGCCGGGCATGTCCGAGGGACTCCACGCAAAGACGTCGGCGTTTGCGCGGAGAAAGTCGACGAGCACTGCTTCCTATTTGGGGTCGAGCCCGGAACCGATCCGGATCTGCTTGGAGGTGTCGCCACTGGGGTCGAGAGGGACGGCCTTAACCGTCTCCGCTGGCTCGAAGTTGCCGGCATGTCGCTTCACGTCCGGCACCTCTCGGGAGAGGCTTTCCAGGTCGGCAATGAGGGCCTCGGACTCGGCGAGGGCCTCGGCGTACTCCACGCACTCCACATCGCATTCGAATGCGTGCTTGTACGTGGGGCCGACGGTGATGACCCCGTTGGGGCCCGGCATCTTGAGCTTTAGGTAGGTGTAGTTGGGGACGGCCATGAACTTCGCGTAGCATGGCCTTCCCAACACTGCGTGGTAGGTTCCTCGGAACCCGACCACCTCGAACGTCAAGGTCTCCCTTCGGAAGTTGGAGGGTGTTCCGAAGCAGACAGGAAGGTCGATCTGCCCGAGGGGCTGGACGCGCTTCCCGGGGATGATCCCATGGAAGGGCGCAGCGCCTGCTCGGACGGATGACAGACCGACGCGCAGGAGCCTGAGGGTCTCGGCGTAGATGATGTTGAGGCAGCTGCCCCCATCCATCAAGACCTTGGTGAGCCTGACGTCGCCGATGACGGGGTCGACGACGAGCGGGTACTTCCCCGGGCTCGGCACGTGGTCGGGGTGGTCGTCCCGGTCGAAGGTGATGGGCTTATCGGACCAGTCTAGATAGACTGGCGCCGCCACCTTCACCGAGCAGACCTCCCGACGCTCTTGCTTACGATGCCGAGCCGAGGCATTCGCCACATGCCCTCCGTAGATCATGAAGCAGTCGCGGACCTCTGGGAACTCTCCTGCTTGGCGATCTTCCTTCTTGCCGTCGTCGTGAGCCCTGCCACCCTCTGCGGGTGGCCCGACCCTGTGGAAGTGGCGCCGAAGCATGACGCATTCCTCGAGGGTGTGCTTGACAGGCCCCTGATGATAGGGGCACGTCTCCTTGAGTGCCTTGTCGAAGAGGTTAGCACCTCCGGGGGGCTTCCGAGGGTTCTTGTGCTCGGCGGCGGCGACAAGGTCTGCATCGGGAACGTCGCGTTTCGCTTGCGACTTCCTCCTGCCTTTCTTCTTGGCGCCGCGCGGAGCAGACGCCTCGGGAGCATCTTCCGACGGGCGGCCCTGGGGCTGCTTGTCCTTTCGGAAGATGGCCTCTACCGCCTCCTGGCCGGAGGCGAACTTGGTGGCGATGTCCATCAGCTCGCTCGCCCTGGTGGGGGTCTTGCGACCCAACTTGCTCACCAGGTCACGGCAGGTGGTGCCGGCGAGGAACGCGCCGATGACATCGGAGTCGGTGATGTTGGGCAGCTCGGTGCGCTGCTTCGAGAACCGCCGGATGTAGTCCCGGAGAGACTCTCCCGGCAGTTGCCGACAGCTTCGGAGATCCCAGGAATTCCCGGGGCGCACGTATGTGCCCTGGAAGTTGCCGGCGAAAGCCTGGACCAGATCCTCCCAGTTGGAAATCTGCCCCGGAGGCAGGTGCTCCAACCAGGCACGAGCAGTGTCGGAGAGGAACAGGGGGAGGTTTCGGATGATGAGGTTGTCATCGTCCGTCCCACCCAGTTGACAGGCCAGGCGGTAGTCCGCGAGCCACAATTCCGGTCTTGTTTCCCCCGAGTACTTCGTGATAGTAGTCGGGGGTCGGAATCGGGGCGGAAACGGCGCCCGCCGAATGGCTCGGCTGAAGACCTGCGGACCGGGTGGTCCGGGCGAGGGACTCCGATCCTCCCTGCTGTCGTAGCGTCCCCCACGCCTGGGGTGATAGCCTCGGCGCACCCTTTCGTCGAGGCGTGCCCGACGGTCGCGATGAGGGTGCTCGTCGCCGAGGTGGCCCGGGGCCGCAGGCGCGGTGTTGCGCGTGCGCCCGGTGTAGACCGAGGCTTCCCGCGTGAGTCGGGAAGTCGCGGCACGAGGTTCCGAGGGGTATCCCTGCCTTCGGGAGGCAGAGCTCTCGGCCCGCCGGGCCGCAGCGCCTTCCAGGAGATGCTTGAGTTCTCCCTGGATTCACCGACCCTCGGTGGTTGATGACTCCGGCATCGCGCGGAGGAGCATCGCTGCAGCGGCCAGGTCCTGACCGGTTCCGCCGGATGCGGGTGGTGGTCTGTCCCTGGCATCGTTGGCGACGCGGTGCTGGAGACCTTGGGGCAGGTGACGCATTCCTCCGGCCGGGGGCTGGCTCGCCCATACCTGCCCGATGTTCTGGCGGATCGCCTCGAGCGCTCCTGCTCCCTCATCGAGCCCGGCCTGCGCCCCGCGGACTTGCTCGAGCTGTGGGTCGTAACCCCCTGCCGGAACGGGGACCACAGCTAGCTCCCGCGGGATGTCGGCGCGAGGCGCTGGCCTAGGGGGATCACCTTCCTCCGGCATGCCGAGACAGCCGCCTCCGGAGGGATCCCCTAGCTCGATGTGGAAACATTCGCGGCTCGGGCCGCAGTCCTTGTCGTCAAGGCTGCGGCTGCCGTCGGAACAGTCGGAGAGGCAGTAGTCACATGCGGTCATGAAGTCCCGCATGGCACTAGGGTTGCCAGATCCGGAGAAATCCCAGCAGATGCTGGGGTCGTCATCTTCCTCGGACCCAGAGGGTCCGTAGGTCGAGACACCCGTCAATCGGTCCCAAGGCGACCGCACACGAAACCCCAGAGAGGTTGCACTCGCCTCAACGTGAGCGCCCGCCAAAGCGAGGTCGCCAGGCAGGTTGAGGCCGAGTCGAAATGACGAAAGATGGGTAGCAGTCGGTACCTTTCTGTCGACGAGGAGCGATGAAGTCACGTCGGGGGCTGATCGCGCCGTCGTCTTGGGTGCGAGGGCGACGTCCTGCAGGCCCTTTGCGAGCGTGCTGGCGTCGTCCGCCTGCTCGGGGTCGACGTGCTGCGGGGGGATGGCGCTCGCCTTTGCCTCGAACGCGAGGGCGACGCTTGGCGTGTCCTCCGTCGGGGCGCCGGGGATGTCGATTTGCTCGACAGCCGTCGGAGCGCGGCCTCCCGCTCGGCCCTGGTTGCCTCGCCTCCTCCTCCTCCGATGGCGAGGGAGAGGATGGGGCGAGCTCGAAAGTTGTCCTTCCCCCACGCGGGAAAGACATCGTCGATTCCGCCGCCGGCGAGCGGGCTGTCTGCCACCATTGTCGCTGTCGCGCGGCGGTGGAAGGAGTATCATGTCGTAGCCGCTGTCGAGAGACGTGAACTCGAGACTCCCGAAACGGAGCACCGATCCGGGTTGAAGAGGTCGTTGGAGACTGCCCATCTGGAGCTTGACGGGAATCTACTCGTCAACACGCAGCAGGCCCCTACCTGGCGCGCCAACTGTCGGCGTTCCGAGACCGGGGGGTCCCCGAGCCGACGAGTGAGAGTGCCGCGTGCCCCAGCCCAGATGGGTCGAGCGCGTGGGCGAGCGCGAAGGGGGGAGTAGAGCGAGAGGTCAGTGGCCGGAGCCGGGTCGCGACGAGGGAGTCGGAGAATTCCCGCGGCCTTCGTGTTCGTCCCGCGCCCAGGTCGGGTGCGCTTGCAGTAGGGGGTTACAAGCGTCCGCGCGAGGTGAGGGGAGCGAGCGGCCCCGAGAGAGCGCCTGCCCCTGCCCTTCGTCCCCGCGAGGCCAACCTTCTCTAAGAAGGCCCTGGTCCTTCCTTTTATAGTCGTAAGGAGAGGATCCAGGTGTACAAAATGGGGGTGTAGCAAGGTGCTACGTGTCTAGCGAGGGAGAGCTAGCGCCCTAAGTACATGCCAAGGTGGCAGCCGGAGAGATCTTGGCACCCTGTTGGTGTGGCGTCGTGGCTGTTGGAGGAGTAACGGAGCCGGACGGAGGGACAGCTGTCGGAGTGGCTGGGCCCTTGCTGACGTCCTCCTGCTTTCGTAAGGGAGCTGGGAGCCGCCGTCGTCATGGTCTAGTGAGGCGCCATCATTGCCTATCTGGCGGAGCTGGCCAGATGGGACGCCGGTCTTGTTCTCTGTGACCCAAGTCGGCTCAGGGCAGGGTGATGATGACGCTTCCTGTTGACGTGGCGGTCTTGTGTCCTAGGTCGGGCGTCGTGGAGGCTCCTCCGAAGTCGAGGTCGAGTCCGTCCTGCAAGACAGAGGCCGAGCTCGAACCCCTGGGTCGGGCGAGGCGGAGGTCGTTCGGCAGAGGCCGAGGCGGAGTCCGAGCCCTGGGTCGGGCGAGGCGGAGTTCGTCGTCTTCCGGGGCCTTAGCCCGAGTCCGAGCCCTGGGTCGGGCGGAGCGGAGTTCGCCGTCTTCCGGGGCCTTAGCCCGAGTTCGAGCCCTGGGTCGGGCGGAGCGGAGTTCGCCGTCTTCCGGGGCCTTAGCCCGAGTTCGAGCCCTGGGTCGGGCGGAGCGGAGTTCGCCGTCTTCCGGGGCCTTAGCCCGAGTCCGAGCCCTGGGTCGGGCGGAGCGGAGTTTGGTCACCCGTCGGTCTTACCTTTTGCGTTAAACGCCCCGGTGACTCGGTCGGTTGGCGCGGTGATTTAGTCAGGGTTACTTCTTATCGAAGGCGGGGCCTCGGGCGAGCCGGTGATGCGTCTGCCGTGAAAGAGGAGACCTCAGGCGAGACGGAGTCATCTGAGGGTCGGCTGCCCTCGCCCGAGGCTAGGCTCGGGCGTGGCGTGATCGAGTCACTCGTATGGACTGATCCCTGACTTAATCAAACCCATCAGGCCTTTGCAGCTTTATGCTGATGGGGGTTACCAGCTGAGAATTAGGCGTCTTGAGGGTACCCCTAATTATGGTCCCCGACAAGCGTATAACATACCTTGTTGGAGAGAGCCTTAGGGCCTGTTTGGGAATGCAATTTTAAAATATTATAGTTTTGAGTACCATAGTTTAAAATTGTACATGACATAAATACTACGGTATTGTTTTACCACAGTAAAACTGCAGTATTGCTCAAAATCGAGCTTTGTTTGGTTCTATTGGAAAAACAAAGTATATGTAGAGAGAAGAGAAGAAAAGTGAGGTCCCGAGTGGAGTTTCGAAAACTCTAAAAATAATACAGTTTGGGTAAACCATGATATTTAAAACTGAGTTTTGACTATACAAACCAAACATTTTTTAAGCTTCAATACTATAGTATCATCAAATACTACAGTATTGTTTCAAAACTGCAAAAATACTACAATTCCAAACAGGACCTTAGTTTCAAAAGACACGATCAACTGAGGATAAATGTCAACGTTACGTATGTAGGCCCCTAAGGAGCCATGCATGCCTTTATTTCTGGTTGCCTCGCCTTCTCCTGCGCATGGATCTGTTGAATCCAATCCAATCCCACCCCAACCAAAAACCTCCACACAGAGGTGGATCGGAGCACCGTACCGTGCGTGGTGGTCCTGTCCTGATACATGTTCCTGCGTGCACCGCACATCGTCGTCGAGTACTAGGATGTTTTTTGTTTTTTTTGGGGAGGGGTATCACAGCGAGTCCTGCCACGAGCTAGCCTCCAACACTTGTTAACCTTCTGTACATGGATTGCTTAACCTAGTCGATCCATCAGCCAGACATGTAGAATTCTCTCTTTTTTTAAAAAAAGAGAGAATTCAAGGCGACGGAGGAGAAGAAGGAGGAGTCTACATCAAGTGGATAACCAATCGACGCCTCTAAGCTCGACAATGAGGAAATGGCGCTTATCATCAAAAGCTTCCGCCAAATCCTCAAGCAAAGGAGGGAGAAAGACTACAAGTCCCGCTCCAAGAAAGTTTGCTACAAATGTGGTAAGCCCGGTCATTTCATTGCTAAATATCCATTATCTAGTGATAGTGACAGGGGCGACGACAAGAAAGGGAGAAGAAAGGAGAAGAAGAGACACTACAAGAAGAGGGGCGGCGATGCCCATGTGTGCCGCGAGTGGGATTCCGAGGAAAGCTCCTCTGACTCCTCCTCCGACGAGGACGCCACCAACATCGCCGTCACCAAGGGACTTTGAAAGACGCCTAGAGGGGGGGTGAATAGGGCGAAACTGAAATTTACAAAATTAATCACAACTACAAGCCGGGTTAGCGTTAGAAATAATAATGAGTCCGAGAGAGAGGGCGCAAAATAAATCGCAAGCGAATGAAGAGTGTGACACACGGATTTGTTTTACCGAGGTTCGGTTCTCGCAAACCTACTCCCCGTTGAGGTGGTCACAAAGACCGGGTCTCTTTCAACCCTTTCCCTCTCTCAAACGGTCCCTCGGACCGAGTGAGCTTCTCTTCTCAAATCAACCGGGAACAAAACTTCCTCGCAAGGACCACCACACAATTGGTGTCTCTTGCCTTGGTTTACAATTGAGCTTTGATCACAAGAACAAATGAGGAAGAAAAGAAGCAATCCAAGCGCAAGAGCTCAAAAGAACACAACAAATCTCTCTCACTAATCACTAAAGGCTTGTGTCGAATTGGAGAGGATTTGATTACTTGGGTGTGTCTAGAATTGAATGCTAGAGCTCTTGTAAGGTGTAGAAGTGTGAAAACTTGGATGACTTGAATGAGGGGTGGTTGGGGGTATTTATAGCCCCAACCACCAAACTAGCCGTTTGGTGGAGGCTGTCTGTCGCATGGTGCACCGGACAGTCCGGTGCACACCGGATAGTGTCCGGTGCGCCAGCCACGTCACCAAGCCGTTGGGTTCCGGCCGTTGGAGCTCTGACTGCTGGGCCCCCCTAGATGTCCGGTGGCGCACCGGACATGTACTGTAGAGTGTCCGGTGCGCCACATCACGCGTGCCTGACTTCTGCGCGCTCTGGCGCGCATTTAATGCCGCTGCAGGTGACCGTTGGCGCCGAAGTAGCCGTTGCTCCGCCGTTACACCGGACAGTCCGGTGTACACCGGACATGTCCGGTGAATTATATCGGAGCGGATTCCCGAAGCTGGCGAGTTCAGAGTCGCATCTCCTTGGAGCACCGGACACTGTCCGGTGTACACCGGACAGTCCGGTGAATTATAGCGCGACGCCTCTGAGTTTTCTCGAAGGTGCGAAGTTCAGCTTGGAATCCCCTGGTGCACAGGACACTGTCCGGTGGCACACCGGACAGTCCGGTGCGCCCGACCAGGGTGCCTTCGGTTGTCTCTCTGCTCTTTTGTTTGAACCCTTTTTCTTGGTCTTTTTATTGGCTTATTGTGAATCTTTGGCACCTGTAGAACTCATAGACTTGGGCAAACTAGTTAGTCCAATTATTTATGTTGGGCAATTCAACCACCAAAATCAATTTAGGAATATAGGTGTAAGCCTAATTCCCTTTCAACTAGTGTCGTAGACTTTTTGTAGCATGGATCTTTAGTATCAACTTTAAGTCTTCAACTAAGATAAAAAAAATGAACTTCTCTAGCAATATTCTCTAAATTTCATCCCTAAAAGAAATATTCTCTGTCCTTTACAGAACACTCTAAAATATTATATACTCTATACGTTCACCATCTCCAGCAACATGTTCTAAATTTCGTCCTCTATATCTCATCCTCGATTTTTTTCCCAACCATCACATCTTTTTTTCTACTTGGGTTATAATTAGCATATTTATTAGGTGGCACAATATGCTAGAATTTATTCTATTCTTTACTATATTCATCAACATGCTAACGTGATGGCAACAGACAAGGTGTGTGCGTCCGCTATTCTAGCGGACCATTTCTCGTGCTCTGATTGAGAGAAAATAGAGCTCGTCGTTCGCTAAATATAGAGTACACGAGCATATAAAAGCAACTCCAATAGTTATGTAAATTTTAGCTCTCTAAATTACAGATTTAAGAAGTTGCTAAATGACTTTTAGAGTAAAAAAATGTGAGTTCTCCAATAGTTCTCTAAATATAGATTCTAATTTTGTTTTGTATTTATCCACATAAAAAATAAGTCACAAAAACTATATAATGCAGTCAACATTTTTGTTTAGGGAGTTGTTAAATGGTTGCCAAATGTAGAGAGAAAATGAGGTTAGATGACAAGTTGTTAAATTTAGAAAGTTCATTTAGAGAACTATTGGAGAATAGTTTTCATGTTAACTACCTAAATTATTGATTTAGGAAGTCTTTTAGAGAACTACTGGAGGTGCTCTAACAGACGGTTGTCGGAGAGAGCCTTAAGTTTCAAAAGACGCGATCAACTGAGGATAAATGTCAACGCTACGTATCTAGGCCCCCGAGGAGCGAGGAGCCACGCATGCATTTATTTCTGGTTGTCTCGCCTTCTCCTGCGCGCATGGATCTGTTGAATCCAATCCAATCCCACCCCAACCAAAAATCTCCACAGACCTCTCTGTGCACCGCCTATCGTCGTCGAGTACTAGGATGTTTTTTGTTTTTTTGGGGGGTATCACGGCGAGTCCTGCCACGAGCTAGCCTCCAACGCTTCTTACGACCTTCTGTAGACTGTAGTACATGGTTTGGTTAACCTGGTCGATCCATCAGCCAGACATGTAGAATTTTTTCTTTTTTTTAAAAAAAAAAATTACTATAGAGAAAGAGAGAGTACACACTACTACTAGTACAGGGCATGTCAGTCCGCCTCACATGCAATGCAATGCAAGCCCCGCGGGGCCCGGTGCGCCTGCCTCCGGGCTCGGGCCCACGGGTCACATGGCCTCGCGCGGGCCCCCACACGTCCACACACTGACACATTGACTGCGCCTACTCCCCCGTCTCCGTGGGCGCCTTTGACAGACGGATCGCAGTCGCTGACACTGACAGGGGGGCAGTGCCACGTCCCGGACCATTGCCGTCTGGGCCCCACGTGGCAGTGGGCGGTGTCACTCATCAGGTGCTGTGGCTGGGAAGACAGACACGAGCTGCTGGTTCCTCCTGTTGGGGAGCAGGGCAGGGCAGCGGTGCACTTATTAAAGTCTTAATTAAAGCCGTATTAGATCAGGGCATCCTCCTAATGATTACTAGTAGTCAGTCAAGCTGGGCCTACTGCCGGTCGCTGTCAGTGCGTAATTAAGGCTGGTGTTTGTCGGTAATCATCATCCGTTCAGGTGTCTAGTAGTACGGCAGCTGTAGCTCTGAAACTGAAGGAGTGGCCGCCGCTCCGTAATTAGAGGGTGGGAGGGAGACCCTTGCAGCCGCGAATGCCAGCCAGTCAGTGTCAGTCACATGCATGTGCATGTGCGCCACTGGCTCGTCCAAATGGCCGTAGTCGTAGAGACCAATCTGCTCGGATGAATCGGGTCGCGCATTCGTTCCGAGAGACACATGGCCCGGCCCACCAGGGCAATCCCAGCCCCCCGTAAGCAGCAGAAGTCGGCCCACCAGAGTGACTTATTGGGTTCCATCCGAGCCTTGTTTATTTTTCGTCTTCCGCCTCTGCCATCACGCAGCGTGACACCCAAAACACATTCTGTATTTCTTTTCTTTTTTGCCGCTGACCATCTTGCCAGAAAGAATCTTTAGGATATGCATGGTGAGTGGGCTGGACATAATATAAATACCAAAAAAGAAAAGCAAAAAAAAAAAACCCTTTGCTTTGCGCCTTTGCCAATCCGTCGGTCGTGTTCTCCACCACCATCCTCCCTTGCATGCATGTCCTGCTTTTCATCTTTGATTAGGTTTTGTTCCTTAAGGTTTTGCTCAGCTCCCATCATCTCCTTTTAATTTTGCATTGCTTACTGTGTAAGTAACCAAGCATATAACGACACAATTATGGATATCATTCGGATTCACACACATGGTTTATTCTTTGTTTCTTCTTCTTTTTTTTCTCTCTCTTTCACAAAGCACTCAGCAGGCCACTTCCTTTCCCGGTTCCTTTCTTTAAGCGTAGTATATATATGTATTTGTGTGCCGCATGCCAAAGTTACCCTAGATCGAGCTAGGGGCAAACCTGTCCTTTGTCCGATGGCGGCAAAAGCATTACCAGCTACGTACTATGCATGAGAGATTATATATATTGGTGAAATGCAGAGCCACAGGCTGTGTGTAAACTCTTTCGATTTGCTGTGTACGTAACATAGGGACTAGTAGCCACCATGTGCGTGCGTTTTTGGATTTTTTTTTCATTAATATTATTATCTTTTGTTGTTTCTTGCATCGCCAGCTGGATTGTTATGTTATTCTGAAGACAATGGTCATATATACACCCTGTAATAAGTTATTACACACATGGCTGTAGCCCTGCTCAGGGGCGAAGCTAGGTTCAACACTGTGGATGCAAATGCACCCCCACAAAATACCAATCCTATAGATTTAGTTAAAATTTCACCATATATGCATCCCTAGAAAAAAAATTTATGCACCCACAAGACTAAATGCACCCTCCTCAGTTTTGCTCTAGCTTCGCCACTGGCCCTGCTGTGAGTCGTTCATTCCCATGTAGTAAGAACCGGCCTCCCATGAGCGACAAGTTTAAAAGCAGGCCAGCAGGGGGTATAGCAGAAGAAGCTACGCAGACAAGGCGTGCAGCCGTCGGTTCGGTAGCTGGTGACGACAGGAACACCGTACGCGCGCGCATTGCCTGCCGCCGGCCGCCGCAACAGGAAGCTAGTAGCAGTAGCAGCCTACGTACTAGCGTGCGTACGTAGCAATGGCAGCACGGCCTGTGGCAGCAGCAGTGCTCCTGCTGTTCCTGCAACTGGCGTGGTGGTCCTCGTCGTACCCCGGCGTGCAGGTCCTTGCCGACGCCGCCGTGCTCGGTCGGAAGGCCGCGGGCCTCCTCCTCGCCATGGGCGACGGCGACGACGACAACGACAACGAAGCGGCTGCGGAGAGCAGTGTCAATGTGGCGGGTGGGCCGGGGAGGTACGCCGTGATCTTCGACGCCGGCAGCACGGGGACCCGGATGCACGTCTTCAGGTTCGACAACCACATGGACCTGGTCGGGATCGGCCACGGCATCGAGTTCTTCGCCAAGGTATATATAGATATAGATAGATAGATATATACAGCCTCATCCGATCCATCGCATTCACAGCATATATATGGAGACAAACCCGTGTTTCCCTACGTACTACGGGTTGTACAATGCAATTCTACATTTCTACGCCGTGGATTCCAATAAACTACGTGTACTCATGTCGTCGTCGGCGTTGTTTAATTTGGTGCCGCACCGAATGCAGGTGAAGCCAGGGCTGAGCTCATACGCTGGTGAACCCCAGGAAGCCGCCAACTCCATACTACCTCTCATCAACAAGGCCAAGAGGGTCGTCCCTTCCGAGCTAATCGAGAAAACCCCTCTTAAGCTAGGAGTACGTGAAACAAAAATCGCTACTTTTTTTTACCCCTCGAGCTAGCTAATTAAGTGTGTCACATGCACACATACTACTACTGTAAACATCAAATAATGCGTGGTCGCGGTTCTATGTATATATATATCATCTATCGCTGCCATTATCTTGTCGTCGTCGTCGTGCCGGCGGCCGACGGACGGACGGATCGATCTTCAGGCAACTGCTGGGCTGAGACTCATCGGAGACGAACAGGCGGACAAGATTCTTGAAGCGGGTAATGTGTAACGCGTACACATGCATCATTGCATGCTAGTATGCTACTAGCTGATTAATTACCCATCATATCGTAATAACAGAGAGAATAATCAACATGGATATTAATTCCAAACGCATGCATACAGGTCAGGGATCTCGTGCACGCCAAATCCAAGAGGCAGTTCCAGTACAACCCCGACTGGATCAACGTGATCGAAGGATACCAGGAAGGGTCATATCTATGGGTATGTCCGTGTGTATGTATTGTATGGCTTGGTTTTTGGCAGCTATACGCATACATGTCGATCTGTCTCTGTTCTTTACAATCTTTGCACATATGCATGTGTAATAGGTTGCTCTGAACTACCTGCTGGACAAGCTGGGAGTGGGGGACTACTCGCAGACGGTGGGGGTGGTGGACATGGGAGGCGGGTCCCTGCAGATGGCCTACGCCATCTCCGCAAAAGATTACGAGAGAGTATCTCAAGGGAAAAGACTACAACATCTATGCTCACAGGTCAGCCGCTGCTGGCAAATGATCACTGATGAATCCACGCCCCACATCTATCTATGCTCAAATGAATGGATGGTCACCAAGAAACCTTTCGCTCTCTCTCTCTCTGTCTCTCTGTGTAGCTACTTGCACTACGGCGCTTTTGCAGCTCGAGTGAAGATTCTGGACGACGCGAAGAAGTATGGGCAGTTCAGTTCCTGCATGCTGCGTGGATTCAAAGGCGTGTGTATATATATGCTGATCTTACTCATGCATGCCTCATATATCACATATATATGCATGCCTCATATATCACATATATATGCATGCCTCATATATATGCTAGTCTGATCTTTGTTTTGTTTTTGGAAAAAAAAAGGTAACTACACATACAATGGGCAGCAGCACGACGCGACGGCCTCGCCTGAAGGAGCAGTGTACGGAAAATGCAGGGAGGAGGTAGCTAAGGCCCTAAACCTGAGTGCCCCATGCGTTATTAGCTGCTGCGGCTGCTGCACCTTCAATGGCGTGTGGAGCGGGGGAGGTGGGCCTGGCCTCGACACCCTCTACCTCGCATCAAGCTTCCACTTTCTGGCCGCACAGGTATTATTATATTATATTAATCCATTCATTCATTAGTTTGCTAGACGGTCTAGACCTAATGTCTGTGTGTATGGAAATAAATAAAAAAAAAATAAAAAGGTTGGGATGATAGACGGCAAACTCCCCAGTGCAAAGTCGACCCCTTCTGCGTTCCGAGTCGCAGCGAAGAAGGCCTGCCAGATGAGCGTCGAGGAGGCGAAGGCTGCGTACCCCGCTGTCCAGGACATCCACGTGCCGTACCTGTGCATGGATCTCACCTACCAGTACACGCTGCTCGTGGACGGTTTCGGTCAGTAGCTACCTAGCTAGCTAGCTAGCTAGAGATGGACCAGTTTAATTTAGGCCCCGTTTGGTTACCCCAAACTAAAGTTTAGCCCCTGTCCAATCGAATGTTTGAACCTCCGTTTCGGGTATTAAATGTAGTCGGATTATAAAACAAATTTGTCAGCCGAAGATTAAAAGACGAGACGAATCTAGTCCAGTTGGTTGGGTCTATATTTCATACTCCTATTTGAAAGTCAAACGCTTGATGTGACCCGGGCTAAACTTTAGCAGGGGCAACCAAACACCCCCTTAATTTAGTTGCTAGTAGCTTCTGAATCTTGTTGTTGTTTTTTGCTGTTGTGTGGTTTGTGTCGTATCATTAGGACTCAAGTCGATCAAGAAGGTCACGCTGGTCTCCAAGGTGAAGCATGGAGAGTACTACGTCCAGGCTGCGTGGCCTTTGGGCACCGCTATCGAGGCATTGTCACCCAAAAAGGGGGAGCACCGCGCGCATGGGCCCGAATGAGATATACTAGTAGACGAGTTTGGGCCTACGGCCGCCGGCAGCTGCAGGACCGAATTTTTTATATTTTGGCACTTCCTCGGAAAAAAATTCACGTTTGGACCTTAGAAAATTTTAATGACATTTTTAGACCCTTTGCTCGTCGCCATAGCCAATGACGCCGAGGTAACACAGCTCGGCGCCATAGGCTGTGGCGCCGAGGTTGCTACGCTGGCACAACCTGAACGACATGGCGCCAACGTGGTACCGAGCTCGGCGCCAAGATCTATCACGCCGAGGTCGGATATATAACAGCAAAGCATGTCTAGCTCAGTTGGTAGAGTGCAAGGCTTTTAACCTTAAGGTTGTGGGTTCAAGCCCCATGGTGGATGTTCAATATTTTTTTTGTCTTTGTCACTAATTTATTTTTTGTTGTCCATATTTTTCGTTTATGTCGCTGATTTGTCCGTCCAGATTTATTTTTCATCTAGTTTTTTTGTTTTTGTGACTGATTTATTTATTCATCTAGATATTTTTTTGTTTTTATTTTTGTTTATTCAAACTCCGTGACGCAAGTACCATGCACATAAGTAACCCACCCTATAGAAGTACGGAGTACTTTATAAAATCATCAAGTCACTGTTTATTTATACCTGGTATATTTATATTTTGGACTCTAATTATAATCTTTTTGTTTACTAAGTATATTTATATTTTGGACTCTAAAACTCCAATAATCTAATGTATTCGAAATTATACTTTTTAATATTAATTGAAATTTATCATAGCTAAACCGGTGGCCGCTAACCAATGTAAATATATTTATATTTTGGACTCTAAAACTCCAATAATCTAATGTACTCGAACCCACAACCTCAAGGTTGCGTGCATTATTGCGCCCGTGACCGCGATGCACCATAGCTAAACCGGTGGCCGCTAACCAATGCAAATTAAATATACTGTCTAGTTAGTAGTATGTAAATTAAATATAAAAGTGAGGGATTGTACCCTACACAGAGACACAAGCTCACAAAGTATTTTGTCCACTTGAAAAACTTAAATTTGTTTGAGAAATGTCATGGTAAATGGAGGGAATGCAATTATGTATAACCTAGTGGAGTAATTTATGCAGTAAATTCTAAAATATATCATCCATGAGATAAGTATATAATGGAGTATACTTTTATTTAGTGCAGAGGAAAAAAGATGAATATGTGTGCTTCTTTTTACCGGGAATATGTTATTATGTTTTTAGAATTTATGTTCAAAAGAACTCAATGAAAATATATTATTTTTATGTAGACGGACAAATCAGTGACATAAACAAAAAATCTGGACAACAAAAAAAATCAGTGACAAAGACAAAAAAAAATATTAAAACATGCCCATTGAGGGGCTTGAACCCACAACCCCAAGGTTAAAAGCCTTGCACCCTACCAACTGAGCTAGACAAGTTTTGTGTATATAATAGAGCTCGGCGCCAGGATCTATGGCGCCGAGCTCAGTGCCACGACGTCCGTTTGTGCCAGCGCAGCACGCACCTCGGCGCCATAGCCTATGGCGCCGAGCAAAGGGTCCAAAAATGACATTAAAATTTTCTAAGGTTCAAACGTGAATTTTTTTTCGAGGAAGGGCCAAAATATAAAAAATTCGGGCTGCAGGACAACCTGATCCAGCAAGCACATGCATGTTAATTAACAAGGGATCAACAACTGGATTATTAGTATAAATGCCTACTGTATATTTCAATATGTATGTGCTCTCCAACGTACGTACTACTACAATAATTTCAGTGTGAGAGGGGTGGTCCGGATTTTGGATGCCAATAATATAATCAGGAGGACTAAACATACGCTAATTACAAAACCAATCAAATAAAACAAGTAAGTCATGGCTACTAATTTGTCAGACAAATCTGTTGAGCCTAACTAACCCATAACTAGCACATACTTTGCTACAGTAATAAAACATGTGCTAACTATCTATGGGTAGGTCATCATTGATAATTGAACACGTTTCGAAAATCCGAAGCAAACTATAGTGCCACTTCTCTTTAGCCGGCTAGCCAATTTTTTTCATGGATATTAGGCACAAACTTTCACCCACATACGTACGGGTATATATATATATATAGGTGGGTCATACCTGTCAGATATAAACCCACCGTGTCATCCCTAACAGCAATGACAGAGGGACAAATTAAGGTCACTATCTAATTTATTTTATTTTATTGGCTTGCCAAAGTTTTTGATTTAGCAAGTAAACTACACACTACACACATGTCGTATGAATTATTGTTGCTATCGTTGCGCGATAAATTTTGGTTGTGTCTAGTGGCCAACAAGCCGCCAGGCCGGGTTATTTAAACCCGCGGGCTCGTTTTCTTATTCGAGCCCGGCCAGCCCAGTAAGTACCGAAAAACGGGTTAAGCGTGCTGATAATCATAATTTAGTGTAAAAAGCGGGTTTGACAGGCTTAAAGGTAAACGGATCGTGCCGGGCCAACCACTAGTACAGAGAAGCTCTAAGCAGTCTATCATTTTCAAATGCATTTAGTTGTCTAGCAATTTTCAAGATATGATGTAGCATTAAAGGTGATGTTGGATAGTAAACACCAGACAGTCCAACAGTTGAATCATAGAAGACTTGAAGAAAAGATAACATCTTCTCAGCAATGTACCAATGATCATCACTAAGTAAGACAGACCCATCCTCTTTGCAAGGATGGTTTGTCTTAATCCACACAGAGAAAGTCCCTCTATAGGGAACTAAATGCTTAAGCATAAGAAAAGTTGAGTTCCATCTAACATCCATGTCCACTCCAAACTTGCGAGGTCTAACACCAACACTCAAACAATATTGCTTATAAGCAGCAATACTTTGATTGGAAGCATTTAAAAAAGTAACAACACTTCTAAAATCATCAACATGTTGTTTCAAGCGTTTCAAACCACATTTCACAATCAAATTAATAATATGGCAAGCACAACGCTGATGCAAGAAAACTTCATTCAAGCATTCATCAGTAGAAGCATCAGAATGTATTAAATGGCCAATGTAACCAGAGAAAACAGGTTTAAGATGATGCATTACAGTTTTATTAGAAGAAGCATTATCTAGAACAATAGCAAAAATTTTATCACTAATCTCATAGTCATATGCAACAACTGCAACACACTCAGCTATGTTTTCACCTGTATGTGTGTCACACCCGGTTCCAGGGGGTAGAACCGAGCGCATACCATATGTGTGCCAGGATCCATTTCCACACATATGTTGACGTCACAAGTGTAAAATATCAAAAGACAATGCAATAAAGGCGTAAAGAGAGTATAAAACTTTATTACATCATCTGAGACATTGTGCCTTAAACAAGTATCACATCAAAGTAGAGCGGAAATAAACAACTGGGCAATCTTCCACAGGAAGTTGACTGGCGCATCGTTAGACTTAGAATTCTTCGTCGATAAATTCTCCATCAAAATCTCCAGCATCACCCTCTGATCAAAATATTAGCAAGGGTGAGCTCACTTATGGTCGGGGCTCAGCAAGTGGGGGAAAAATTAATGCAGATATAACAAGGTGAGGCTAAGGTTGAGCAGTAAGCATTTTAGTTGGTCAACATTTTATTATCAACACCTGTCTTACTAATAAGAGTGAATCCCAAATATCTCAATTAAACAAAGGAATATGAACATAACAAAAACACTTAAGTGAAACCACTTAAGCAAATTATTGACAGATCATCGGATCTCAATTTATGTCCATCTTTAAGTTCAATTATCATGTGAGGAGTCCAGGTCGCTCATAACCGGGAGCACGGCTGATATATCAGTTTTACACTCTGCAGAGGGGGTACAACTTTACCCACAAGCCATGTATCCCATCTAGCCCGGGTTGATCGGACCCTTAGACACTGCCAAGGTGAATGGCTAGGGATCCATTATGAGGTTTTCACAAAATACACTTAATACGAAGCAACCCGCTAAGGTTTCTAAGACGATGGTGGTGGCCCCCTGGGTGAGGTACCTTAGCCAAGAATACGACCCCATGTTAACGTGGGCTGCCAGCACCTACCGCTCCCCCTCTTGCCCATCTTTCAGGTAAGGTTGCTAGGCACTAAGCATATAGAGCTATTTACCAAAGCCAGAGCCATGATAGCACTCGTGGTTGCACTGTTATCCTGGGTGGTCACTCCATGTTCCAATTAAATTTGCAATAAAGTTATCTTAACCATCGGGTTAATGCCATAATTGCCAATTAAATCTTTGGAACATTAAAATCAATTAATGAGTGACATTAAGAAATTATTAAGTTGAGCGGTAGCGTAAATCTCGCACAGCTTAATTATTTCCCCAGGTTAAACAAGGAATACAGGTAATAAATCTAGGAAATCCTTAATTAGGTGAAACCCATCAAATTATGCAGTATATCAAAAGTAAACATTATTAAATGCAATGACTGGGTACAAAAAGAGTATGCAGAGGGAGAATCCACTTGCCTTGCTCAAGCGGGTCCTGCGGATCGCCTTCGAACGAGTTCGGATCGTCTACCGCACAATCCGCTTCTAATAGAGTGGCATAGCGCACATACAAAAATAAAATATACACAAATAAATAAACATGCACCATTACATAATCATCCACCATTACATACACATTAACACATCGCACTAATCACATCTTAAATATGTCCTAATCGCGTAAATACTTATTAATTCAATTATAGCTATTAATGTGATCCTAATGGTGAATTTATGAGTGGGTATAATAAATATAGTTTTAAACTAGTATTAACTTATTTTTAACATCATCAATGAAGATAAATAATACTTATTGTCTATTAATACTAATAAATAAATTAATACATTTTCTAACTCAAATTAGTTAGTGTAGCAAGAATGAATTTAATAATATTAATATTCTAAAAATCTACATAAACTACTAATTAAATATTTTCTAACACAAGCGAGGTTATTTGACATAAACTAGTACTCTAAAAATTTTAAGTCCTAAATCTGTGAACATGTTTATTTGACTAGCAAAAACCTATTTTGCCATCTACCAATGATATTTTCTCCTTTCTTTATAAAAAAAATGCTAATAAAATAATTAGATAAATCATCTAAAATCCTATATTAATCAAATGACATGAGTTCTATACCATTTTCTAATCCATCAAAAAAATGCACCTATAATTCTCCAAGTAGTTTCTAAAATTTATTGTGACCAAATTTAACTACAAAAATTCCTATCTAGCATTTTTATCGCCAACGTGTGACTACTAAATGTTGTCATATTCCTAATCCAAAAATTCAACGCGTCGATTAACATGAAATAACACGGTGCACTACTAATCGTATATTTTTAACAAATTTCGTAGCGCACACAAATACATAAATTGGAATCACATGTGTTCATATTACAACAAACAAACTATACAACACATGAATCGAATCGAAAGCACTTTATAAAATACATAAAATAAATTTGAATCGTCTACAACCTCGGGTTCGTGCGTGTGACGGGGACAGATCGACGGGTTTCGGCCGGACGGAGTGCGGGCTCGACTACGGACGGCGAGTGTGTCGCTCCGGCGAACTCCGGCGACGAACGGTACACTCCGGCGAACTACGGTGACGAACGACGAACTCCGGCGAACTCCACTGGCTCCGGCGACGAACGGCAACGTCGAGCAGTGTACTGGCGAGCTAGAGAGATGGAATGAGCTTGGGTAGGTGGGAGAAAGGAGAGGGTCCCTGCTGTCTTTTATAGAGAGAGGGAGGTAGATGGATGGTCGGCCAGGGAGAGGGAGAGGCGCCGGCGTCCTTCACTGGCCATCAATGGAGGCGTCGTCGGTCTTCATGGCGCCATTGATGGGTCCGTTTCTTCCACGACGTCAATGGAGAGAGGGAGAGAGTAATAGGGAGTAACGGACGCGGGACATTCATGGCGCGATGGACGTTGGGCTTGCTCGGCGGTTCGGCTGCTGCGCGTCGCATGGCTTGGCCGCCTGGACGCCGGTGCGCACGGGAGGCAGCGCGGCGTGTGGCCGGCTCGCGCACGGCTGCAAGCACGGCTGGGGTCGGGCTGCCCGCGTGGCGGCTGGCGGGCGCGCGAAGCGCGCGGCGTCGAGGCAGGGGCCGGCTCGGCCTCCTGTGCGTGCACGTGAGAGAAGAAGCAGAGAGGGAGGAGAGAGAGTGGGAGAGAGAGAATGGAGGGAGAGAGGAATGGGAGGCGGCGGCGCCTGGGAAGAATCCCAGGGAGCGCGCGCGTGTGTAGTTTTAGGGTTTTGGGGCATGGGCCCCTAGTGGGCCGGTAGTGTAGGATTTTTTTAATTCCTAAATTCATTTTTAAAGAACTCTAAAAATCATAAGAAATTACCAAAAATATGTATAAATGAAGTACTTATTTTTAGACTAATAATTAGTATAATACTTAATTATTTTTTTTAATTACTAGTACTTCTTTTTAAAATGGATTGATATTTAAACATCCGATAAGAAATCACGTGCATGCAAAGAAAACAATGCAAATGAACAATTAAACACTAAAAATTTTATTACCCTAATTAATATAATAACTAAATTTATTATTTTAATTGATGGTTTTTATGGTGTTACAAACCTACCCCTCTTAAAAAGAATCTCGTCCTCGAGATTAAGAAACTTCCGAGAATAACTGGGGAAATTCTGCTCTGAGTTCATCTTCTCTTTCCCAAGTGGCCTCATCTTCCGAATGATGACTCCACTGGACTTTGCACATGTTAATGACTTTACTCCGCGTAATTCTGCGAGATGTTTCCAGAATTCTGATTGGGTACTCCGAATAAGTCAAATCCTCATTAACATTCAGTTCTTCCATGGGTAACTGTTCCTCGGGTACTCTCAAGCACTTCTTGAGTTGTGATACGTGGAATACGTCATGCACATCGGATAATCTATCGGGTAGCTCTAACTGGTAGGCTACTTCGCCCTTTCTTTCCAAAATCTTGAATGGGCCAATATAGCGAGGTGATAATTTTCCTTTAACCTTAAACCTTTTCATTCCTCTCATCGGTGAAACTTTAAGGTAGACAAAGTCTCCTGCTTCAAACATCAATTCTCTTCTTCTATTATCAGCATAGCTCTTCTGTCTTGACTGTGCTGTCTTCAAATTTTCTCTGATAATTTGTACCTGCTTTTCCGCCTCTTGGAGAATTTCGGGACCAAATACTTGACTTTCTCCAGTCTGATTCCAATAAAGTGATGTTCTACACTTTCGTCCGTAGAGTGCTTCAAATGGTGCCATTTTGAGACTTGCTTGATAACTGTTGTTATACGAAAATTCTGCATAAGGCAAACTTTTATCCCAGCTTCTACCATGCTTTAGAGCGCACGCTCTTAGCATATCTTCTAATACTTGGTTCGTTCTTTCCGTTTGCCCATCCGTTTGCGGATGATAAGCTGAACTAAAATTTAGCTTGGTATCCATGGACTCATGAAGTCTTTTCCAAAAGCGCGAGGTAAATTGGGTTCCTCGATCTGATACGATCTTCTTCGGTACTCCATGCAGACAAACAATCCTTGACATGTATAATTCTGCTAACTGGGCTCCTGAGTAAGTTGTCTTCACAGGTATAAAATGTGCCACTTTGGTTAACCTGTCTACTATGACCCATATTGAATCATAGCCATCTCGAGTACGGGGTAGCCCAACTATGAAATCCATACTGATTTCTTCCCATTTCCATTCCGGTACCTTGAGAGGTTGTAGCAATCCTGCTGGTCTTTGGTGTTCAGCTTTAACTCGCTGACACACGTCACATAATGCAACATGAGTAGCAACATCCCTTTTCAAACCGTACCACCAATACTTTTCCTTAAGATCCTGGTACATCTTTGTACTTCCAGGGTGAATAGAGTAAGCTGAATCATGAGCTTCTCTCAAAATAAGTTGGCGTAAGTGCTCGATTTCGGGTACACAGATTCTCTTCTTAAACCATACTGTGCCTTGTTCATCTTCCGTGAAATCTGGAGCTTTACCCAAACCAATCAAAGTTTTAATTTCCTTAATTTTCTCATCGGACTCTTGTCCTTTACGAATCTCTTCTTCCAAAGTAGATTCGACTTCCATCACCGTTGCTTCTACATTATTGAGCAATCCAAGGTTGAGTCGTTCCATTTCCCAGCACAATTCTTGTGACAACAAATGCGTAGTGATGTTGTTCACTTGACCCTTACGGCTCAAAGCATCAGCTACTACATTGGCTTTTCCGGGGTGATATTGTATCTCCAAATCATAGTCTTTAATCAACTCAAGCCATCTTCTCTGTCTGAGGTTGAGTTCCTTCTGAGTGAATATATATTTCAAGCTTTTGTGACCCGTGAAGATTTTGCACTTGTTTCCAATCATATAGTGCCTCCAAATCTTCAAAGCATGCACTACGGCAGCTAGTTCCAAATCATGCGTAGGATAATTCTTCTCATGTTTCCTCAACTGTCTTGAAGCATAAGCAATCACCTTTCCTTCTTGCATTAGCACACATCCAAGTCCAAGGTGTGATGCATCGCAATACACATCAAATCCCTTGTGGATGTCTGGCATTACCAGTATTGGTGCAGTGGTTAACCTCTTCTTGAGTTCCTCAAAACAATTCTGACAAGCTTCATCCCATTTGAACTCTTTGCCTTTCTCCAGTAGAGAGGTAAGAGGCTTCACTAACTTGGAAAAACCTTCAATAAATCTTCTATAGTAGCCTGCTAATCCAAGAAAACTCCTGATCTTGGACGCATCTGTGGGTTGCTTCCAATTTAGTATTTCACTTATCTTTTCTGGGTCCACTTTAATTCCACCATCGGTAACAATATGCCCTAAGAAAGCAACTTCCTTCAACCAAAAATCACACTTCGAGAATTTTGCGTACAGTTGGTTGTCACGAAGCTTTTGTAGGACTAGCCTTAGATGATCTTCGTGTGTTTCTTCATTCGGAGAATATATCAGTATGTCGTCAATGAATACGACCACAAACTGATCCAGATATTCCATGAATACTTTATTCATCAAGTTCATAAAGTATGCTGGTGCATTAGTCAGTCCAAATGACATGACCAAAAACTCATATAATCCATATCTCGTCGTGAAGGCTGTCTTCGGTACATCTTCTGCTCGGATCTTTAACTGATGATATCCCGATCTCAGATCTATCTTCGAGAATATCTTAGCTCCCTTCATTTGATCGAATAAATCTTCAATCCGAGGTAGTGGGTATTTATTCTTGATGGTTACTTCATTCAAACTTCTATAATCCACACACATTCTTCTCGAACCATCCTTCTTGTTCACAAATAGCACTGGGGCTCCCCAAGGGGATGAACTTGGGCGAATAAAACCTTTTTCTAGTAATTCTTCTATTTGTTTCTTCAGTTCTACTAAATCTTTGCCATCCATTCTATAAGGTCTTTTCGAGATAGGTGCGGTTCCAGGTACTAATTCAATAGAAAACTCTATATCACGGTCAGGTGGCATACCTGGTAATTCTTCCGGAAATACGTCTGGGTATTCGCACACTACTTTGATATTTTCCAAGGGCTTTTCTTCCAAGTGATTGATCACTGTCTTCCCTTTTTCATCTGTTGACTTGTCTATGTTGACTTGGATTCTTTCACCTTGAGGACTTGTCAACGTAATTGTTCCGTTGGCACACCGTATCACTCCATCACAACTTTTCAACCAGTTGCATCCAAGAATCACATCAATCCCGTTGGATCCTAGGACCACTGGGTCGACTGTAAAATCTATTCCTTGAATCTTGATATTAACATGAGGGCATGAGTGTGTGGCCTTCATGTCACCTCCCGGTGAACTAATGTGTAATATCCTCTTCAGAGGGTACTTAGGTATGTTATGTTTTTCCACAAATGACTCAGTTATAAATGAATGTGATGCTCCAGAGTCAAATAAAACTGATGCAGGTATGGAGTTAACAAGGAACATACCATACACAATGTCGGCATCCTCAGGCACTGATTCCGCAGTGACGTGATTGACCCTTCCTCGGCTCTGGTTCTGCGGAGTCTTGTTTTGAGCAGATCCACGAGCGGGGGTGCTCTGGTCATTTCTCTGAGTGTTGCTCCTTTGAGGTGTTTGCTGGTTGCGCCTTGGGCAATTGTTAGCATAGTGGCCTAGTTCACCGCACTTGAAACAGCCGTTGGGTTGGATAGGTGCGTTGTTTCTGGCCTGAGTGTTGTTGGTGCCACCCTGACGGTTCTGTGAATTTCCACCAGACCTCTGGTTGGTCTGGGGGTTGCTTCTTTGCTGGTTCTGGTTTTGGTTACTTCTCTGGCTTTGCTGTCCAGAGCGTTGCACTTGATAATTATTTCCACCCTGATTTCCAGAGCGGAACTGCGAACCTTGAGCATTATTCGGACGAGTGTTCCTGCTTGACTGACCTTGGAATTTCCTTTTATGGTCAGATAATTCCTTCCTTTTGCTCTCAAGGCCAATTGCCTTATTCAGGAGTGTCTGGAAGTTGGGGAATGTGTGACTCTGAAGTTGATAGTTCAGAGGTCCAATCAACCCTTCCAAAAAACGCTCTTGGCGCTTCTCATCAGTGTCCACTTCCTCAGGGGCATAACGTGAAAGCTGAGTGAAGCGATCACGATACTCACTAACAGACATATTCCCTTGAGTAAGGGAAAGAAACTCCTTCTTCTTCAGCTTCATGATTCCCGAAGGAATGTGGTGAGCGCGGAAGTTCTCTTGGAACTCCTGCCAGGTTATTGTGTCAGCATTGGGATGTGCCGCTGTGAAGGCATCCCACCAATCGGACGCAGCTCCCTCGAGTCTTCCCGAGGCGTACAAGACCTTCTCCCGGTCGTTGCACTGAGTGATGTCCAACTTCTTTCCAATGACTTTGAGCCAGTCATCGGCATCAAGAGGATCAACCGCATGAGAGAATGTAGGCGGGTGATGACTCATGAAGTCCCGGTGCTTATCTCTAGCCGGGGGTGCATATTGCTGCTGCTGGGGTTGCTGATTCTGTTGGTTCTGTTGTAATTGTTGAACCGCAGCAGTGAGTCCTTGCAGAATCTGCATTTGGGCGGCGATGAACTGCTCCATGTTGGGATTAGGTGGTGGCGGTGGTGGTGGTGCTTGTTGTCCACGCTGGTTCCGGTTGTTAGGTCCTTGACGTTGGTTCACCATCTGATTTATTAGGAAGTGAAGTCCTTAGAAAAGTGAGGAGTAGAAAAGATTCAAGAGGGAAAATAGCTTAAGTTTTACAAATTTTATATGTTCTTATGGCCATCATTCCATAAGACCATAGCACTCAAACAAAGATTCAAATCAAGCATTTCAACCAATCACCATCACATGGTTGATATTTATTAATATATAAAAAAATTAAAGATAGTTTCATCGTCTAACGCGAAGCGTAACTTATTACATCATGATCCACACTCCTACAGCAGCCTAGTGACGGATCCGGCCTCTCCGTAGCGCAGCCTCTTGCGGGGAGGAGACAACGCCATGGCGGGAACCTGAGCTTCTGGCGGATTCAGTCCCTGCAGTTGGGCTTCCAGGGCTGCAATCCTGGCGTGGGCATTCTCCAGCTCCAAGTGCACACTGTAGAGGTCCAGAGTGGCACTGTCCAGGTCGGTGTTGAGACCGGCCACTACACCAGCTAGGGTGTTGAGGCGATCCTCACCAGGTTCACCTGGGACAATGTTGGTCTGGCTTTCTCCACGCAGGCACTGAGGGAGATGCCTGAACCTTGTGTTCTGTAGCTGCTGCCGGTAGGTGTGGCTAAGCGACCACAGGGTCCGACGGGCAGCGTCGCTGACAGAGGCAGCGTAGGTGGACAGCGGTATCAGGGACTCGTGAGCAGACAGAGTCCTGAATCCCCTGTCACCTGCATCCATCACCCTGACATGGATGCGAGTGATGTAATAGCAAGCCCGGGGAGGCTCGCTCACTCGCCTCGTCTCGTACAGGGGGCGGACGTAGGCTCCTAGCTCGTGCAGCACTGCCTGCAGCAGGTTGGGGAAGTGCCCTGTTTCGAACATTGATGTGTAATGTTCGACAACTGGACCAATCCCCATGAAGTGGTCCTCCTGGGCGTAGTCAGCTTCCTCGTGGACGTGTTCGTCCTCTCCATCGTCGTCGTCGTCGTCATCCTCGTCGTCGCCGTCTCCGGAGTCATCGGGGTCGTCGCCTCCAGGTGCAGGTGCTTGGAAGGCTGGTGCCGGCGATGCTGACGTCGATGACGCAGCTGCGAAGGCCAGGGACTCGGCCAACGGGGTGGGGGTCGGCAGCTGCTCCTCCGAGCTGTCCTCCAGGTTGATTACGTTCTCCACTCGGACGGGAGGGAGGTTCGCTGGAGCATCCTCGACTACCACTGGGTAGGCCGGGATCTGCCGGGGCTGAGGGGCGTAGCTGGTGTTGACGCGAGTGGTTTGAAGAGTGCGAACCATCTACAAGAGAAGAGTCAACTTAGTTGAATTTCAAAGAGGTAAGACTGATAAAGGAATTTATAGGAATGAAATTAGCAAGTTTTGAACAACTAGGCTTTCCATTTCTAACTAATCTAACGACCTAGGGTCAGCATAGCTTTGATACCACTTCTGTCACACCCGGTTCCAGGGGTAGAACCGAGCGCATACCATATGTGTGCCAGGATCCATTTCCACACATATGTTGACGTCACAAGTGTAAAATATCAAAAGACAATGCAATAAAGGCGTAAAGAGAGTATAAAACTTTATTACATCATCTGAGACATTGTGCCTTAAACAAGTATCACATCAAAGTAGAGCGGAAATAAACAACTGGGCAATCTTCCACAGGAAGTTGACCGGCGCATCGTTAGACTTAGAATTCTTCGTCGATAAATTCTCCATCAAAATCTCCAGCATCACCCTCTGATCAAAATATTAGCAAGGGTGAGCTCACTTATGGTCGGGGCTCAGCAAGTGGGGGAAAAATTAATGCAGGTATAACAAGGTGAGGCTAAGGTTGAGCAGTAAGCATTTTAGTTGGTCAACATTTTATTATCAACACCTGTCTTACTAATAAGAGTGAATCCCAAATATCTCAATTAAACAAAGGAATATGAACATAACAAAAACACTTAAGTGAAACCACTTAAGCAAATTATTGACAGATCATCGGATCTCAATTTATGTCCATCTTTAAGTTCAATTATCATGTGAGGAGTCCAGGTCGCTCATAACCGGGAGCACGGCTGATATATCAGTTTTACACTCTGCAGAGGGGGTACAACTTTACCCACAAGCCATGTATCCCATCTAGCCCGGGTTGATCGGACCCTTAGACACTGCCAAGGTGAATGGCTAGGGATCCATTATGAGGTTTTCACAAAATACACTTAATACGAAGCAACCCGCTAAGGTTTCTAAGACGATGGTGGTGGCCCCCTGGGTGAGGTACCTTAGCCAAGAATACGACCCCATGTTAACGTGGGCTGCCAGCACCTACCGCTCCCCCTCTTGCCCATCTTTCAGGTAAGGTTGCTAGGCACTAAGCATATAGAGCTATTTACCAAAGCCAGAGCCATGATAGCACTCGTGGTTGCACTGTTATCCTGGGTGGTCACTCCATGTTCCAATTAAATTTGCAATAAAGTTATCTTAACCATCGGGTTAATGCCATAATTGCCAATTAAATCTTTGGAACATTAAAATCAATTAATGAGTGACATTAAGAAATTATTAAGTTGAGCGGTAGCGTAAATCTCGCACAGCTTAATTATTTCCCCAGGTTAAACAAGGAATACAGGTAATAAATCTAGAAAATCCTTAATTAGGTGAAACCCATCAAATTATGCAGTATATCAAAAGTAAACATTATTAAATGCAATGACTGGGTACAAAAAGAGTATGCAGAGGGAGAATCCACTTGCCTTGCTCAAGCGGGTCCTGCGGATTGCCTTCGAACGAGTTCGGATCGTCTACCGCACAATCCGCTTCTAATAGAGTGGCATAGCGCACATACAAAAATAAAATATACACAAATAAATAAACATGCACCATTACATAATCATCCACCATTACATACACATTAACACATCGCACTAATCACATCTTAAATATGTCCTAATCGCGTAAATACTTATTAATTCAATTATAGCTATTAATGTGATCCTAATGGTGAATTTATGAGTGGGTATAATAAATATAGTTTTAAACTAGTATTAACTTATTTTTAACATCATCAATGAAGATAAATAATACTTATTGTCTATTAATACTAATAAATAAATTAATACATTTTCTAACTCAAATTAGTTAGTGTAGCAAGAATGAATTTAATAATATTAATATTCTAAAAATCTACATAAACTACTAATTGAATATTTTCTAACACAAGCGAGGTTATTTGACATAAACTAGTACTCTAAAAATTTTAAGTCCTAAATCTGTGAACATGTTTATTTGACTAGCAAAAACCTATTTTGCCATCTACCAATGATATTTTCTCCTTTCTTTATAAAAAAATGCTAATAAAATAATTAGATAAATCATCTAAAATCCTATATTAATCAAATGACATGAGTTCTATACCATTTTCTAATCCATCAAAAAATGCACCTATAATTCTCCAAGTAGTTTCTAAAATTTATTGTGACCAAATTTAACTACAAAAATTCCTATCTAGCATTTTTATCACCAACGTGTGACTACTAAATGTTGTCATATTCCTAATCCAAAAATTCAACGCGTCGATTAACATGAAATAACACGGTGCACTACTAATCGTATATTTTTAACAAATTTCGTAGCGCACACAAATACATAAATTGGAATCACATGTGTTCATATTACAACAAACAAACTATACAACACATGAATCGAATCGAAAGCACTTTATAAAATACATAAAATAAATTTGAATCGCCTACAACCTCGGGTTCGTGCGTGTGACGGGGACAGATCGACGGGTTTCGGCCGGACGGAGTGCGGACTCGACTACGGACGGCGAGTGTGTCGCTCCGGCGAACTCCGGCGACGAACGGTACACTCCGGCGAACTACGGTGACGAACGACGAACTCCGGCGAACTCCACTGGCTCCGGCGACGAACGGCAACGTCGAGCAGTGTACTGGCGAGCTAGAGAGATGGAATGAGCTTGGGTAGGTGGGAGAAAGGAGAGGGTCCCTGCTGTCTTTTATAGAGAGAGGGAGGTAGATGGATGGTCGGCCAGGGAGAGGGAGAGGCGCCGGCGTCCTTCACTGGCCATCAATGGAGGCGTCGTCGGTCTTCATGGCGCCATTGATGGGTCCGTTTCTTCCACGACGTCAATGGAGAGAGGGAGAGAGTAATAGGGAGTAACGGACGCGGGACATTCATGGCGCGATGGACGTTGGGCTTGCTCGGCGGTTCGGCTGCTGCGCGTCGCATGGCTTGGCCGCCTGGACGCCGGTGCGCACGGGAGGCAGCGCGGCGTGCGGCCGGCTCGCGCACGGCTGCAAGCACGACTGGGGTCGGGCTGCCTGCGTGGCGGCTGGCGGGCGCGCGAAGCGCGCGGCGTCGAGGCAGGGGCCGGCTCGGCCTCCTGTGCGTGCACGGGAGAGAAGAAGCAGAGAGGGAGGAGAGAGAGTGGGAGAGAGAGAATGGAGGGAGAGAGGAATGGGAGGCGGCGGCGCCTGGGAAGAATCCCAGGGAGCGCGCGCGTGTGTAGTTTTAGGGTTTTGGGGCATGGGCCCCTAGTGGGCCGGTAGTGTAGGATTTGTTTTTTTTAATTCCTAAATTCATTTTTAAAGAACTCTAAAAATCATAAGAAATTACCAAAAATATGTATAAATGAAGTACTTATTTTTAGACTAATAATTAGTATAATACTTAATTATTTTTTTAATTACTAGTACTTCTTTTTAAAATGGATTGATATTTAAACATCCGATAAGAAATCACGTGCATGCAAAGAAAACAATGCAAATGAACAATTAAACACTAAAAATTTTATTACCCTAATTAATATAATAACTAAATTTATTATTTTAATTGATGGTTTTTATGGTGTTACAATGTGCAGCTTCTATAGGTCTTAAACCAAGCAGCCTCTTTTCTAAACACCAGTCACAATTAACAAAATGAGCAACTACACTTATGTAATCCTCTTTGGCCTTGCCAGACCAAATATCAGAGGTTAAAGCAACAAAGGATACAGATTTTAAGACCTCAATTAGTTGTCCAGTCCGGTCATTAAAGAGTTTAATTAAATCCCTTGCAGTTGTTTGCCTAGATGACTTAATGAACCTAGGATTGTGAGCACGGGTAATGTATTCCTAGAAAGCATCTGATTCACCAAATGAAATAGGCAAATCTAATCTAGCAATCAATCGACAAAGCTCAGATCGTGCAACACTAGCAGAGTACTCCAATGTAATAACAGAACCATCAGAATTAAATCTAAGAACAGACTGGACAATGCCAGCTTTCTCCTTTTCTTTCTTAGCTAAGCAATGCATCGAGTGTCTGATCAAGTGCCCAGTACCAGAAGAAGACTTAGCAGATAAAGTTTGCTTGCAGTAATGGCAAACGGCAGCGATTCTTTCCTCCCTCCATGGCAGTCACTTCTTCAAAGTCTTGCCATACTTTGGACGTAGGTCCCCTCCTCCTCGAACGGATGCGGGATCCAGAGCCACTGGTCGCCTCGACCGTTGGGCTCGTCGGCGTGGATCCAGTCGGCATGGATCCAGTCGCGGTTCCCGCCTCAACGACACCAGCGCCACCGACGAGGAACTGGAGTGCATCATCGGCTGCGTTCTCGTCTTCTAGCCTCCTTTCCTCATCCTTGGTGATTGGGTCTAGCTCCTGGACGTCTCCAATGGATGCCATCGCCAGCGGCCAGCCCAACCTGTCACGAGCTCACGGCGTCTCCGGCTCCTCACGACGAGCGGCACCAACCAGATGGCCGGCGTCCTTCACATGCAGAGAGGAGAGGGACAAGGTCTTAGGAGAGGAGGAGACACGAAATCGATGAGGCAACGAGAGTCGAGAGGAGCATACCTGCTCGCCGGAGCACCAGATCCACGATGAGGCAACGAGAGGAGAGGAGACACGAAGACCAGTCACCAGATCGAGGATTAGGGTTACGGAGTAGGGATAGGAGAGGAGGATTAGAGCACCGGTCACCAGATCGACGGATCCGTCGACGACCGGCAGTCCGGCACAGCGCACAGGCTCGCCGGCGAGCAGAGGGGAGCGAACGAGGGTGAGGCGGATCTGTCGAGCAGAGGGGAGGGCGAGAGGCGGAGGCCGATACGATACCCGACAGCACCAGTCACCAGATCGTCGGATCCGAGGGGAGCAGACGAGGGAAAGGCAGCAGCCGGCACAGGTTCGCCGTCGATCGGAGGGGAGCGGACGAGGGAGAGGCAGCAGCCGGCAGCGTGGGAGAGACGCGAGAGCGAGAGGAGAGGCGGGCGCGGGATTAGGTTTAGGTTTTCGGGTGGGGAATGGGGATCGTGGTGAGGCGCGGCGCCGCGGCGGTATTACATCCGCGTTTAGGCGGGCTGGTACCGGGCCGGCCTATTTGCCGTGCCGGGCCCGTGCCTGCACCGCGGGCCGGCTTAGCTGCCCAAGCACGACACTGTGCCCATGCCGGGCTGGCCCGGGCACGGCTCCAAGCGGGCCGGGCCGTGCTCGTGCCGGGCCACTACAGTGCCGCCCGGCGGGCCGGCCCGTTTGGACAACTATAGTGACAAGGCATTCGGACGCATGGATCTTATCGACAGGAAGGTGCTGTCTACCGTCAATGACATCGCGGGCCTCATGATCCAAGGCGGATACGAAGATATGCTCCGGCGGGCCATCGATCGACACTCTGCTCAGCTTGCCAGGTATGTGTATGCGTCGCGTCGTCGTTAACACGGTCTCCATACGCAGAATTTAAATTACAAACTCAACACTTCTCTACGAGAGCATATCATCACCTTATAAATAATTCTTTTTTTTTCAAATATTAGAACTTCAAACAAAACTTTGAGATCACAAATAATTTTCAAATGTAAAAGCCACCATCTATGAAGTCATATATCTCATCAAGAAACACAAAAAATTTGATTTTGTCATTTCTCTACCCGAGTTGATTCGAATAATTCATAACGTAGTTAAAGACATACAAGTTTGATGATTTCGCACTCTATGTGGGATCATCGACAAAGAGAACCAAACTTGTCAGTTTCTAACACTTGGGGGACATCCATTGCACGGTTTCCGTAGCTCAAGATTGAAAGTTAGGGGTTGAAAACTATACTTTACCCTTGTTACATATTAGCAGGAATGACTTACTAACGCATGTGCGCGACAGTTACCTCGAAATCCTCGACATGGACAACATTATTCTGGGCGGCCACAAGGAAGAGCCCAAGGAAACTGTGCTGCACGTTTGGACAGCGGGGATGCACATCATGGTCGGTGCATGTTCTGGGTGAGATGGGATCATGGGAAGGCAAATGAACGGGCAGGATCTTGGCTGGTTCAACATGGTCAAGGAAGATTATTTCTCAGCTAGCGATCGCAAAACAATATGTGAGGAGGCTGCTCAGAGCGGCCGATTCTATCTGCGCTCAGATCCATGGCGTCGCGTCACCAGTTGATCCAGTTCACACGATGATGGATACCGATGATACCTACACAGCCGCAGTTAAGCCTGATGACCTCCTGTCCAGCACCAGCAGGACGGCGGTGGGTCTGGTGATGATGTACAAGGCACTGAACTGTGGCATGCCGACAGTACTGGCACTGCTGTCTGCAGGTCACGCCGCCAAGGACTCCATCCTCGCAGAGGGCGAAGCGCTGGTGCAGCGCTTGTCGGACATGCATGTTCGTCAAGCTATGTGTGGAGCAGAAGGAGATGGTGAGGGCGCGGCGTTTGGACATCTCCGACACCGGCGTCGGTCCATCCCTTCACGAGGCGCGTCATGGCTCACGCGCGGACGCTGGTCCAGCACGGGAGCACGTACGGTCTGCCTGATGCTCAAGGGTCGCCCGAAGGCGGCGTTCCACGAGCTGGTCGCGCAGCTCGTCTCCTCGATCGCTGGAGTGCGCGCTGGACAGGAACTCTAGAGTTCTGCAGATCCCCGGGCAGCAGCAGATGTTCCTGCTGAACAATGCACACATGGTGCTTCAGGAGGCCAGGACGGAGAGAGACCTGGGCCGGCCGGGTCCTAGGCGAAGGGTGGCTGGCGCGGCGCCATGACCAGCTGGACGTGCTCATCGCAGGATACGTAGACACTTCATGGGCACCTGTCCTCGCCTCCTCCTGTGCGCTGAGACGACGACGACGGAGGACCACCCGAGCACGGGAGACCAGCACCAGCTTGTGGCCGGCGTCGTCCCACTCCCACCAGCAGTCGTTTGACAAGCTCACTTGGCTCTTGGAGACGACGACCTGCCGGGTGCATAGAGCTTGGAAAGTTAGCGATCCTCTGGTCCGTGACAAGGTGCGCGGGAGGCAGTGTTTCACAAGGTTGTCCCCAGTGTACCGGATGCATATGGAGAATTGTCAATCGGAGAAGCAGCAGCAGCAGCAGCAGCAGCAGAAATGTGCGAGGCGGCACAGCGTCGAGCAGCTGGAGTCACAACTGCATGCAGGAACTGTTCGAGGGGTAGGGTAAAAGTCGTTGCTCTTTTCTTTGTAATATAAAACATCCTTTGGGACCGATGATGATGCCATGCAGTTGGACCATTGCCATTTTGCAACTACGTACGTACTGGTTCTAGCTAATAATTAATGCTATCGTCTTGTTTATCTCACCTTCAAACGTACTCTACTATGTAAACATTATATTCTGCATCCAAAATAGTGTATATATACTAGTATTATATTAGGATTACTAATTAATTGCTAGTTTGCTTGTTAGCCTACAAACAATGATAATAAAAGCTAGAGCCTACTAGCTACTATATGTCGTTGCACAATATGTATAGAGCATTATGTTATGAGTCTAGGCATCAGCGAGACTACTCATTAGCAGGTCGATCGAGCACGTACGATCAATCAATCATTAGGATTTAGGACTACCGAGGTTGCCATTCCTCTAGCTTCCCGTTTTGGTGTGCAGTAGTAGGCAGTAGCATGTCGGATCATCCTACACGCCGTTCGTGCCATCAAAAATTAAAATTGCTCATGGGGGGTTTGAATGATTTGATAACGCTATGCATGAGTTGATAATAGGGGGTGTTTGAATGCAATAGAGTTAATAGTTTGTGTCTAAAACTAGTTGTAGACAAACAAAATACCCTAGCTAATAGTTCAACTCTTAGCTACTTTTAGTAACTATTTGTTAGCTAGCTAGCTAATTCCACTAGCAGGTTTTTAGCCAACTAACTATTAGCTCTAGTACATTTAAACACCCACGATGTAATATTCAATAGCTTCGTCTCAATCATCTTAAATACGCTAAACATTTTTTTTTGAAAGTTCCAGCGTCAGATCGAGGCAGCAACATTTTGATTCGTACTAAGGAGTAGAGTTTTACACGGTAGAGGGCGCATGCAGATGCTTACATGTAGATTTTTTTTTAATACGTAAATGCTGAGTGCTACGTTTATTTGCAAATTAAGGTCCAAGAGACATGGCCAGCGTTGGTTGCTAGTAGAGTAGTTTTACACAATTGTGGACGACTGGAGTGGAGTGGAGTGGATAAGACCCTGCTGGGAGTGGGATGTACTGGGAATCTATATGTACGTGGGAAGAGAATACAACAAATGTATGGACACGTTTTGCGCACGTGCCAAAAGCAGCTACCTTTGGGCTTTATTTACCTTTACATTGCGTGTTTGAACAAACAGTGCAGAGTAAGTACGTGTGCGGTGTGCAGCTGTTATTATATTATTACTAGCCATTTGTTCGTGGTTTGCTATCGTTTTTATATATCTAATTAATAGGTATTGAGATATTTATTCAAATACATTATTGTTTATTTGTACGCATTAAAGTACGCGTGGTCCGATGATTAGTCATAATCTTTTTGAAGCAGAGACGTAGATTTTTTTTGATATAATTATTGTTTATTTAAAAACACTATTTCTAGACACTAAGTTACGTGTAATATGTAGCTGGTCTAAAGAGTCAGCATGTAAGGTTTGAAGCCATGGCCCACGTTAGCTTATTAGTATACTATGTTTGACTCGCCGCTCGTACGTGGCACGCTGCGTGCTGCGATGTGTACACTACACACTCAGCTGCTCGTGGCTGGCAGGTGGCTCACCTACCACGTGTCACAACAAGGACATGCACACCCATCTCTTTCTCGATCTCTGCCCTGAAGGAAGATGAAAATGACCAAACAGTCCTTGCTAGCAGGTAGCAGCTGTACACGTAGGCGTCGGCTGGCGTGTTGCGTGGATGCATGATCGAGATCCATACATGCATGTGTGTGTGCCTCCTCTTTCAGAGAGACAAAAGAGAGAGAGAGAGGAAGAAGAAACATGGTTTGTATGCGCATATATGTGTTGTCACCCTCGGTTTACGCACGTACAACGCCATGCATGCGACCTATCCATAAAGGAAAAAAGGCTATAGAGCTCGTGCATGTGCATGCATGCATGCATCTTTAATTTGTGCTTTTTAGGATCGATAATTGGCTTCTCCCATCGTCAGAGCACTCAGCACTCTCACACCATCGATCTCATCCCATCTCTTCGTCCAAAAACTAGCTAATTGCAAGCAGCTGCAGGCTGCAGCCAATAAAACCGTAGGCGATCCACGGCACACACAGGGCCGGGGGATCGGATAGCTTCGGTGTCCCCTTCATGCGTGATGTGCATGGAGACGTATACCATGCACACTATCCAAAACAGTAAGTCAGACACTCGATAAAGAGAGAGAGCCTTTGACGAGTGTTAGAGAAAACACTCGGCAAAGGCTCTGTCCGTCACTTAATATCGTGACGACGAATTTTCTTTGTCGAGTAACAGGTGACGTTCGGCAAATTCTTTATCGAGCGTTTCATAAAGAAATATTCGACAAAAAAAAAACCGTTATCGATGTACAGTTCGCCGAGAATTCTTTTTATGTGTGTTGCATTTAGATGGAACAGATAGTATGTGCTTTATTTAGGCTCCGTTTGGTTTTTTTAGGTCACCTGACTAAACTTTAGTGGCTAAAGTACCTCCATTTGATTCCAGTGACTAAAGTATCCCATTTGATTTCAATGACTAAACCTGATTAAAAAACAATAATTAAAATGAATAATGACTATATTACCCCTATTAATTAGTGGATGCATGCTGGACTAAGAAAAAGGAAGGGGCAAATAAGATAAAATTCATCACACTTTAGTCAATTTTAGTCACTCTTTATTGGTGATTAAAGAACAACTAAAGTTAGTCACCCTACTTTAATTATAATGTTTGTTTATGTTGACGCCTTTTCGGAGCGTCAAACACTCAACAAGAACCGTGGCGGTGTCCTCTGCACAGGGGCGGACGGTCCGCGCGCGGGGCCGGACGGTCCGCGGCCTGGAGCGAGGCGCGGTGGTACTCTCTGCGCAGGGGCGGACTGTCCGCGGCCTGGTGCCCGGCTAGGGCTTCTCTGCCTAACGGCCGGACGGTCCGCGCCCTGGGGGCCGGACGGTCCGCGCGTACGCAGAGGCGGCGGGAGTCGCCGGCGGCGCCTGGATCTCGCTCCCGGGAGGGACCCCATCGGGGAGGAGAGATCCCAGGTGGTGTCTAGGCTCGGGCCGGCCGACCTAGACTCCTCTAATCGACGTAGAGCCGAAGAGAGACGAAGAATTTGGGGATTTGATAGCTAAACCTAAACTAGACTAAAACTACTCCTAGGATAAAATGTAAATTGTATTGATTGAAGGTTCGATTCGTTGTTTCAAATCGGCCGTAGACCTCTCTATTTATAGAGGAGGAGGGCTGGACCCGTTACAAACAAATTTCTGAGTGAATCCCGCGAATCTAGCTAACAACCGTAGCACAAAACTCGGAACCATAAACTGCTCTGCGCACGCACGGACCGTCCGGCCCCCAGGCGCGGACCGTCCGGACCGCGGACCGTCCGCCCTGCTCAAAATGGGCTCCAACATATGCCCCCTGCCTTTTGGTGGAGCTGAGCGAACCAAAAGCATCTTAACACGATGTGATTACATCGGTTTTCTTAAGCATTTTGCCACATATTGGGATGATACTGCTTGAGGAAACGCCCATTCAAAGCCTTAGGCAAATCTTTGCCTTGTAACGTTTGTAGCAAATAGGCATTACCAGACATCACTTGTTTCACTTTATAAGGACCCTCCCAGCTTGGCGACCATTTCCCGAACTTTCGGTCTTTATTCCTTAGAGGCAGAATGGTCTTCCACACCAAGTCTCCTACTTGAAATGATTTTGCTTTGACCTTCTTGTTGTAGGCCCTGGCTACCATGATCTTGTCCTTTTCTATTGCTCCCAAAGCTATCATCCTCTTGTCGGTCACCTCATCAATATTATCCATCATTGAATTATAATAATCAGTAGCAGTTAGATCATTTTGTCTGGCAAACCTGACAGCATTCAAACTTATTTCCACAGGTAACACTTGTTGGGGGCCTTCGTCCTCCGAAGGTCCTCAAAAACATGATTTGACAATGTTTTCCAAGTGGATTATGTGAACAGGTATCTTCGGACTCAGAATTATGAACATAAAGCACGGTCAGGACGAAGCCTGAACCAGACGAAGGACGAGCTGATTACCAAGTTCTACGAAGGACGGTGCACAGCCGAAGCTGTGTGCAGGGAAGCTTCGTCGCGATAACGGAAAGGGGAACCGACTTAAAGATGAAAAGACTACGTGGGCCTCGACAGATTTCCATAAGTCATTAACAAATGTAATGGACATGGATGTAATTTTACGTGGGCTGCGTCCCGCGTCTATAAATAGATGAACAGTACTCCCGTACTGTTCACGCTGACTTGGCATCTGCTTTTGCGTCACGCTTGTACTTTTTACCTTCTCTCAGGACCGAAGGTACATTTGTAATTTGAAATCATTTCTATTTTTCCATGTTAATAAAATAGAAATGATTCTATGATGGTGTTTATATTATATTTCATGCCCTATATGAGTCCTTCGTCATTACTTGTTATGTTTACGAAGGTATGTCTCTTGTGACCTTCGTCCGAAATACCACTACACGACGGTTCACCTACAGCGACCTACGGTTGGTTGCTAAAACGGCCTTCAGCGACCTACGGTTGGTCGCTAAAAACCTTTAGCGACCCATAAGGATGGTCGCTGTAAGTGCCGTCGCTAAAGCCTTTAGCGACCGACATCTTTTTAGCGACCGACCGTCCGTTGCTAATATTGTATATTTAGCGACCAATGGTGGGTTGCTGTACTATAGATTTAGCAACCAACCGTAAGTTGCCATACCATACATTTAGCAACCAACAGAAAGTCACCCTTTTACAGTTTTTATTAATAATAATGTACATTTAATTAAGCACCATAAATCACAGATTTTTATACACAAATCATAAAGACATACACAGTTAATCAGTATACCACAGTCATAGATCCATCACATAAACACAAAAGCACCACAATTATATATTCACAAAAGCATCACAATTATAATATCATTCACAACTAGATCACTAATGTTTCATATCACTCCAGCTATTGTTCAAAAGCCAACAACTACATCACTCTAGCACAATAATCACAAAGAATTGAGGGTAACAACAGCTCCTCTCATTTTGCTCTACATACTTTCTTATGTTCCCCTAGCACAATAAAAACTTAAGGACAATCCAGATTATGATCCATGCTATAGATCCTGTCCGAAGCATCCACTCAATGAACTCATTTGACCGTTCTTGCTGAGGTTTGGCGCCGTTTTGATAGTTCTGGAAATATGCTGATTCTGATTTGCGGTTGATGTACTGCGTACCACCTGTGTCTTCCGAGAGCCAGACCTAAGGGTGTTGAAAATCCTCTCCAGCGAGTATGGCCTTCTCTTTTCAAGTTTTATCTGATGAATCACAAGTATGAGATGATATGAAACCTCCTACCAACCAGGAAACTGGAATGAAGAGTGGAAAAAGAGTTATAAATTCAGAACGGAGAAACAAGCGCACCACAAGCTTTTGTATGGCTGCTTCTGCTTGAGCTTTCTGCATATTCTCCCATACAGCCATTTTTGCTTCCTCTCCCTCAATCCTTTATACAAAAAAGCAAGTACATCCATTAGTGTTTGAGAGAACAAGGTAAATGTGTTACAGCTAGTACAAAAAAGCAAGTACATCCATCAGCTTTCCCATGTTAACTCCAGTGAAATTGGAAATAAAAGAAAGTAGTATGAAAAAGGCACGAAAACATTCTGCATAGCAGGTTTCCCATGTTAACTCCAGTGATCTGAGACAACCTCTCTTACAAATGATGACGTCTATAGCAATGAGAGAACAAGAACATGGAAATTGCAGTAGTAAATATTTGTGGTCAGTGATGGGAGAACATAAGAATGGTAATTGAAGTGATAAATATTTGTGGTTCTGCTCTTACCACGTAATGAGCATATTGTGCCGCTAGCCAAGGTGGTAACCATGCTTTATGAACCTGCAAAAGGAAATGAACATAAACATGCATATTTGCACTCCAAACACCATCCATACGTCAAAGTATAGAATTTAAAATTTCAATGGATTTTAGGCTCTAGTATAGATATCTAATTTAATGATCTGCTAGTGTCATAATAATATGTTGCAAGCTTTAGACTTGAGTTCTTATTAATTATTTCTTTTTTCTACATCTCCTGCTAGTGTCATAAGAATAGTACTCTACCCACTTATTAATTTTTATTTTTTTTCTTTATTTTTTCCCACATCTCCTGCAGTGACCATATTGTCCCTCTCTAATTTTGCATATCTTCCTCACGAACAGCAAGCAAAAACTCAAAAAGAATATACTTAGTCTTAGAACCATGCTAGGGATCACAGGATCATAAAAGTACAATGATCGAAACGAAGTATGAGGTAGCGATTGAGTTAGTTATGCGAAACTAAACAAATCATAACAGTCATCATGAGTCAGTTATTGCCTAGCGATTGGGTACGATTCTAACGGTCCAAGCCTAACGAACTACCAACAAAAGAGAGTATATGGTCAGGAGCATGTGTATGCACTACCAACATACGGGTCCTATTATATAATCTATAAGCTGAAACAAATGTTGAAACTTATTTGTCAGAGCTGAAATATTTTAAATAGAGTATATGGTATCTAACATGATCATAATGAGAAAAAATAGGCTAAAACAGTGAATCCATTACTACAAAACAAGCTCTCTTATTGCAGAAGCAAAAACATAATCAATGGTTTGCATACTTTTCGTATTTATCCACACCATGTTTCATACAAGTCACAAGATAGTGAAGTTACCATCAGCCACGATGTCCAAACGAGATACAATAAGATGACCATATGAGTCAACCGTTCCCAGAATCAAACAGTCATCTGGAATGACACAAATTGTAAAAGGGTTGAAACAAGACAAATAGCCAAAAAATCCTTCGAAGATCCAACAACCCACATTATCAGGAAACTTCAAATATGGTACGCAATGCTTGCTAGTAAAAATTGAACCAAACACTGTTCTAATATCATTTCCTCCAGCTATAAAATAATATAGTGCATGGCAATAAGGCATGCTACTCATGCATGTTCTCTAATATTAGTTTCAGATGGTAAAGCTGGATAAGAACTCAAAAGCATAAGCAGCACAATAAGATGTCAATGCATTCAGCATAGACATTGGTGGCTATTTGAAGCCATATTATAACATTTGCCAAATGACTATTGCAGATACTGCATTTTATAGTTTTAACTTGAGAAATAAGACTTAACACCATGTTATCATCAAATGTTGAAGACAGCACCTTTCCGGCCCTAGCAGTAACTATAGAGTTATGAGCACCAGATACACAGGGACCATGGTCAGCACAAAGCATGACGCATATCTATTTGTCACATGAAAAAAAACTTTTAGATTGATTGAGCTCCAGATATAGATAACCACTGTTGTTCAGGATTATCAACAGGCACTACAGCTTGAACTGCCTAGTAAAGCAGAATTCAAACAAGACAAACCAGGTATATAATACAGTTTGCTTGCCCATATCAATGTGTCAACAAATTTTCAAATCTGTAACATAGTATAAAACTGTTCAACAATCTAGCGAAAGATAGATACAGAATCACCTAAATAGAAAAGCATATAATGCAGGGCCCAATACAATTACACAAATAATGAATGTTGTGGTCATTGGAGGCAAGGCTAAGGAAGCGATTGATGAGACACCCATTAGTCAAAGTATAGCCTCGTACTATGAGACCACTGCATTTGCTCTAGGGCCCCAACATCCGAGCACCCCACAGAGAACCTGCGGGTATTTCGAAGCTAAAAGGAGAGCTTCACCCAAATGGCATGGAACCCTTAAGACATAAACAACAGAAGCATCAAATACAGAGCCTTTGATTAATCAACATGATAGAAGATAATGATGACTAAGACTGATCTTCAGCTTCATAAAACAATTGGCTAATTTACTTGCAATAACACTACCTCCCTTGTGCATTCCTCGGCACAACACTACACTATATGCCTATCAAGAGTATTCATCCCATAATCCTGTAATAACTCATCTAATATTATATCAAATCATACATCTACATATCAAACACGCATATAACCATATTACGACATATAAGGAGTCATTTCATCAAAAATTCATATCGAAGCTAATCCTAACAACACTCCGAAACATAAACGACATACCACTTAATTTAATCTTTTTTCTATGAATCTCTGATCTACATCCAGACACACAATAACAACTTCAAGCTATAGGTACCGAGTGGGGAATGAATGGAGAAGGAACAATGAGTCTCACCATGATTAAACCAAACTGCGGATGCGATGATAAATTCTGATTCAAACATTTTGTCAAGCACAAGGTGTGTGATGCACTAGAGTTCCTTTCTTCTCCACCTGCCAACTCACACAAAAACATACGTATAAACAACAATAAGGATTTGATGCCGGTAGGGAAATGAGTAGGGCAAGAACGACATGGCCACACCAGAACTGCAATAAGGCGACGACGCAAGATGAGAGTGCCGCGACGGCCCAAGACACGACAAGTCCGGGGATGGGGCGAGCTGTAGGAGCAAGGGAGCGATCTACAGGCACGACCGAAGTTGAAACCGAGCAGCGGATGGGCGAGCTCGGACCTTCCTGGTGGCCGATGAGCAGGGAGGGAGCGCTGGCGAGCTGGAGTACTGGGCTCCAAGCGCAGGAGCAGAGAGGGAGGCGCTGGGGAGGGAGGAGATGGAGGAGAGGCGGCCATGGTTTGGAAGCCGAGGGAGCAGGGATGACCGGCGAGGGGAAGGCGCGCCAATCCGAGCCCTCCACGAGTTCACAAACGCCGGACCCCCGCCGACTCACCGCATTCCTCGACTTCCCCTCCCGCGTGCCGGCGCCGAATCGCCCCCGGGCTCGCGCGCTGGCGGGAGAGGCAGAGGCAGAGGCAGCCCAGCGGTGGCAGTGGCCCTAACCCAGTGTTCACCTCGCGCAGGAGCAAGTGGTGGAGCTTGCTCGAGGCGGCGACGGAGGGGGGAGGAGAAAGGCGACTGCGGGGATGGGGGCGACGACGGCGGGAGGAGGCAGGGACGGCGTGGGAGGGAGTTTCAGTGACGGCGGCTTTGGTGCGTGAAATAGGGTTTCATTTGGTTAGTAGGCCTTTAGATGGACTTTGGTGAGTAAATAAGAAACACAAAAATTACGTACCCCTATAGCGACCCACCATCAGTCACACACTTACCTATATAGCGACCGACCATAAGTCGTTAAATTTTTAGACTTTTAGCGACCCACAGACCGTCGCTATAAACACATTTAGCGACCAACCGTCGGTCCATAACTTTTAGCGACCAACCGTCGGTCCCTAATAAGGGTCGCTAAAGATCAACTGTCGTGTAGTGTACATTATCTCCCGAAGGGACATAATGTTCCGAAGGACGAAGGACTTTAACGCTTAACATTTTTTATGTTGCCTTGTTCTTAACTCTTAGCCTTTGAGAACAAGTCCCCAACAACACTGCTTCCTGCCCATAGACAAGCTCAAAAGGAGATACTTTAGTAGCACTATGTTTAGATATTCTATGAGCCCATAAAGCTTCAGACAAAAACTTATGCCAATGTTTAGGATTATCAGATACCTTCTTTTTTATCAAATTAATCAATGTCCTATTACTAGACTCGGCCTGTCCATTGGCCTGAGCATAATATGGAGACGAATTAAGCAGCTTAATTCTATATAATTCAGCAAATTCACGTACCTCCTTTGACATAAAAGAAGTACCTTGATCTGTAGTCAAGGTCTGGGGAATACCGAATCTATGAATAATATGCTCAGTTATAAACTCAATTACCTTCTTGTGCGTCATGTTCTTTAGAGCAACGGCTTCAGTCCATTTAGTGAAATAGTTAGTGGCAACTAACATAAACCGATGCCCCTTTGATGATGAAGGATGAATTTCTCCAATAAAGTCTAATCCCCATCCTCTGAACGGCCAAGGCTTGATGATAGGATGTAATTCGGCTGCAGGGACCAACTGTAGGTCGCCAAATTTTTTACACACTTGGCAACCCTTGTAGTACTTGAAACAATCAGCTATCATGCTAGGCCAATAAAAACCAGACCTTCACAATAACCACTTCATCTTTGGAGCTGATTGATGAGTACCACAAATTCCTTCATGTACTTCGGCCATGGCTAATATAGCATCATCTGGGCCCAAGCACTTAAGCAGGACATCATTGACTGTTCGGCGGTAAAGTTCATCACTCATCAAAACATACTTGAAAGTTGTTCGCCGAATGTTCTTATTTGTCCTGATATTGGGATTTCGTAAATAATTAAGTATAGGTGTCCTCCAATCACTTGCATCGGCTTCAATGTCAGCCGAATCGATTAAGAGAACATTTCCGGTAACCCCGGATGGTCCGGCGTCATCACGCGGACGGTCCGCGACCTAGGAATTTGGCTCTGCACTGGTTATCAGATTTTCAGTTTTGTGAAATTTCCCTCTCTTTATCCGATAACCTGATGCATCTTGTGCCAAATCGTTAGCTCTATGATTCTCAACTCTAGAAATATGCCGAATACTGAATTCGTCAAAAGAATGGATTATGCTCCAACATTTCTCAAGGTAACTATTTAGAGTACCATCAAAACATTGATATTCTTCTAACACTTGTTGGACAACTAGCTGAGAATCACCAAATACCTTCACATGTTTTACTCCCATACCATTTAAAAGTTCTAAGCCGAATAGGAGGGCCTCATATTCAGCTTGATTATTAGTGCAATAAGTTTTCAATCGGCTAGAGAAGTCAAAGAAGACATTACTTGGTGAAACAAGCACAATGCCAATTCCTTGCCCTTCATTGCAAACCGATCCATCAAAATATAAAGTCCAAGGAGTAATAGTGAGGTATGACATGTCTAGTTCATGAATATCATTAACCCGATGTTGTACAATGAAATCCGCTATGACTTGGCCTTTCATAGATTTCAATGGTTCATAGGCCAAGTCATATTCTATGAGTGCATAAGCCCACTTACCAATCCTACCACTCATAATTGGGTTATGCAACATGTATTTGATCACATCGGTTTGACCAGAAACAGTGCAATGACTAGACAGTAAATAACATCTACATTTGGTGCATGCATAAAACAAGCATAAGCATAACTTTTCAATAAAAGTGTACCTTGTTTCAGCATCCACCAACCTTCGGCTTAGATATGTCACCACATGCTCTCTCCCCTCAGTTTCTTGTGTCAGAACAGCCCCAATAACCTTGTCTTCAGCTGCAATGTATAATCTGAATGGTGCTCCTGCTTGTGGTGCTTTTAACACGGGAGCCGAAGACAAGTATTTTTTAATGAGATCAAATGCTTCCTGCTGCTCTGCCCCCCAAGTGAATTCGACATCATTCTTAAGCCGAAGGATAGGGGTGAAGGCATCAATCTTCCCGGCTAGGTTAGAAATAAACCTTCGTAAATAATTCACCTTGCCGAGAAACTTCTGCACTTCGACCTTACAAGTTAGAGGTCCCACATTCCGAATAGACTTGATTCGGTCAGGGTCTATTTCTATACCATGTTCATGGATGACAAATCCTAAAAACTTACCAGCCGACACTCCAAAAGCACATTCACGTGGGTTCATTTTCAAACCATATCGACGCATTTTATCAAAGGCTTTGCGCAAATCAGCTATATGAGGACTAAACTCAGTCGATTTGACTACAATATCATCAATGTAGACTTCCACAGTGTTTCCTAACAACTCATGGAAGATCAGATTCATAGCCCTCTGATAAGTAGGACCAGCATTTTTAAGACCGAATGTCATGACAACCCATTCAAATAAACCAATGAAGCCTGGACATATAAAGGCCGTTTTAGACGCATCCTCTTCGGCCATGAAAATCTGGTTATATCCGGCATTACCATCAAGAAAGCTAATAATTCTATTTCCTGATACATTATTGATTAATGTGTCGGCTACGGGCATGGGATATTCATCTTTAGGAGTTGCTCTATTTAAATTGCGAAAATCAATGCATACCCTAAGCTTACCTGACTCCTTCTTCTCTACCGGCACAATATTGGAGACCCACTCTGCGTATCTGCACGGTCTAATAAAATTAGCTTCTAGCAGCCGGTGGATTTCGTCCTTGATTCGTGGGAGAAGATCTGGACGAAATGTTCTAGCTTTTTGCTTGAAAGGTCTGAAACCAGACTTAATAGGCAGCCGATGTTCGACAATCTCTCGGCTTAGTCCAGGCATTTCAGTGTAATTCCAAGCAAAACAATCTGAATATTCCTTCAATAGACCGATCATCTCATTTCTAGAATCGGTCTCCAGGGTCTTGTTTACAAAAGTCGGCCTTGGAGTTTTACCATCTCCTATGTCAATCTCCTCCAAAGGATCGGCCAATGTAAACCCCTGTCCTAGTTTATCAAGATCTCTGAATTCCTCTATCATGATCAGATGATCTTTGTGTGATGGCGGACTTTCCGGTCTCGGGGACCGGATCATCCGTAATACTGTCTTTTCGCTGTGGTAGATGTTCGGTCTTAATGTCCGAACTGTTTTGTGAAAGACCGGACCATCCGGCTTTGAGAGCCGAATTGTCCGTGATCAACGACTCATGAACTCTGTGTGTATTTATCATTTAAACTTTATTTAGGATTTAGCCGATTATCCATCGGCTCTAGCATTACAGGAATGAAACCTTTCTTATCTATACTTATGAACTGATAATCAGAAAAATCTACTCCTGTGAGACATGTAGCAGTCTCATAAGTCCAGAGTACAGGGGCATCGGCCACAGCGATGCAGGCCGATATATCAGCATGTACTTGTTCTACCTCATCGCCTACCCATTGTATTAGCATTTGATGTAATGTAGAAGGTATACATTGATTGGCATGAATCCAATCTCTGCCTAGAATTAAACTGTAATTCCCTTCTACATCAGCGACGAAGAATGCAGCAGCAAGGGTCTTAGTCCCGATGGTTAATTCAACGGACGTGACTCCCCTGGCTTTAATCGAACTATCCCCAACACCGCTGAGGGTCATGTTGGTTTTGACAAGTTCGTCGTCTTGTTTACCTAATTTTCTGTATAATGAATAAGGCATTAGATTTACAGCCGCCCCTCCATCTACCAACATCTTAGCAATCGGTATTCCATCAATGTGACCGCGCACGAAGAGCGGCTTTAAATGATTTACCGATTCCTTTGGTTTAGTAAAGGCGGCTTCTTTAGGACCAAAATCAAACTAGGCAACAACAGGTTCATCGTCGCCGATAATAGTACAATCGGCAGAAAATGTAATAATATTTACATCCATACCTGGGCATTCTGGAGAAGCCTCGTAGTCGACCAGGTCTTCTCCCAGCAGGTCGTCCTCTTCCATTAATGTTGTCGTGTCGTTGGAGGCTTCCTGGTGAACAGTGGACGGTCCGCACGCGGGGGCCGGACGGTCCGCGCCTGGTGCAGGTTGTCCAGAGGCTTCCTGGTGAACGGCGGACGGTCCGTGCGCGGGGGCCGGACGATCCACGCCTGGTGCAGGTTGACTTTCTATTTCTGTGGCCGTTTGTTTTTTCTCAATGGCCTTCGGTCTCCATTTCTTTTGCGGTGGCGGGTATAGTGGATGTGTGTCATTAAATGTCTTTTCCGCCTCCTTCTCCTGGCTCATCCGTTTTGGGATCGTGTCAATCCCGCTGGGCACCATCGAGGCATGGAGTATTTTGGATCGGCTGTTTTGATGGTAGCCGTATTCTTTTCGATTGTGTTGGCCGATTCGCCGAAAATCACCGGCCCTTTATTGTCCCGCTGTATGACAACATCTGCGGTGCCTATTTTGATGATGTCCTTTTTTGTTGTTCTTTGAGTTGCTACAGGCATATGTCCCCCTGCCGGATTGGTCGGCCTAGGAGGCCGAGTAGTCTGGCAATCTTGTTGGGCCTGTGCCTGGTGACCGGATTCAGTAGTGCTCAATCGGTCTTGCATTGGCGGCACCAACCTATCAAAAACGGATGTTTGGGGTGCCCCCCAGGCGGGGTACTGTGGCATCCCAAATGGATATGGTGGCATGCCCCACATTTGATTTGGGACATATGGTGGAGGTAAATATGGATATGGATATGACATAGGCGGATAAGGTGGAGGTGTCCATGCAGGTATGTTAGGTCTCAGTTGTACAGTATGACCTTTCATTTCTTTCGATTGGTGAGGTGGTCCAATCGGCCTTACCTGACGCTGCTCATGAATGGGTGAGCGGGGTCGCTTTGCTGGCCGGTCACTGGGACCGGCCTTCTTTTTTACGTATTTAGACAATAATTGATCAAAAGTTGGGCTGGCTTTAACCAACCGACCAGCTGCCTTGAATGTATTTGTTTTCCACGTACCTATCTCTGGTCGTCGTGGTTTGAAAGTACGTGGTCGTTGCGAGTCCTAAGTACGGCCGGACCGTCCGGTGGGGTCCCGAACCGTCCGTGCCTACGTGCCGGACCGTCCAGGATACGCAGCACGGGTTCCTGCATCTGTCTCCCTGTCTGCGTTTGCCCCCCAGTACTGGAGGCTGTGATGGTCACCTTTAGGGTCTCCCCTCCATCGGGAGTCTTCTCGGCTACCACTTTCCTGCAAGAAACTTTACGATCCCCATCGACCTCTTTAGCATTGCCGATGATTGTCTCTTTGCCTTTGTCTTTATCGACTGTGTTTGGCTGAACTAGGATTTTCTTGCCCTCGAAGTCAATCATGTTCATCGGAAAAGGCTCTGTATCCACCTGCATTTCCTGAAATTTCAATCGTCCCTCGTTAATGACCGATTGAATCTGTCGCCGAAATACATTACAATCATTAGTGGCATGAGAAAATGAGTTATGCCACTTGCAGTATGCACGACGTCTTAGCTCGTCGGCAGATGGAACAATGTGATTTATTTTAATGTTGCCATTTTTGAGTAATTCATCAAATATTTTATCACACTTGCCAACATTAAACGTAAACTTTACATCCTCCTGCCGTTTCTTTTGAATTGGCTATAGGGAAGTACAAGCCGAAGATTTGGCCTGCTTTGGCCAAACCATTTCAGCAGCATATACTTCTGTTGACTCGTCCTCTGAGCTACTTTGATCGCACTCTACTATATGTACGTTATGACGAATTGCTTTAGCAGTTTCTTTGCTTCGGCTTTCACAAGCCGAAGCTCTTTGGTGTAACTGTGCTAGTGTAAAAAATTGGATGCCTTCTAATCTTTCTTTTAAATAATATCGTAGACCATTAAAAGCTAATCCTGCTAGCTGTTTCTCTGCTAAATGAATTTGGAAGCATCGGTTTCTTGTATCTCGGAATCTCCGGATGTAATCATTAACCGATTCATCTTTTGCTTGTCGTAATGACACTAAATCTACCAAATCCAACTCATAGTCACCAGAGAAAAAATGATCATGAAATTTTTGTTCTAGATCCCCCCATGATGAAATGGAATTAGGAGGTAAAGTGGCATACCACGCAAACGCAGTTCCTGTTAAAGATAATGAAAATAAACGTATGTGAAATGCCTCTGTGTCGGCCAACTCTCCTAATTGTGCTAAAAATTGGACTATATGTTCACGTGTGTTCTTTCCTTGATCACCCGAAAATTTTGCGAATTCGGGTATCCTGGTTCCCTGTGGGTATGGGTGGTGATCAAATCGGCTGTCATAAGGTTTCCGATATGATTGCCCCCCAGGGACCATGCTTACTCCGAGCTTATCTCGGAACGCCCCGGCTATTTCTTCCCTTACTATATCAATGGCAGCCGGTGCGAGACCACCGGCTCTCTGATCAAACATAGGTGGGGTTGGCTGGATATTAGCGTATTGTCTTTCCCCCCATTGGTTTGAACTACGTGGTGCATTGCCACTTGCCCTATATGGTTCATATGTTTGATCGTTCCTTTCTGGCCTTCTCGGTGGGGCCGGAAAGTTTTCCTAGGCTCTAGATCTCGAATTAATGGGTTGATGCATTGTATAGTGCGATGGGAAGTGCTGCTGGAACGGGTGAGGATTCAGGTAACAATCCTCCTCAAAAAGGTCATGTGCGGACTGTCTGGACATTGGCCCGGACCGTCCGTGATTATGTGCGGACCGTCCGTCGTTGTACGCGGACGGTTCGACTGGGTAGTTTAGATTCTGTGTTGTGTGTGGTGGTTCGGGCGCATATCTAGGTAACTCATTAAAAATAGGCCCGACTGTTGTTGGTCCGGACGGTCCGCGCTCACGTGCGGACGGTCCGGGCATGTGCAGATCGGCTGATTTGCTGTCGATTTGCGGTTGCTCAGGGTATGTGTCCATCGGCATCCCATAAAGGGGTTGTGACTGGTCGTGACAACCTGTAGCCGATGTGTTACGCGTGTTACCTCCTAACTCAACCTCGTGTGAAGGAAAATTTGCGATACTAGATTTATCAAATGCACGTACTAGTCTCTTAAGATCGCTTTGCATACCCCCTATGATGTTCTGCATTTGTTCACGTTGCTCTTCTACATAGTTTCTAAGAGATTGTAGCTCGTTGGTATTACTTACATTGGGGATATCTGGCGTGGGTTGGAGCGAAGCCGGATCCGTCGCCCGATGTCGGACGACCTTGTTGTTCCTGTCCACTTTGAAGTTGGCCAAGAACTTTGCTTTTGCCTCCTGGATCATACGCTCCTTGTGCTCCTCGAATTGGAGTTGTTCGTCAGCCGGCAAGGTCTCCCAAGTCGGCTCTATGATGTTGCTTGGGGAAATATCAGAGCTATCTCTTGAACCGGCCATTGAGGGCCGATTTGATGCGTCTATATTTGCTGTCCCCAGCGGAGTCGCCAAAAAGTATGTTGATGCCTTTTCGGAGCGTCAAACACTCAACAAGAACCGTGGCGGTGCCCTCTGCACAGGGGCGGACGGTCCGCGGCCTGGTGCGAGGCGCGGTGGTACTCTCTGCGCAGGGGCGGACTGTCCGCGGCCTGGGGCCGGACGGTCCGCGGCCTGGTGCCCGGCTAGGGCTTCTCTGCCTGGCGGCCGGACGGTCCGCGCCCTGGGGGCCGGACGGTCCGCGCGTACGCAGAGGCGGCGGGAGTCGCCGGCGGCGCCTGGATCTCGCTCCCGGGAGGGACCCCGCCGGGGAGGAGAGATCCTAGGTGGTGTCTAGGCTCGGGCCGGCCGACCTAGACTCCTCTAATCGACGTAGAGCCGAAGAGAGACGAAGAATTTGGGGATTGGATAGCTAAACCTAAACTAGACTAGAACTACTCCTAGGATAAAATGTAAATTGTATTGATTGAAGGTTCGATTTGTTGTTTCAAATCGGCCGTAGACCTCTCTATTTATAGAGGAGGAGGGCTGGACCCGTTACAAACAAATTTCCGAGTGAATCCCGCGAATCTAGCTAACAACCGTAGTACAAAACTCGAAACCATAAACTGCTCTGCGCACGCGCGGACCGTCCGGACCACGGACCGTCCGGCCTCAGGGCCGGACCGTCCGCCCTGCTTAAAATGGGCTCCAACAATTTATTTAGGGATTAAAAGTGACTTTAGTCACTTCAAACCAAACAGACCTTAGATAGTATACCAGACTTGACAGTCAAATCAACCAAACAAAGAGGAGCCAAAATTAATGGACCTTTTGTTGCTTTCGTTCGGACCAAGTCCAATCCAGACCTGTTAACCCCTATGTTTATCTAGTTTTGAACACCGGCAGTAATATCTCGTGTACATGTATATCTCATGTACCAATACTGTTGTGTCTTCCCTCTTTGGCTTGCATTGGCTGTTGAGTGCTTTACACTTGTTGCGAGTGCAACAACACCTACTTAGACTGTCTGCAGTAAATTGCTTAAAATAGGTAATGTGCACTGTAAATTACATTATTTTTAGATTAAAATTTAAAATAAAGGATAAGATAGTAAATGTGATATGATAGTTACTGAAGACAACCTTAATTCTTATACAGACTTATGCCTTATTCTTTTTAGTATAACATGCAGCTCTCTTGCCTGTTCAAAATACCCCAATCCTATTCTCGGTAGCTTTCGAAACTTTCTTACGAGTTGGCAGCTTTCGGCCACCTAGATCGATCATGACTTCACCTGCCATTCATCGCCTAGTTGTCGAACATAAACACCTGGAGTGGCATATATCCTTCAAAACCACACAAAAAAGGCAAAACAAGCTTGATTTATTGGGAGCAAAAAAAGAACAATATACTCATTAGTTGTGATGCTAGATCTAAACGGTACTATGGCCCTGTTTGGTTTTATTAGTCACTAGACTAAATTTTAGTGACTAAAGTTTAGTCGCTAAAGTAACCCGTTTGGTTCTAGTGACTAAACCGGACTAAAGAACATTAATTGTTGTGAATAATGACTATTTTACCCCTATTAATTAATGGATGTTTGCTATAAGAAGAAAGTGGAGAGGACAAATAAGGTAAAAATACTACTTTAGTCCCTTTTAGTCACCGAACTAAAGTTTAGTCACTCCAATTTAGTCACCATGTTTGCTTCTTTAGAGACTAAAAGTGACTAAACTTTAGGGGGTGTTTGGTTTGTAGGGACTAAACTTTAGTCCCTCCACTTTATTCCATTTTAGTTCCTAAATTGTTAAATAGAGAAACTAAAATAGAGCTTTAGCTTCCATATTTAATAATTTAGGGACTAAAATGGAATAAAATAGAGGGACTAAAAATTAGTCCCTAGAAACCAAACACCCCCTTAGTCACCCCAAACCAAACGGGGCCTATATATGGTTGTGTGTCAAAATCAAACAAATGAGCCCAGGTACCAAAATGGTCTTATAGTACATACTTTTCTAGGCGTTGTGCACATAGTCTCCAGACCATGCCTTTGGTAACTTTTACCTAATTTTAGCTAGGTTGAACTAGTTAGGATATTAGCGCTGCAAATGATGACTTTCTTGAAATAACAGACTAAACGGTTGGCTATTGGACTTTCCGAGGTTTGACATCATTTAGCCCAAAATGCCAATTTTTTGTGTGGCCGAAAGGAGTATATTTCTTCAAGCACGTACGTGTGCTAGTTTTGATCTGTGGAGTTGCTTTGACAATGTGGGGAACGGGTGATGGCAACTGAGAGTTGACTACACCAAAATGAAAGAAACTTTTATTAGTTTAGCGGTTGTGAAGTCTGCCTAGGCTCAACCAAACTGGAGAAATCAAACACAGTTCTTGGTAACAGTCAAACACTGAAACACACCTTTATTACATACTCTTCTCTACCAGACGTACTCCCTCTCAAAAAATAAGGATGTGTTTGGTTGCAGGACAGGAACGTCTTTTGGCATCCTCTTTCGTCTCTCCAATTTTGAGGGATAACTAGGAACAACACTAGGATAGTCCTGTCTCAATCTCTAACCATGAACCAAACAACCTTATTTAAGGGATCGTCCTATCTCATCCCATTCTATCATTGCAACCAAACGCATCCTAAGTGTACTTCTCGCTTCTCCAGGAGTCAAACGCTTTTAATTTTGATAAAAAATATATATAAATAATAACATTTACGGTACATAGCTAGTCAAACATTCAGGTTAATAGATTACTAAATACATTTTCATAATAAACTTATCTTAAAGAAATAAATATTGCTAATATTTTTTTTCTAAAATTTAGTCAAAATTAAGAAAGTTTAACCATCATGAATATCGTAGCGACACTGATTCTAGGTATTAATTATCTGCATTCAAGTATTCCTAGAGGCTAGGCGAAGCAATTAATATGAGAAAGGTTGACGGAGGTCCGGGGACGAAGGTCATAACCACTACCGGAATCAATCGCTTTGCCGAGTGCCTGAAGCACTCGGCGAAGCGTTCAAAACACTCGGCAAAGAAGGCTCGGCGAACAGTGCATCGGCAAAGCCTTCTTTGCCGAGAGCTTTTTATCGGGCACTCGGCAAAGATCTTTGCCGAGTGCCAGAGAGCACTCGGCAAAGAAAAGCAGTCGTTACGGCGTCGAGTGACGGAGACGGCGGCTTTGCCGAGTGTCCCCTGTGACACTCGGCAAAGAAGTTAGTTTTGCCGAGTGTCTTCCGTGCAGCACACGGCAAAGAATCCATCTTTGCCGAGTGCCACTTGGGACACTCGGCAAAGAACCCGCCAGGGAGGGTCCCCATGTCAAGTTCTTTGCCGAGTGTCCCGAGTGGCACTCGGCAAAGCCGACCTCTTTACCGAGTGCCAGGGATGTAACACTCGGCAAAGAACCTAAGCCGGTGCCCAGGTCTGTGCTCTTTGCCGAGTGTTATGACCCGGACACTCGGCAAAGAGCCTCTTTGCCGAGTGTAACACTCGGCAAAGTGACCAGTATATACCTTTTTTATTTGTTTTTTGTATTCCATCCACACAAACAGAAGATATCACATATATATCACATATATACATCACAAATATCATCACAGACATAAATAGCCAACACAAACATAAAACCGTCACCACAAACATAAATATCCATCACAAACATAAGTGTTCAACATAAGTATCAAACACAAACATAAGTCTCTAACGTCGCAAGCTCTCACATAAGTATCAAACACAGACATAAGTATTATACACAAGTACAGAAGTCCAAAACAATGAAAACACAACACTCATGGAGGTGGGCGGCTTGACCGGGGCTGCGTTGGGCTGAACCCTTCCAGAGGGTTGTTGGATGCCGCCCCAGATTGGCCCTGCACAGAGAAGAGATTGCATGTGTTATACCAGATGCATTACAAACATCTAACTACAATTTTGATACTCACAGGAGTGTGGAAGAGAGCAGGGTCAACTGGAGGGAACAATGGAGGTGGCGGAGCGATGCCCTGTGCGGCGCTAAGGCTCTGCATGTACTGGAACATCTCCGCCATCCTCTGATGATCTGCCCGGCGCTCCGCCTCCCGCTCCGCCATCATCCTCGCCTCCATCTCGCGACGTTCCCTCCTCTCTTCTTCTAGTTGGGTCTATAATATTACAAGCCAACGTTATAGTAACTCAAAGAGTAGGTATATAACTCAAGGAAGGACGAGTTACACTAACCTCGAGTTGCTGTATGCGATGCTGTGAGCTGTCGTGCCGAGGTCGTATGGCTGGACTCGAGCCCGTGCTCCTTGCTCTCACCTGAGACAGAGTGGGAGTGGAGGACGAGTCGATTGCCCCATCGGCAATCCAGTACCGCCCATGTCTCTTGCCTCCTCCGACCCTCATGAGCACATCGGTGTCGATCGGCTGGGTGCTCGGATCATAGTCTGGGCCATGGACCTCCTGCGCCATGGCGGTGTAGTCATGGAGGCGGCTGTAGACGGCGGGGTTGGTGTAGGCCTCGGGCCCGTCATTCGGGTTGTAGGTGACGTCGGACGTCGCCTTACCCTTATGGGCCATTGCATAGGCCGAGAAGGTGGAGCAAGGCCTTCCACCATGTGACGCCGACTGCAACGAAAACCAACGAGATAGTTAGAAATAATATCTAACTTAGTGCTATATATCTAAATAAAAAAGGTGGCGTACCCATGCTTCGGCATATTGGCCCAGGCTCCGGCTGCCTTGGTGGTGGGAGGGGCCTTGCATCATCAAACGCCGTTCCCGGCTAGCTGTGTGCGCCTCGTCCCACTCAGCCGAACACCACCTATCCACCATCTGCTCCCAGCACAGAGGATGTGCGGCGCACCAATGTGGAATCATCTGCAAAGTAAACACGTAAAGTGCATATCAGAAGATAAAATAAAATTCATGTATGGAGTACTGGTACCAAACATGCATGACTTTACCTGCAGGTACTGCTCCCTGGTCAACGACATGATTCGGGCTTGAGTTTTGGTCACCTTCTCCCCAAGGACGGAGCCGTGGTAGGTGATGATGGCCTGGATGCGGGCCTCATAGTGCATGTCCACGACGAGCTTCTTACAGCTCGTGGTGGCCACCACATCCGCCCTAGCCTCGTATCCAGCATCGCATCTGAAGAAATCCTGCATACAAAAACGATGTATCCATACATTATTTCAAGAATTTGCAACGAATGCGACATATTTTACATTATACTAAGACTTACCCACAGCTCTTGCTTCACCCGCTCCGCCTTGTTATTGAATTCCCTGCCGTCCCGGTCTACTGCATCGGGGGCGACGGCGTAGTGGTCAAAGGTGAAGGCTGGGCCCGTCACTCCGGCGTAATCCACAAGTCTAGGGAAGTGTTCCCTGCACAGCAGGCCGAGGATGCCATTGGGGGGCGACGATGACCCCCAGCATAATCCAAAACCGTCCAAGACCTGTCCAAGTGATAAATAAAAAGTATTAGTTTATATTATGATTTTGAACACATAATATGAACAAGAATGAAGAACATAAAGTTACATACCTCTCCCCTTCCGGCCGAATCAGTGGCCGTCTGTCCCGAAGTATGGGACGCTGAGGGAGACTCGCGAGGCCTCGCAGGTAGATGCTCCTCGAACTAGAGCCGCCTGAACCTGAGGCGTCCTGCTGCTGGTCGTCGTCGTCCTGCTGCTGGTCGTTGTCGTCCTGAGGCGCCGCCTGCTGCTGCGCTGCCTGCTCTGCCTCGTCCGGTTGCGCTGCCTGCTCTGCATCATCCGCCGTCCTACTCCTCCTCCCCCTCCTCCTCCTCAGGAAACCGCCCACCATATTTGTCCAACAACCTGCAATTAAGAGTAAACAAATAAGCACATATAAAAAGATGTATTTAAAAACAGGTGCGAAATAAAAAGTCATATAGCATTACATCGATTAAAAATAATCTTCATATGTGTCGGGGTTAGCCGGATCATAACTCTCATCATCACTATCAAGCATTTCAATCTCCACACCATCGGAAGACGCAAGTTCGTCAGTAATGTCATTGCCTTCAAGGATTACTAAGTCATTATCATTTTGCACCTCATCCTCCTCCTCATCAACAACCATTTCAATATCTACGTCCATTCCGATAGCTTCGGTTAAGTCTATCTCAAATCGCCCTTCTAGCCCATCTTCTTGGAAGAACTCTCCATCATATGTGTCCGGGTCTAAGTTGTAATCTTCATCGTTAGGAACAGGTAACCTCCCGTGCGGCGATACCTTATACACAACATCCCAACCCTTAAGATGTTCTTTCGTTTGACACGCATATGGGAGATAATACACTTGTGTGGCCTGTTGGGCAACGATATAGACATCGTCTCCTGCTAAGGTGGAATCTTGTCGAATTTCGACTATGCCAAGATTAGAATGTGTCCGTCTCGTCACTTGAGGGTCAAACCAATGACATTTGAATATCACTGGAGTAAGAGGTTTGGAACCATAAAAATTGAGCTCATATATTTCTTCGATTCGTCCAAAATAATCGACATTGTCAAGGCCCGGCGTAAAGACCCCAGAACACGTTGTTTTCCGATTGGGCCGACTTTTGTCGTAGTGTGTTGTGCGAAAACGGTATCCATTGACGTCATACCCAGAATATTTCTTGACCCTATAAGCAAAGCCGTTGGCTACTTGTCTCAATTCGGCACTCATAGACGGATCTCTTTGGCCCTGCAAGTATTCGCAAGTTAAAAGACGCTAAATTGAGTTCAAAGACGTATCTCTTTTACAAACTAAGCACGTACCTTATGTTTGAACCAGGAAATGAAATCGGGCAACCCATTTCTCGCACCCTTTCTAAGAAGAGCGTCATATTCCTGTGGAGTGGGGTCCCTTGATCGACGCCAGAATTCATGAAGAAATTGTTCCATGTATGGCGTCACCTCTTCAAGGTTGGTCAATACGTATAGCATGATATGCCGCCACTCTTCATGTGTCAGGGTCTTGGTGGTCAAGCCACTTGCGCTTCCGAGTTGGCCTCGAAATATGCTAAGGTTCGATTCATTGTTGCCATCATTGTAACGAGGGGGTGGATTATGCACGCTCGGCAGTTTGTCACCATAATAAGTTGTTGTGAAGTTTGAGACCTCCTCTAGAATGTATGCCTCTGCAATGGAAGCCTCGATTTTGCATTTATTTCTACATTTCTTTCGAATAGTCTTTAGACATCTCTCGATTGGATAGCACCAACGTCCCTGCACGGGGCCCCCCATTCGTGCCTCATAGGGGAGATGAAGAATCAAATGCTGCATTGGATTGAAGAAGCCAGGTGGTAATATCTTCTCAAGCTTACACAGTAACACGGGGGCCAATCTTTCCAAGTCTGCAACCACGGTCCGAGATAACTCTTTTGCACAAAGCTGACGGAAGAAATAGCTCAACTCTGAAAGCGCTAGCCAGACATGCTCAGGGACATAGCCTCGAACCATCGCAGGAAGAATCCGTTCAATCCATATGTGGAAGTCATGACTCTTCATCCCTAAGACTCGCATAGTAGATAAGTTCACCCCCCTACTCAGGTTAGCTGCATATCCATCAGGGAACATCAACATCTTTATCCACTGAAGTACTTCCTTCCTCTAGGCCCTGCTTAGGACGAAATCGGCCTTAGGCCTTCTCCACGTCTTTCCGCCACTTGGCGGCTTCATCTCTAGTTTTGGTCTATCACATAACGCTGCCAGATCCACTCTTGCCTTCACATTATCCTTTGACTTATCAGGAATGTCCATAATTGTTGCCCACAGTGCCTCGGCAACATTCTTTTCAGTGTGCATCACGTCAATGTTGTGTGGAAGGAGCAGGTCATCATAATAGGGGAGCCGAGTCAAGCCAGACTTATGTGTCCACATATGCTGCTCACCATATCCCACAAAACCACCTTCTGTATTGGCCACGAGCCCATCTATCTGTTGACGAATTTCGGCACCAGTCATCGTTGCAGGTGGGCGGTCTGTCACTACGACACCTTTCGTAAAGTTCTTGATGTCTAGGCGGAATGGATGGTCAGCAGGAAGAAATTGTCGATGTTTATCGAAGGACGAATATTTGCCACCCTTTTTCAACCAAATGAACCTGAGAGCTTCCTTGCAAACTGGGCATGGGAATTTACCGTGAACACACCAGGCACAGAATAGCCCATACGCCGGTAAGTCATGCATGGAGTACTGGTACCAAACATGCATTCTGAAGTTTGTCTTCGTAGCTCGGTCATATGTCCATACCCCTTCCTCCCAGGCACGTACCAATTCATCGATCAAAGGCTCCATGTACACGCCCATTTTGTTCCCCGGGTGTCCGAGAATTATCAACGACATGAATATATTCTGCCTTTGAAAGCACACACCAGGGGGGAGATTGATTGGGATAACAAACACGGGCCAACATGTGTACGGGGCAGCGCTCATTCCATAGGGATTGAACCCATCTGTGGCCAACGCAACACGTACATTACGAGCCTCTTCGGCTTTCTCACGGTGAATGTCATCAAAGTGTTTCCATGCTTCACCATCTGACGCGTGCACCATCTTGTCAGGATTGTATCGTTTTCCATTTTTGTGCCATGTCATCTGTTTCGCGGATTCCTCTATCATGTAAAGACGCTGGATCCTCGGTATGAACGGAAGGTGTCGTAGGATTGTCAAGGGGATGTCGAGCTGCCTCTTCTGTCCATCACCAGAGTCTACCTCCATAAACCTAGACGAATTACACTTGGGACAGTACTTTGCCTCCGCGTATTCTTTCCTAAATAGCACGCAGCCCTTCGGACAAGCATGAATCTGCTCATACGTCATCTTAAGTGCACGAAGTAGTTTCTGTGCCTCGTACATGCTCTTTGGCAGAACGTGATCATCCAGAAGCAGACTCCCAATAACTGTCAACAAGCCATCGAATGCATCTCTACTAATGCTGTACTGCGACTTGAACGCCATTACACGCCCAATGGCATCCAGTTGAGAAACCTTTGTCTGGCCGTGAAGGGGCTTCTGTGCCGCGTCGAACATGTCGTAGAACGCCTTTGCAGTCGGCTCTGGCTCGTCATCCATACATCCTCCCGTGTACTGTGCCTCCTGATAGTCGTTCAACATATCCGCTACCCCCGCATCCGCGTCATAATCCTCGACACGTTGTCTCAGCACCTCTTCTCTCGTACGATGCGCTTCACCATGAAATATCCACCGAGTATAGCCCGGCGTAAATCCATTCTTCCAAATATGTTCTACCATGGTCTTCTTTGGCTTTCTTTTTCGGTTGTCACATTTGCTGCACGGGCATGGGACTAGACTCGCTCCTTTAGCAGCTTCGCCATATGCCCGTTCCACGAAATCATCGGTCTTTCTAATCCATTCAGTGGTGACATCGTTCCTTCCTCTACGGCCCGTGTACATCCACTCACGGTCCTCCATCCTCTAACATATATAACCGAGTATAGTTTAATATAGACATGTAATGCATGTACACTACGTTCCTACCTTCTAATAGGTGACGATAGGTCCTAATCCCACCCGCGGTTGCGTAGATGGAGTTAGTTTTCATGCTCTACTCCGATCCGAGATAGAATTTCGGCAGCACCTCCCCGCTGTTCTCCGGATACACGTCATGGCAGGGAGAGTGTACTGTCCGGAGAACAACAGGGAGGTGACGCCGAAACTCTATCTCAGACCGGAGTAGAGCATGAAACTAACACCATCTACGCAACCGCGGGCTGTCCAAAAAACGTGGACAATTCGAAACTGATACATTTGTAGATATGCAAAGATCTGCATATCTACACCGTATCACTTTCGAACGGGAGACGCCTAACTGGGTTAGGTGATCTACGACCATGATGCGGATGTAGAGGTTATACCTAGGGTGGCGGTGGAGTCAGGCTGGTGGGGCTGTGGCGGGTCGGTGCAGTGGCGACGGGACGCGGTGCAGGGAGACCCGCAGCGGCTAGGAAGACAAGTATCTTATCTGTAAAAAAGAAACACAAGTCTGTTAATACAAAAGCCTAGCAACAGAAAATTTCGGCAGCACCTCCCCTGCACGGGGAGGTTTCAGAATCCTGCAAATAAAACTATCAGCACGATGGCTGACATCCACGCATAATTCAACGGCACGATGGTCGGCAATCCACAATACTAAAACTAATCATTTCATATAAATCATACACGTATAACATAAATCAAGTAATCACCTTAGAGGTTTCGGCACGGGCGAGACGACGGGTCGCGGGCGAGGCGCCTGGCGGGCGAGGGCACGGCGGGGAAACGGCGGGGTCACAACGAGGAGTGCGGCGGGGACACGGGCGGGGGCGGTGGGCGAGGAAACGGCGGGGGCACGGGCGAGGGCGAGGGGTTAGGCGAGGGGCACGACGACGGGCGAGGGCACGGCGGGCGCGACTGCGGCGAGCGCGAGGGCGGGCACGGCACGGCGAGCGCGGGCCTGGGCGGGGCGAGCGCGGCGTGGGCGTGGGCGCGGCGGCGTGGGCGCGAGCACGGGCGAGCGTGAGCGCGCGCGGCGTGGGCGAGCGAGGGCACGGGCGCGACGGCGTCGCGGCGGCGCGGTGGGCGCGGTGGGGTCGCGGCGGCGCGGCGGCGAGCGAGGGCACGGCGTCGCGGCGGCGCGGTGGGGTCGTCGGCGGTCGTGGGCGGCGCGCGGGCACGCGACGAGCGGGCGGCGTGGCCGCGCGGCGAGCGGCGGGCGCGCGGGCAGCGCGCGGGCGCGCGGGCGCGCTGGCGGGGGGCGGCGCGTGGCCGGCGGCGCGTGGCCGGCGGCGAGGGTGGGCACGGGCGCGGGTCGGCGGCGAGCGAGCGCGGGCGTCGGCGGCGAGCGAGTGAGCGCGAGTGAGAGAGAGAAGAAGGAGAAGCCGTCGGATTGGCTAAGTTTATGTTCTTTGCCGAGTGCCCGCAATGCGGCACTCGGCAAAGATTTTTTTTTATTTTTAAAATATGGTTTGCCGAGTGCCAGATCGGCGGCACTCGGCAAAGGAGCCTTCTTTGCCGAGTGCCATCCAGGGGCACTCGGCAAAGACTGCTTTTCGCTTCTTTGCCGAGTGCCACCCCGGGACACTCGGCAAAACCACACGACACTCGGCAAAGTACATTTGTATTTTTTTTGTTTTCAGCACCAAACTTTTTGTGGTATGTTTCTAAACTATATAGACCTACATGTATCATTTTGGGACAATTATAACAGTGTTTGCAATATCTAGTAGATTTAGTTCGTTTATTTGAATTTCTTCGAAAAATTCAAATTTGAACTGCAGGTCACTCGAAACTTGGAAAACCGTGCATGAAAAAATGATATTCATGGTACTTAGCATAAGTTACGACCGATTTCAGAAGCGTACCGGAAACTTCGAGCAACATGCTCACTAAACATGGCCGTGAACTTGGCATCCACATGTTTAAAAATTGTATAAAACACAAACAAAGTCAGAAAAATCATGAAACTTGTCCCCGTGTCATGATATCATATGTATAGGCTATAATAAAAATTTTAGAGTATTTGGAGAAAGTTGTGAGACACTATGTGTAGAAACCTAAGAGGACTACACATGAAATCATAGAGTTTCAATGTGAATCTAGAAGGTTTCTACACATAGTGTCTCACAACTTTCTCCAAACATTCTAAATTTTTTATCACAGCCTCTACATATGATATCATGACACGTGGACAAGTTTCATGATTTTCTGACTTTATTTGTGTTTTATACAATTTTTAAACATGTGCATGCCAAGTTGACGGCCATGTTTAGTGCGCATGTTGCTCGAAGTTTCCGGTACGCTTCTGAAATCGGTCGTAACTTATGCTAAGTAACATGAATATCATTTTTTCATGCACGGTTTTCCAAGTTTCGAGTGACCTGCAGTTCAAATTTGAATTTTCCGAAGAATTTCAAAAAACGAACTAAATCTACTAACGATTGAAAACTATGTTATAATTGTCCACAAATGATACATGTAGGTCTACATAGTGTAGGAACATACCACAAAAAGTTTGGGAGACAAAATCAAAAAAATAAAAATATATTTTGCCGAGTGTCTGGATAAGACACTCGGTAAAGCTTCCTTTGCCGAGTGCCAGCTGCGCGGCACTCGGCAAAGAAGCATCTTTGCCGAGAGCCGACGGTTGGCACTCGGCAAACACTGACGGCCGTCAGCTTTGGGACGGCCGCTGACGGCCCTTTGCCGAGAGCCCCCTTTGCCGAGTGTTTGACACTCGGCAAACATGTATTTGCCGAGTGTGGACCTGTACCGAGTGTCCTACGCTCGGTAAAGACGCTCGTTACCGAGAGCCGAGCTTTGCCGAGTGCGGCTCTCGGCAAAGCCATCTTTGCCGAGTGCCCGAGAAAAGGCACTCGGCAAAGCGTCCGGCACTCGGCAAAGGCTCGGATTCCGGTAGTGAACCCTTGGGACCATTTTAATCTCTGTCTAAAACAATAACTAGAAGCCATTTCTATTAGTTTGACAGTTAAACTAAATTACGGTTGCACTATTCCTTCTATTGATACGACGCAATTCCCATGATTCTAAGCCTGGTATGTTTGGCTTTTTTTCGACTCTGGGCATTAAAAGCTGTTGCAGACTATCAAATACCTCATCTTTTCGGTCCGCTTCTATAAGAATCGTTTTGGTAAAACCTATTCAAAATCAACATAAACACGAAATCGGTTGAGCCGTCACGTCACGATAGAAGTAATCATCTCTTTCCTAAACCTTTTAGACCACTTCATGTTTCTCCACACGTATTCTACACGATACTCGGTCAGATTCTCCATAAAAAAAGTTGAACTAAACAGCCCCTAAAGTATATGGAGATAAGCACGATTCTAGTACTAACCGCAGGACTTCTCGAGCAGAGCAAAATATGGATATCTATACTACTCTATTAAGAGAGCAGTGTCAGCGTCCACACCAAATGTGCCTCTGCCTGCCCCCGCCTCGCATTGCCCTCGCTCTCGTGGCCCCGTTCGCTCTCGCAGCCAATTTTTTTCCCACCACCAACCCAGCTCATCCCTCCGTGCATGCCTCTCCCCCATTCCTTTTCTCTCTCCCATACACTTTGCAGGTGGGCCCCACTACCGTTTCCCACTTGCTGCTCGTCTTCACAATGAAATGACCGGTCATTCTCTCTCACGCAAGGAACACAGTGGCGGTTGCTCATCTTGACTGTGAAAAAGCAAAGAAAGACTGAAAACAACCATGGTTAGATTTACAATGTCTAAACAAACGTTATCTATTATGGTGAATTATCTAACAACTGTTGTATAGCCATCAGTCGATTTATTATTGAGCAAGCCCATCCAATGCCTTTTGCTTGTGAAAAATGCTACCTCGAGTTTGTGTTGTTGAGTTCGAAATAATGGATGGATGTACTCCATGCAACTTCTGCATGAGTAGGGAAACTAAGGGTTGTGTGTTGTCGTAACACACGGAAATTGTACTATTTAAATTGTAAAATACTAAAATTATCTCTACTACTACTTAAGTGCCTACTACAGGCGTTCATAGCCACAGTGGTGCACGTTCTGCCGCCTGCGGGCCCCGCCACGCATCCCGCCTGCGGCCGCACCCCGCCCGCGACCTTCCTTCAACAGCGCACCAATCAACGCGTGGAGGCCACCATGTAGTAGCGGATGACAGCGCTGATTTTGTTCGTTTGGAAAAATTTCAGTGCCCACCCGTGCCGCGGGGACGACGCTGAGGATGCCAACGGCGACGGCGGTAGCCACCCCAAGCCCTCCACCACGACCGCCACGAAGACGAAAACCCTAACGGTGCCCAAACCCAAGTCGTCGCCGAGGCGTCAGGGAGCGAGCCGCCTCAACTTTGCGGATGACGAGGACGATGCCAAGATGCCCTATTTATCTTCGATGTATATGGTTTGCATGTCACCAACCGTTGTGAGTGATGATTGATTATTTATCGTCTTGTTTTATCTGTCTGCACTCCTTTAATGCAACACCTTCGTGTGTCGTGTGTCGTCTTCCCTGTAAGATGTTGATTAATATTCGTTATATTATTGTTTATTTTTTAGCAATGAAAAAGTACGTGTACAATTTTATATATCTTTTAAGGTATGTAAACATATACTTTACAAAAATATAGAATAACAATTAGGGTTTTTACAAATCAACGTATTTTATCATATTAATTCCGTAGCAACGCACGGGCATATACCTAGTTAATTACAGAAGAACTGACGGGGCGCATGGTTTCCACGAGGTGGGCGCACCCCGGCCACATGCATCGGCGAAAACAAAATGGCAGTCGCGAATCGAAAGCTGCCAAGGCCGCATGCTGGGGATGTGTGACACACATATCATTGGCGGTCATGGCAGGTCGACACGTGTAGGCGGACGTCATCCATCGTCTTCATCCCTATCTATCTATCTATCTATCACTCAGTACAAGCACGGCAGGGCAGGTTCTTCCCCCCTTGGCACGCACGTACGCACGCATGGCTTGCGTGGAGCCAGGCCAGCTCGACGATGACTACGCGGCCCCGGCCCCGCGGCCCAGTCCTCCCTCCTCTTCGATCCTATAAAAGCGAGGCCCAGTCCCTCCATCTCAAAAATTTCAATGCCCCTCTAGATCTTCCAAGCTATCCTTGCTTCCTAGCTCCCTCTGGCGTGCTGTACCGGACGACAGGGGTAGGTAGGTAGGTAGGTAGGTGTAGCTAGCTCGGCGAGCGAGCGAGCAATCCGGCCAACAGCACACGCGTCGATCGCCATGCCGAGAAGCGGCGGCGGCGGCAATGGCGGTGGCAGTAGTAGTAGTAGGGTGATGCCCAACCTCCCGGCCGGGTTCCGCTTCCACCCCACGGACGAGGAGCTCATGGTGCACTACCTCATGAGGCAGGCCGCCTCCATGCCGTGCCCCGTCCCCATCATCGCCGAGGTCAACATCTACCAGTGCAACCCCTGGGATCTCCCTGGTACGTGATTCTTTATTTCTTTCTTCCCTCTCTTATTCGTTCATTGTCACTTTGAGTTGAGTCGTTCAAAAACTACTTGTTATTCCTAGCTAATCCAAATCTGCATCGATCAGTTGAATCTCATGTAATTTAATATTATTCTTCCTCCTCTGGTATCGTGTTCGTTCAGCCAAGGCATTGTTCGGCGACAAGGAGTGGTTTTTCTTCAGCCCCCGGGACCGAAAGTACCCCAACGGCGCCCGCCCCAACCGCGCCGCCGGGTCCGGGTACTGGAAGGCCACCGGCACCGACAAGGCCATCCTGTCGTCGTCGTCGTCGTCCACGCCCACGATCCAAAACGTCGTCGTCGGCGTCAAGAAGGCGCTCGTCTTCTACGGCGGCAGGCCGCCCAAGGGCACCAAGACGGACTGGATCATGCACGAGTACCGCCTCTCGGGCGCGGCGGACGACGACTGCAAGGGCAGCAGCACCAGGCGCAGAGTGTCTTCCTCTTCCTCGTCCTCCATGAGGGTGCGTGAGTGAGATTTTCTTTTCTTTTTTTTTAATTGCACTTGGTTGCACGGCTTCAGACCTGAACCTGACTGAAGCGTTTCGCATGGTTTCAGCTGGACGACTGGGTGCTGTGCAGGATCCACAAGAAGAGCAACGATTTCCAGTTGTCGTCGTCGTCGGAGCATGAGCACGAGCAGGAGGAGCCGGCGGCGGGCGGCTCAGCGACGACTGTGGAGGAACTAGACGCTCTCGTCGTCGTCGACAACAGCAGCAGCAGCAGCGACACCACCACCAACGACAACAACTCTACTGAAACAGCGACTCACCACGATCCTCAGACGATGATGATGCTGAGCAAGTCGTGCTCGCTCACCGACCTCCTCGACAGCATCGACTACGCGGCGCTCTCCTCGCAGATGCTCCTCCTCGACGCGCCCCACCCCCACGCCGCTGACACGCCGCCACACATGGTCTACCACCCACCGGCGGCGGCGGCGACGCACCAGCAAGCAATAATAATAGCTAATAACACCAACAGTAATGACGACTACTATGACGACGACAACTTGTTGCCGACTGCTGCGGTAGACGCGGCGACGGCGGTGCTACTCAGCTCGTCGCCTGCGGACACCAACGGTGTGAACAAGAGGAAGCGAGTGACGGCCGTGGACTACTACGGCGCCGCTGAACCGCCGACCTTCTTCCACCACCACCTCGATGATGGCGGCAACAGCTTCTTCAGTACCAAGAAGCTCAAGCCGCCGCCGCCAAGTGATTCGAGGCATGGCGGCCATTTCGGCACCGCCACAGCGAGCAGCTACCGCGACAGCCAGCAGCTCGTGCACAGCGCGAGTAGCAGCGGCGTCTTCTTCCATCAGTATGGGTACGGCTACAGCAGCAGCAACCCGTTCTTGAACTTGAACCAGCAGCAGCAGCTGCTACTCAACAGCCACATCGGGATGCAGTAGAGCTCGAGAGATCGAGAGAGAGAGAGAGATGATATATCATTGGAAGGATCAGCACGCGTACGTGCGGATTAATTGGAGCGAGTTCTATCTTGTTTGCTTCCATTATTATATATGTGTTCATGTAAAATTAGTTTAAATTGTAAATTAGTGTGCTGAAATTCATGTGCCTGCTCTGCTCATCAATGAATGGAAGATGACGACCCATGCACGTTGCTTGTGTGGATGCGTAGATGTGCTGCATATGGAGACTGACAGAGAGTGACAAGATGGCTAGATTAATTACATTCCAGCAGGTAGCTGGAATCGGAATATACCTAACCTAATACTAGTTTGCTTCCTGCTGAATTCTGATGCCTTTTTTTCCCCCCACGTAGACATGGACGGTTCCGTCCGTACTTAATAGGTAGACCCGAGAGTTCATCTATTTTTTAAGTGTCCCGTGACGATTAACTTAAGGCTCCAAAGTACTCCGTCTATATTGAAATAGAACTCGTTCTGGAGACGGGCAAAGCAAGTCATTTTGGATGCTAGTACTTTATTTATATATACGGCTTTGTCCTCTCCAACCCTTTGTTTTTCTGTGCAGCACGCCGGAAAAAAAAACATATGTTAATAGAGAGGGAGTTCATCCCAAGACCTCTTGTCCTTAATGCATTGAATTATCACCTGTGACAACCAATCAAGACAGTTTTTGTCCATAATATACAGCGGCAAAGCTATTTAATATGGGCAAACATGACAAATGCCATCCTAATTAACCACATCTTAGTATGCACAATCGTGTCCTAAACAACTTCTATTTCAATATGGAGAGAGTACAGTAACAGGTAATTAAGATGCCATATCACAACAACAGGTGGATCACAGATTCACCACTCCATGACAAATTCTACTGTAGACCCCGAAATTTTTCTTCTTCTTAGAATTGGAGATGCATGCCTTAAAAACAGACATTTGTCTCTCGTGCAAAGGGACAGTCCATAATGCAAAGAGACAAAATACTCCAGGACAAACAAGTAGCTACCCAACTCAATTTTGATCTCCCCGAGAAGTCCAACCAAATGACGACGGGCCATTAATCGTCGGCTACTACTAGCTTGTTCATAAATTCAACGAAGACAACGACGGCGGCGGCGGGGGCCCACGCTGGCCGGCCGGTCGAATATGTCTACACCACTTGCTGGTTGCTTGTTTATTCTTGTTTGTAATATAAATATATGTATAGGATATAAGCATGCGTGCATGGTTGGTGATGATATAGAGATGCATGGTCGTCCACATGTGACGTGCACGTTTCATCAGTAGTGAGATAAGCACGCTTAGTTTGGTTGATCCTACTAGCTTAGCTACCCCATTTGGTTAAGGAAGTCTCCTCATTGGAGACATCGGGTTTGTTTATGCCTAGCTAGCTAGCTAGCTAGTCTTTGCTCGAGCTCAGCTACATCTTTCAAACCATGCATCGTACCATGCGCCAAGAAGATAATGTTAGCTCTCTAATCCTCTAGACGAACCCAAGCATGCTAGCTTCTGAAGCGATCACACACACATGCGCCAAATTAAAGACATTATTTAAATAACTAAAGCATATGATGTCACATGCTGCATTCATATATGTTAAGCCTAACTGTGTACGTACGGTTGGTACTTATTCCCTGCATTAGATCATGTGCTGGAGAGGATATCACTAGCTTTAGTCTATGTATAAAATATATATACAAATTAATTAAGAGGTGATGACCGATGATATAGAGCTAGCTAGTAGATAAGAGAGGGATCAGAGCAAGTGGATAAGAATAGGAGAGGAGCGTGGTAGAGGTCCGAATCCGTTTGCTTAAGTCACGCCCTAAGCATATCCTAGATTATCTCTAATGACCGAGCATGCTTACGAAAAGCTATATTAAACTTATTTTTATTTATTTTGGAGCTTACTAGGATCTCTCTGGAACGACCTACTAGCTACTAAATGTCAAAAGGCTAAATGCCTTTACGTTATCCACGATGTCATGCACGGGCAGCTACGTTTATTCCTTTTTCTAGAAGATGCACACGCTAGCTAATAATAAATACTCCCTCTATCCTTTTTTATTTATCGTCGTTTAGTTCAAAAATAAACTAGCGAGCGACAAATATTCGAGAACGGAGGTACTACTAGAACAATTCCCGTGCATTGCGTCAGCACACAGGAATAAATGTTACACTTTATCTTAGCTAAAATGTCTAAAAAGGTATAAGTTAGCCTGATCCTTTTTTTATAGCTCGCTCTGTCGCTCGTTCTATCTGTGGTACTATGTGAGAGCGTTGCGCGCTGTGTGTAACTTCCTGTGAGGTAACTGAAAGTCGCCTAGAGGGGGTGAATACGCGGAGTCTGAAATTTATAAACTTTAAGCACAACTACAAGCCGGGGTTAGCGTTAGAAATATAATCGAGTCTGAAAGTGAGAGCACCTAGAGAGGGTGAATAGGTGATCCTGTAAAAACTTAAACTCAAAGCCACAAACTTGATTAAGTGTTAGCGCAATGAAGCCAAGTGGCTAGAGATGAGTTCTTGCAAAACACAATAACCACAAAGAGATCAACACAGAGAGGCACATTGGTTTATCCCGTGGTTCGGCCAAGTCCAACACTTGCCTACTCCATGTTGTGGCGTCCCAACGGATGAGGGTTGCAATCAACCCCTTTCAAGCGGTCCAAAGACCCACTTGAATACCACGGTGTTTTGCTTTCGTTTCACTATTGTCGGGGACCATAATTAGGGGTACCCTCAAGACGCCTAATTCTCAGCTGGTAACCCCCATCAGCATAAAGCTGCAGAGGCCTGATGGGTTTGATTAAGTCAGGGATCAGTCCATACGAGCGACTCGATCACGCCACGCCCGAGCCTAGCCTCGGGCAAGGGCAGCCGACCCTGAGATGTTTCCGTCTCGCCCGAGGCCTCCTCTTTCACGGCAGACGCATCTCCGGCTCGCCCGAGGCCTTGCCTTCGTTAAGAAGCAACCCTGACTAAATCACCGCGCCGACCGACCAAGTCACTGGGGTCTTTTAACGCAAAGAGTAAGACTGACGGGCAGCCAGGCTTGGCCAAAAGCGCCATAGGAAGCTCCGCCCGACCCAGGGCTCGGACTCGGGCTAAGGCCCCGGAAGACGGCGAACTCCGCTCCGCCCGACCCAGGGCTCGGACTCGGGCTAAGGCCCCGGAAGACGGCGAACTCCGCTCCGCCCGACCCAGGGCTCGGACTCGGGCTAAGGCCCCGGAAGACGGCGAACTCCGCTCCGCCCGACCCAGGGCTCGGACTCGGGCTAAGGCCCCGGAAGACGGCGAACTCCGCCTCGCCCGACCCAGGGCTCGGACTCGGGCTAAGGCCCCGGAAGACGGCGAACTCCGCTCCGCCCGACCCAGGGCTCGGACTCGGGCTAAGGCCCCGGAAGACGACGAACTCCGCCTCGCCCGACCCAGGGCTCGGACTCCGCCCTGGCCTCTGCCGAACGACCTCCGCCTCGCCCGACCCAGGAGCTCGGGCTCGGCCTCGGCCATGCAGGACAGACTCGACCTCGGCTTCGGAGGAGCCTCCACGTCGCCCGACCTAGGGCACGAGTCCGCCACGTCAACAGGAAGCGCCATCATCACCCTACCCCGAGCCGACTCAGGCCGCAGGGAGCAGGACCGACGTCCCATCTGGCTAGCTCTGCCAGATAGGCAATGATGGCACCCCGCTGGACCATGACGACGGCGGCTCCCAGCTCTCTTACGAAAGCAGGAGGACGTCAGCAAGGGCCCAACCACTCCGACAGCTGTCCCTCCGCCAAGCTCCATTGCTTCTCCGACAGCCACGACGCCACACTAGCCGGGTGCCAAGATCTCTCCGGCTGCCACCTTGGCATGTACTTAGGGCACTAGCTCTCCCCCGCTAGACACGTAGCACCTTGCTACACCCCCATTTGTACACCTGGATCCTCTCCTTACGCCTATAAAAGGAAGGACCAGGGCCTTCTTAGAGAAGGTTGGCCTCGCGGGGACGAAGGGCAGGGGCAGGCGCTCTCTTGGGGCCGCTCGCTCCCCTCACCCGCGCGGACGCTTGTAACCCCCTACTGCAACCGCACCCGACCTGGGCGCGGGACGAACACGAAGGCCGCGGGATCTCCGACTCCCTCACGACCCGGCTCCGGCCACCTCGCTCTCGCTCTCTCTCCCCCCTTCGCGCTCGCCCACGCGCTCGACCCATCTGGGCTGGGGCACGCGGCACTCTCACTCGTCGGCTCGGGGACCCCCCGGTCTCGAAACGCCGACAGTTGGCGCGCCAGGTAGGGGCCTGCTGCGTGTTGACGAGCAGTTTCCCGTCAAGCTCCAGATGGGCAGTCTCCAACGACCTCTCCAACCCGGGACGGTGCTCCGTTTCGGGAGCCTCGAGTTCATGTCTCTCGACAGCGGCTACGACATGGTACTCCTTCCACCGCCGCGCGACGGCGACAATGGCGGTCGACAGCCCGCCCGCCGGCGGCGGAATCGACGATGTCTTTCCCGCGTGGGGGAAGGACAACTTTCGAGCTCGCCCCATCCTCTCCCTCGCCATCGGAGGAGGAGGCGGGGCAACCGGGGCCGAGCGGGAGGCTGCGCTCCGACGGCTGTCGAGCAAATCGACATCCCCAGTGCCCCAACGGAGGACACGCTAGGCGTCACCCTCGCGTTCGAGGCGAAGGCGAGCGCCATCCCCCCGCAACACGTCGACCCCGAGCAGATGGACGACGCCAGCACGCTCACGAAGGGCCTGCAGGACGTCGCCCTCGTACCCAAGACGACGGCGCGATCAGCCCCCGATGTGACTTCGTCGCTCCTCGTCGACAAAAAGGTACCGACTGCTTCCCATCTTTCGTCATTTCGACTCGGCCTCAACCCGCCTAGCGACCTCGCTTTGGCGGGCGCTCACATCGAGGCGAGTGCAACCTCTCTGGGGTTTCGTGTGCGGTCACCTTGGGACCGATTGACGGACGTCTCGACCTACGGGCCCTCTGGGTCCGAGGAAGATGACGATCCCAGCATCTGCTGGGATTTCTCTGGATCTGGCAACCCTAGTGCCATGCGGGATTTCATGACCGCGTGCAACTACTGCCTCTCCGACTATTCCGAATGTTTCCACGTCGAGCTAGGGGATCCCTCCGGAGGCAGCTGTCTCAGCATGCCAGAGGATGGTGATCCCCCTAGGCCAGCGCCTCGCGCCGACATCCCGCGGGAGCTAGCTGTGGTCCCCGTTCCGGTGGGGGGTCACGACCCACAGCTCGAGCAAGTCCGCGGGACGCGGGCCGGGCTCGATGAGGGAGCAGGAGCGCTCGAGGCAATCCGCCGGGACGTCGGGCAGGTATGGGCGGGCCAGCCTCCGACCGGAGAAATACGTCACCTGCCCCAAGGTCTCCAGCACCGCATCGCTAACGATGCCAGGGACAGACCGCCACCCGCATCCGGCGGGACCGGTCAGGACCTGGCCGCCGCAGCGATGCTCCTCCGCGCGATGCCGGAGTCATCAACCACCGAGGGTCGGCGAATCCAGGGAGAGCTCAAGCATCTCCTGGAAGGCGCTGCGGCCCGGCGGGCCGAGAGCTCTGCCTCCCGAAGGCAGGGGTACCCCTCGGAACCTCGCGCCGCGACTTCCCGACTCATGCGGGAAGCCTCGGTCTACACCGGGCGCACGCGCAACACCGCGCCTGCGGCCCCGGGCCACCTCGGCGACGAGCACCCTCATCGCGACCGTCGGGCACGCCTCGACGAAAGGGTGCGCCGAGGCTATCACCCCAGGCGTGGGGGACGCTACGACAGCGGGGAGGATCGGAGTCCCTCGCCCGAACCACCCGGTCCGCAGGTCTTCAGCCGAGCCATTCGGCGGGCGCCGTTTCCGCCCCGATTCCGACCCCCGACTACTATCACAAAGTACTCGGGGGAAACGAGGCCGGAATTGTGGCTCGCGGACTACCGCCTGGCCTGTCAACTGGGTGGGACGGACGACGATAACCTCATCATCCGCAACCTCCCCCTATTCCTCTCCGACACTGCTCGCGCTTGGTTGGAGCACCTGCCTCCGGGGCAGATTTCCAACTGGGAGGATCTGGTCCAGGCCTTCGCCGGCAACTTCCAGGGCACGTACGTGCGCCCCGGGAATTCCTGGGACCTCCGAAGCTGTCGGCAACTGCCGGGAGAGTCTCTTCGGGACTACATCCGGCGATTCTCGAAGCAGCGCACCGAGCTGCCCAACATCACCGACTCTGATGTCATCGGCGCGTTCCTTGCCGGCACCACCTGCCGTGACCTGGTGAGCAAGTTGGGTCGCAAGACCCCCACCAGGGCGAGCGAGCTGATGGACATCGCCACCAAGTTCGCCTCCGGCCAGGAGGCGGTCGAGGCCATCTTCCGAAAGGACAAGCAGCCCCAGGGCCGCCCGTCGGAAGATGCTCCCGAGGCGTCTGCTCCGCGCGGCGCCAAGAAGAAAGGCAGGAGGAAGTCGCAAGCGAAACGCGACGCTCCCGACGCAGACCTTGTCGCCGCCACCGAGCATAAGAACCCTCGGAAGCCCCCCGGAGGTGCTAACCTCTTCGACAAGGCACTCAAGGAGACGTGCCCCTACCATCAGGGGCCCGTCAAGCACACCCTCGAGGAGTGCGTCATGCTTCGGTGCCACTTCCACCGGGCCGGGCCACCCGCAGAAGGTGGCAGGGCCCACGACGATGACAAGAAGGAAGATCGCCAAGCAGGAGAGTTCCCCGAGGTCCGCGACTGCTTCATGATCTATGGAGGGCATGCGGCGAATGCCTCGGCTCGGCATCGTAAGCAAGAGCGTCGGGAGGTCTGCTCGGTGAAGGTGGCGGCACCAGTCTACCTAGACTGGTCCGACAAGCCCATCACCTTCGACCGGGACGACCACCCCGACCACGTGCCGAGCCCGGGGAAGTACCCGCTCGTCGTCGACCCTGTCATCGGCGACGTCAGGCTCACCAAGGTCCTGATAGATGGGGGCAGCTGCCTCAATATCATCTACGCCGAGACCCTCAGGCTCCTGCGCGTCGATCTGTCATCCGTCCGAGCAGGCGCTGCGCCCTTCCACGGGATCGTTCCTGGGAAGCGCGTCCAGCCCCTCGAACAGCTCGACCTTCCTGTCTGCTTCGGAACACCCTCCAACTTCCGAAGGGAGACTTTGACGTTCGAGGTGGTCGGGTTCCGAGGAACCTACCACGCAGTGTTGGGAAGGCCATGCTACGCAAAGTTCATGGCCATCCCCAACTACACCTACCTGAAGCTCAAGATGCCGGGCCCCAACGGGGTCATCACCGTCGGCCCCACGTACAAACACGCGTTCGAATGCGATGTGGAGTGCGTGGAGTACGCTGAGGCCCTCGCCGAGTCCGAGGCCCTCATTGCCGACCTGGAGAGCCTCACCCGAGAGGTGCCGGACGTGAAGCGACACGCCGGCAACTTCGAGCCAGCGGAGACGGTCAAGGCCGTCCCTCTCGACCCCAGTGGTGACACCTCCAAGCAGATCCGGATCGGTTCCGGGCTCGACCCCAAATAGGAAGCAGTGCTCGTCGACTTTCTCCGCGCAAACGCCGACGTCTTTGCGTGGAGTCCCTCGGACATGCCCGGCATACCGAGGGATGTCGCCGAGCACTCGCTGGATATTCGGGTCGGGGCCCGGCCGGTCAGGCAGCCTCTGCGCCGATTCGACGAGGAAAGGCGCAGGGTGATAGGCGAGGAGATCCACAAGCTGATGGCAGCAGGGTTCATCAAAGAGGTATTCCATCCCGAATGGCTTGCCAACCCCGTACTTGTGAGGAAGAAAGGGGGGAAATGGCGGATGTGTGTAGACTACACTGGTCTCAACAAAGCATGTCCGAAGGTCCCCTACCCTCTACCTCGCATCGATCAAATCGTGGACTCCACTGCAGGGTGCGAAACCCTGTCTTTCCTCGATGCCTACTCAGGGTATCATCAAATCAAGATGAAAGAGTCCGACCAGCTCGCGACTTCTTTCATCACGCCCTTCGGCATGTACTGTTATGTCACCATGCCGTTCGGTTTGAGGAACGCGGGTGCAACGTACCAGCGGTGCATGAACCATGTGTTCGGCGAACACATCGGTCGCACGGTCGAGGCCTACGTCGATGACATCGTAGTCAAGACGAGGAAAGCCTCCGACCTTCTCTCCGACCTCGAACTGACATTCCGGTGTCTCAAGGCGAAGGGCATCAAGCTCAATCCCGAGAAGTGCGTCTTCGGGGTGCCCCGAGGCATGCTCTTGGGATTCATTGTCTCCGAGCGAGGCATCGACGCCAACCCGGAGAAGATCGCAGCCATCACAAACATGGGGCCCATCAAGGACTTAAAAGGCGTACAGAGGGTCATGGGATGTCTCGCGGCCTTGAGCCGTTTCATCTCGCGCCTCGGCGAAAGAGGCCTGCCCCTGTACCGTCTCTTAAGGAAGGCCGAGTGCTTCACTTGGACTCCCGAGGCCGAGGAAGCTCTCGGGAACCTGAAGGCGCTCCTCACCCAGGCGCCTGTCTTGGTACCCCCAGCTGATGGAGAAGCCCTCCTGGTCTACGTCGCCGCTACCACTCAGGTGGTCAGCGCCGCGATCGTGGTCGAAAGGCAGGAAGAGGGGCATGCTTTGCCCATTCAGAGGCCAGTTTACTTCGTCAGCGAGGTACTGTCCGAGACCAAGATCCGCTACCCACAAGTCCAGAAGCTGCTGTATGCAGTGATCCTGACGAGGCGAAAGCTGCGACATTACTTCGAGTCTCATCCGGTGACTGTGGTGTCATCCTTCCCCCTGGGGGAGATCATCCAGTGCCGAGAAGCCTCGGGACGGATCGCAAAGTGGGCAGTGGAAATCATGGGCGAGGCAATCTCGTTCGCCCCTCGGAAGGCCATCAAGTCCCAGGTACTGGCGGATTTCGTAGCCGAATGGGTCGATACCCAGTTGCCAACGGCTCCGATCCAACCAGAGCTCTGGACCATGTTTTTCGACGGGTCGCTGATGAAGACGGGAGCCGGCGCGGGCCTGCTCTTCGTCTCGCCCCTCGGGAAACACCTGCGCTACGTGCTCCGCCTCCATTTCCCGGCGTCCAACAATGTGGCTGAGTACGAGGCTCTGATCAACGGATTGCGAATCGCCATCGAGCTAGGGGTCCGACGCCTCGATGCACGCGGCGACTCGCAGCTCGTCATCGACCAAGTCATGAAGAACTCCCACTGCCGCGATCCGAAGATGGAGGCCTACTGTGAGGAGGTTCGACGCCTGGAAGACAAGTTCTACGGGCTCGAGCTTAACCACATCGCCCGGCGCTACAACGAGACTGCGGATGAGCTGGCGAAGATAGCCTCTGGGCGAACGACGGTTCCCCCGGACGTCTTCTCCCGGGATCTGCACCAACCCTCCGTCAAGATAGGCGACACGCCCGAGCCCGAGGTGCCCTCGGCCCCGTCCGAGGTGACCTCGGCCCAGCCCGAGCCATCCTCGGCTCAACCCGAGGAACCCTCGGAGCCCGAGGGCGAAGCACTGCGCATCGAGGAGGAGCAGAGTGGGGTCATGCCAGATCAAGATTGGCAAACCCCGTACCTGCAATATCTCCGCCAAGGAGAACTGCCCCTCGACCGAGCCGAGGCTCGACGAGTAGCGCGACGCGCCAAGTCGTTCGTCTTGCTGGGCGATGAGAAGGAGCTCTACCACCGTAGCACCTCGGGCATCCTCCAGCGATGCATCTCCATCGCCGAGGGTCAGGAACTCCTGCAGGAAATACACTCGGGGGCTTGCGGCCATCATGCAGCACCTCGAACCCTCGTCGGGAACGCTTTCCGCCAAGGCTTCTATTGGCCGACGGCGGTGGCTGACGCCACTAGAATTGTCCGCGCCTGCGAAGGGTGCCAATTCTATGCGAAGCAGACCCACCTGCCCGCTCAGGCTCTGCAGACGATACCCATCACCTGGCCCTTCGCTGTGTGGGGTCTGGACCTCGTTGGCCCTCTGCAGAAGGCGCCCGGGGGCTACACGCACCTGCTGGTCGCCGTCGACAAATTCTCCAAGTGGATCGAGGTCCGACCCCTGAACAGCATCAGATCCGAGCAGGCGGTGGCGTTCTTCACCAACATCATCCATCGCTTCGGGGTCCCGAACTCCATCATCACCGACAACGGCACCCAGTTCACCGGCAAAAAATTCTTGGATTTTTGCGAGGACCACAACATCCGGGTAGACTGGGCCGCCGTAGCACATCCCATGTCGAATGGGCAAGTGGAACGTGCCAACGGCATGATTCTACAAGGGCTCAAGCCCCGGATTTACAATGATCTCAACAAGTTCGGCAAGCGATGGATGAAGGAACTCCCCTCGGTGGTCTGGAGCCTGAGGACAACGCCAAGCCGAGCCACAGGTTTCACGCCGTTCTTCCTGGTCTACGGGGCCGAGGCCGTCTTGCCCACTGACCTGGAATACAGCTCCCCGAGGACGAGGGCCTACAACGAAGAAAGCAACCAAGCTAGCCGAGAAGACTCGCTGGACTAGCTGGACGAGGCTCGGGACAGGGCCTTACTACACTCGGCGCGGTACCAGCAGTCCCTGCGACGCTACCACGCCCGAGGGGTCCGACCCCGAGATCTCCAGGTGGGCGACCTGGTGCTTCGGCTGCGGCAGGACGCCCAAGGGAGGCACAAGCTCACGCCCCCCTGCGAGGGGCCGTTCATCATCGCCAAAGTTCTGAAGCCCGGAACGTACAAGCTGGCCAACAGTCAAGGCGAGGTCTACGGCAACGCTTGGAACATCCAACAGCTACGTCGCTTCTACCCTTAAGATGTTTCCAAGTTGTTCATATACCTCACACCCACGCAAAGTTTAGTCAACAAGGAAGGGTCGGCCTCGCCTCGGCAAAGCCCGACCCTCCCTCGGGGGCTAAAAGGGGGGAAACCCCCTCCGCGTCAAAATTTTCCTCAAACAGAAAATCTCTTTTATCAGAATATCTTTCGTGCTTTTTGACTACTTCGAAAAGTGGGTCCTGGAAACGACAGGGTGCACGTAAGCAGTCAAGGCTGACCGAGCCGAGGGACTCCTACGCCTCCGGGATACGGATACCTCACTCATCACCTTCTGCGATAAGTAACTCGCGTTCGGATAAGGTGACTCCACGGATCGAACAAGTCTCTACGTTCGGAAGCTCTTCTGTCGAAGCGATTCTTCGAGTTTTCTCGACTAAGTCGGTGATAGGGCCTCATGGACGAGTAAAAGTGCGTGTAAGTGGCAAGGCCGACCGAGCCGAGGGACTCCCACGTCTCCGGGATACGGATACCTCACTCCTCACCTTCCGCGAGAAGCAACTTTCGCTCACACAAACATCCCTGTTACCGACAAAAAAGTCCAGATGCTTGGAACAAGAGGAAAAGAGACGCGGCTTTACAACACAGCAAGGGTGTGTGTTCTGGCCTCGACGGCCACACAAAGCACGCACTACAAGACAAGCTGATCCTGCAGACTCAGGTCTTGGCGCTGGAAGGGGGCGGCGACACCCTCGGCATCGACAGCACCTTCGGCAAGGCCCGAACTAGCCTCGGACGGCGACACGATCCGAGGGCCTCCGCTCCAAAGGACGGCGTCATCACCACGCCCGGGCGATCGTTGTCAGGGACTTCTCCGAGAATCCGGCCCGAACAGGCGGCTCGGCCAGCCACCTCCGGGGCCTCGGCCAACCACCTTCCGAGGGCGCGAGCCCGGTCCGAAGCCTCGGCTGACCAACTCCGGCGTCGATCCTGCCAACGGACAACTCGGCTAGGCTCCGGCCAACCAGGTTTCATTTCCAAGCCAACTCCGCCTCTGCTCATACTGATATCGCTACCCCCGGCCTCGACTCGTCGAAGAGCGGCCGAGGGGTCTCTTTAACTAAGCTAGAGGAGCCTCGGACAACAGGGCCGACCGAGCCGAGGGACTCCAACGCCTCCGGGATACGGATACCTCACTCGTCACCTTGACACGGGGCGACTCATGCTTGGTAAAGCGGTTCAGACAATCAGCAGACGAGTCTTAGTGCTCGGAAATGAGGAAAAAACACGGCTCCGTGCCGTAATTACATACATGTTCAGGCCCCGAAAGCCGAAATGAACAAAAAACCCGGCACTCGAAGTGCCATTACAAACGGAACTCCGGTTCCCCCCTCCGCAGCAGCGCAGGCCTCAGGGGTAGGCACTGCTGCAGTCTTGCCCTCGCCCATAACGCCACCCGAGGGGCGAGGACAAGTACAAAGAGCCGGAGGCCCGAAGCACGGATGGTGGCGGTGACCCCGCCGGCGATGGGGGCTTCTCGAGCCGCCTCCGCCTCGACGCTGACGGCAGAAGCCATCAGCCCTCCGGCAGATCCCCACTCAAATCCTCCCAGATGAGTGGGGCACCGGCCTCCGCGTAAGGACGCCGCCCTGGTGCAAAGGCAGGGCCACCCCAGAACACGAGCGCCGCCCTAGCGACGTGCGGCGTCTAGGGTGGACCTCCCGTGTACACGGCGCGGCAGCCGCCCCCCGACAGAAGGGGCCGCCGAAGCCGAGCCAGCGGACCCGACACGCTGGAGGTGACGACGTTCGCCGCCGATCCATCCCACGTTGTCGAAGTCCGGGCCGCCCGCAGGGCCAGTGAGCGCCCTCTCCCACGAACGTAGTGGGAGAGGATGACCCACGAACCCGCGCGGGAGGTAGAGCGCCGGCTCAGTCCGGCACCCACCCCAGCGAGGATGATGAACATCCTTGAAGCTGAGGGTGGGACCTAGATTGCAGTCCGGTTTGCCCCTCCCCACCATCAAGCTGGAGGTCACCACCTTGGGTGACCGCCGGTGGAGGGGTGCAGCCGGGCTGCATGATGAAAATCCTTGAAGCCGAACGATGGCTGAAAGGTACCCACTCCCGCGGAGTAGTGTCCTCCGGCGATGAGGCACGAAGACGGCGGTTTTCCCCCATCCGGGGGCTTGAAAGGTGGAAAGACACGATGCATAAGGGAGGAAGAAGACATGGTCGCCTTAAGGGGTCGCCCTCCTTTTAAAGGCAACTCTCCCTGCTTGCGCCCCCAACCGTCACGGGCTAAGTCTTCTCCAACACGCCTCCAAAGTCCTCCCCTGCGGCGCGGGGGCTGGGACCCGCCTGTCATACAGACCGGCTCCGAGCAGAAGAAGCCGAACCGCCGCGCGCGACGCGCGCAACCACCCAGCGGTTACAAGTGACCCTCCACCTTTGCCCAGACCAACGGGCGAAAGGGGCGGGCAGCCGTGCGGGCAGCATGCAACCGCGCCAAGTGGATGCGCCTCTCCGACTCGCGCCAAGTGGACGCGCCTCTCCGACTCCTGACAGGCCAGCACGGAGGCTCAAGCCCACGCGTCGCGCAATCGGCGCGCCGGATGCTGCATGTAAGCCACTATGCCACTTGCGCCACCACCGCACCTCCTCGGTTGCGGAACCAATGTCGCGACCCGAGGCGACCCAGCGCTCGGCCCAGCAGCGCCAGCCGGGCGCAGCGGTCAAACGCAGTCAAAAGTGGGCCAGCAGTAATGACGGTGGCAGGCGCGCAAGAGCAGCGGTCACGCCATCAGCCAAGCTCACGTCCCATCCGGAGGCAGCAAGAGAACCCCCTCTCTCACGGTGTGAAGGCGACACGCCCGTGACCCGTTCCTCGAACGGCTCGCGCACGCAACGGCAGCCTCGCCGACCGCTCGCCCCGGCGCATTAACTCCGCGGCTCGACGGGCAGCGCTTCTGGCGGAAGCAGCTGGTGATGTTTCGCCTTCGCCAAAACGACCATGCCAAAAAAGGTACGCCACGTCGTTCAATTTCGTATCCTTTTTCCCTTTTCCTTCTTTCTCTATCTCTTGCAACAGGGACCGGGAAAGGGGATACCCCTAAAGGGATCCTTCCCCGTGAAGGAACTAGGCTCCGAGCCTCCTTACTGATCAGGGGTTCGAAGGCTGGCCCCCCGAAGGGTTCAACAGCCGCCTCAGATCGCGTGGGCCCGACACCCACTACTGGTCAGGGGTTCGAAGGTCGGCCCCCCGAAAGGTCCCACGACCGCCTCAGGCTACTCGGGCTCCGCGCCCCTTACTGATCAGGGGTTCGAAGGCTGGCCCCCCGAAGGGTTCACAGTCGCCTCAGACACCGAGCGAGGGATGACCAGGGGTACGTTCGATACATAACCAAGGCTCGGGCTGCGCTCCCGAGGTACCCTAGGACATTTCCGAGACCAGCGGGAACGACTCTGTAACGGAATCCCATCGGAGGGAGGCAACGAGCCCTCGGACCCCGTCGCCAGGGGACCGGGTCCGGCAGATCACCCGCAGGTACTTTTGGGCGTGCCTCCGGGCCCCTAGCCGACCCCCAACGAACGGGGCACGGACGTCCACTCGGATTACCCGATTGCAGCTCACCGGAGACACCATGTTCGGTGCCCATCGAGGGTAACATGGCGCTCTCCCCCCTCCTTGCGGAAAGGCGACGTAGGGGCGTATGTAAAAAAGCCGAGTCTGTCCCTGATCGTCCTCTCGCTCCGTGCGGAGGCTCGGGGGCTGCTCTCGCAAACCCGGCTCCGGCCGAACCATTGACAGCGTCAACATACCAGCCCGAGAACTTGGGCCCCGACAGTGCACCCGGGCTACGGCCTGTTCGCATGAGGGAACCGCCAGACCAGCCGAAGCATTACGCAAGGCATTAAGACCTCGAAGGAGTGAAACCACTCCTCCGAGGCCTCGGGGGCTACACCCGGCGGGTGCGCTCGCGCGCACCCACCGGAACAAAGTGCAACCGAGAAAGGCTGGTCCCCTTGCAAAAAAGTGCGACTAAAGCCTCCAAGCGAGTGTTAACACTCCCTTCGAGGCTCGGGGGCTACTATCGGGGACCATAATTAGGGGTACCCTCAAGACGCCTAATTCTCAGCTGGTAACCCCCATCAACATAAAGCTGCAGAGGCCTGATGGATTTGATTAAGTCAGGGATCAGTCCATACGAGCGACTCGATCACGCCACGCCCGAGCCTAGCCTCAGGCAAGGGCAGCCGACCCTGAGATGTTTCCGTCTCGCCCGAGGCCTCCTCTTTCACGGCAGACGCATCTCCGGCTCGCCCGAGGCCTTGCCTTCGTTAAGAAGCAACCCTGACTAAATCACCGCGCCGACCGACCAAGTCACTGGGGTCTTTTAACGCAAAGAGTAAGACTGACGGGCAGCCAGGCTTGGCCAAAAGCGCCATAGGAAGCTCCGCCCGACCCAGGGCTCGGACTCGGGCTAAGGCCCCGGAAGACGGCGAACTCCGCTCCGCCCGACCCAGGGCTCGGACTCGGGCTAAGGCCCCGGAAGACGGCGAACTCCGCTCCGCCCGACCTAGGGCTCGGACTCGGGCTAAGGCCCCGGAAGACGGCGAACTCCGCTCCGCCCGACCCAGGGCTCGGACTCGGGCTAAGGCCCCGGAAGACGGCGAACTCCGCCTCGCCCGACCCAGGGCTCGGACTCGGGCTAAGGCCCCGGAAGACGGCGAACTCCGCTCCGCCCGACCCAGGGCTCGGACTCGGGCTAAGGCCCCGGAAGACGACGAACTCCGCCTCGCCCGACCCAGGGCTCGGACTCCGCCCTGGCCTCTGCCGAACGACCTCCGCCTCGCCCGACCCAGGAGCTCGGGCTCGGCCTCGGCCATGCAGGACAGACTCGACCTCGGCTTCGGAGGAGCCTCCACGTCGCCCGACCTAGGGCACGAGTCCGCCACGTCAACAGGAAGCGCCATCATCACCCTACCCCGAGCCGACTCAGGCCGCAGGGAGCAGGACCGACGTCCCATCTGGCTAGCTCTGCCAGATAGGCAATGATGGCACCCCGCTGGACCATGACGACGGCGGCTCCCAGCTCTCTTACGAAAGCAGGAGGACGTCAGCAAGGGCCCAACCACTCCGACAGCTGTCCCTCCGCCAAGCTCCATTGCTTCTCCGACAGCCACGACGCCACACTAGCCGGGTGCCAAGATCTCTCCGGCTGCCACCTTGGCATGTACTTAGGGCACTAGCTCTCCCCCGCTAGACACGTAGCACCTTGCTACACCCCCATTTGTACACCTGGATCCTCTCCTTACGCCTATAAAAGGAAGGACCAGGGCCTTCTTAGAGAAGGTTGGCCTCGCGGGGACGAAGGGCAGGGGCAGGCGCTCTCTTGGGGCCGCTCGCTCCCCTCACCCGCGCGGACGCTTGTAACCCCCTACTGCAACCGCACCCGACCTGGGCGCGGGACGAACACGAAGGCCGCGGGATCTCCGACTCCCTCACGACCCGGCTCCGGCCACCTCGCTCTCGCTCTCTCTCCCCCCTTCGCGCTCGCCCACGCGCTCGACCCATCTGGGCTGGGGCACGCGGCACTCTCACTCGTCGGCTCGGGGACCCCCCGGTCTCGAAACGCCGACAACTATATTCTGCTTGCGAGGAATCTCCACAACTTGGAGCCTCTCGCCCTTACAATTTGATTATCACAAAGAATCACAGAAGTAAGGATGGGATGAGCAACACACAAAAGACACAAAATCAGAGCAACAATACGCACACAAGTCACAACACGAGCTCTCAACACAACTCGAAGAGTTCTCTACTCAAATGGAGCTCTAGTTGCTATCACAAAGAATCGAATGCGCGGAAATGAAGTCTTGGTGCTTAGGAATGCTCAAGGGATGCTTGGTCTTCTCCTCCATGCGCCTAGGGGTCCCTTTTATAGCCCTAAGGCAGCTAGGAGCCGTTGAGAGCAATCCAGGAAGGCAATTCTTGCCTTCTGTCGACTGGCGCACCGGACAGTCCGGTGCGGATTTCTTTCCTATTCTGGCGCAGCCGACCGTTGGAGACTTGGAGCCGTTGGCGCACCGGACACTGTCCGGTGCACCACCGGACAGTCCGGTGATTTATAGCCGTACGCCACCGTCGAGACCCAGAGCAGCCAGTTGATCAGACGTCAGCCTGGCGCACCGGACACTGTCCGATGCACCACCGGACAGTCCGGTGCACCCGGACTGAGCAGAGTCTTGGCTGCTCGAGCCAAGTCTTTTCCAATTGAATTTTCTCTGATTCTAGCACTTAGACACATATGTTAGTACACAAAAACCAATGTACTAAGTCTAGAATCATACCTTTGTATTGACTTTGCACTCCTTCCACCATTTGGCATAGTTTCACATTAAACCATTTGTGTTGGCACTTGATCACCAAAATACTTAGAAATGGCCCAAGGGCACATTTCCCTTTCAATCTCCCCCTTTTTGGTGATTTATGCCAACACAACAAAAAGCAACTAAAAGAAGTGCAACATCAATGCAAGTGAGAACACAAATTTGTTTTGATTCAAATTTGGCATATTTGGATCATTCTTTGCCACCACTTGGTTTATTTTTGAAAATCAAACTCAATTTCCTATCTCTAAGTCAAACTCACTTGTTGAGACATAAAGAGAGGTATTCCAATAGAAATTGATCAAAGATTCAAAAACTCCCCCTTTTTCCCATAATCAAGCATTCTCCCCACAAGAGACAGACTTTTAGCACTAAGAGACAATAAGAGTATTTTGACAAAACAACACTCTATTCTACTATTTTCAAAATTCTCAAGTGGTAGCTGATCCATTTCTTGCTTTGGCCTTATTTTCTCCCCCTTTGGCATCAAGCACCAAAACGGGATCAATCTTGGCCCTTAAACCTCATCGCCTCACCAAAATCTTCAAATAAGAGTACAAAGGCAATAAGAATATGGAGATGAACTTGGAGTGAGTTACCCTCTCATCGGAGTGCAGTGGAAGACTTGCATGGTCCAAATTCACCTTTTTCCTTTCAATCCACCTTTGAGACTAAATCAAGCAAGCTCCAACATATGGTTAGTCTCAAAGGGTCAAGTTGTAGCACATCTCCCCCTAAATATGTGCATCACTCACACATGGACTTTTGAGGTCTGGGGAGAGTTTGTACAACTTGAGCACCATAAATAAACAAAATGCATAAGGGAACATGATCAAAGCATAATACACATGTATGCTACACATCAATCCAAGTTCCGCGAATCTAAGACATTTAGCCTACTACGCAGCCTGCAATTAAAAAGTCTCTAAGGCATTCATACCATGCTCTTGGGGCTTGCTTAAGTCCATAGAGCGCCTTAGAGAGCTTACACACGTGGTCGGGGTACCGTTCATCCTCAAAGCCAGGGGGTTGCTCCACGTACACCTCCTCTTTGATTGGCCCGTCGAGGAAAGCGCTCTTCACGTCCATTTGGAACAACCTGCGACTTAGGCATAACCTTTTGCCACAAGTCGAGCCTTGTTCCTTGTTACCACCCCGTGCTTGTCCTGTTTGTTGTGGAACACCCACTTGGTTCCCACAACATTTTGCTTAGGACGCGGCACCAGTGTCCAAACTTCATTACGCTTGAAGTTGTTGAGCTCTTCCTGCATGGCCAACACCCAGTCCGGATCTAGCAAGGCCTCTTCTACCCTGAAAGGCTCACAAAAATTAGCTAATCTAGAGCGAGTGGTTACTCCCTTGCTAATGTCACCCAAAATCTGGTCGATGGGATGGTTCCTTTGAATCATCGCTCGAACTTGAGTTGGAGGGGCCTATGGTGCTTCTTCCTCTTCAACTTGGACATCCTGTGCTCCCCCTTGATCACACGCCTCTTCTTGAGGAACCTGTTCATCATCTTGAGTTGGGGGTGCAACATCGTTGAGGAAGAAGGTTGATCTTGCTCCTTGAGTTCCTGCGGTCGCACGTCTCCAATCGCCATGGTATGAATCGCGTCCGTTGGAACATCATCTTCATCTACATCATCAAGCTCAACTTGCTCTCTTGGAGAGCCATTAGTCTCATCAAATACAACGTCGCTAGAGACTTCAACCAAACCCGATGATTTGTTGAAGACTCTATACGCCTTTGTATTTGAGTCATAACCTAACAAAAACCCTTCTACAGCTTTGGGAGCAAATTTTGAATTTCTACCTTTCTTCACCAGAATGTAGCATTTACTCCCAAAAACTCGAAAATACGAAACGTTGGGTTTGTTACCGGTTAGAAGCTCGTATGATGTCTTCTTGAGGAGGCGATGGAGATAGACTCGGTTTATGGCGTGGCAAGCCGTGTTCACAGCTTCCGACCAAAACCGCTCGGGCGTCTTGAATTCTCCAAGCATCGTCCTCGCCATGTCTATGAGCGTCCGGTTCTTCCTATCTACCACACCATTTTGCTGTGGTGTGTAAGGAGCGGAGAACTCGTGCTTGATTTCTTCCTCCTCAAGGTACTCCTCCACTTGAAGGTTCTTGAACTCGGACCCGTTGTCGCTCCTTATCTTCTTCACCTTGAGCTCAAACTCATTTTGAGCTCTCCTTAGGAAGCGCTTGAGGGTCCCTTGGGTTTCAGATTTATCCTGCAAAAAGAATACCCAAGTGAAGCGGGGAAAATCATCAACAATTACTAAACCATACTTACTTCCCCCCATGCTGAGGTAGGCGACGGGTCCAAAGAGGTCCATATGCAGCAGCTCTAGGGGTCTTGATGTGGTCATCACATTCTTGCTGTGATGCGCACTTCCCATTTGTTTACCTGCTTGACAAGCTGCACAAGGTCTATCTTTTTTGAAATGCACATTTGTTAGACCTAACACATGTTCTCCCTTTAGAAGTTTGTGAAGGTTCTTAATCCCCACATGTGCTAGACGGTGATGCCACAGCTAGCCCATGCTAGTCTTAGCAATTAAGCATGCATCTAGACCGGCCTCCTCCTTTGCAAAATCAACTAAATAGAGTTTGTCGTCTAGTACACCCTTAAAAGCTAATGAACCATCACTCCTTCTAAAGACAGACACATCTACATTTGTGAATAAGCAATTATATCCCATATTACATAATTGACTAACCGACAAAAGATTATAACCTAGTGAAAGTCGCCTAGAGGGGGGGTGAATAGGGCGAAACTAAAAATCTCAAAAATAATCACAACTACAAGCCGGGTTAGCGTTAGAAATATAATAGAGTCCGCGAGAGAGGGCGCAAAACAAATCGCAAGCGAATAATGAAGTGAGACACGCGGATTTGTTTTACCGAGGTTCGGTTCTCTCAAACCTACTCCCCGTTGAGGAGGCCACAAAGGCCGGGTCTCTTTCAACCCTTCCCTCTCTCAAACGGTCCCTCGGACCGAGTGAGCTTCTCTTTCTCAAATCACTTGGGAATCAAACTTCCCGCAAGGACCACCACACAATTGGTGTCTCTTGCCTCAATTACAAGTGAGTGTTTGATCACAAGAAAGAATGCCAAAGAAAAAGAAGCGATCCAAGCGCAAGAGCTCAAATGAACACTACAAATCACTCTCTCTAGTCACTAGGGCTTTGTGTGGAGTTGGGAGAGGATTTGATCTCTTTTGGTGTGTTTTGCAATAAATGCTAGCTCTTGTATGGTGGTTGGAAGCTGAAAACTTGGATGCAATGAATGTGGGGGTGGTTGGGGTATTTATAGCCCCAACCACCAAACTTGACCGTTGGTGGAGGCTGTCTGTCGATGGCGCACCGGACAGTCCGGTGCACACCGGACATGTCCGGTGCCCCCGCCACGTCATCAATGCCGTTGGATTCTGACCGTTGGAGCTTCTGATTTCTGGGCCCGCCTAGATGTCCGGTGCACACCGGACATCTCCTGTTCATTGTCCGGTGTGCCAGTATGGGCGCGCCTGACTTCTACGCGCGCAGAGCGCGCATTAAATGCGCCGCAGGTAGCCGTTGCTCCGTGGTTACACCAGACAGTCCGGTGCACACCGGTCATGTCCGGTGAATTATAGCGGAGCGGCTACTGCGCGATCCCAAGGCTGGCGAGTTGCGGAGGCCGCGCTTCCTTGGAGCACCGGACACTGTCCGGTGTACACCGGACAGTCCGGTGAATTATAGCGAGGCAGCTTGAGAAATTCCCGAAGGTGGCGAGTTCAAGTTGGAGTCCTCTGGTGCACCGGACACTGTCCGGTGGCGCACCGGACACTGTCCGGTGTACACCGGACAGTCCGGTGCCTCCAGACCAGAGGTGCCTTCGGTTGCCTCTTTGCTCCTTTGTTGAATCCAAAACTTGATCTTTTTATTGGCTGAGTGTGAACCTCTTACACCTGTATAATCTATACACTTGGGCAAACTAGTTAGTCCAATTATTTGTGTTGGGCAATTCAACCACCAAAATTAATTAGGGACTAGGTGTAAGCCTAATTCCCTTTCAATCTCTCCCTTTTTGGTGATTGATGCCAACACAAACCAAAGCAAATATAGAAGTGCAAAATTGAACTAGTTTGCATAATGTAAGTGTAAAGGTTGCTTGGAATTGAGCCAATATAAATACTTACATGATGCGCATGGATTGTTTTCTTTGTTTTTGACATATTGGACCATATTTGCACCAAAAGTTTTGTTTTTGCAAACTCTTTTGTAAATTCTTTTTCAAAGTCCTTTTGCAAGATAGTCAAAGGTGAATAAGATTTTGCAAAACATTTTCAAGTTTTGAAATTTTCTTTCTATGTTCCAAATGCTTTTCCTTTGACTAAACAAAAACTCCCCCTCAAATAAAGTCTCCTCTTAGAGTTCAAGAGGGTTTTAAGACATCAATTTTGAAAATACTACTTGCTCCCCCTTTAGAGCACAAAGAGATATCAATTTTGAAATTTTTCATCCGATTGATAAACATTAGTTTTAAAATTAGGGTGGTGGTGCGGTCCTTTTGCTTTGGACTCATATTTTCTCCCCCTTTGGCATGAATCGCCAAAAACGGAATTATTAGAGCCCTTAGAAGTACTTTCTCCTTCTTTGGTCATAAAATAAATGAGTGAAGATTATACCAACGTTGGAGAGTGATGCGGAGCGACGGCGAAGGATGAGTAGTAGAGCGGAGTGGAAGCCTTTGTCTTCGCCGAAGACTCCAATTCCCTTTCAATATACCTATGACTTGGTTTGGAATACACTTGAAAGCACATTAGTCATAGCATATAAAAGAGACATGATCAAAGGTATTCTTATGAGCTATGTGTGCAAGTTTAGCAAAAGAAATTCCTAGAATCAAGAATATTAAGCTCATGCCTAAGTCTGGTAAAAGATTGTTCATCAAGTGGCTTGGTAAAGATATCGGCTAATTGATCTTTAGTGTTAATGTATGAAATCTCGATATCCCCCTTTTGTTGGTGATCCCGAAGAAAATGATACCGAATGGCTATGTGTTTAGTGCGGCTATGCTCAACGGGATTATCCGCCATGCGGATTGCACTCTCATTATCACATAGAAGAGGAACTTTGGTTAATTTGTAACCGTAGTCCCGCAGGGTTTGCCTCATCCAAAGCAATTGAGCGCAACAATGGCCTGCGGCAATATACTCGGCTTCGGCGGTAGAAAGAGCGACCGAATTTTGCTTCTTTGAAGCCCATGACACCAAGGATCTTCCCAAGAACTGGCAAGTCCCCGATGTGCTCTTCCTATTAATCTTACACCCTGCCCAATCGGCATCCGAATAACCAATCAAATCAAAAGTGGATCCCCGAGGGTACCAAAGCCCAAACTTAGGAGTATAAGCCAAATATCTCAAGATTCGTTTTACGGCCGTAAGGTGTGATTCCTTAGGGTCGGCTTGGAATCTTGCACACATGCATACGGAAAGCATAATGTCCGGTCGAGATGCACATAAATAAAGCAATGAACCAATCATCGACCGGTATACCTTTTGATCCACGGACTTACCTCCCGTGTCGAGGTCGAGATGCCCATTTGTTCCCATGGGAGTCTTGATGGGCTTGGCATCCTTCATTCCAAACTTGGTTAGAATGTCTTGAGTATACTTTGTTTGACAAATGAAGGTGCCCTCTTGGAGTTGCTTGACTTGGAATCCTAGAAAATACTTCAACTCCCCCATCATTGACATCTCGAATTTTTGTGTCATGATCCTACTAAATTCTTCACATGTAGATTCGTTAGTAGACCCAAATATGATATCATCAACATAAATTTGGCATACAAACAAATCATTGTCAAGAGTCTTAGTGAATAAAGTAGGATCGGCCTTGCCGACTTTGAAGCCATTAGCAATAAGGAAATCTCTAAGGCATTCATACCATGCTCTTGGGGCTTGCTTAAGCCCATAAAGCGCCTTAGAGAGCCTATAAACATGGTTAGGGTACTCACTGTCTTCAAAGCCGGGAGGTTGCTCAACATAGACCTCCTCCTTGATTGGTCCATTGAGGAAGGCACTCTTCACGTCCATTTGATAAAGCTTGAAGCCATGGTAAGTAGCATAGGCCAATAATATGCGAATTGACTCAAGCCTAGCTACGGGTGCATAGGTTTCACCAAAATCCAAACCTTCGACTTGTGAATACCCCTTGGCCACGAGTCGAGCTTTGTTCCTTGTCACCACACCATGCTCGTCTTGCTTGTTGCGGAAGACCCACTTGGTTCCTACAACATTTTGGTTAGGACGTGGAACTAAGTGACATACCTCGTTCCTCGTGAAATTGTTGAGCTCCTCTTGCATCGCCATCACCCAATCCGAATCTTGTAGTGCTTCCTCTACCCTGTGTGGCTCAATAGAGGAAACAAAAGAGTAATGCTCACAAAAATGTGCAACACGAGATCGAGTGGTTACCCCCTTATGAATGTCGCCGAGGATGGTGTCGACGGGGTGATCTCGTTGTATTGCTTGGTGGACTCTTGGATGTGGTGGCCTTGGTTGTTCATCCTCCTTGTCTTCATCATTTGCATCTCCCCCTTGATCATTCCTGTCGTCTTGAGGTGACTCATTATTGTGTTCTTCATCTTTATCAACTTGAGCCTCGTCCTCATTTTGGGTTGGTGGAGATGCTTGCGTGGAGGAGGATGGTGGATCTTGTGCATGTGGAGGCTCTTCGGATTCCTTAGGACACACATCCCCAATGGACATGTTCCTTAGCGCTATGCATGGAGCCTGTTCTTCACCTATCTCATCAAGATCAACTTGCTCTACTTGAGAGCCGTTAGTCTCATCAAACACAACGTCACAAGAAACTTCAACAAGTCCTGAGGACTTGTTAAAGACTCTATATGCCCTTGTGTTTGAGTCATATCCTAGTAAAAAGCCTTCTACAGTTTTAGGAGCAAATTTAGACTTTCGACCTCTCTTAACAAGAATAAAGCATTTGCTACCAAAAACTCTAAAATATGAAATATTGGGCTTTTTACCGGTTAGGAGTTCATAGGAAGTCTTCTTGAGGATTCGGTGTAGATATAACCGGTTGATGGCGTAGCAGGCGGTGTTGACCGCCTCGGCCCAAAACCGATCCGGTGTCTTGTACTCATCAAGCATGCTTCTTGCCATGTCCAAAAGAGTTCGATTCTTCCTCTCCACTACACCATTTTGTTGTGGAGTGTAGGGAGAAGAGAACTCATGCTTGATGCCCTCCTCCTCAAGAAAGCCTTCTATTTGTGAGTTCTTGAACTCAGTTCCGTTGTCGCTTCTAATTTTCTTGATCCTTAGGCCGAACTCATTTTGAGCCCGTCTCAAGAATCCCTTTAAGGTCTCTTGGGTATGAGATTTGTCATGCAAAAAGAACACCCAAGTGAAGTGAGAATAATCATCCACAATAACTAGACAGTACTTACTCCCGCCGATGCTTATGTAAGCGATCGGGCCGAATAGGTCCATGTGTAGGAGCTCTAGTGGCCTGTCACTAGTCATGATGTTCTTGTGTGGATGATGAGTGCCAACTTGCTTCCCGGCTTGGCATGCGCTACAAATCCTGTCTTTCTCAAAATGAACATTGGTTAGTCCTAAAATGTGTTCTCCCTTTAGAAGCTTGTGAAGATTCTTCATTCCAACATGAGCTAGTCGGCGGTGCCAGAGCCAACCCAAGTTAGTCTTAGCAACCAAGCAAGTGTCGAGTTCAGCTCTATCAAAATCTACCAAGTATAGCTGACCCTCTAACACTCCCTTAAATGCTATTGAATCATCACTTCTTCTAAAGACAGTAACACCTATATCAGTAAATAGACAGTTATAGCCCATTTGACATAATTGGGTACGGAAAGCAAATTGTAATCTAAAGAATCTACAAGAAAAACATTGGAAATAGTATGGTCAGGTGATATAGCAATTTTACCCAATCCTTTGACCAAACCTTGATTTCCATCCCCGAATGTGATAGCTCGTTGGGGATCTTGGTTTTTCTCATATGAGGAGAACATCTTTTTCTCCCCTGTCATGTGGTTTGTGCACCCGCTGTCGAGTATCCAACTTGAACCCCCGGATGCATAAACCTACAAAACAATTTTAGTTCTTAACTTTAGGTACCCAAACGGTTTTGGGTCCTTTAGCATTAGAAACAAGAACTTTGGGTACCCAAACACAAGTCTTTGATCCCTTGTGTTTGCCCCCAACAAATTTGGCAACTACCTTGCCGTATTTGCTAGTAAGCACATAAGAAGCATCAAAAGTTTTAAATGAAATAGCATGATCATTTGATGCATTAGGAGTTTTCTTTCTAGGCAACTTGGCACGGGTTGGTTGCCTAGAACTAGATGTCTCACCCTTATACATAAAAGCATGATTAGGGCCAGAGTGAGACTTCCTAGAATGAATTTTCCTAATTCTGCTCTCAGGATAACCGGCAGGGTATAAAATGTAACCCTCGTTATCTTGAGGCATGGGATCCTTGCCCTTAACAAAGTTAGACAAGTTCTTAGGAGGGGCATTACGTTTGACATTGTCTCCCCTTTGGTAGCCAATGCCATCCTTGATGCCAGGGCGTCTCCCATTATAGAGCATACTTCTAGCAAATTTAAACTTTTCATTTTCTAAGTTATGCTCGGCAATTTTTGCATCTAATAATGCTATATGATCATTTTGTTGTTTAATTAAAGCCATGTGATCATGAATAGCATTGATATCAACATCTCTACATCTAGTACAAATAGAAACATGCTCAACATTAGATGTAGAGGGTTTGCAAGATTTTAGTTCTACAACCTTAGCATGTAACATATCATTCTTAGTTCTAAGGTCGGAAATAATAGTATTGCAAACATCAAAATTTTTAGCCTTAGCAATCAAATTTTCATTTTCTACTCTAAGGCTAGCAAGAGACTCATTCAATTCCTTAATCTTAGCAAGCAAATCATCATTATCATTTTTAAGATTGGGAATTGAATCAATACAAACATGAGAATTAACCTTAGCAATTAATCTAGCATTTTCATTTCTAAGGTTGTTAATGGTCTCATGGCAAGTGCTTAGCTCACTAGACAATTTTTCACATTTTTCTACCTCTAGAGCATAAGCGTTTTTAACCTTAACATGTTTCTTGTTTTCCTTGATTAGGAAATCCTCTTGGGAGTCCAAGAGATCATCCTTTTCATGGATAGCACTAATTAGCTCATTTAATTTTTCTTTTTGTTCCATGTTAAGGTTGGCAAAAAGGTTATGCAAATTGTCTTCCTCACCACTAGCATTATCATCACTAGAAGATTCATATTTAGTGGAGGATTTAGATTCAACCTTCTTCCTTTTGCCGTCCTTTGCCATGAGGCACTTGTGGCCGACGTTGGGGAAGAGGAGTCCCTTGGTGACGGCGATGTTGGCGGCGTCCTCGTCGGAGGAGGACTCGGTGGAGCTCTCGTCGGAGTCCCATTCCCGGCAAACATGGGCATCGCCGCCCTTCTTCTTGTAATACTTCTTCTTATCTCTCCTCTTTCCCTTCTTGTCGTCGCCCCTGTCACTGTCACTAGACATAGGACATTTTGCAATAAAATGACCGGGCTTACCACATTTGTAGCACACTTTCTTGGAGCGGGGTTTGTAGTCCTTCTCCCTCCGTTGCTTGAGGATTTGGCGAAAGCTTTTGATGATTAAAGCCATCTCCTCATTATCGAGCTTGGAGGCGTCAATTGGTTGTCTACTTGGTGTAGACTCCTCCTTCTTCTCTTCCGTTGCCTTGAAGGCCACCGGTTGCGCCTCGGATGTGGAGGGATCATCAAGCTCGTTGATCTTCTTTGAGCCCTTGATCATACATTCAAAGCTCACAAAATTCCCGATAACTTCCTCGGGGGTCATTAGTGGATATCTAGGATTACCACGAATTAATTGAACTTGAGTAGGGTTAAGGAAAATAAGAGCTCTTAAAATAACCTTAACCACCTCGTGGTCGTCCCACTTTTTGCTCCCGAGGTTGCGCACTTGGTTCACCAAGGTTTTGAGCCGGTTGTACATATCTTGTGGCTCCTCCCCTTGGCGAAGACGAAAGCGACCGAGCTCCCCCTCGATCGTTTCCTGCTTGGTGATCTTGGTGAGTTCATCACCCTCGTGCGCCGTCTTGAGTAGGTCCCAAATCTCCTTTGCATTCTTCAACCCTTGCACTTTGTTGTATTCCTCCTTGCTTAGAGAGGCGAGGAGAATGGTTGTGGCTTGGGAGTTGAAGTGCTCGATTTGGGCCACTTCGTCCGTATCATAATCCTCATCCCCTATTGATGGTACCTGTGCTCCAAACTCAACAACATTCCATATACTTTTGTGGAGTGAGGTTAGATGAAATTTCATTAAATCACTCCACCTAGCATAATCTTCGCCATCAAAAGTTGGCGGTTTGCCTAATGGAACGGAAAGTAATGGAGTATGTCTAGATGTGCGGGGATAGTGCAAGGGGATCTTACTAAACTTCTTGCGCTCTTGGCGCTTAGAAGTTACGGACGTCGCGTCGGAGCCGGAGGTGGATGTCGATGAAGAATCGGTCTCGTAGTAGACCACCTTCCTCATCCTCTTCTTCTTGTCCCCACTCTGATGCGGCTTGTGGGAAGAAGATTTTTCCTTCTTCTCTTTGTGATGTGAAGAAGATATTTTCTCCTTTCCTTTGGAGGAGACCTTCTTCTTCTCCTTCCTCTTGGTGCGGGACTCTTCCGATGAAGTGCTCCCTTGGCTTGTAGTGGGCTTGTCGCCGGTCTCCATCTCCCTCTTGGTGTGATCTCCCGACATCACTTCGAGCGGTTAGGCTCTAATGAAGCACCGGGCTCTGATACCAATTGAAAGTCGCCTAGAGGGGGGGTGAATAGGGCGAAACTGAAAATCTCAAAAATAATCACAACTACAAGCCGGGTTAGCGTTAGAAATATAATAGAGTCCGCGAGAGAGGGCGCAAAACAAATCGCAAGCGAATAATGAAGTGAGACACGCGGATTTGTTTTACCAAGGTTCGGTTCTCTCAAACCTACTCCCCGTTGAGGAGGCCACAAAGGCCGGGTCTCTTTCAACCCTTCCCTCTCTCAAACGGTCCCTCGGACCGAGTGAGCTTCTCTTTCTCAAATCACTTGGGAATCAAACTTCCCGCAAGGACCACCACACAATTGGTGTCTCTTGCCTCAATTACAAGTGAGTGTTTGATCACAAGAAAGAATGCCAAAGAAAAAGAAGCGATCCAAGCGCAAGAGCTCAAATGAACACTACAAATCACTCTCTCTAGTCACTAGGGCTTTGTGTGGAGTTGGGAGAGGATTTGATCTCTTTTGGTGTGTTTTGCAATAAATGCTAGCTCTTGTATGGTGGTTGGAAGCTGAAAACTTGGATGCAATGAATGTGGGGGTGGTTGGGGTATTTATAGCCCCAACCACCAAACTTGACCGTTGGTGGAGGCTGTCTGTCGATGGCGCACCGGACAGTCCGGTGCACACCGGACATGTCCGGTGCCCCCGCCACGTCATCAATGCCGTTGGATTCTGACCGTTGGAGCTTCTGATTTCTGGGCCCGCCTAGATGTCCGGTGCACACCGGACATCTCCTGTTCATTGTCCGGTGTGCCAGTATGGGCGCGCCTGACTTCTACGCGCGCAGAGCGCGCATTAAATGCGCCGCAGGTAGCCGTTGGCGCCGAAATAGCCGTTGCTCCGTGGTTACACCGGACAGTCCGGTGCACACCGGTCATGTCCGGTGAATTATAGCGGAGCGGCTACTGCGTGATCCCGAGGCTGGCGAGTTGCGGAGGCCGCGCTTCCTTGGAGCACCGGACACTGTCCGGTGTACACCGGACAGTCCGGTGAATTATAGCGAGGCGGCTTGAGAAATTTCCGAAGGTGGCGAGTTCAAGTTGGAGTCCTCTGGTGCACCGGACACTGTCCGGTGGCGCACCGGACACTGTCCGGTGTACACCGGACAGTCCGGTGCCTCCAGACCAGAGGTGCCTTCGGTTGCCTTTTTGCTCCTTTGTTGAATCCAAAACTTGATCTTTTTATTGGCTGAGTGTGAACCTCTTACACCTGTATAATCTATACACTTGGGTAAACTAGTTAGTCCAATTATTTGTGTTGGGCAATTCAACCACCAAAATTAATTAGGGACTAGGTGTAAGCCTAATTCCCTTTCACCTAGCGACTCTACTAAAAATACATTGGAGATAGAGTGCTCATTTGAGATGGAAATCTTGTCTAAGCCTTTAACCTTGCCTTGATTCCCGTCACCGAATATGATTGAATCTTGGGAATCTTTATTCTTGACGTAGGAGGTGAACATCTTCTTCTCCCCCGTCATGTGGTTTATGCATCCGCTGTCGATAATCCAGCTTGATCCCCCGGATGCATAAACCTGCAAGGCAAATTAGGCTTGGGTCTTAGGTACCCAACTCTTGTTGGATCCTACAAGGTTAGTGACAATAGTCTTAGGAACCCAAATGCAAGTTTTATCTCCCTTACATTTGGCTCCCACCTTTTTAGCAATCACCTTTTTATTTTTACATGAAAGAATAAACTTAGCATTGCAAGCATAAAAGACAGTGGTAGATCCATTATATACTTTTCTAGGAGCATGATACATAACATTCTTCCTAGATCTACCATAAAAGTTTGAACTAGAAGAAATCATGGCATGAGAGTCGAACGCATTACAACTCCTATCATAATGAACATTTGAATCTTTCATAGCCATATTTCTACCATGCATATAAGAACTAGAAGCAGTCATAAGAGAATCATAAGAATAATTCCTACAAACATTTCTAGAGAATTTCCTATCGCTATACATGAAAGCATGGTTCCTTTTAGCACTATTAGTCATTGGAGCCTTCCCTTTCTCCTCGGCGGAGATGGGAGCCTTATGACTTGTTAAGTTCTTGGCTTCCTTCTTAAAGCCAAGCCCATCCTTAATTGAGGGGTGTCTACCAATAGTGTAGGCATCCCTTGCAAATTTTAATTTATCAAATTCATTTTTGCTAGTCTTAAGTTGAGCATTAAGACTAGCCACTTCATCACTTAGTTTTAAAATGGAAACTAGGTGTTCACTACAAGCATCAACATTAAAATCTTTACACCTATTGCAAATCACAACATGTTCTACACAGGAGGTTGATTTATTAGCTATTTCTAACTTAGCACTCAAGTCATCATTAATACTTTTCAAGCTAGAGATAGATTCATGGCATGTAGACAATTCACATGAAAGCACTTCATTTCTTTTAACTTCTAGAGCAAGAGAATTTTGCGCACTAACAAATTTATCATGCTCTTCATATAAAAGGTCCTCTTGCTTTTCTAACAATCTATTCTTCTCATTCAAAGCATCAATTAGTTCATTGATTTTATCAATTTTGGTTCTATCTAAACCTTTGAATAAACATGCATAGTCTATTTCATCATCACTAGATTCATCATCACTTGAAGAAGCGTAAGTACTAGTATTACGAGTGGTTACCTTCTTTTCTCTTGCCATGAGGCAGGTGTGATGCTCGTTGGGGAAGAGGGATGATTTGTTGAAGGCGGTGGCGGCTAGTCCTTCGTTGTTGGAGTCGGACGAGGAACAATCCGAGTCCCACTCTTTCCTAAGGTGTGCCTCGCCTTTAGCCTTCTTATAAGTCTTTTTCTTTTTCCTCTTCTTTTCTCGATCCTGGTCACTATCATTATCGGGACAATTAGCAATAAAGTGACCAACCTTACCGCACTTGAAGCAGGAGCGCTTTCCCTTCGTCTTGTTCTTTTTGGGATGCTCCTTGCGGCCCTTTAGCGCCATCTTGAAGCGCTTGATGATGAGGGCCATTTCTTCCTCATTGAGCCCCGCCGCCTCAACTTGTGCCACCTTGCTAGGTAGCGCCTCCTTGCTATTTGTTGCCTTAAGACCAATGGCTTGAGGCTCATGAATTGGACCATTCAACGCCTCATCAACGTATCTTGCCTCCTTGATCATCATCCGCCCGCTTACGAACTTTCCAAGTATTTCTTCGGGCGACATCTTGGTGTACCTAGGATTTTCACGAATATTGTTTACAAGATGTGGATCAAGGACAGTGAAAGACCTTAGCATTAGGCGGACGACGTCGTGGTCCGTCCATCGCGTGCTTCCATAGCTCCTTATTTTGTTGACGAGGATCTTGAGCCTGTTGTATGTTTGGGTTGGCTCCTCTCCCCTGATCATTGCGAATCTCCCAAGTTTGCCCTCCACCAACTCCATCTTGGTGAGCATGGTGACGTCATTTCCCTCATGAGAGATCCTGAGGGTGTCCCAAATCTGCTTGGTGTTATCCAAGCCGCTCACCTTATGGAATTCATCCCTGCACAATGACGCTAAAAGAACAGTAGTAACTTGTGCATTTTTATGAATTTGTTCATTGATGAACATGGGACTATCCGTACTATCAAATTGCATTCCATTTTCTACTATCTCCCATATACTTGGATGGAGAGAGAACAAGTGGCTACGCATTTTGTGACTCCAAAATCCGTAGTCCTCTCCATCAAAGTGAGGAGGTTTACCGAGGGGAATGGAAAGCAAATGAGCATTGGAACTTTGCGGAATATGAGAGTAATCAAAAAAGAAGTTCGAGTTAACCGTCTTCTTTTTCTCGTAGTCGTTGTCGTCGTCGTCCTTTTGGGAAGAAGAAGACTCGTCGCTGTCGTCGTAGTAGACAATCTTCTTAATACGTCTCTTCTTCTTCCCGTCCTTCTTCTTATGACTTGAGCCTGAGTCAGTGGGCTTGTCGTCTTTTGGCTCATTGATGAAGGACTCCTTTTCCTTGTCGTTGTTGATCACCATCCCCTTGCCCTTAGGATCCATCTCTTCGGGCGATTAGTCCCTTTCGTGAAGAGAACGGCTCCGATACCAATTGAGAGCACCTAGAGGGGGGGGGGGGTGAATAGGTGATCCTGTAAAAACTTAAACTCAAAGCCACAAACTTGATTAAGTGTTAGTGCAATGAAGCCAAGTGGCTAGAGATGAGTTCTTGCAAAACACAATAACCACAAAGAGATCAACACAGAGAGGCATAGTGGTTTATCCCGTGGTTCAGCCAAGTCCAACACTTGCCTACTCCACGTTGTGGCGTCCCAACGGACGAGGGTTGCACTCAACCCCTTTCAAGCGGTCCAAAGACCCACTTGAATACCACGGTGTTCTGCTTTTGTTTCACTATATCCCGCTTGCAAGGAATCTCCACAACTTGGAGCCTCTCGCCCTTACAATTTGATTATCACAAAGAATCACGGAAGTAAGGATGGGATGAGCAACACACACAAGACACAAAATCAGAGCAACAATACGCAAACAAGTCACAACACGAGCTCCCAACACAACTCGAAGAGTTCTCTACTCAAATGGAGCTCTAGTTGCTATCATAAAGAATCGAATGCGCGGAAATGAAGTCTTGGTGCTTAGGAATGCTCAAGGGATGCTTGGTCTTCTCCTCCATGCACCTAGGGGTCCCTTTTATAGCCCCAAGGCAACTAGGAGCCGTTGAGAGCAATCCAGGAAGGCAATTCTTGCCTTCTGTCGACTGGCACACCGGATAGTCCGGTGCACCACCGGACACTGTCCGGTGCGGATTTCTTTCCTATTCTGGCGCAGCCGACCGTTGGAGACTTGGAGCTGTTGGCGCACCGGACACTGTCCGGTGCACACCGGACAGTCCGGTGCCCCCATCCGACCGTTGGCTCGGCCACGCGTCACGCGCGGATTGCGCAGCCGACCATTGGCGCGCCCGACCATTGGCTCACCGGATAGTCCGGTGAATTATAGCCGTACGCTGTTGACTTGGTTCCCGAGAGCGGCGACTTCGCCGCAGCCGACTCACCGGACACTGTCTGGTGCACCACCGGACAGTCCGGTGATTTATAGCCGTACGCCACCGTCGAGACCCGAGAGCAGCCAGTTGATCAGACGCCTGCCTGGCGCACCGGACACTGTCCGGTGCACCCAGACTGAGCAGAGTCTTGGCTGCTCGAGCCAAGTCTTTTCCAATTGAATTTTCTCTGATTCTAGCACTTAGACACATATGTTAGTACACAAAAACCAATGTACTAAGTCTAGAATCATACCTTTGTGTTGACTTTGCACTCCTTCCACCATTTGGCATAGTTTCACATTAAACCATTTGTGTTGGCACTTGATCACCAAAATACTTAGAAATGGCCCAAGGGCACATTTCCCTTTCAGAAAGAGAGGGCGAAAACAAATCACAAGCAAATGAAGAGTGTGACACAGTGATTTGTTTACCGAGGTTCGGTTCTTCAAATCTACTCCCCGTTGAGGTGGTCACAAAGATCGAGTCTCTTTCAACCCTTTCCCTCTCTCAAACGGTCACCTAGATCGAGTGAGCTTCTCTTCTCAATCAATTGGGATACTTAGTCCCCACAAGGACCACCACACAATTGGTGTCTCTTGCCTTTATTACAAATGACTTGGGAACAAGAAATGGGGAAGAAGAAAAGCAATCCAAGCGACAAGAACTAAAATGAACACAAATGTCTCTCTCACACTAGTCACTAAATGTTTGGAGTGATTCTGGACTTGGGAGAGGATTTGATCTCTTGTTTGTGTCTTGGAATGAAGTCTAGAGCTCTTGTATTGAATGCAATGGCTGAAAACTTAGATGCCTTGAAGTGTGGTGGTTGGGGGGTATTTATAGCCCCAACCACCAAAGTGGTCGTTGGGGAACTCTGCTGTCGATGGGCGCATCGGACAGTCCGGTGCGCCACCAGACACTGTCCGGGGCGCCAGCCACGTCACCCAACCGTTAGGGTTCGACCGTTGGAGCTTCTGACAGCTAGGCCACCGGACAGTCCGGTGGTGCACCGGACAGTCACTGTTCACTGTCCGGTGCGCCTTCTGGCGCCTGCTCTGACTTCTGCGTACGCAGTCCACACTGTTCACTGTTCCTGTAGCTTTTGCAGACGACCGTTGGCGCTGTAGCTGTTGCTCCCGCTGGCACATCGGACAGTCTGGTGCTGTACCGGACAGTCCGATGAATTATAGCGGGGAGCGATTTCCAGAAACCCGAAGGTGGCAAGTTCAGAGTTGATCTCCCTGGTGTACCGGACACTGTCCGATGGTGCACCAGACAGTCCGGTGCGCCAGACCAGGTCAGCCTTCGGTTCTCTTTGCTCCTTTAATTTGAACCCTTTCTTTTAACTTTTTATTGGTTTGTTGTGAACCTTTGGCACCTGTAGAACATATAATCTAGAGCAAACTAGTTAGTCCAATCATTTATGTTGGGCAATTCAACCACTAAAATTATTTAGGAAAATGTTTGACCCTATTTCCCTTTCAGTAATGGCCCACTAATAAAGGTTTGTGTGATTTTTCATGGCCTGTATATGGGTAACGGTCCAGTGATAGGAAAAGACGAATAGACATACGTGCTTCACGCGCGATGCACAATGATCGTCGAAACCAGTGCTTTATAACTATATAGCAAAGTATCTATATATTTTTACGATTTTCATTTATGCTTAAGTATAGAATACATAAAGACATGTGTATTCTATTGGCTAGGTGAGTGTAAGTTTAGAGCCAATAACCATGGTTTGAATCCACATCCGTACATTTTTTTAACTTTTTTACAATTTAAATGGCATGGCGACGATGAAAACTGAAGAACCAAGAAAACCGGCGGTTTAATATAGCAGAGAATTACATCCAACGATGCATGGGCAACCTCTCAAGCAAGAATTGCGAATAAGGGGAAAGGGCTAAACCAGGCACCTCGGAGAGGAGGCGCTCTCCACTGTGTCCAATGTCGAGCCAGATTGAATCGGATCACGTCTCTTTGTTGGACATGCCGGGATGGATTTTTTTGTGATTGGATTGTTTTTTGGCTTTAGGTCAGGCTGGATCGGGTTTTGGGTCAATCCTTGTCCGGGCTGTATATTACTGTGGGTCAAAAGCTATGGCCCATGTCCACCCATTGCATTGGTCGGATCGGGTTGGACCAGGTTTTTTTCATGCGGGTCAGGTAAGGTGGCTATGCTCAGGTTTACCGACAAGCCAGATGTCGAAGACGCCCGTGGGGGAGTGTAGGACGCCACCGTGGATCCATAACTTTCTACCTGAAAAGGGCCCACATGTCAATCTCTCATGGAGATAATGGAGACGTGGAGGGCCAATGGTGTAATAGGTGGCACTGTTTTGGACATTGAAGGAGCGGAGTTGGTTTGTTGCGAGAGGAGGGATAGATCGAGAGGGATACATCAAGAACTAGGAATCCGCATGAGAATGATGACGAAATCCAAAACTACAGGGGACACCCATAGTCCATCTCCTCTTCCAAATCTAAATCACGTGGGGCTCGGTTCCAGTGAAGGGGAGAGAGTTCATTTTGGATTTGTAAAGACCTGTTGAAGACCAATTCATTCGAGGCAGCGGTATGCTATCCCATCAAAGAGAGGGACACATGATCTACGTCCGAGTTGTAAAAGAGGCGATTGAGAGGAGTGGGAGGTGGCCAACTATATATATGTGTTTAATTAGTATCACACGATCCATCCACAGAATGATCCAAAGTATGATTTGTGATGGCACAAAGGACAAAACATATAATATTTAGATAGATTTTGGTCGCTAAATAGTTGCATTTGTACCCTATGTTAAGCATGGGGTGGTTGATGCTTATATCGTGTATGTGTGAGTCTGTTTACCTAATCAAAGTAGATCAAGTTGAATGCTCTATGCTTAAATATTATTGGACCTAATCAAATTTGATGAGCCTCGATCTGATGCCTCTACAGAGGGTCCCTAGCTACATTTATATATGTAGGGGCTATAGTTACAACTTGTTATGAACTATAAATCTAATCGCCTTATAATTGAGTAGTATCCTACCATAGACCTTAGTCTACTGAAACTCCATTCTTTGCTTGTAAGGAATACAACATCTTACAATGTATCCCCTCTAGGATGTGAGGTGGTCCACTAGTTAAATGTGTTATCTTCCTATACTCGTGGAATCTTGTGGTATATACTTCCTACATTCAATATGTATCCAACATGAGTTAGCATGTTTATAAATATTTTTCAAAGGCTTTCCACTTGCTTCTCACAATGGCACTATGTCTAATACATATGCAATATATATATACCTAGTCGAACTTACTTAACCAATTAGATTGTACAGTTTCTCTCTCTTAGTATGACTATCCATCATAAACCTAATCAAGCACTATATTTGTTTTGACCAGCAAAGAAGAAGCACTAACAAAACCAAACATAGGGCTTTCTCTCTATAGGGTTTTGTTTATCTTTTTTTCAAAGTGTGAGCTTGTTCTGATCTGATTGATCATTCTTCATCCATCTCCAAGTATTGTTCTTTCATCTTGGTGTGGACTTAGCTAGCTTAGCTTAATCATAAATTTAGCAAAAAGTTAGTCCATGGATTATTTCAATTAACAAAACCAAACATAGGGCTATGTATCAAAAGTTGTAATGGTAAATCACTCAAAAACAAGATATATTTTCATTTAGAGTATCTTCAACAAGGAGCTCTAAAATAGAGCCCTAAAAGTTAAAATATGATCGTGTTTAGTACTTCAAGAAAAAATATACTCCAACAGTTAGACCTTAAATAATGCTATTTATGAAATAAATCATGTTATTAGAAAATAAATAGTTGTAGATTAAGAAGAAAGAAGGATGATGCTTTAACATATGGGGTACTATATTTAGGGCACGAAAGACCGAGCCCTATAATCGTTTGATGATTTTTATAAAATAGGGCCACTATTGAGGGTGTTTTATGGTCTCAAGCACTATATTTCAAATACAGTCTTGTTTTGTTTAGGGTCTCTCTTGGAGGTACTCTTAAGACTTAGGTAATACTGATATTTTCTCGTTAACTACATGTATTATAGTATAGTGTTTCCCTCTACATGGAAAATTAAGGTATCACTAGAAATTAAAATCTTTCTCGGGTACCTTAAAAATGGATCACTGTTGGACCCACAATGTGATATTTGTGAAATTGCCATAGTCTAAACCTTGACTATTCCAATGATTATTATTGTTGGATGACTATGAATTTCCAAAACGATTACGTATGTCTCTTGTCTTATCCGCCACACACAACACGCGCCGGCCACAGAAACAGCGCTTCACTCCCCTCCGCGCCGCGGCGACCATGGAGATCGCCACTGTCGCCGCTGCAGTCGCCTCCGCCGCTACGCGCCCGCACGGGCCTTTCTCCTCTCCCCGCGCAGTCTCTGCCTCCGTCTCGTGGACCAGTCTCTCGCTCGCCTCCACCTCCCGCTGTCTCTCCACGTCCTCGCGACGGCGGCTGCGCTGGCTCCCCGTCACCTCGGCCGCCGTGGAGCTCCGCGAGGCCACTGCCGGGGGCGGAGACTCGCTCCGTGTCACCAAGACGCCGCAGCCTGGATCCAGTGTGAGCCCCCGCCGCCTCCGGCCTCCTCCCCTTCCTTGTCTCGCTTTGATTTTTTACGGCCACCTCTGTGTGCCATTTCTTCGCAGGTTAAGTTCAGCGTGGAGGTGCCTACTTCCATCATTCACGAGTGCTACCAATCCACGCTACAGGAGTACGCCAAACGTGTTAAGGTATCAGTTTCTGCGCAAACTGGCTGCAAACACGTGGACGAGCACACCCATATGAAATTTCGAAACGCATTGTTGGTTCCTTTATGACAACGAGGTTGGGTATGTTGCAAACAATTTCCTGGCACAGCAATGCATTTTAAGCTGTCACTTCAAATCTAATGAGTGCGTGCTTCTGTGATCATGTACCTATGAGGCTATCAGTGGGTCATGCTCTATGCAGTGCTTAGCACACTGATAGTTTTGTGGGTGTGTGGCCAAGTGCCCAAGTGTATGCCCAACATTCTCATGAAAACTCGGCCTCATCCTTTTCGTGTATAATATAGCGCTTTGAAATTGGAGACAGTCAGCCGTGCTTGCAATTCCAGATTTTGCCTACTCGCGCAGAAGTCAGTAGCAATTTATCGTAGCCGTAAGTAGCTACACTAGACATCATTCAAAGAAATCAGAGTTCCAAAGTGGGGGCAGAGATATGCCTATACGATGTTTCTTCAAAGAAGGGTGCTGTCTGTCAGTTGTCACTTACCATGCGAGGCTGTATATTCTACAGTCTGTTCTGAAGTCCGTGCTGTTTCTTCTTGTCAGGTTCCTGGATTTCGGCCTGGGAAGACCATTCCAGAAAACGTTCTTATAAACTATGTAGGACCGCAACATGTACAGGATGCCACGATTGAAGCTATCTTAAAACATACGCTTCCTCAAGCACTGTCCTCGGTAATGAACTCTTAGTCCTATTTGGGGATGCATCTCTGACGTCTATCATGATAAGCTGTTGGTTTCAAAGCGCTCATGGAAACCAAAATGTAGTTTTGCTGGTCTATATTTTTGTCACATCATCACTCGTTCGAGTGATGGTGAAGATTATATGATGTAGCCATGTCATCATGCTCGTACTAAACAGACAACATGGCAAGATGATGTACAGGCAACACTATCTACTAACAGCTATGCAGAAATTCCATGTGCACCCTCCAGATATCTCCAGATCACTTCAGCAGTCTGAAACTCTGAATCTTTTGTTGAACCAAGACTTCTCCTTCCTCCCTATTGACATATATTTTATGATATGCACTTACTACTACATGTATCCAGCTAACTCTTCTCTTTTTTTGGTGTAAGGTAGAGGAGAGGGCATTAGAAGATTCTGTTCGCATTCTGACTCAATTTGATGATATGAGAAATTCTTTCTCGCTCGACAATGTGTTTAGGTAGACAGTTATGCCATATATATGACCTACTCATTTCTTTTTTTTAAGAAATTTGCCTGTTCTTAACAAATAAGTTCAATGCTAATATACTACTATGTGATCTTGAGGTCATATACTTTGTTGATGTCAAATTTTGGTCAGATATGATGTTGCTGTGGATGTTGCCCCTGAAGTCCGATGGTTATCTGAAGACAAATATAAGAACCTCAAAGTTGTCGTTGAAATAGATGAAGCTGTTGATGCGGAAAAGGCGGCAGAGAAAGAGCTTCAGCGTCGTCATAAAGCTCTAGGCTTACTTAGAATTGTGGCTGACAGAGGCCTCCAGGTAATTCTATAGTTACTCTAGTATGTAACAAACTAATGACAGCTTTAGTATCTGTTAGTTATTCTTGTAACCAAGCATATCTGTTTTGAAGCAAATCCTGGACCCACTCGTTTTACTTGAAATTAGGCACTTTCAACAACTATTGCATTATTCCCATATTGTTTGTGCTCATCCCGTACATTTATATTCCTTATTGCTTATTTTGTCTCAGCTCTGTCGAATTGACCTTAAATACGCATAGTACCCACCAGTGTAGGGCTGTAGGCAATACTGTTCACGACTGGTAGCCCTGGTTGCTCTGCCTCTGAGAAACAGATACTACCCCTCCCTGGCAATTCTCCATTGAATTACTTCTATCTACAGTCAAATTTGCATTGTTACAGTACAGTCCTGATCTGATATTGGTGTCAGTACTCGTTTTATGGCATAAATACATATGCTCAACAAATGGTTGTAACATTTATCTGTGCAAGATGCAACTGGAGTCTAGCTATTTGTTCCCTTTGCTCTTCAAATGTTTCTTTGTAAGCAGCAAGCTTTATTTTTGAAAATCCACTAGCTTCAACAAAGGTGGAATATTTAATTAAATATACTTTGATGGTTAGTATCAACCAAATATTGTGTATGTCTTATCTAACTGCATTCATTTTCTTGTACATACGTAGATTGGTGATCTGGTGGTACTGGATATATTTGCGGAAAGCATTAACAATGATGGCTCTAGAGGTGAAAAAATTTCATCGGCTGAGAGTACAGGTTTGTCAATTTTCCACACATCTGGCTTACATGTTATTTCCATAACTTCGCCTTTAAAATTTATTATGAGTTACCCCTTATTAGAAAAAAATTGGGATTCTAATGCTTTATATAAAAACTATTGCGCCTAAAAGAAATGCTGTCATGCTCATGCCACACTTTTTTGTTTGGTGCATTTGTTTCGCTGCAATTGATGTGGTGATATGAGTATCTATTAAATACACTTGTCTGCTGAGTTTTCTTTGTGCACCAGTTAGTATGCTTGACTAAGACAACTGCCTTGCATCTCTGGTTGTTTGGAATCACAGTGCTACACTATATACCTACTATGATTTTCCAGGTTTCCACTTGGACACTGAGGAAAATAGTAACCTTGTTCCTGGATTTCTTGGTTCATTGATTGGGATTCGTGCTGGTGAGACTAGATCATTTCCTATCCAGTTCCCCGAGTCATTTGAGCGAGAAAGTCTACGAGGTGTCCGTGCACAGTTTACTGTGAGTGCTATTTCTAAAACAGCACAGCTAAAGATTTGTGTCCATGCTTTTCACTAATTACTTCACTTTGTGCTTGCATCACACACATTACAAGATCAATTAGTATCAGCGCAGGGTGTTACACTCCCGTAGTTCTAATCACTTGAGCTGGAACTTACGCTCCCATTTTCAATGTATTCTGTAGGTTGTGTGTAAAGAGCTCTTCTACAGAGAGTTGCCAGTGATGGATGACTCACTTGCTGTAAAGCTTCTTCCAGGATGCACTACAATAGACGAGGTTTGTGTTCTGTTCCTGTACTCAGCCTTCGTGGCCATGTGCCAGTAAACCTGTCTCTTTGTTTTTTGGAAGTTAGTGCCGTCTGATCCTAGTGCATCTATTCAATTATTATCTGTATAAACTGTGAACAGCATAGAATCGTTGGCTAATTATCTTTCCTGTCTTAGTGATCAGCCCTTCTGACTATGGCAGGTTCGAGAGCGTATTCTGAACAGATGTAAAGAAGTGGAGAAGACGGCCATAGAACAAGCAACAGACAACGCGATCCTTGACCAGCTCGGGAAGGTACTGACCTTACTTCCGAGACAGCCTTTCAGTTCCCAAGTCTTAGCGCGGGGGCAGATGGTTCACACGATATGCTTTATTCAAACTCTCTTTGCACCTTCTCTCCAAGACCATTAAGATTTTGCACTAACCTAATATACCTCGGTCTGCTCAGTTGGTCGAGGTCGACGTCCCTCGTGCCTTGTTTCAAGAGCAAGGGCAGCAGCTTTATGGAGCAAAGCTTCTGCAGCTTCAGGTACTACTACGAGACAGCCTAACAGTCAACTGATTTTTCAACCGATCCTTTCTGGATAATGTGGATTGGTTAATCGATCCCTGCAGGCGGAAAGGAAGCTGGATAAAGACCAGCTAGCTTCCTTATCAACCAAGAGGTCAGTGCAGGCGTACCTAGAAGATGAGAAGGAGAACATTACAAGAATCATTAAACAGATGCTGGCCGTCGGCGAGATTTTCAAATCCGAGAACTTACAGGTGACAACAAAACCCCACCCCCGGTTTCGCCTTTAGTTGAAGTACCCCCTTTTTTTGTCAGCATTTACTAACGGCAACGAATCATCATGCAGTACTCGACTGATCAGCTCGTCAAGGAAGTTGAGAACTCCATAGCGGAGTTCAAACAGTACAACCAAGACTATGATGAGGACAACATCAGGCAGCAGGTATTTAATTCCTTGCTCTGGTTGTGAACTCCTCTACTAAACTGCAGCCTAGCTCTATTCTCACCCTCATGCGTATGAATTTCTACGCCCGATTCAATGATGCAGGTCCAGGATGTCCTAGAGGCGGCGAAGGTGCTTGAATGGCTCAAGGAGAACTGCACGGTCGAGTATATCAGGCGATGAGTCCCACGATGCTGGGTCAACGAAGGCTTCTGTGAGCGCGAGAAAGATGGGTGGCCTTGTACTTGCCAATGCCAACCAGCCCAGGGCAGTTATTAAGCGGTGTGGCTAACAAACATTTGTCTATTGACTCGTGGATGATATAAATTCAGATTAGGAACTTTAGCAATTAATGGGCACAAGTGCTTGTGACTAGCATGTTTTCGGTAGAGATAATCACATCGCATTAGGGCATGTACAGTGGTGTTTAATGTGGAGGCTATTAAGATGTTTAAAGGTGTTATTTGCAAAAAAATCTTAGAGCCGTCTCTCCATGAAGAGACGCCTCTGGCTCGTAAAAGTAGCAACAGACGCCTCACTTCCCACTGTACGAATTTGTCGTCTGTTTTATCGATCTGATGCGATACAAATACATTTAATTCTGTATTTATTAATAGACTATGTTTATAGACACTCCATTGTACAATAGAGTCTCTTAGTTGTCTTCTGTGCTTGGAGAACCGTTTTGGTGTCTCTCCACTATACATGCCCTTAGACAGCCTGTTTGTTTGGGTTTATAACCTCCTCAGATTATATAAACATATTTAAAATTTGAACTTTATAAATTCATACTGTGGCCGCTTGCCCGATCTTGCGCAATGATAATCATGGAAATTAAGAACGCTATACGAAGTGCATAAATATAAAACACCAATCGGCGTATACTATAAACTAAATTTGAGGCACTAGTCTTGCACTTAAATAGGATAAACGTAAACTAAAATAAAATAAAATAAAATAAAGCCTGAGAAGCCTACGAATCGCCAACCATGTTATTATCAGAGTTCTGTAAAGTCGTAGCTAAACGGAGCCACGACAGCGGTCCGGCAGGCGCTGGCGCTCAGCGGTAGGACTTCTGGAACCTGGCGCGGGCGCCGCGGCCGCCGAACTTCTTGGGCTCGCAGCGGCGGGGGTCGGCGACGAGGAGGGTGCGCTCGTAGCGCATGAAGATGTCCTTGATCTCCTTTTTCGCAGCCTCGTCCACGTACTTCTGGTAGTAGGCCACGAGACCCTTGGCGACGGCCTGGCGGATGGCGTAGATCTGCGACGTCTTCCCGCCGCCGCGCACGCGGATCCGCATGTCGATGTCCTTGAACCTGGACCGCCCAGCCAGCAGCACGGGCTCCATGGCCTTGAGCCGCAGCATCTCGGGACGGAGCAGCTCGATCGGGACGCCGTTCACCTTGATCATCCCCCGGCCTGGCTTCGTGTAGGCCACGGCCACGGCCGTCTTCTTGCGCCCGAAACACTGCACTGTGCCCGGGGTCGGGCGCTTCAGCACGGGACCCATGGTTGCGGGTATCGCAGCAATGGAGGCGGCGGCGGCGGCCTGGGAAGGTGAAGGTGGCGGCGCACTAGGGCTGCGGTGGCTTGGGAACGTGGCTGCGGTGGAGACTTTTATAGTACGGATGGATGCAAGCGGTTTCCGGGATCGCCGGCGCCGACGAATGGCTTGTTGGGCCGGGCCTTAGAAGGAAGGAAACCCGGTGGCTGGTGAGGCCCAGGTATTCGTTGCGATAAAAAGGCCACTGGTCAATGGCGGAAAAGCTAGGGTTTCGGCCCTCACGAACACTACTTGATCTTATCCGAGCGCGCCGTCCGGCAGCACCGCGGCGGCCGGAGTCGCCTCCCCGTGCCCGCGTTGCCCCCGCCGGCCTGCAAGGGTTGGTGGGTTGGTGGCGCGGTTCGTCGGAAAGAGGCGGCGCTTGCGCCCGCGGTCGCTGCCGGCGACGAGCGATGACGACTGCCCGCGGTCGGAGCGCGCGCGATGATGGCCGCGCGGGTTCCCCAAAAACACTACACGAGATACTTCGCGATGTTCTTTTCGAAAAATTTGAAGTATTCTTTATTAAAAAAAAGGCTTTTTATGTGTGTTTAATCCCTCTTGTCTTCTGTTTGTGCTTAGTCGTTCTATTAGTGTGGTTTGATTTTGTATCACGCTCGTCATTGACAAAGTGATTCCGTTCCGGAATGATACTAACGAAGAATGTGCCTTCTACTTCTTCTACCACGGGTGGTCTTGGGTCCATACCCTTCAGATGTTCTTGTTAATGGTTCTGCTCTCTCCCTCCGACACATTAAACTTTACATAGTACACTTAGTATCACTACATAGGTCCTTTTAGGATGGAGGGTGAACTATTAGAGTTATTATTAAGATGGTGGATGTTAGCTACGCTTTCATGGTGGATGTTTACTATGTTTTGTGATGTAAACAACTGCATGTCTTTAAATTTGTCTATCAGTATAAATAGTCACTGCACATGCTTAATAAGGTTAGATTACAACATCTGCTGCAGTCCTCCCCATATCTGAATTTTTTCTGTTGCATCGATAGCCCTCATGGTTATTAAAAAAATGTACTTGTTTACCATGTATGTTATTTATGATTGGTGACTCACCTTCCTTGACAAGTTGGTACTTTTGCATTTTTTGATCATGAGGGTGAGATGATAAACAACCTTTGGTCCACATATTTGGATTAGTGAGGTGGAAGCTTCGGATATAGCGGTGGGCTTTACGGTTGCCCTAATAGTGAACATGTCCAGCACATTTACTACCATATTATTCCCTTCGTAAGCTAATCGCTAAGGAGGATCGAAATTTTTTCATGCATAGCTTTGGTTCCCTCTCAACTGATTATTCACATCAACTGTTTTTTATATTCGTTAAGATGGAATGAAATTGCTTATTTAACCACCTATGCTGCCAATTTCTCCATTAGGCTTTCAGTTTAACCTGACATTTCAAATATTTGGGACTTTTAAGTTGCCCCTATGGCTTTTTTTGCTGTGCCTGTGGGATGAACAGGTCCCAACATTTACTCCATTTATTCACTTTGTCAGCTAATAGCCATACATGTTTAGCTGATCATTAAGAATGGGAAATGTACACTTTCTAAACTGTGTTATACAATGTATGTTTGCCTGCTTGAACACACCTTGTTTTGAGGTATCGTTTGGGAGCATAATAGGTGTGCTGATGGCAACAGCAGTGCCTGTGAGATGAGATGGTGTCCCAGTTTACCACCAAGTGTGTCACTTTGTTGTTAGTGTCCTATGGGTTGTTTGTAGCCTTCTGTTTTCCTACTTTGTATCTTGAATGTGATGTCATGGTGGCTTGTTTTTTTTATCAAGAGGAGCCGGGTTGTTCAATCCCCGCTTATATCAGTGTTTTTTGTGATTCTCCTATGCATCAATAGCATCCTTGTGCTTGGCTAAAGCTACAATAAGGATAATATTCTGAACTTATTTGCCTTGGTAATGTTGTAGGTTTACAGAAGAGAGATATTCTGGCAGATCCACTTGCTGTTGCCGTCATTCTGATACAACCTGACTTGATGACTCTCAATGAAGCTGAAAGGTGTTGCTGCCTTGCAGAATGAAGTTTTTGTTAGAATACCCGTTTAGGGCTTGTTCGCTTTGGAGTGGATTGAGGGGGATTGGAGGGGATTAAATCCCCTCCTATACAATTTGTATAGGAGGGGATTTAATCCCCTCCAATCCCCCTCAATCCACTCCAAAGCGAACAAGCCCTTAGGGTTTGGGGTCTTCCCCGTGTAATGACCATCTCACCCCTCTATAATGGGCCTGGTCCAGTTTACTCAGCCTATTAATATATCACCCAACCCCTGTTCGGGTTATGGATTCACATTCCAATATGGTATCAGATTAGGTTTTTCCCACCCTCCTTCCTCCCAGCCGCCGGCCTCCAACCGACGGCGCCTCTACCTCTCAGTCGCCAGTCGTCGGCTCTCTCCTTCCCCATTGTCGTGCGTCGCCAGGGTTGCCGAGGCCACGCCCAGACCCTGCCTCCGCCCGCCTGCCCAGGCCGACCACCGCCTGGGCCGCCGCTCCCAGAACCGCGCCCCCGACGCTGCTCATCCCAAGCGCCTAGGTCGCCGCCAGGGCTGCCGCTCTCGACGCCGCGCGCCCGACGCCGCTCAGCTCGCGCCGTCGCTCCCGTCGTGTCGCTCTGGCCGTTTGTGCCGCTGCCCCACGCCCCCGACGGTCCGCCCCTCCGACGCCGGCCACCCTCGCCACCCTGCAACGCCTCCAAGCGCCTGGAGGTCGCCCCTGTCGGTGCTCCAGCCTCCAGGCCTCCAGTCGCTCGGAGCCTCGGACTCGGCACGCTCCGACGCTCCGCTGTTCTGCTTGCCGCTTGGTCCTGCCGAGGCGTCGACCCGCACGGACGCACGGCTGCCGCCTGTCGCTGCTTCCTGCTTGGCCGCACGTCTTGGCCGCACATCTGCGCTTCTAGTTGTCTGCTTGTGACTTGTGAGCAGCTCATCCCTCTGTCGCACCATTCGCCATTCACTTCTCCACTCTCTCATGGCTTCACCCCCTTTCAACGGGCTCACTGTGCGTGTCCTCCTCCACGATGGTCAGTTTGTCCAGGGCACCTTCGTGGCCTTCGATCACGCCATGAGCCCTGTCCTCCGTGACTGTGTTGAAATCCATCCCACGGTCGGTCGTCACGTGTCCGGGCCCCTTGTCTTCCCTCGTACAATGATCGCCTCCCTGGCAATCGAGCCCCCTTTGTCCCCCTCCCCTCCTAGCGACCACGCCAGCGCTCCTCCTCTAGCTCTTTCCGCGCACCATGCGGCCTTCCCTCTGTCTCCCTCTCTCGTCGATTGGGTGGTTGACTTCGGGGCCTCATACCACACTACCCCCACAACTAGTTCGTTATTCCACTCCCATCCACCGCACCCCTCACATCCTTCCTCCATCGTCGCCGACAACGGTTCCACCCTCTCGGTCACCTCAGTAGGTGCATCGGTTCTTCCAGGACCATTCTGCCTTAACGACGTCCTTGTTGCTCCCGGACTGACACATCCCCTCCTCTCGATTCGTCGCTTCACTAGTGACAACCAGTTCTCTATGGAGTTCGACCCCTGGGGTCTCACCATACGCCACCTTCCCACACATGCTGTGCTCGCTCGCTGTGACAGCTCTGGCCCCCTCTATTCTCTTCACTTGCCCTCCACTCCTCACACCAGAGTAGCCTCATCTCCTGCACTTACTACTACCACCACATCACATGCTCTCACTACTACTACCACCACCTCCGCCATTTGGCACCGTCGCCTCGGGCACCCTGGACCTGACGTCATGTCCTAGCTTTCCAGCCACTCAGACATATCCTATACTCGGGGCTCTTCTGAGCGCCTCTGTCATGCTTGTCAGCTCGGCTGTCACTCCCGTCTTCCTTTTTCTACTTCCACGTCTAGGGCTGTTCAGGCCTTTGATCTTGTCCACTGTGATCTCTGGATATCTCCTGTCCTTAGCCTCTCTGGGTACAAATACTACCTGGTCATTCTGGACAACTACTCCCATTTTCTTTAGACTTTTCCCCTTCGACTGAAGTCTGACACGTTTACCACCCTCACTCACTTCTTCACCTGGGTATCCACCGAGTTCGAGCGCCCGGTCCGCGCCCTGCAGTGCGACAACGGCCGCGAGTTCGACAACCACGCCTCTCGGTCATTCTTCCTCACTCATGGCGTCCAGTTGCGTCTCTCGTGTCCCTACACCTCTGCTCAGAACGGCCAGGCCGAGCGCATGATTCGCACCACCACCAACATGATCCGTTGCCTTCTCTTTTAGGCGTCTCTTCCTGCCACCTACTAGGCAGAGGCCCTTCATACCGCCACGCATCTCCTCAACCGTCTTCCCTCGAAGGCGGTGAGCCACCCTACACCTCACTTCGCCCTGTACGGCACGGCCCCTTCCTACGACCACCTACGCATGTTCGGTTGTGCCTGCTACCCTAACATTTCCGCTACCGCCCCTAACAAGCTTTCTCCTCGCTCCACTCGCTGCCTCTTCCTCGGCTACTCCTCTGACCACAAGGGGTATCAGTGCCTGGACCTCACCTCCCACCACATCATCATCCTCGTCACGTCGTCTTTGACGAAGATGTGTTTCCCCTTGAAGGCTCCACCCCACCCACTGATCTTGACTCCCTCCTCGAGTCCGACCCGGTTCCCCCCCACCCCTGGCGCCCCGTCTTGCGCCGTTACCTGCTCTTCGTGCAGCCACGACGCCACAGCTCGCGCCCATCTCCACGCCACGCGCGGCGCCATCGACCCTGCCTGCGCCACGCGCGACCACGTCGATCATGCCTGCGTCATGCGCGGCCCCGTCGATCCTGCCTGCGCCACGCGCGGCCCATCGACCCCGTCTGCGCCACGCACGGCCCCGTCGACCTCGGCTTGCTTCGCCAACCCCACGCTCGTCTACCACCGCCGCTGCCACGCCACTACCTCCGCCCCCCCCCCCGACTTGGGCCCGTCGACGAGCGCGACCCGCTTCGCTGACCCCGCCGTCGTCTATCACCGCCACGAGTCGGCCACACCCGCCGCTCTCGACGTTCTGGCGGTCCGCTCCGAGCCGTCCGTATACCACCCAATCGCCATCCACCACGACCCTGGACACGTCCACCCGATGGTGACTCGGTGCACCGCTGGCGTTCTTCGCCCCGTCGATCGGCTGATCTTGGCAGCTGATACGTCCAGCACTCCACCCGACGCTTCCCCGGTGCCCTCCTCCGTTCGCACTGCCCTCGCCGACCCACACTGGCGTCGTGCTATGGAGGAGGAGTATGCGGCCCTCTTGGCCAACCACACCTGGGACCTGGTGCCGTGTCCACTAGGCACCAACGTGGTCACCGGCAAGTGGCTATTTCGCCACAAGCTGACCTCGGATGGCTCCCTCGACCGCTACAAGCCCCGTTGGGTCCTTCGGGGCTTCACACAGCGCCCCGGAGTGGACTACGACGAGACCTTCAGCCCCGTCGTCAAGTTCGTCACTGTTCGCGCTGTCCTCTCCCTCTCCCTCTCCCGCGACTGGGCGATCCATCAGCTCGATGTCAAGAATGCCTTCCTCCATGGCACTCTGACGGAGACTGTCTACTGCAGCCAGCCCACCGGCTTCGTCGACGCTGATCGTCCGGATCTGGTCTGCCGGCTGAACCGATCCCTGTACGGCCTCAAGCAGGCACCATGGGCTTGGTACAGTCGCTTCGCCTCCTACCTGGCCTCCATCGGCTTCGTTGAGGCCAAGTCAGACACGTCCCTGTTCATCTACCGGCGCGGCGACGACACCGTCTACCTCCTGCTCTACGTTGATGACATTGTGCTCACGGCATCCACCGCCGACCTTCTACGCCGCACGATCGTCGCCCTTCAACGGGAGTTCGCGATGAAGGACCTGGGGCCCCTACACCACTTCCTTGGCATCACCGCCGAGCGCCGGTCCCAGGGTCTCTTCCTCCACCAGCGCCAGTACGCCATCGACATCCTGGAGCGGGCTGGCATGTCTGACTGCAAGCCCTGCTCCACGCCTGTCGACACTCAGGCGAAGCTCTCTGAGGACTATGGGCCTCCGGTCGCCGACGTGACGTCATACCGGAGCCTGACCGACGCGCTCCAGTACCTCACCTTCTCCAGGCCCAACATCGCATACGTCGTCCAGCAGGTGTGCCTGCATATGCACACTCCACGGGAGCCCCATCTCACTGCGCTCAAGCGAATTCTGCGCTACCTCCACGGCTCCCTCGACTAGGCCTCCTTCTCCGACCATCCCCGACGTCGGAGCTCGTGGTCTACACCGATGCTGACTGGGCTGGCTGTCCCGACACGCGCCGGTCCACCTCCGGTTACACCGTCCGGGCCTTGGGGCTGGATCGTCCGTAGTCCTGACCAAAGAAGTCTGCTTTCGGGACAATCCCTGAATTATAGTGCGGACCGTCCGACTTTGATGGGCGGACAGTCTGCAGGTGCCAAATATGGTTTGGGCAGGGACTGTGTGATTTTTGGGTTTTGTACTACGGACAGTCCGGAGGATAAGTCCGGACAGTACTGTCTCCAGGTCTCGGACCGTCCGGCCTTGTAGGCGGACGGTCCGCCTGTGTTAACCGCTCTTGGTCAGAAGTCTGGGTGCTTCAAGTTGCCAGGTCGCGGACGGTCTGGCCATGGTGGGCGGACGGTCCGGACCTAACTTTTCTGACAGCTCTGATAGTTTTTAAACAGAGAATATAGCCGTTATGTGTACGGCGGACCGTTCGGCCCTAGGGCGCGGACCGTCCGCGTGTGCGCAGAACAGGTGCTTTTTGCTCATAACGGTTGGAATTTGGTGGGGGGCTATAAATAGAAGGGTAGCTCGTGTGTGAGACCTCTCTTGGCTATTCCTTGCACACATTGAGTTCATTTGTGATCCTCTAACTCACTCTCTCACCCTCTTTGCTTGAGATTGCAATCTAGTGAGAGATTGAGTGTTCCTAGTGCATTTGCATCCATCGGTGATTCTTGAGGCACTAGGTGGTACACCGAGCAAGCGTTGTTGGCTTGTTACTCTTGGAGGTTGCCACCTCCTAGACGGCTCGGGTGATTGTCTCCGTCGAGCTCTCCAAGAAGATTGTGGAGAAGCCGCGGTGTTGATTGTGAGGGGTTCGCGCCTACCTCACCGGAGCGGCAAAGGTGACATTAGTGGAATCGAGGTATTGATTGATTTCTTATCCACTTGGCTCAAAGATCAAGCCGTGTCTTGATAGAGGAGCAAGTGAGAGCTTGAAGTCCACCTCAACATGGATTAGGGGTGATCGGCAAATCACCGATACCACGGGATAAAATTCGGTGTCTTTACTTTCTTGCATTACTTATTGCCGTGCAAGTGATTAGTGTTTTGCATATTGTTCTTCAAGTATTCAATCACCTTAGTTGATTCTCATATATTGTTTACTTGTTATCACTAGAGAATTTATTCCTCTTGTTATATTAATTAAATTTCCCTAGTGTTTTTTATTTTAGTCAAAACCGTCTATTCACCCCCCTCTAGCCGGTGTCCTAGATCCTACAAGTGGTATCAGAGCCGAGGACTCCATTGTTTGTGGATCTAATCATCCCGGAGTGGGACAAAATGGCTAGTAACAACAATGTGCACATTGGGAAGCCACCGCATTTTGATGGGAATAACTACGACTATTGGAAAATAAGAATGTCAATGCATCTTAGAGCAATGGGTGGAAAAATTTGGCCAATTGTCAGAGATGGATTTGTTGTGTTGAAAAAAGATGAACCATCTGTTAGTGACAATGAGAATATCCTTACAAATGATCAAGCCATGAATGTCTTCTATGATGCTCTTGATATAAATGAGTTCAATCACATCAAGAATCTCACAACCGCTCATGAGATTTGGATTAAGCTAATGTAAATTCATGAAGGAACTACAATTGTGAAGAGTGCCAAACTATATGTGTGCAAAGGGAAGTTTGAGCGATTTATTATGAAAGAAGATGAGAGTGTATCCGATATGTTCAACCGGTTAAATGAGATAGTGAATGAACTCAAGGGACTTGGTTTTAAGGTACCGGATGTGGATTTCACTCACAAGTTCCTTAGATCACTTCCGGAGAAATATGATACCATTGTGACAATGTTAGTAAGGAGTGATCTATCTACAACTTCTCCAACCGAAGTATTGGGAGAAATTCTTACTCAAGATATATTCAAGAAGTCTCAAGCCGATGCTTTAAGTTTGGCAAAGAAAGTGAACAATGAATCAATTGCTCTCAAAGCTAAAGCCTCAAAGGCAATTGAAAAAGAAGATAGTAATGATGAAGAAAATGAAAGTGAGAGTGATGGTGATATGGCTCTATTTGTAAGGAAATTCAATAAATTTATGAAGATGAAGAGAGGTCAACCTAGAAGAGGTCAAACATCAAGAAGAAATGCTATCAATGATAGAAAGTGTTTTGAGTGTGGGGAACCCGGTCACATTGCCATGAATTGCCCAAGCAAGAAGAAGAAGGGCAAAGATGAAAGTGACAAGAAGAAAATGAAATTCTACAACAAGAAGAAAGATGGCAAAGCCTACCTAGTTGAATGGGACTCGGATGATAGCTCGGATGATGATGATGATGACACCTCATCCAAGCTTAATGCTAGAATTGCCATCAAGGAAGCTCCCTCACTCTTCTCATCCCCCCATTGTCTCATGGCAAAGGGAGATGCTAAGGTAAAAATCATCACCGATTTAAATGATATAAATGATGATGATGATGATGTTGATGACGTTGATGATGATGGCTATCCATATGATGATCTTGTTAGAATGTTAGGTGAGGCCAATGACTACATGCACAAAGAAAAAGAAAAATTTAAGACCTTGAAGGAATTGTATAAAAACCTCCAAGTGTCTTTTGAGGAGCTCAAGACCTCTCACAATGACCTAAAAGAAAATTGTGAGAAGCTTGCGGATGCTCAAAAATCATCTATTGTGCATGAAGTTGTGGTGGTCACTAAGGATGTTGGAGTCACTTGTGACTTACTTGATAGTCTTACAAGTGAACCACTACCTACTAACTCTATTTGTGATAAATGCAAAATTTCTCTCAATGATAATATTGCTCTTGATGAATCAAAAATCATTGTTGAGAATGAAGTATTAGTAGATAGAGTAAATACTCTAACTCATGACCTAGAAAAGGCATATGGTGGAAAGGCTAAATTGGATTTCATATTGGGAAGTCAACGGTGCTCTCTTAACCGTGAAGGTCTTGGATATGTTCCCAAGAAAGGAAAGAATGCTTTTATAAAGCAAAAGACATTGTTTGTGAAAGAATGTGACAAAGTGTGTCACAAGTGTCACAAGAAGGGACATGTTAAGAAAAATTGCCCTAAGCTCAAAAATATATCCTCCACTTGTTTTGAGCATTGTTATGTTCTTTCTCATAATGCAAAAGGTGTTCATGCTAAATTTGTTGGTACTTCAATTGTTGGAAACAAAAAGAAAGCTATTTGGGTGCCAAAGACCTTGGTCACTAACATCCAAGGACCCAAGCAAGTTTGGGTACCTAAAAGAGATTGATTTCCTTTTGTAGGTGAACTACAAGGCGGGAGGGAATCATTGGGTGTTAGTGTCGGTGTTTTGGGTCCGACCGCACACCCGGGGTTGCCCCTCAAGGTGTTTTAGGAGTAGGACGGTGTCGACAACTGTAGCAAAATGGTTCGCGCCTGTCACACCCGGATTTTAGGGATCCAAAACCCGGGCGTGAACATAATCACCAGGTGTGCTGGGACCAAGTCTCACACATATGATGAATCATGGCACAGGATCGAATGTCACATCTTTACTATATAACAAGTGTTCTATACAAAATAAATAATTACATTATAAGGAGACAACGGTCCAGCAATCCAAAGTTGACTGGGAGACGACGGCCTAGATCTCTCACGAAAACATCGCAGCATCTTCCAAGCGCCTCATCCTGCAGTACCTGTTCTTGACCTGTGGGGGGGTGTGAGACAGCAAGAGTGAGCTCACATACGTTCATCGCTCAACAAGTTGTGGGGAATAATGTGCATGAACTCGCCAAAGGTGGGAGCTCACGTGAAGTGTAAGGCTTACCAAAGGAGATGGTTAGAGCTGAGCATTGCTTTTAAAGTGGGTCAAAATTTTATTAGCAGTTACTAAGTATAAGTAAATACCAACCCAATTAAAATAGTAGAACAAAAGTAACAACTTCACCTGCGATGCAATGCATATGACAAATTGAATTTAGTTCCATAAATTAATCATGTGAGTGTCCGAGCTGCTCATGACCGTGAGCACGGCTAGTATACCAGTTTTACACTCTGCAGAGGTTGCGCATCTTTACCCACAAGTCGTGTTACCTATCTGCCAAGAGACGGCCAATCCCATACACCTCTACCGAGGAGGCGAGGCAAGGTAACACTACGAGGCCTTTACAAAGTTCCACTAGCTTCAGAAAACCCGCTACAGTTTATAGGAAGTTCCAATGCAGGAATCCCTTGCAGGACCGCCATCGCAGCAAAATCCTCCCGAGGGCCTTCCTAACAGGAATCCCTTGCAGGACTGCCATCGCAGCAAAATTCCTCCCGAGGGCCTCCCTACACTGACCACTCCCCTACTGCCCTTGCCCCTTTCGGGTAAGGTAGTCTTCCACTAGCTTTCCTAATTAATCGGCCAAGGGCGTCCCATTAAACCCTTGTGGTAGCACTGTTTTCCCGGGTGGTTCTCCATGTTCCAATTAACATAATGATCTTAACATGAACAGTAAATAACAACTGACAATAAAAGTATAATCATGAATAGTAATGTGTATCTCTATACCCAAAACCACATAAAGCGATAGCAAGTACTACCCAAAGATTCAGTGGTGAACAAGGTATAAAGATAGTCAAACTAGGGTAACCTATTGGGTCCCATCAAAATTAACCTATGCAGATCATTATGATTAATTAGAACATGAGTAGGTAAAAAGAAGTGATCAAGGGCACAACTTGCCTGGAACTTGAGATCCAGGTACCAACTTGCTCTTCAGATGACTCGTGACCTCACGCTAGTCGTAGCAATACAAACAAACAGTGTATAGGCAAAATTAACATTACACCAAACATATATGCAAAATACATATTAATAATCTACATATTGAAATAAGATCACAGAAACAGGAATTATTAATTTTGGAGTTATAGATTTTAAGTTATGGATTTCTAAAGATTCTATGTGCTTTGTACAAGATTAATTAGGATAACAATTGTAATGTGGCTTTCATGCCAAAACAGTGACACAAAATGATAAACAACGATATTAAAAAATTATAGGAATTGGAATGAATTAATTTGAAGTTAGAATGAATTAAATATGAATTAAACAAGTTTATGGATTATTTTTGTACTAAAATTCAATTTCCCTAATTATTTCTCTATTTTTATCTCCCTCTGGACTGAGCGTCAAATTCCAGAAGGATCAGGGGCTAAACTACAAAAATTTCCCAGACACAGGCCTCGCCCCCGTGTGGACTGCGGGTTATTTATATGGTTTTACAGGGTCTCTTTAGCAAATATTACATCACGAAGGGGTACCGGTGAAGATCGGTCGCCCGATCACTGATCAAGGGCCCATGTTAGATCTCACATCCCTGCGAACCGGTACGAAATGCAATCCCTTGGATCTGGATCCGACGGCTAGGGTTTTCATGAGTACGTGACTTACACCACACCGTCCCTTGCCAGATCGACGGCCTGGATCAGAGCCACGAAGGGGGGGTACGCCCCCGATCTAATCGCGACCGTTCTGTGAAAGATCAACGGTACACGTGCATCGCCTTCCTCCCGACCTCGGACGGCGGCGCTCAGGTTTACCACGGTGGCGAGCCCCGGTGAGCACACGCCCAACACCCCAGAGCACGATTCCTACTGCCGATTGGTAATAGACGTTCTACATAGCATATTGAATTGATTGCGGTGAGGCTTACTTGGATAGGGGGGCGATAAGGATGCTGCCCACGCGGCGCAGCGGGTCCGCCGCGGTTGACGAAGCCCGGCGGCAAAATTCGGACCATCCAATGACCCATGCGCCCGCCCAGATGTGGATGTGTGATCCATGAGCCCCAGCGGACCCCATTACCCAACACAGTGGCCGAAACGATGGCGAGGTTGTCCATTCATGGTGACGGCTGTAGGGACGAAAGCGGAGGCGTTCGACTTTATACGGAGGATACAAGGCCGAGATGGGTCAAGGAAAAATCGCGTGGAATTCGGCAGTCGTTGCGCGTGTGACGGACTCGCCTCCCCGCGCGGAATCCGCGGCTTCCGGTGCGTGCCCGCCCATGCCGCGAAGCTCGGCGACAGCTACGCCAACCGCGCGCGAAGAAGTCGGGGATGACAAGCGGGTCCCGCGACTCAGTGAAGGTTGAGCAGCGCGAGAGGGAGGGCTGGCCAGTGGGCCCTAGGTGTCGGCGCCATGTTGCGGACGCGCGCGCGAGTGAACTGGGAGTTGGGCCGCGTGGGTGAAGGAGTGCCTAGGTGGGCCGAATTTAAGGCTGTCGGCCCAGATGAGGTTTTCTTCTTTTTTTTTATATATCTTCTTTTCTTTTTCTTTTTTTCTTTTTCTTTTTCAAATTTTAGATTTTCATTCCTCCTTTTACATTTCAAATTCAAATTTGAATTTCAGTTATGGATTTGTAATTATATCAAATGTACCAATTTACATTTGGAGATAAAGAGAATATATTTATGTATATATTTATTTCCTATGTTTTATGTGGTATTTCCTTTTTTTTATTTTCAAAACCCTATATTTTAATTTAGGGATCAATTCAACCTTTAGAATTATTATTTTATTATTATTAACATTATTATTTTATTAATGCACAAACAATAAAACTCCAACGATATGCACTTTCTTTTATTTTAGTGTCTTTGGTTTGATTTACTCACTCTTCATTTTATATATGCTCTTTTCATGATGCAAATAAGGCACATAAAATAAGGTAATCACCATGTATTTCTTGTACACAATTTTGAGTATTACAGCGCCGATCGCACGAGGGACAGTGGACAAGTTTTACAGGTTCAGGCCGCTTAGAGATGCGTAACACCCTACGTCCTGATGAGTATGCTTGGTGGATGTGGTTACAGGAGAGCTCTCTGGATCGAGAGTACAGAGAGTTGATGTGGGTGGCTAAGTAAAGGGTCGATCGTTCTGAAGGGGTGCCCCCTAGGCCTTATATACTCGACCGTGGGGCAGTACACGTGGATAAGATAACAACAAGTAGCTAAAAGATAGTGAACCTCTTGAGATTATCCCTACGTAACCCTCGCCGACTTATCCTCGCATGGCTTCGTTGCATGGAGGCTCCAGCGCGGGAGAGTCGGATCTCTGTTGCGGTCATTCGCTCGATGCTGTGGGCCGTCCGAGTTTACACCAATCCGGCCTCATGTCGTTCTGTTTTGCTGGTTGTTTCTCCCTAGGCCCACGAAAGAATGACCTTACGATTTATTGGGCCCTTGGGCCTTTCGTGAGGTCCTTTACTCTTTTAGTGGACCCGGGGGATATCTATCCCCCACAAGCCCCCGATCTTTGGGTTAATTTAGAGGTAATTAACCCGAAGATCCCAGGTCCAGATTGCGGGTGATTTGAAGAAAGATGGTTTCCTGTTGTCTTCTCCTGCTCCGATCACTCGTTGACCAAAGCCTAGTTTCGTGTCTGTGCCTTAGAGGTTGGCATTCCGATTTGCAGGATTCTGAACTTCATTGAGTGCACCAGAGGTGCACCCAATGGGTGTAGCCCCCGAGCTTCGAGTAGATTTTAGAAAATAATCTACTTGAAGGTCTTCAGTATGGATTATTTCCATTTGTGTTCCTTCATTTTAGTTGAGGGTTGGCTTCTTTAATCTAGTCCCACGCTTTAGAAATCGGCTCTATCTCGACTTGGAATGATAATCCATGGGGTGCACCGGAGGTGCACCCAATGGGTGTAGCCCCCGAGCTTCGAGTGGATTTTTGAGGATAATTCACTCGAAGGTCTTCTTTTTATGTCTTTTTGCTGAAGATTATCTTTTCTGCCTGTAAAAAAGTTGGCATGATGTCACCCGCGCTATGTCATCAATATTATGCTCCAGAGGTCAGCATGTATTTTGTCTTTTGCAGCCTGGTTCGCAATCCATCCGTATCTTGCTAGGCAGTGTAATTGATTTGCTCTGTGACTGATTGGACATTTGATGGACGTTCTCTGTCTAGTCTTCAAGTCGTGTCTGTCGACCATATTTTGCACTCTACTGGCTATATTTGGCTTCCCTCTAACTCTCGCTGATATCTCATTTTTGTCTTGAGGCATTCACTGCGTGCTCTGCACAGATGTGACCATTTTGAAAAAAATATATTGATAATTCCTGGGCGTCCCCCCCCCAATGGGTGTGGGCGAGGGACGGCTTGTTTCGCTGAGTGTTTTAGCCGGCTGCTTCTGAGTAGTAATGTGATGGGACGGCGAGTGTAATCATATCCTTTGCGCTGTTGACTGGAGTCCCAATGGGTGTAGTGTTGCATGAAACGGCGTCAGCCGCCTGACGTGTCTCCAGACGGGTGGAAGTGCTTATTGAATGCTTTGCGACTGTTCAGTGACCGCGGTTGGAGGTGAGCGGTTGCCTTTCCCTTCTATAAATAACGCTGTTGCCCCTCTGGTTTTTTCACATCTCTTCGCTGTTCTTTACTGCTTCCTTCTCTTCTCTCCCGTCTGCTTCCGCCATGGGCAAGAGCAACAAGCGCAAGCGCGAACCGACTCCTCCATCGGAGGATTTCGGTGACTCGGAATACTCGGAGGAGGAGTTCTCCTCCGAGTCCGAGGGATCTCCGGCTCCCGTCTCTCCCCCAGCGTCGTCCGATGACTCGAACGACTCCCAGGGGATAGCCGCGGAAGTCTGGACATACATCCGGGCCGTCGAGCGCTCCGGGCTCGAGGGCTCGGATGAGTCGGAGTACTCCTCGGATGAGGAGGACTCGGACGGCGGCGGCGAGGACGAGGACGACGACGACGACGACGGCGACGACGGTGGCGACGGCGACGGCAGCGGCAGTGGCAGGGGCAGCGGCGGCAGCGGCAGGGACGGTGACGACGGCGGCAGCAGGGGCAGCACCAAAGGCGGCAGCAGCAAGGGCAGCACCAAGGGCGGCGGCGGCGGCAGCAGCAGCAAGGCCAGTGGCTAAACGCCACTGGTCTTTAGATATTAGTATAGTGTAGTTAGAATAATGTAGTAGTAATGTAGAGTAGTATAGCGTAGTATAGTAGTAGTAGTAATGTAATGTAGTAATAGTAGGGAAGCATCAACTCGCAAAGAGTTGATTTGTAAGCTTATTGTCTTCCCTTAATGAAAGAATGACGTTGGCTTCTTCTTGATGACTTGCTTTGCTTGATTATAAAACTGATTCTTTTGAGACAGTAGATGAATAACTTGGACATCATACTGACGCTTCCAGAAGTAGCTGCCGAGTAATCTTGAAGTCTGTATCGACGTTTTAGAAGTAATGCCGAGCGACTGAACGCTATACCAGCGTCTTAGAGGAAATGTCGAGTGATTGAAGGTCGACGTCGGCATCTTAGAAGTAATGCCGAGCGATTGAACATGAGATCAACGTTTTAGAGGCAACGCCGAGTGATTGAAGGTCGTCGTCGGCATTTTGGAAGTAATGCCGAGCGATTGAACACGAGATCAGCGTTTTAGAGGCAGCGCCGAGTGATTAAAGGTCGCCGTCGGCATTTTAGAAGTAATGCCGAGCGATTGAACACGAGATCAGCGTTTTAGAGGCAACGCCGAGTGATTGAAGGTCGCCGTCGGCATTTTAGAAGTAATGTCGAGCGATTGAACACGAGATCAGCGTTTTAGAGGCAACACCGAGTGACTGGATGGTGACGTCAGCACTTTAGAGGTAATGCCGAGCGACTGAATATGAAATCAGCGTTTTAGAGTCAACGCCGAGTGAGAGCAGGTCGACGTCGGCATTTTAGAGGTAATGCCGAGCGATTGAACACGAGACCAGCGTTTTAGAGGCAACGCCGAGTGATAGCAGGCCGCATGAGCTATTTTGAGGATGATAACCGAGTGATGAGGTGGCCCATCGGCTTTTTGGAAATAACTGCCGAATGACCACGTGGCATGCTGGGGTTTTGGAAATAACCGCCGAGTGATGACTGGGCACTTTTTGAAACGGTATCTGGCTCGAGAATATCCCATAAGAGCTGCGCTTTTAGCCGCCTTTGCTTTCCGTGCCCTAGTTCTTGCATTCCCGCTTCCGAATCCTCTCTGCCGCTCGCCTCCAATCTGCTCGCTGGTAGAATCGAGATGGCGCCCAAGAGGAAAATCGCGAGCTCGTCCGCTGTGGTGATTCCTCCAATCGATCCCAACAGCCAGTTGCCTTTTGCAGGTAACCACATGTCCATCATTTCCGAAGCTGAACTCCTCCACCTCGTGTCCATCGGGGTTCTTCCTCCGCGGGAACTCTGTTCTTGGCGGATTTGCCACGGGACTACTGTCCCGACAGAGGATACCCACGAGTCTGTAGTTTACGCTCCTTTTCTTCTCCGCGGCCTTGGCCTTCCCATCTCTCCCTTTTTCCATGGTCTCCTTGATTTCTACCACATTAACCTGACCCATCTGAACCCTAACTCAATTCTGCAAATCTCCATCTTCGTTCACTTATGCGAAGCCTTTCTTGGCGTGCTGCCGCATTTCGGTTTATGGAAATACCTGTATCATTATCGCCCTGGGATGGCTGGGGGACAACATCAGTTGGTCGGGGGTGCCAGTTTGGAGATGCGCCGGGGACGGAAGACTGAATATCTTGAGATTTCCCTTAAAGACAGCATTAAGGGATGGCGTCTAGAGTGGTTCATAGTTGATAATTATGGAAATTCTCTCCCCCCCGGTCGGGAAGACAGCCAGACGTTCGCACCCCAAGCTGGACCGAGTCTCCCACAGATGAGGAGGTAGCTGAAGCGGGTGTGTTGCTAGCTAAAGTTGGACTGCTGAAAGAGAGAGGTCTAACTGCTGAAGCTGTGGTTGCTGACTTCGTTTTCAAGAACATTCAGCCACTGAAAGATAGGGTCCACCCAGCTTATCTGTATCGAGGGCTAGCCGACTCAACTCGGGTTACCAACAGGAGAGTCCCTTCTGCAGACTTGGTGAGCCGACTGGAAATGATTCTCAGGGGCAAGGTGTCCAATGTTGGTGCTCCGGTGGCGTACTCGGCCTGGAATTTGCCTCCTGCCAAAGTCTTCACTCTTTTCGTGTCAAATCCACCTGCGACTGATGGCAATTTGGGCCTTAGAACGCGACCCCCTGATGAAAAAGTCAGTGCTTTGGTTGCCTCGCTTGGGGAGATTCCTGATGACGAACGACAAGTCCATTTTGAGGTGCCTTTGGATCCTAATGATGCAGAAATAAGTGCTATGCTTGATATGCTGGCTGAAGATTCTTCTGATGCTACTCCTGCTGGGATATTGGCGGTGGCGCCTCTCCCAGAAGCTGGTACAACCTTGGATGTTCAGAGACCTGTCCGTGTTCGCCCGAGACGTCCTTGCCGAGCCAATCAAACTGATCTTTCTGCTGATGAGCAGAAAAAGAAAAAGAGACGTCTTCGGCAAGTATCTAGTTTGGATCGGGGCGCTGGTCCCTCGGTTCCTGCTGCTGAGGAGGTTCCCGTGCCTGAATTTACTGATGCTGACCCCAATGGGTGTGGTATGTCTGTTGTTGATCCCAATGGGTGTACTCCATCTGTCGCTGATCCCAATGGGGGTGTTGCCTGTGTTGCTGATGAAGACGACAGGGAGGAAGAGAATGAGGTCCCTCTGACTCGGAAGAACAGTCGACAATTCCTTGCCAGTGGTGAAAGTAGTGGAGTTCCCTCTCCTGCTTTGTCTGCCCTCATTGGTCTGCAAGAACTGTCCCTGGCCAACTTTGATCGAACTCTTGAGGATATGGTCCCAGAGGACTTGTTATCAGAGCCAGTGGATGATGATGCGATGGAGGCTTGCGCTGCCGTGCCTGATGCTGGGTTGAGGTCATCCCGTGCCTCGTCGACCTTAGAGCGCAATCTCGAGGGTCGGGATGCTAACTTGGATTGTCCTGGTTCCATGGAAGTGGCTGAAGGCCCGTCAACCTTAGAGGTGGTTACTGCGGAGAGTCTGGACCTCAAGAATGGTGCTGACACATGCCCAGCCCCCGAGGATGTCGCCGGGGATGACTTAGCTCGGGTGAAGAGTGTAAGCCACTGCCCAGCCCCCGAGGGTGCTGCCAGGGATGATCCGGCTCAAGTGGGCAGTGCCAACTATGACCCAGCCCCCGAGGGTGCCCAAGTAGGGTCTCCTTCCTGCACTTCCATGGACGTTCACGCGGGATCACCTCCACACTCTGGCTGCATGGTGGTAGCCCAAACTTTGGACCAGGGGGTCGCTTTAGAGGGCAGCGTCCCCGCTTGATGGATTTGAGGTCCCACGGTTGCGCCGGCTTGTCGGAGAGGGACTGGAAGTTGGCGGTGAAGCGTCGACTGAAGTCGCCCCAAACGTCGATGCAGTGTCGAGGTAGATGTCGCAGCCATTGCAGCGCATCTTGCCCAAGGACAATGGGTAAGTATGCGGTCATCACGTCTTCGGACGCCCCGGCAGCTCGAGCAGCGGTGGTGTAGACGGCTAGCCAACCCCATGGATCCTGCTTAGGTTCATATTTGTCAACATTGGATACCTTGAAGTTAGGAGGCCATTGGATGGCCCTAAGGCGCGGAGTGAGGGCGGACACTCCGCACGTGTCCTCCTGTCGTCGGGGACGATGTCTGTCCCGGGGAGGGGAGTTGTGATTGTGATTCCTCGACCGTCCCCGGGTGGTTCCGCTAGTTGAAGCCGTTGCTGACTCAGTCCTGGTAGCTTGGCTCTGAGTCGGGATGCCATGATCCCTATCATACTCCTCCCGACGGCAAATCTCGTTCTCATGTCGCCGCTCGCGCGAAGCATTGATGGAGCTTCGCGTGTCTCGGCGACTGTTGATGGCGTGTCGTAGATTGTTCGGCGGGTGAGCAAGCGGTAGAAGATGGTTGGCCGCCTGGGTGAACAGTCGTCGGTAGCCATCGGCGTCAGGAGTCCGAGGAAGTCCCTCAGCTATCCGAGCCAGTACCCCTCCGACTTCGCTCGGCGTGTTCATAGCTCGGGCGAAGTCGGGGTTCAGGTTGCGCCCGAAGAATGGATTCTCTCGACGCTGCCTTTCATCCTGCTCAGCCTGTTCCTGAGCTCGTCGGCGATCACGTCGTCGGGAGTTCCTTCGTTCTCTGAAGACGCGTTCTTTCGGAGTTTCTCCTACCTCCGAGACCTCGTCTCGCAAGACAGGCTGTTCCGGATTCCGCTCTCCGGCTGCGTGATGTCGTCGAACGTTCCTGCGCCGGTTCCTCCGTCGACGGGATTCTCGTTGAGGCGGTTCCTCCCCGGGTACAGTCGGCTCGTCGTCGGAGATGATGGGCGACTCTGCTCTCCCGATGAAGAGGACGTCGGGGTAGAACGGTGCTGCTGTCGTGGTGATCTTCTTCCCGTCCCCCTTTGAGGCATGAGGGACGGAAAGAGCAACTTGCTTCTCCCCGGTTACCTTCTTTCTTGCGATCTGTGTCCATTCTTTTGTCGGAGAAGTAGGCAGCGGAGTTCTCCGGGTCAGCGAGCCCTCGGCCCCCGGCTTTCCGGAGACGATCCTCATCCGGAGAGCTGGAGGTTGCGCTTCTCCGGTATTTTTGGAGTTCGTTGGGGGAGACTCCTTTTCCGGCGGATCCGCGATACGGTGTAGAATTCCTTCTTCATCCGCTACAAATGAGATTGTTCCAAAGCAGAACACGGATCCGGGACGTAGGGTGATCTTGCTGTAGAAGGAGATGGCCATTGAGCTAGCTTGGATTGTCGACACACCCCCTACCTGGCGCGCCAGCTGTCGGTGTTTTGGGTCCGACCGCACACCCGAGGTTGCCCCTCAAGGTGTTTTAGGAGTAGGACGGTGTCGACAACTGTAGCAAAATGGTTCGCGCCGATCGCACGAGGGACAGTGGACAAGTTTTACAGGTTTGGGCCGCTTAGAGATGCGTAACACCCTACGTCCTGATGAGTATGCTTGGTGGATGTGGTTACAGGAGAGCTCTCTGGATCGAGAGTACAGAGAGTTGATGTGGGTGGCTAAGTAAAGGGTCGATCGTTCTGAAGGGGTGCCCCCTAGGCCTTATATACTCGACCGTGGGGCAGTACACGTGGATAAGATAACAACAAGTAGCTAAAAGATAGTGAACCTCTTGAGATTATCCCTACGTAACCCTCGCCGACTTATCCTCGCATGGCTTCGTTGCATGGAGGCTCCAGCGCGGGAGAGTCGGATCTCTGTTGCGGTCATTCGCTCGATGCTGTGGGTCGTCCGAGTTTACACCAATCCGGCCTCATGTCGTTCTGTTTTGCTGGTTGTTTCTCCCCAGGCCCACGAAAGAATGACCTTACGATTTATTGGGCCCTTGGGCCTTTCGTGAGGTCCTTTACTCTTTTAGTGGACCCGGGGGATATCTATCCCCCACAGTTAGATAGTGGATGCACTCAACACATGACAGGAGATATGAAAATGTTCACCCAAATGAGTGAGGAAGATTGCTCAAATTATGATAGTATCACATTTGGATATAATCGCAAAGGAAATGTTAAAGGATTGGGTAAAATTGCTATTTCAAATGATCATTCCATATCAAATGTGCTCTTGGTTGAGTCTTTGAATTTTAATTTACTATCCGTAGCTCAATTATGTGATTTAGGATTTAATTGCAATTTCACGGTTGAAGATGTTATTATCTCTAGTGTTGATGGTAGCAATCTTAAGTTTAAAGGTTTTAGACATGAAAATCTTTATCTTGTTGATTTCTCATCTAATGAGGCAAAGCTCACAACTTGCTTATTCTCGAGAGCTTCACTAGGTTGGTTATGGCATAGAATACTTAGTCATGTTGGAATGAAGCAACTCAATCGGTTAACCAAGCATGACTTAGTTCGTGGCTTAAAAGATGTAGAGTTTGAGAAGAATAAATTGTGTAGCTCTTATCAAGCCGGGAAGCAAGTGGCAAATACTCATCCAAATAAAAGTCAAATGTCCACTCATCGACCTTTGGAATTACTTCACATGGATTTATTTGGGCCCACATCATTTGTGAGTATTGGTGGTAATTCTTATTGTCTTGTGATTGTGGATGATTATTCAAGATTTACTTGGGTTTATTTTCTTCGAGATAAATCTAATGTGTTTGAAACATTCAAGTCATTTGCTATATTGGCTCAAAATCAATTTGATTTTGATATCAAGAAAGTTAGAAGTGATAATGGGTCAGAATTCAAAAATGCAAGAATTGATGAATATTGTGATGACAAGGGTATTAAACATGAATTCTCTTCCAAATATACCCCGGAACAAAATGGTATTGTTGAAAGAAAGAATAGGACTCTCATTGATATGGCTAGGTCTATGTTAGCGGAATATAATATATTGGATTCTTATTGGGCCGAGGCAATAAATACCGCTTGTCATTCATCAAATAGACTATATTGTCACAAGCTTTTGAAGAAAACTCCATATGAATTGCTCATTGGTAGAAAGCCAAATATCTCATATTTTAGGGTATTCGGTTGCAAATGTTATATTTTGAGAAAGGGAAGCCGACTTTCTAAATTTGAGAAGAAATGTGATGAGGGTTTTCTTCTTGGATATTCATCAAATAGTAAGGCTTATAGAGTCTTCAACAAAACTCATGGTATTATTGAAGAAGCATATGATGTTGAGTTTGATGAAACAAATGGGTCTCAAGATGAAAGTGATAATCTTAATGATGTTGGTGGAACTCAATTGATAAATGTAATGCAAACAATGGCCATTGGTGAAATAAAGCCAAAGGAAGATGATGATGAAAATAGTGTGGTTGTCATTCCTTCATCTTCAACTCTAAATGAAGAAGATCACCAAAGCCAACAAAATGATGAAATTATGGATACTCATGATCAAGGTACTTCAAGACATTCGGTTCCTCCTAATGCTTCAACTAGCAATTATCAAACGGTATCAAGAATTCATCATTCTATTGTGAAGGATCACCCGGTTGATCAAATTGTGGGTGATATTAGTAAGGGTGTTCAAACTCGCTCTCGCATAGATTCATTTTGTGAACATTTCTCTTTGTATCTTGTATGCAACCTAGCCGTGTAGATGAAGCTCTACTTGATGTTGATTGGGTGAATGCAATACATGAAGAATTAAATAACTTCACTCGAAATGAAGTTTGGGAGCTTGTTGAGAGACCAAAGAACCACAATGTTATTGGTACAAAATGGGTGTTTCGCAACAAGCACAATGAAGATGGTGTAGTAGTAAGAAACAAGGCAAGATTAGTTGCACAAGGATATACTCAAATTGAGGGATTGGATTTTGGGGAGACATTTGCTCCCATAGCAAGATTAGAAGCAATCCGGATTCTTCTTGCTTATGCTTGTGACACATAATATCAAGCTCTACCAAATGGATGTAAAGAGTGCCTTTCTAAATGGTAAGATTAGTGAACTAGTGTATGTTGAACAACCTCCCGGTTTTGAGGACCCCAAAAGTCCTAACCATGTGTTCAAGCTTTCTAAAGCTCTCTATGGGCTTAAGCAAGCTCCACGCGCTTGGTATGAAAGGCTTAGAGATTTCTTGCTTTCTAAAGACTTTAAATTGGGAAGGTTGACACTACTCTATTCACTAAAAGAATTGGCAAAGACTTATTTGTTTGTCAAATCTATGTTGATGATATTATTTTTGGATCTACTAATGAATTATTTTGTGAGGAATTTGGAAAAATGATGTCAAAAGAATTTGAAATGTCTATGATAGGAGAATTGAGCTTCTTTCTTGGTCTTCAAATCAAACAATTGAAGGATGAAATTTTTATAAGTCAATCAAAATATTTGAAGGACATGCTCAAGAAATTTGACTTAGAAAATGCAAAGCCTATAAAGACTCCAATGGCAACAAATGGTCATCTAGACTTAGGTGAAGGAGGTACTATGGTTGATCAAAAACTTTATCGTTCAATAATTGGTAGTTTGCTATATATTACCGCATCTAGGCCCAATGTTATGTTTAGTGTTTGCATATGTGCTCGATTTCAAGCTTGACCTAGAGAGATTCACTTGAAGGCCGCAAAAAGAATTCTAAGATATTTGAAGTATACTCCCAATATTGGTCTATGGTATCCCAAAGGTGCTCAATTTGAATTAATTGGATATTCGGACTCAGACTATACGGGGTGCAAAGTTGATAGAAAAAGCACCTCCGGTTGTTGTTAATTTCTTGGTAGATCCCTTGTTTCATGGTCTTGTAAAAAACAAAATTCGGTTGCTCTCTCTACCGCCGAGGCGGAATATATATCGGCCGAAAATTGTTGTGCTCAACTATTATGGATGAAACAGACTCTATTGGATTATGGGATTATTTTCAAGAATGTGCCTCTCATGTGTGATAATAAGAGTGCGGTAAAATTGGCTACAAATCCGGTCCAACACTCAAGAACTAAGCATATTGATATATGACATCACTTCTTAAGGGATCATGTTGGAAAAGGAGATATCTCTATTTATTCCATTGGTACGGACGATCTATTAGACGACATTTTTATAAAGCCATTGGATGAAACAAGATTTTGTACTCTAAGAAGTGAAATGAATGTGATCGATCTCTCAAATGTGGCTTGAAGTTGGTCGCACATGTGTAGTATTGCATTTTGACTCTAAATATGCTCTCTACGCTATTTATTTGGTATTTTTTATGCACTTTTCATCTTAAATTGATCTAAGTAGTTTGATATGAAAAATTTGCATTACTCAATTACATAATGTGTATATGCATGCATACTAACCCTTGGATTGGTCGAAATATCCATATATGAGCACCAATTCGGATTTGAAATTCAAAATCAGAAAGTGGACAGACATTGGAAAACTGAGTATCAGGCCGCGGACCATCCGCCCATGGACCGCGGACCGTCCGCGGTATCAGGAACTGGACAGTCCGATCAGCAATGCAGACAGTCTGAATTCATCAGGCCGCAGACCGTCCACCGCCCCTGCGCGGACCGTCCACGACAGGCAGTAAAGTCGGGCAGAGGCAGCAGACTTGTTATTTGTGCTCTTTGCAACTCCTCTCTTGCTCTCCACTCGCTAAAAAGTCTCCTTTGTCGATTGTACGCGGACAGAGAAGTGAAGTTACGCACGGACAGTTCGACAGCTTGTGGAAACGTTCAACCAACAGGTCGTCATCACGATATTTCAAAATCTTATGGATTTCATCAAATCTCTTCAATTTTGGGATTGTTCGGATTTCCTCTCTGATCTAGAATTGAGCAATAGTTTTACAAATCTGATTGGTGGGATTGTTAGTGCTACTCACTATGAAAGTTGTGCAAAAATTTGAACTCGTTTGGATGGATATTCTCTGTGGAATCATCATTTCAACGATTGAGGCGACTAGGGTTCTAGAAAGTGAGAGCACCTAGAGGGGGGTGAATAGGTGATCCTGTAAAACTTAAACTTAAGCCACAAAAACTTAGTTAAGTGTTAGCACAATAATTGCCAAGTGGCTAGAGAGAAGTTCTCGCAAGACACGATAACCACAAGAGAATCAACACAGATAGACACAGTGGTTTATCCCGTGGTTCGGCCAAGTACAAAACTTGCCTACTCCACGTTGTGGCGTCCCAACGGACGAGGGTTGCAATCAACCCCTCTCAAGCGGTCCAAAGACCCACTTGAATACCATGGTGTTTTGCTTTGCTTTTCTTTTTCCCGTTTGCGAGGAATCTCCACACTTTGGAGTCTCTCGCCCTTACACTTGAAATTCACAAAGAAGCACGGAGTAAGGGAGGGATGAGCAACGCACACAAGACACAAAATCAGAATGTCAACACGCACACAAGTTGCAACGAGAGCTCGCAACACAACCCGACGAGTTCACAACTCAACTAGAGCTCTAGATGCTATCACGGAGAAACAAATGCGTGGAATCGAAGCCTTGGTGCTTAGGAATGCTTTGAGTGTGCTTGTTATCCTCCTCCATGCGCCTAGGGGTCCCTTTTATAGCCCCAAGGCAGCTAGGAGCTGTTGGGAGCATTCCAGGAAGGCAGATTTTGCCTTCTGTCGCTTGGCGCACCGGACACTGTCCGGTGCGGATTTGTTTCCTTATTTGGCGAAGCCGACCGTTGCTGATTGAGAGCCGTTGGCGCACCGGACACTGTCCGGTACACATCGGACAGTCCGGTGCCCCAATGTGACCGTTGGCTCGGCCACGCGCCACGCGCGCAATCCCCGGCCGACCATTGCCCCGGCTGGCCGTTGGCTCACCGGACAGTCCGGTGCACACCGGACAGTCCGGTGAATTATAGCCGTACGCCGTTGATGGCTTCCCGAGAGCGACGACTTCGCCTATGAACGGCTCACCGGACAGTCCAGTGCACACCGGACAGTCCGGTGATTTATAGTCGTACACCGCCGTCAAACTCCCGAGAGCAGCAAGTTCGCCAGAGCCAGCCTGGCACACCGGACACTGTCCGGTGCACCACCGGACAGTGCCGTGCACCCAGACTGAGCAGACTTTGGCTGAACAAAGCCATCTCATTTCCAACTCGATTTTTCCTGTTTCCAGCACTTAGACATAATACATTAGTCCATAAAACAATGTACTAAGTCTAGAAACATACCTTTTGACATGATTTGCACTTTGTTCACCACTTTGCATAGATAAACACAAAAACACTTGTGTTGGCACTCAATCACCAAAATACTTAGAAATGGCCCAAGGGCACATTTCCCTTTTAGTCTCCCCCTTTTTGGTGATTTATGCCAACACAACATAAAGCAACTAGAACAAGTGCAATATCAATGCAAATGAAAACTCAAAGTTGTTTTGATTCAAATTTGACATATATGGATGATACTTTGCCACCACTTGGTTTTGTTTTTGCAAATTAACCTCAAATTTCTATCTCTAAGTCAAACACAATTGTAGAGACATAAAAAGAGTTGTTCCACTCCCCCTATTTCCCATAATCAACCATTCTCCCCACAAGAGATCAACTTTTGACAAAAAGAGCCAACAAGAGAGTTTTGATGAACCAAAAGCTCTATTCTACTTTTCAAAATTCTCAAGTGGTAGCTGATCCATTTATTGCTTTGGCCTTATTTTCTCCCCCTTTGGCATCAAGCACCAAAACGGGATCAATCTTGGCCCTTTAACCCCATTGCCTCACCAAAATCTTCAAATAAGAACACAAAGGCAATAAGAGTACATGTGATGAACTTGGAATAAGTTACCCTCTCATCGGAGTGCAGTGGAAGTCTTTCATGGTCCAAGTCCACCTTTTCCCTTTCAAACTTCCTTTGAGACTAAATTAAGAAAACTCAGGCACACGGTTAGTCTCAAGGGGTCAAGTTGTAGCACAACTCCCCTTAAATTTGTGCATTACATGCAAAAAGGACTTGTGAGGTCCGGGGAGTGATTGTACAACTTGAGCACCATAAGTAAACAACAAAATGCATAAGGAACATGATCAAGGGCATAAACACATGTATGCTATAAATCAATCCAAGTTCCACGAATCTAAGACATTTAGCTCACTACGCAACCTGCAAAAGGTCTTCTCATCTAAAGGCTTAGTGAAGATATCGGCTAGCTGGTTCTCGGTGCTAACATGAAACACTTCGATATCTCCCTTTTGCTGGTGGTCTCTCAAAAAGTGATGCCGGATGTCAATGTGCTTTGTGCGGCTGTGCTCAACAGGATTTTCCGCTATGCGAATAGCACTCTCATTGTCACATAGGAGTGGGACTTTGCTCAGATTGTAGCCAAAGTCCCGGAGGGTTTGCCTCATCCAAAGTAGTTGCGCGCAACACTGTCCTGCGGCAACATACTCGGCCTCAGCGGTGGATAGGGCAACGGAAGTTTGCTTCTTAGAGTTCCATGACACCAGGGACCTTCCTAGGAATTGGCACGTCCCTGATGTACTCTTCCTATCAACCTTACATCCAGCATAGTCGGAATCTGAGTATCCAATCAAGTCAAAGTTAGACCCCTTTGGATACCAGATCCCGAAGCAAGGCATAGCGACTAAATATCTAAGAATTCGCTTCACAGCCACTAAGTGACACTCCCTTGGATCGGATTGAAATCTAGCACACATGCATACGCTAAGCATAATATCCGGTCTACTAGCACATAAATAAAGCAAAGAACCTATCATAGACCGGTATGCTTTTTGATCAACGGACTTACCTCCTTTGTTGAGGTTGGTGTGTCCGTCGGTTCCCATCGGAGTCTTTGCGGGCTTGGCGTCCTTCATCCCAAACCGCTTTAGCAAGTCTTGCGTGTACTTCGTTTGGGAGATGAAAGTGCCGTCCTTGAGTTGCTTCACTTGGAACCCAAGGAAGTAGTTCAACTCGCCCATCATCGACATCTCGAATTTTTGCATCATCACCCTGCTGAACTCTTCACAAGACTTTTGATTAGTAGAACCAAATATTATGTCATCGACATAAATTTGGCACACAAAAAGATCGCCATCGCAAGTCTTAGTGAAAAGAGTTGGACCGGCTTTCCCAACCTTGAAAGAATTAGCAATTAAAAAGTCTCTAAGGCATTCATACCATGCTCTTGGGGCTTGCTTAAGTCCATAGAGCGCCTTAGAGAGCTTACACACGTGGTCGGGATACCGCTCGTCCTCGAAGCCAGGGGGTTGCTCCACGTATACCTCCTCCTTAATTGGCCCGTTGAGGAAGGCGCTCTTCACATCCATTTGGTACAACCTGAAAGAATGGTGAGCGGCATATGCTAGCAAAATACGAATGGATTCTAGCCTAGCCACAGGAGCAAAAGTCTCCTCAAAGTCCAAACCTGTGACTTGGGCATAACCTTTTGCCACAAGTCGAGCTTTGTTCCTCGTCACCACCCCGTGCTCGTCCAGTTTGTTGCGGAACACCCACTTGGTTCCCACAACGTTTTGCTTGGAACGAGGCACCAGTGTCCAAACTTCATTTCGCTTGAAGTTGTTGAGCTCCTCCTGCATGGCCAACACCCAGTCCGGATCTAGCAAGGCCTCTTCTACCCTGAAAGGCTCAATAGAAGAGACAAAGGAGTAATGCTCACAAAAATTAACTAATCTAGAACGAGTAGTTACTCCCTTGCTAATATCACCCAAAATTTGGTCGACGGGATGATTCCTTTGAATCGTCGCTCGAACTTGGGTTGGAGGTGCCGGTTGTGCTTCTTCCTCCCTCACATGATCATCTTGTGCTCCCCCTTGATCACACGCCTCCTCCTGATGAACCTGTTCATCGTCTTGAGTTGGGGGATGCACCATTGTTGAGGAAGAAGGTTGATCTTGTGCCAATTGTTCCTGTGGTCGCACATCGCCAATCGCCATGGTGCGCATTGCGGCCGTTGGAACTTCTTCTTCATCTACATCATCAAGATCAACAACTTGCTCTCTTGGAGAGCCATTAGTCTCATCAAATACAACGTCGCTAGAGACTTCAACCAAACCCGATGATTTGTTGAAGACCCTATACGCCTTTGTATTTGAATCATAACCTAATAAAAACCCTTCTACAGCTTTGGGAGCAAATTTAGAAGTTCTACCTTTCTTCACAAGAATATAGCACTTGCTCCCAAATACACGAAAATAGGACACATTGGGTTTGTTACCGGTTAGAAGCTCATACGAAGTCTTCTTGTGGAGGCAGTGAAGGTAGACCCTGTTGATGGCGTGGCAAACCGTGTTCACGGCTTCCGACCAAAAGCGCTCGGGGGTCTTGAACTCTCCAAGCATTGTCCTCGCCATATCGATGAGCGTCCTGTTCTTCCTCTCTACCACACCATTTTGCTGTGGTGTGTAGGGAGCGGAGAACTCGTGCTTGATCCCTTCCTCCTCAAGAAACTCCTCCACCTGAAGGTTCTTGAACTCGGACCCGTTGTCGCTCCTTGTCTTCTTCACTTTGAGCTCAAACTCATTTTGAGCTCTCCTGAGGAAGCGCTTGAGGGTCCCTTGGGTTTTAGATTTATCCTGCAAAAAGAATACCCAAGTGTTGGAGACTTGTTCTCAAATGCTATGAATTAAGAACAAGGCAACACAGAAAGAAGTTAATGGTTAATGCCCTTCGTCCTTCGAAGCGTTATTTCCCTTAGGATATAACGATCTTCAGACGAAGGTCATGAAGGACATACCTTCATCATCACAGTTTATATTGATAAAAGGAGAAGCATATGAAACATGAGAGAATAACATGAATAATCACATAACACTATTACATATCCTTATTATATAATCACGGAAGAATAAGAACAATATTGAATTACATTTGTATCTTCGGCTTGATAGAAGACAAAAATACAAGCGTGACGCACGAGCGAGTACAAGTCAGCGTGAACAGTACGGGGGTACTGTTCATCTATTTATAGACACAGGACACAGCCTGTGAAGAATTACAATTATGCCCCTCATAAAAGTTTACAACATTGACTCAGACCTTTATGGACTAAAAGGTCATTCTATCTTTAAGTCGGTTTGTAATACCGAAGCTTCATGAAGAGGAACCTTCGGTCATCTCCTGCGGACAGCTTCAGCCTAAGCTGCTTCTTCCTACAAGACCTTCGGCGCGACGAAGCATAGCCCCAACAGTAGCCCCTTTCGCGGCGCTAGATCGTTTTTCGTAACGAGCTTGATCCGTGAAAAAAGTCTCTTAAGCTTCGGGAAGCCGAAGGTCCAAAAACCACCTTCCTTGAGCTCGTTGTCGAGAAACGATTCAGTTTCCGAGCGCGTAGCAGTCCCACCTTGCAGAGTTACTGTTTGATCTCTGCGGTCCACCGCGCAGCGAGTGCAAGCGGCTGTCCGCCTGGTGTAATAATCCTGGCGTTTCGCCTTCTTACCTGCAGCACTATATAAACAGACAAGTAGGTGTAAAGTTACCACAACATTCATTGCTATTTGCACTGTTTTGCTGCCAAAATTTTTAACCATAGCCGAAGCTTGACTCTCGGAATCAAACGAAGCTCCAGCTTGAAGCTTACTTCGTCAGAAGAAAAAACTTCGGAAGAAAAAGTATTTAATTCCCGCTAATTCAGAATTAAATGGCCAGAGTGCGTTCTATTGCTAGGGTTGAGCGTGAAGGAGGCAAAGCTGAAGGCTCGGAGACTATTCCCATCTCCGAAGCGATGCAACGATCCAGACTGGTAACTTCAGAAGGAATCCCCACTGTTGAAGCAGAACAAGCAATTGCCGAAGCAGAAGAAGAGAACGTTGAAGAAACTGATCCCGAAGATGATTATCGTATTGCCATGCCAAGTAAGCCCAGCCACTTGGACTTCGAAAAGTCTACTGTTTCGAAGGCTGATCTCTCCAAAATGGTAAAGTCGGGCTTTTTCAATGAGAATCAGAAGAAGCTATTACGCTTCGGGGGAGAAGAGACTACCCCAAAGCCGGAGAAGGATGAAATTGTCATTTTCAAGAGCTTTCTAAAGGCTGGACTAAGATTCCCCCTACATGAGATTATTGCAGAGGTACTGAAGAGGTTTGGTATCTACTTTCATCAGTTAACTCCTAACGCTATCGTTAGGCTTAGCGTTTATATCTAGGCCCTCCGAAGCCAAGCGGTGGAGCCGTTTGCAGACAGCTTTTGTCGAGTTCACGAACTGCACTATCAGACGAAGGCTAGAAAAGATGGATTGCATGACAATTTTGGTTGCTATAATTTTGCTTATCGGAAAACCACAAAGTTTCCTGTAATCAGCTACCGAAGCAAATGGCCGGCAGGCTGGAAATCGGAGTGGTTCTATGTCAAGGTTGATGACGACAAGGAGAAGCTTGTGCAAAGTCCACTCGAACTAATCTTCGGAGAAACCCGTCCTCGCTGCAACATGACACCAGAAGGTCCAACACAACAGGCAATGGATGAATTCAGAATTATTGCAGAGCATATCAGTACAAGAGACCTGGTTCAGGAGTTTTTGGCTTTTAAGGTTTTTCCTAGTTTAAAAGAATGGGAAATGCCGAAGCTAAAGGAGGAGAAGAAAGAAGGTGAACTTGTGCGTTTACCTTACTATTTCAAGTTTAAGAAATACTTTAAAACACCTTGTCAAGAGTGGCTGGATACAATTGAAGTAATGTGCAATGAAATACTTGGCAATTACTCCAAAAAAGAAGATCAATTGATGACTGCGGCCTTCGGCACCCGTCCAAAGCGAAGACTGAATCGAGTGCTGGACGCCCTGGGGTTTGAATACCCTGACTATGAAAATCTGAACAAAGGTGCCGGGGGCCAGAAAAGGAAAAGGACAACTGAAGCCTTAAATGAAGATGAGAAAGAACCATCAAAGAAGAGAATTCCGAAGAAGAGGAAAGCGTCTTCTCCGAAGCAAAAAATGTCTGACGAAGAAGAAACCCCCGCATCACCCTCTGCCACTGACGTGGAGGAAATTTTGAAGGTAATGACTGAATCCCTGCCTGCGAAGCTAAGTCCATTGGGGCCTCAACTGACAAAGTTTTTTCAGAAGGAAAAGGAGCCCCAAAAAACGAAGAAGACGACTAAAGCAAAAAGACAAAGAATTATCACTGTGACAGAAGTCATTGACAAGACACCACCAAGAGCTTCGGCTCAGAAGACACCAGCGGCTGAGGAAAGAACAGATATTGAAATCACACCTTCGGAGGTCGCGGCTGCCGAAGCTGCCCTAATTGAAGATGTGAACCTGGAAAGCACAATCGAACACATCGACAAAATACTGCTAGACATGGCCACAGAAGAAGCTATCACTGCCGCCGAAGAGGCCGCGGCCGCAGCGTCGGGGAAAGGAAAGGAAATTGCTGACGAAGCTTCAGAGAACGAAGCCTTCATGTTTCAAAATTTAGTTGGAGAAAAATTGTCAAAACCCGAAATAGAAGAGCTTAAAGAGTATGCCAAATCTTGCGGGTACAAACCAGGAGCACTCCTCTTCGGAGGTATTGATGATGAAAAATTAGATTGTATCCGAAACCAAACTGGAGCCAAAGTTATCAGTACTCTGTCAAAGAATATCGGTTTTCCGAAGCTAGAAACGGACATTAGCCGCTACCGACGACAACATATCGTTGGTAGTTTATTTTATTCCAATTTCAAGGTGAACTACTTTTCCCTTAACTTATATTGTTTTTAATAATGAAAACATGTCTAACGAAGGTTGTTTTCGTGCAGAGTATGCTGTTGAGCAAAGCCTTGAAAATGCAGCAAGATTTTGAAGACAAGAAACACGAAGTTATAATTGAAAATTTAGAAAACAAAATAAAGGAGCAATCAGCTGCTATTGAGAAGAAAAACTTTGAGCTCCAGGCAACTGAAGGTTTATTGGCGGAAGCCGAAGCAAAAATAACAGAACTGAACACGAAGCTTCTCTGCCAATCTAAGCAGTTTGAACAAGAAAGGCAAGAACTTAAGGCAAAACTTGAAGCCGAAGCTCAGCAAAATTCAGATTTGAAAAAACTATTGGCGGACCTTCAAGAAAAATGTTTGGAATTTAGCAACAAATGCATTCAACGACTAAGAAAAAATTTTCACTCAGTTGGAGCCAGCAGTGAGAAATTCACCCCCTCAGCTGAAGATTTACCGAAGACCTTCGAACATATTGAGGGTGAAATTGACGAGCTCGACGAAGTTATAGCTGGGCACGGTGACTTCTGTGCCTGGGTAGCTTCTCGGGGCACTGCTGCAGCTTTCCTAAAAGCTGGCTGCGACCATGGAAAGATTGTCAATAGGCCCAATTTCACTTTATCACCATCAATCCTAGATAACATCCCTGATCTCGCCCGAAGTATTTCTAACAGATTTGTAAAGATGATATGGACAAAAGGCGGGCGAGAAAAGGCTGGAGACGAAGCTCGGAGTCATCTTGAACCAGTAAGAAATCATACCTTGTGCTTACCTCTTCCTTCAAGCTCGATTTTGACTTACAGCAACTTAATTCATGTAGGATGACGAAGCCGAAGTCGATGATTAAAAAGAGTGACGCCGAAGCTAAAATCCCTCGAAGATTAAGTAGAAGTAGACTGTAGACAGACTCAGGAAACTTTTGAGATAACTTGTGTAAATGTAACTAAACTTGTCTTTAATGAGTTCTGTTCATACCTTGTATTATGCTCTTACCCTTCTATTAATGTATGTGAAGTGCTTTGTTGTGGACGAAATTATCTTCTTTTTGAGCCGAAGGCGAAAAAACACCTTTCCTTCTTTTCGTACACAGCGAAGCATAGAAAACAACATTTCCCTTTCTTCCGAAGCTCTCCTTTTTGTATGCGAAGAAGCTCTTCTCTTATACCGAAGGAACCACTTATGCCATGATGATGATTATCCTATATATGCCTGAATGAATGTTTATGAATGCAAATGCTATGATGTAATGTGATGTGCGAATGAATGTACAAACACATATCCGAAGCCATACCCTCAGCCATTATTTCCTTAGAAACAATCACACATCAGCTCTGCATTCCCTTAGGAACGACTTTGGAGCTTCTTCACCTTTTACTTTCGGCGGAATCAGCGTTGACTTTTCGCTGTAAGCTCTGCATTCCCTTAGGAACGACTTTGGAGCTTCTTCGCCTTTTACTTTCGACGGAATCAGCGTTGACTTTTCGCTGTAAGCTCTGCATTCCCTTAGGAACGACTTTGGAGCTTCTTCGCTTTTTACTTTTCGGCACTCAATGGTGCGTTCTCAGCTTTTACATTTACATTCCTTGGGGGATTTTGCTCTTATAGAACTAAAAAAGGAAATTACATATGATGGCCCCATTAAAAACCTTTCTCCCCCTTTAGAAAGGAAAAGGGTGCCATGAAAAAGAAAAGACATAAAAAGTTACATCAAGTTACACATAATATCGCCGAAGCTCATCCGCATTCCAAGATCTAGGAATGTCGTTGCCATCCATATCCTTCAATCTGTATGAACCGGGTCTTGACGAAGATGCTACTAAGAAAGGTCCCTCCCATTTCAACTGCAACTTGCCCACTGTATCTGGGTTAGCGACTCTCCGAAGCACCAAATGTCCTGGCTCAATATTCTTCAGCCGAACCTTTCTATCACGCCACTTGATTGTTTCGGCTTGATATTTATTGATATTCTCCACAGCTTGAAGCCTGATCCCTTCTAAAGCATCTTTTTCCACAGAATAAGCATCTTCAGAACCTGATTCTGCCGAAGCTACTACTCTTATTGATCCAGTTTTAGCTTCTTCCGGAGTTATTGCTTCGTCACCGAATAATAACTTGAATGGAGTAAAGCCTGTAGACCTTGATGTTGTTGTATTGTGGCTCCACACCACTTTGGTTAACTGATCTGGCCACTTTCCCCTGGGTTGATTGAAGATTAACTTCATTATTCCTGTCATTATAATGCCATTGGCTCTTTCAACGAGCCCATTTGACTTCGGATGCCTGACTGATGCAAAATGGATCTTCGTACCAATTTGATCACAGAAATCTCTGAAAGCTTCGGAGTCGAATTGTGTTCCATTATCTACAGTGATGGCCTTTGGTACCCCGAAACGACAAACAATATTCTGCCAGAAAAACTTTTGGACAGTGGCCGAAGTTATTGTGGCTAAAGGCTTTGCCTCAATCCATTTAGAAAAATATTCCACAGCCACTACAACATATCTTAAGTTCCTTTGGGCCGGTGGTAATGGACCTAACAAGTCAAGGCCCCACCTTTGCAATGGCCAGATGGGTTGTATGAGCTGTGTTAAGGACGAAGGTTGTTTTTGATCTCTTGCACATTTCTGACAGCCTTCGCACTTTTGAACTAATTCCGCTGCATCCAAAGCTGCCTTCGGCCAATAAAACCCTTGGCGGAAAACTTTTCCAAGTAACGGCCTAGATCCAATGTGAGATCCACACAGGCCTGCATGTATTTCTTTCATCAACTCTATACCTTCGGTTCTAGATAAACACTTGAGTAGCGGAGCGCAAACTCCATGCTTGTACAACTCCCCTTCTATCATGACATATGGACGAGCTCTTGCCTCTATCCTCCTGTTATAAGCTTCGTCATCTGAAAGGAATTTACCCTGAAGGTAAGAGATGATCTCAGTTCTCCAATCTTCGCTATAAACAGGAGATATATTGAGGACTGCTCTTTCAAGGAGTTCCACTGAAGGTGCCTTTATTGTTTCAAAGAACACATCCGAAGGTAGAGGCAGCCCCTGTGCTGCTGACTTAGCTAGCAAATCAGCATGCTCATTTTGTTCTCGAGGGATATTTTTGACAGAAAATCCTTCGAAAGAAGCTTCGACTCTTCGAACCATGTCTAGATATCTTTCCAGCTTCGGATCTTTAGCCTTGCAACTCTTGTCGATGTGACCCGAAACAACTTGGGAATCAGTTTTAAGAATGGCCCTTCTGATTCCCATTGCTTTTAGCTTCCGAAGACCCAAAAGCAAGGCTTCGTACTCAGTAATATTGTTTGTACAACTGAAATCGAGTCTTGCCGCATAACAAGTTTTAACTTTGGATGGCGAGACCAACACAGCAGCTGCTCCTGCCCCGAAGGTTCCCCAAGACCCATCGCAAAACACTGTCCAAACTTCGGCATCTTTATTTGTTTCTTCATCCTGAGCCCCTGGCGTCCAGTCAGCAATGAAGTATGCTAACGTCTGGGACTGGATCGAGGATCTATGCACATAATCAATGCAAAATTCATTGAGCTCTGCTGCCCATTTTCCAATTCGTCCAGTAGCTTCTCTATTTCTCATAATATCCTTCAACGGCTGCGAAGAAGGAACAACAATATTGTATGCTTGAAAATAATGTCGAAGCTTCCTGGATGCCATCAAAACAGCATATAATACCTTCTCCAATTCTGTATAGTTTTTCTTTGATACACTAAGAACTTCAGATACAAAATACACTGGAACCTGCTTCTTGACTTGGCCATCAAGCTTCTCCTGGACAAGTGCTGCACTTACCGCTGAGTGCGAAGCTGCCACGTATAACAACAAAGGAGCCCCTGGCGTTGGTGGAGTTAATGTTGTTAAATCTATCAAATATTGCTTCAGTTCTTCAAAGGCTTTTTGTTGGCTTGGTCCCCATTGAAAGACTTCGGCTGATTTCAGTACTTCGAAGAATGGTAAATTTCTTTCTGCTGATCTGGATATGAATCTATTGAGAGATGCCAGCCTCCCTGTCAATCTTTGGGCCCCCTTTTTTGTAGTTGGTGGCTCAATTCGAAGTATAGCTTCAATTTTACTTGGATTAGCTTCAATTCCCTTTGTTGAAACCAAGCATCCAAGAAATTTCCCCTTCTTTACTCCGAAGACACATTTTTCTGGATTCAACTTTAAGCCAGCTTGTCTGAAACTGGCGAAGGTCTCCTGCAAATCAGCAATATGATTTTCCTGTTTCGTGCTTTTTACAATGATGTCATCAACATAAGTTAGCACATTTCTGCCTATCTGAGACTGGAGAACCTTCGCAGTCATTCTGTTGAAACTTCCTCCAGCGTTTTTGAGCCCCTCAGGCATCCGAAGATAGCAATATGTGCCACTTGGGGTTATGAAGCTAGTCTTCGGCTCATCTTCCTTCTTCATCCAGATTTGGTGATAGCCTGAGTAACAGTCTAGCAGACTCATGAGCTCTGAAGAAGCTGCTGCATCAATTAAAGAGTCTATCCTTGGCAATGGGAATTCGTCCTTCGGACAAGCCTTGTTGAGATCTGTAAAATCAATACACATTCGCCACTTGCCATTGGCCTTTTTTACCATAACAGTGTTAGCTAGCCATTCTGGGTACTTTACTTCTCTGATAACTCCTGCACTGAGGAGTCTTTTGACTTCATTACGAGCACCTTCGGCCTTATCATCAGACATTTTCCGAAGCCTCTGCTTCCTGGGTCTGAAGGATGGGTCAACATTGAGCGAGTGTTCAATAACATCCCTATTTACTCCACAGAGGTCATTGGCTGACCATGCAAAAACATCTTTGTTGTTGAACAAAAACCTTATCAAGGTTTTCTCCTGCTCTTCGGATAATTGAGAGCCCAACAGCACCTTCTGCTCTGCTATGTCCTCACATAAGAGCATGGGCTTCGGCTGATCTGCTGAAGTTGCTTTCTCCCTTCTGAATTTGTACTGTTCACAAGCTTCAGCTCCATCTATGTTATGGATTGCTTTTGAGTCAGTCCAGTTTCCTTCGGCCCTTCTGGCAGCTTCCTGACTTCCATGAATAGCGATGGGTCCTTGATCCGAAGGTATCTTCATGCAAAGATAAGTAGGATGAAGAATTGCTTCGAAAGCATTGAGGGTGCCACGACCAATAATTGCATTGTAAGGGTATTCCATGTCAACAATGTCAAACACAACTTGCTCAGTTCTAGTGTTGTTGATGAACCCGAAGGTCACTGACATGGTGATCTTGCCCAATGCTACAATCTGTCTTCCTCCGAAGCCACAGAGAGGGTGCGTAGCATCATGAATCTTATCTTCTGGCTCTTGCATTTGCCTGAAGGCCTTAGCAAATATGATATCAGTTGCACTGCCTGTATCAACCAAGACATTGTGGACCAGAAATCCTTTGATAACACAAGAGATAACCATGGCATCGTTGTGTGGGTAATCCTTGAGTTGAAGGTCCTCTTGGGAGAAGGTAATAGGAATGTGAGACCATCTCGACTTGATGAAGGGTCCTTGCACCCCAACATGCTGTACCCTTCTCTGTGCTTCCTTCTTCTGCTTCTTGTTGGCTGGCTCTGAACATGAACCGCCTGTTATCGGGAGTAGCAGCTTCGGAGCCGAAGCAGCTCCAGTTTGATCGTTGAACGAAGCCATCAGCTCAAAAAAGTGGAAGTGAGTTCACCGGAGGTGGGCGCCAATGTTGGAGACTTGTTCTCAAATGCTATGAATTAAGAACAAGGCAACACAGAAAGAAGTTAATGGTTAATGCCCTTCGTCCTTCGAAGCGTTATTTCCCTTAGGATATAACGATCTTCAGACGAAGGTCATGAAGGACATACCTTCATCATCACAGTTTATATTGATAAAAGGAGAAGCATATGAAACATGAGAGAATAACATGAATAATCACATAACACTATTACATATCCTTATTATATAATCACGGAAGAATAAGAACAATATTGAATTACATTTGTACCTTCGGCTTGATAGAAGACAAAAATACAAGCGTGACGCACGAGCGAGTACAAGTCAGCGTGAACAGTACGGGGGTACTGTTCATCTATTTATAGACACAGGACACAGCCTGTGAAGAATTACAATTATGCCCCTCATAAAAGTTTACAACATTGACTCAGACCTTTATGGACTAAAAGGTCATTCTTTCTTTAAGTCAGTTTGTAATACCGAAGCTTCATGAAGAGGAACCTTCGGTCATCTCCTGCAGACAGCTTCAGCCGAAGCTGCTTCTTCCTACAAGACCTTCGGCGCGACGAAGCATAGCCCCAACACCAAGTGAAGCAGGAAAAATCATCAACTATAACAAGACCATACTTACTTCCTCCTATGCTTAGATAGGCGACGGGTCCAAAGAGGTCCATATGAAGCATCTCCAAAGGTCTTGATGTGGTCATCACATTTTTGGTGTGATGAGAGCTTCCCACCTGTTTGCCTGCTTGACAAGCTGCACAAGGTCTATCTTTTTCGAAATGCACATTAGTTAGACCTATCACGTGTTCTCCCTTTAGAAGCTTGTGAAGGTTCTTCATCCCCACATGTGCTAAGCGGCGATGCCATAGCCAGCCCATGCAAGTCTTAGCAATTAAGCATGTATCTAGACCGGCCTCTTCTTTTGCAAAATCAACCAAATAAAGTTTGTCATCTAGTACACCCTTAAAAGCTAGTGAACCATCACACCTTCTAAAGACAAACACATCTACATTTGTGAATAAACAATTATATCCCATTTTACACAGTTGACTAACAGATAACAGATTATATCCAAGCGACTCAACTAAAAACACATTAGAAATAGAGTGCTCGGATGAAATAGCAATTTTACCTAACCCTTTTACCTTGCCTTGGTTCCCATCACCGAATATTATTGAATCTTGGGGATCCTTGTTCTTGACGTAGGAAGAGAACATCCTCTTTTCCCCCGTCATGTGGTTTGTGCATCCATTGTCGATAATCCAGCTTGTACCCCCGGATGCATAAACCTGCAAGGCAAATTTAGGCTTGGGTCTTAGGTACCCAACTCATGTTGGGTCCTACAAGGTTAGTTACAATAATCTTAGGGACCCAAATGCAAGTTTTGTCTCCCTTACATTTGCTCCCTAACTTCTTAGCAATTACCTTCTTACCCTTTCTACAAATGGCAAATGAAGCATTGCAAGCATGATATATTGTAGAAGGCTCATTAACTTTCCTAGGAACATTAACAACATTTCTCCTAGGCATATCTCTATCATGCATATAGGAAGAACTAGAAGCAAACATGGCATGAGAATCAAAAGCATCATAAGCATTACAACTCCTATAAGCATTTCTAGATTGTCTTCTATCATGGTACATAAACGCATGGTTCTTTTTAGCACTACTAGCCATAGGGGCCTTCCCTTTCTCCTTGGTGGATATAGGAGCCCTATGGCTTGTCAAGTTCTTGGCTTCCCTCTTGAAGCCAAGTCCATCCTTAATTGAGGGATGTCTACCAATCGTGTAGGCATCCCTTGCAAATTTTAATTTATCAAATTCACTTTTGCTAGTCTTAAGTTGGGCATTAAGACTAGCCACTTCATCATTTAACTTAGCAATAGACACTAGGTGTTCACTACAAGCATCCATATTGAAATCTTTACACCTAGTGCAAATTACAATATGTTCTACACAAGATGTTAATTTACTAGATTTTTTAACTTAGCATTCAAGTCATCATTTATGCTCTTTAAGCTAGAAATTGTCTCATGGCAAGTGGATAGTTCACAAGAAAGCATTTCATTTCTTTTAACTTCTAAAGCATGAGATTTTTGTGCTTCTACAAATTTATCATGTTCTTCATACAACAAATCCTCTTGCTTTTCTAATAATTTATTCTTATCATTTAAAGCATCAATTAACTCATTAATTTTATCAATTTTATTTCTATCTAAACCTTTAAATAAACTAGAATAGTCTATTTCATCGTCATCACTAGACTCCTCATCACTTGAAGAAGTATAAGTGGTATTCCGAGTGCATACCTTCTTCTCTTTCGCCATGAGGCACGTGTGATGCTCGTTTGGGAAAAGGGATGACTTGTTGAAGGCGGTGGCGACGAGTCCTTCATTGTCGGAGTCGGAAGAGGAGCAATCCGAATCCCACTCGTTTCCGAGATGTGCCTCGCCCTTGGCCTTCTTGTAATTCTTCTTCTTTTCCCTTTTGTTCCCTTTTTCCTGGTCACTATCATTATCGGGACAGTTAGCGATAAAATGACCAATCTTACCACATTTGAAGCATGAGCGCTTCCCCTTTGTCTTGGTCTTGCTTGGCTGCCCCTTGCGACCTTTAAGCGCCGTCTTAAAGCGCTTGATGATGAGGGCCATCTCTTCATCATTGAGCCCTGCCGCCTCAACTTGTGCCACCTTACTAGGTAGCGCCTCCTAGCTTCTCGTTGCCTTGAGAGCAATGGGTTGAGACTCTTGGATCGGTCCATTTAGTGCGTCGTCGACGTATCTTGCCTCCTTGATCATCATTCGCCCGCTGACGAACTTCCCTAGAACTTCTTCGGGCGACATCTTGGTGTACCTAGAATTTTCACGAATATTGTTCACCAGATGTGGATCAAGTACAGTAAAGGACCTTAGCATTAGACGAACGACGTCATGGTCTGTCCATCGCGTGCTTCCGTAGCTCCTTATTTTGTTGATAAGGGTCTTGAGCCGGTTGTATGTTTGGGTTGGCTCCTCGCCCCTTATCATCGCGAATCTCCCAAGTTCGCCCTCCACCAATTCCATTTTGGTGAGCAAAGTGACGTCGTTCCCCTCATGAGACATCTTGAGGGTGTCCCAGATTTGCTTGGCATTGTCCAAGCCGCTCACTTTGTGGTACTCGTCCCTGCACAAAGAGGCTAACAACACAGTAGTAGCTTGTGCATTTTTATGAATTTGCTCGTTAATGAACATGGGACTATCAGTACTATCAAATTTCATTCCACTCTCAACTATCTCCCATATGCTCGGATGGAGAGAGAACAAGTGACTACGCATTTTGTGACTCCAAAATCCGTAGTCCTCTCCATCAAAGTGAGGAGGTTTGCCAAGTGGAATAGAGAGCAAATGAGCATTTGTACTTTGCGGAATACGAGAGTAATCGACAGAAAAGTTCGAATTGACCGGTTTCCGTTTCTCGTAGTCGTAGTCGTCCTTTTGGGAAGAAGTGGACTCATCGCTGTCGTCGTAGTAGACGATCTCCTTGATGCGCTGTAACACCCGGATTTTAGGGGTCCAAAACCCGGGCGTAAACATAATCACCAGGTGTGCTGGGACCAAGTCTCACACATATGATGAATCATGGCACAGGATCGAATGTCACATCTTTATATATAACAGGAGTTCTATACAAAATAAATAATTACATTATAAGGAGACAACGGTCTAGCAACCCAAAGTTGACTGGGAGACGACGGCCTAGACCTCTCACGAACTCATCGCAGCATCTTCCATGAGCATCATCCTGCGGTACCTGATCTTGACCTGTGGTGTGTGAGACAGCAAGAGTGAGCTCACATACGTTCATCGCTCAACAAGTTGTGGGGAATAATGTGCATGAACTCGCCAAAGGTGGGAGCTCACGTGAAGTGTAAGGCTTACCAAAGAAGATGGTTAGAGCTGAGCATTGCTTTTAAAGTTGGTCAAAATTTTATTAGCAGTTACTAAGTATAAGTAAATACCAACCCAGTTAAATAGTAGAACAAAAGTAACAACAACATCACCTGCAATGCAATGCATATGACAAATTGAGTTTAAGTTCCATAATTTAATCATGTGAGGGTCCGAGCTGCTCATGACCGTGAGCACGGCTAGTATACCAGTTTTACACTCTGCAGAGGTTGCGCATCTTTACCCTGCTCATGACCGTGAGCACGGCTAGTATACCAGTTTTACACTCTGCAGAGGTTGCGCATCTTTACCCACAAGTCGTGTATCCCATGTCGCTAGGGTTTGCAAGGCCCTTAGACACTTCCGAGGTGAATGGCTAGGGATCCACTACGAGGCCTTTACAAAGTTCCACTAGCTTCCGAAAACCCGCTACAGTTTATAGGAAGATCCAGTGCAGGAATCCCTTGCAGGACCGCCATCGCAGCAAAATCCTCCCGAGGGCCTCCCTACACTGACCTCTCCCCTACTGCCCTTGCCCCTTTCGGGTAAGGTAGTCTTCCACTAGCTTTCCTAATTAATCAGCCAAGGGGTCCCATTCCTCCCTTGTGGTAGCACTGTTTTCCCGGGTGGTCGCTCCATGTTCCAATTAACATAATGATCTTAACATGAACAGTAAATAACAACTGATAACAAAAGTGTAATCATGAATAATGTATCTCCATACCCAAAACCACATATAGCACTAGCAAGTACTACCCAGAAGGTTCAGTGGTAAACAAGGTATAAAGATAGACAAATTAGGGTAACCTATTGGGTCCCATCAAATTAACCTATGCAGATCATTATGATTAATCAGAACATGGCTAGGTAAAAAGAAGTGATCAAGGGCACAACTTGCCTGGGCCTTGAGATCCAGGTACCAGGATGATCTTCAGGTGGTACGTATCCTCACTGCTAGTCGTAGTAATTCAAACAAACATGGTATAGGCAAAATTAACATTACACCAAACAAAATACATATTAATAATCTACTTATTAAAATAAGATCACAGGAAAAAGAATTATTAATTTTTGAGTTATAGAATTCAAGTTATGAATTTTTAAAGGTTTTATGTGTTTAAAATGGATTAAGTGAAAGATTAAATTTCTAATTGTTTTCATGACCAACAGAGGCATAAAATGATGAAGAATATTATTACAAAATTTTAGAAACTGGAATGGTTCAATTTGGAGCTAAAATGAAGTTTCTATGAATTATCTAAGTTCTAGCAATTATTTTTGTATTAAAAATCTAATTTCTAATTCATTTAATCACTTTAATACTGCACTGGACTGGGCCTCAATAACAGAAAACCGCAGGGGGCTCAGTGTAAGTCGTCCCAGACTCAGTCAACAGTGCCCATGGACGGCGGGTTCTATTTCAACTAAAGGCAGGGGCTCTTTAACAAAAGTGCCACGGCGAAGGGGTATTCTCAGATCTCGGCCGTCCGATCAAGCGTGAACGGCCAAGATTAAATCCCGAGCCCCGCGAACCGGTACGCATTTATAACCGCACGATCCAAATCCTACGATCACGATTTTATGAAACGAGATCCAACCGGGTCCGTCTATTAGCAGATCAGCGGCCCAGATCATTCACGCGAAAGGGGTATTCTCCCTTCTAATCTGAGCCGCACATACTAGATCCAACGGCCCGTGGCGTTTCCCCCAATTTCACTGCCAGCGACGGCGGCGCCGCCCAACATCACGGCGCCCTCTCGCCGGAGAGAGGCAATCCGACGCCTTAACGTACAATCCTCACCACGAGCAGGTGCTACACCGAGCTGGCGACAATTAGGAACAATCTGGAGGCCGAACCAGTAAGTCGGTCGACGCTGAGGAGCTTCCCACCACGAATGGCGGCCCGACGGCGCATACAAAAATCCGGCGAGCAATCTACGACTACCCATCAACCCGACTGTTGTCCTATTGGGGTTACACGGTCCCACGGATGTAACGAGCGGACAAGTGCACTTACCAGAGGTCAGGGCGGAGATGGCGAGCTTGGCCACGGCGCAGGCGGTACTGCGGTAATTACACGGTGATGAACAGCGCTTGGCGAGGAATTCCTGGTGCCAGACCGACAATCCGACTTCGGAGCGCCCAGAGGAGGTCTCCGATCACCTCCGATGGACACGCAGGGAGGCGATTGCGGTTGTCGACGGTGATGGTGGATCTCTCGTGCTCTGCCCCCTCCCCTTTCTTCCAGCTAGCTACCGAGGTGGGTTTAAGGCTATGGCAGCAGACCCACCAGGTCTTATAGGCGCATGGCACGGGGTACTCGATCCGCAGATTACGACGCTGGCCGGCGAGGCTTCCGCGGCGATCCCGCGCGACGCGCGCGGAGTCTGTTGCGAGCCGGCAAGGGGACGACTGACATGGCGGCCCGTGCGTCAGTGAAACGAAGCGCGAGCGGGACAAGCGGCGATGGCTGGCAGCGGGACCCCACGCGTCAGTGTGACCAAGTCCGGGAGCGCGCGAGAGCCATCCGTAGTGGGCCGCGCGGAGTGTTTCTGCAGTTGGGCCAAAAGGGGGAATCCAAGGTCCAGGTAGGTTTTCCCTTTTTTCTTTTCTTTTCTGTTTTTATTTTCCTTTCATTATTCCCTTTTGAGTCCCAAAGTTGAATTCAAGATTTTGTGGCGAATTTGTACTCAACTTTTAAGTGTATAACTTGGACATAAAATTCACAGAATAAATTTATTTATTTATGAATTTATTTGCCATTGTGTAATATTTTCTCCCTCTATTTTAAATTCCAAAATTCAATTTGGGCCTAATTCAAATCTCAATCATTATTTTTTTTTATTGGTACTAATGTTATTATTTAATAAACTCCAACATGATGCATTAAGTATATATTTATTCTAATTAACTTGTTCCATAAATGTTTGAAATATGAAGCTCTCTCATATGGTTTTCTTTCTATTTTGAGGATTAGTATTTTGAATGTGGAATGAGAAGTAAAAATTACTTCAAAATTTAGGTATTCATGTAAATGATGGCTTATGATGCATTATTTGATAATATGCATAATCTTTTAGTTGAACATAAAACTTTATATTACTTCTTTCCTAAAATATTTCTTGGTTTTCAAAATTCAGTTCTCAATTGTTAACACTCAAGGATAATTAGAGATATTTGAATTTAATATTTTATTTCTTCATGTATTTATTTCATTATTAATAATTTTTTTTATACAGATTTTGGGCCTTACAAATCCTACCCCCCTTAACAAAAATCTCGTCCTCGAGATTTGTAAGGACAGGGATGTATACTCATATTGTTCTCGGAACATATGCACAAACAAAGGAATCTCAGCATGAGGTATAATTCTTTAACAAAACATAGGGTCAATAGACCTTATTGTTCCTTCTAAAATAATATCATATCGTCTACTAACTAAAGTAACATCTAGATCTTACAAATCATCATAATTTATGTCTATGTAGCTTGGTGGAGCTGGTGGTGGTGGTGGAGGTTGTTGCTGTTGTTGTCTCTCCAACCGTGCTTGCCTTATTTCTTGGCGGGCCTGACGTATTTCCTCGCGTTGTTGTCTTATTTGATTCTGCATCTCGGTCACCAGGTCTGTTAACTGTTGTATTACCAGTCTTTGGGTAGCAACCACTTGATCGATTTCAACAGGTGGAGGATTTGGAGGATTCATTTTCTGTTTGTTGTTACGTGATGATCTTTCCTTTCCTGGTATTGACCATGAAAGTTAGAAGTATATGGTAATAGTTTTGCAAAGGAAATTATTCAATAAGCGGAATAAATAAGCTAGTAGCTGGTTATAATCTGAAGATTCTTTAGTAGGGCTTATTCTTTGTCTTATGTCCAGATTGGGGTAACCAATCATATAAGGTGAATATCCAAGGGTAAGATGGAATCTGTCAAGATGAGATATATATGGGTGAGATAGACTTACAAGTTGTAGGTTAAAAGTTTGTTTGATGTTAGGTGGGGATAGGCAGGTCATGCAATCCATCAAGACTCTATTGGTTGGGTTGGTTTCTCATTCTTTATTTAGGATAGGGTGAACTAAGTTTTACTTTGCTTTCAGGACAAATGTACTAAGTAACCTGTGAGGTAGGTCATGTTATTTGTTCATGGGTGGTTTGGTCTGATGCACTAATTTGAGTTAAAACATGGCCAGCAGGGTCTAATTTATTACACTAGTATTAACTGGTCCATTAAGTAATTCACTTTAGATTAGATCATAATAGATTAGATAAAATCTAGATTAGGTTGGATTAGACTGATTAAGATCTAAGTAAATTTTGGATTATCTCATGGTTGTTATTCTAGAGTGGGATCAATATGCTAATTAGGGCAAGATGAATCCATAAGGATAAGGTAGAATCTTTTGAGGTCGGTTAGATCTATTAGGATGGGATAAGTAAAGTGGTTAGGATAAGATGAATCCTTCAAGATAAGATGAATCTATTAAGATAAGAGAAAACCTCTTACGATAAGATGGATCTATATACATTAGGATAAGTTAAGACCTTTTGAGATAAGATAGATTTATGAGATAGAATTTCTTAAGATGAGATGAATCTATTAAGGTAAGAAGAATCTTTTAAAATGAGGTGGGTCCAGTAAGATAAGAGAGAATCTTATGAGATACGATGAATCTATTAAGATATGGGAGAGTCTTGTTAAGATTAGGGGGATCTCTATGAGATAGATACATTTTAATGGAGGGTAATCTAAATTGCTTAGTTTTCTTATGAATTCTGTTTAAGCCTATACGTATATGCAGATGTAATTGTGGACATTACTCCACAACACATCACACTCAATCAAAAATCCAAATCAGACAAATATCATAAGAACAAACATTCAAGTGCATAGATAACCATAAAAATAGTTTTGTTTTTGTTCCTGAGAGTAGGTCTCCTATTCCTAAAGGTCACTTTAGGCACAGGATTTCAAAGTGTGAAATCCACATTTGTCTTTACAGTGAAAAGGTAAGATAATCAGAGTAAAGCGGAAATAGATGAGAAAAAGATTAAGATAAGTTTAGAAAAGAATCAGAGTAGCAAAGGTAAGTAAATGAAGGTTGTCCAGTTCTATCTAGGTTTCGTCCTACAGTCAACATTCCTCTGATACCACTTCTGTAACACCCGGATTTTAGGGGTCCAAAACCCGGGCGTAAACATAATCACCAGGTGTGCTGGGACCAAGTCTCACACATATGATGAATCATGGCACAGGATCGAATGTCACATCTTTATATATAACAGGAGTTCTATACAAAATAAATAATTACATTATAAGGAGACAACGGTCCAGCAACCCAAAGTTGACTGGGAGACGACGGCCTAGACCTCTCACGAACTCATCGCAGCATCTTCCATGAGCATCATCCTGCGGTACCTGATCTTGACCTGTGGTGTGTGAGACAGCAAGAGTGAGCTCACATACGTTCATCGCTCAACAAGTTGTGGGGAATAATGTGCATGAACTCGCCAAAGGTGGGAGCTCACGTGAAGTGTAAGGCTTACCAAAGAAGATGGTTAGAGCTGAGCATTGCTTTTAAAGTTGGTCAAAATTTTATTAGCAGTTACTAAGTATAAGTAAATACCAACCCAGTTAAATAGTAGAACAAAAGTAACAACAACATCACCTGCAATGCAATGCATATGACAAATTGAGTTTAAGTTCCATAATTTAATCATGTGAGGGTCCGAGCTGCTCATGACCGTGAGCACGGCTAGTATACCAGTTTTACACTCTGCAGAGGTTGCGCATCTTTACCCTGCTCATGACCGTGAGCACGGCTAGTATACCAGTTTTACACTCTGCAGAGGTTGCGCATCTTTACCCACAAGTCGTGTATCCCATGTCGCTAGGGTTTGCAAGGCCCTTAGACACTTCCGAGGTGAATGGCTAGGGATCCACTACGAGGCCTTTACAAAGTTCCACTAGCTTCCGAAAACCCGCTACAGTTTATAGGAAGATCCAGTGCAGGAATCCCTTGCAGGACCGCCATCGCAGCAAAATCCTCCCGAGGGCCTCCCTACACTGACCTCTCCCCTACTGCCCTTGCCCCTTTCGGGTAAGGTAGTCTTCCACTAGCTTTCCTAATTAATCAGCCAAGGGGTCCCATTCCTCCCTTGTGGTAGCACTGTTTTCCCGGGTGGTCGCTCCATGTTCCAATTAACATAATGATCTTAACATGAACAGTAAATAACAACTGATAACAAAAGTGTAATCATGAATAATGTATCTCCATACCCAAAACCACATATAGCACTAGCAAGTACTACCCAGAAGGTTCAGTGGTAAACAAGGTATAAAGATAGACAAATTAGGGTAACCTATTGGGTCCCATCAAATTAACCTATGCAGATCATTATGATTAATCAGAACATGGCTAGGTAAAAAGAAGTGATCAAGGGCACAACTTGCCTGGGCCTTGAGATCCAGGTACCAGGATGATCTTCAGGTGGTACGTATCCTCACTGCTAGTCGTAGTAATTCAAACAAACATGGTATAGGCAAAATTAACATTACACCAAACAAAATACATATTAATAATCTACTTATTAAAATAAGATCACAGGAAAAAGAATTATTAATTTTTGAGTTATAGAATTCAAGTTATGAATTTTTAAAGGTTTTATGTGTTTAAAATGGATTAAGTGAAAGATTAAATTTCTAATTGTTTTCATGACCAACAGAGGCATAAAATGATGAAGAATATTATTACAAAATTTTAGAAACTGGAATGGTTCAATTTGGAGCTAAAATGAAGTTTCTATGAATTATCTAAGTTCTAGCAATTATTTTTGTATTAAAAATCTAATTTCTAATTCATTTAATCACTTTAATACTGCACTGGACTGGGCCTCAATAACAGAAAACCGCAGGGGGCTCAGTGTAAGTCGTCCCAGACTCAGTCAACAGTGCCCATGGACGGCGGGTTCTATTTCAACTAAAGGCAGGGGCTCTTTAACAAAAGTGCCACGGCGAAGGGGTATTCTCAGATCTCGGCCGTCCGATCAAGCGTGAACGGCCAAGATTAAATCCCGAGCCCCGCGAACCGGTACGCATTTATAACCGCACGATCCAAATCCTACGATCACGATTTTATGAAACGAGATCCAACCGGGTCCGTCTATTAGCAGATCAGCGGCCCAGATCATTCACGCGAAAGGGGTATTCTCCCTTCTAATCTGAGCCGCACATACTAGATCCAACGGCCCGTGGCGTTTCCCCCAATTTCACTGCCAGCGACGGCGGCGCCGCCCAACATCACGGCGCCCTCTCGCCGGAGAGAGGCAATCCGACGCCTTAACGTACAATCCTCACCACGAGCAGGTGCTACACCGAGCTGGCGACAATTAGGAACAATCTGGAGGCCGAACCAGTAAGTCGGTCGACGCTGAGGAGCTTCCCACCACGAATGGCGGCCCGACGGCGCATACAAAAATCCGGCGAGCAATCTACGACTACCCATCAACCCGACTGTTGTCCTATTGGGGTTACACGGTCCCACGGATGTAACGAGCGGACAAGTGCACTTACCAGAGGTCAGGGCGGAGATGGCGAGCTTGGCCACGGCGCAGGCGGTACTGCGGTAATTACACGGTGATGAACAGCGCTTGGCGAGGAATTCCTGGTGCCAGACCGACAATCCGACTTCGGAGCGCCCAGAGGAGGTCTCCGATCACCTCCGATGGACACGCAGGGAGGCGATTGCGGTTGTCGACGGTGATGGTGGATCTCTCGTGCTCTGCCCCCTCCCCTTTCTTCCAGCTAGCTACCGAGGTGGGTTTAAGGCTATGGCAGCAGACCCACCAGGTCTTATAGGCGCATGGCACGGGGTACTCGATCCGCAGATTACGACGCTGGCCGGCGAGGCTTCCGCGGCGATCCCGCGCGACGCGCGCGGAGTCTGTTGCGAGCCGGCAAGGGGACGACTGACATGGCGGCCCGTGCGTCAGTGAAACGAAGCGCGAGCGGGACAAGCGGCGATGGCTGGCAGCGGGACCCCACGCGTCAGTGTGACCAAGTCCGGGAGCGCGCGAGAGCCATCCGTAGTGGGCCGCGCAGAGTGTTTCTGCAGTTGGGCCAAAAGGGGGAATCCAAGGTCCAGGTAGGTTTTCCCTTTTTTCTTTTCTTTTCTGTTTTTATTTTCCTTTCATTATTCCCTTTTGAGTCCCAAAGTTGAATTCAAGATTTTGTGGCGAATTTGTACTCAACTTTTAAGTGTATAACTTGGACATAAAATTCACAGAATAAATTTATTTATTTATGAATTTATTTGCCATTGTGTAATATTTTCTCCCTCTATTTTAAATTCCAAAATTCAATTTGGGCCTAATTCAAATCTCAATCATTATTTTTTTTTATTGGTACTAATGTTATTATTTAATAAACTCCAACATGATGCATTAAGTATATATTTATTCTAATTAACTTGTTCCATAAATGTTTGAAATATGAAGCTCTCTCATATGGTTTTCTTTCTATTTTGAGGATTAGTATTTTGAATGTGGAATGAGAAGTAAAAATTACTTCAAAATTTAGGTATTCATGTAAATGATGGCTTATGATGCATTATTTGATAATATGCATAATCTTTTAGTTGAACATAAAACTTTATATTACTTCTTTCCTAAAATATTTCTTGGTTTTCAAAATTCAGTTCTCAATTGTTAACACTCAAGGATAATTAGAGATATTTGAATTTAATATTTTATTTCTTCATGTATTTATTTCATTATTAATAATTTTTTTTATACAGATTTTGGGCCTTACAAATCCTACCCCCCTTAACAAAAATCTCGTCCTCGAGATTTGTAAGGACAGGGATGTATACTCATATTGTTCTCGGAACATATGCACAAACAAAGGAATCTCAGCATGAGGTATAATTCTTTAACAAAACATAGGGTCAATAGACCTTATTGTTCCTTCTAAAATAATATCATATCGTCTACTAACTAAAGTAACATCTAGATCTTACAAATCATCATAATTTATGTCTATGTAGCTTGGTGGAGCTGGTGGTGGTGGTGGAGGTTGTTGCTGTTGTTGTCTCTCCAACCGTGCTTGCCTTATTTCTTGGCGGGCCTGACGTATTTCCTCGCGTTGTTGTCTTATTTGATTCTGCATCTCGGTCACCAGGTCTGTTAACTGTTGTATTACCAGTCTTTGGGTAGCAACCACTTGATCGATTTCAACAGGTGGAGGATTTGGAGGATTCATTTTCTGTTTGTTGTTACGTGATGATCTTTCCTTTCCTGGTATTGACCATGAAAGTTAGAAGTATATGGTAATAGTTTTGCAAAGGAAATTATTCAATAAGCGGAATAAATAAGCTAGTAGCTGGTTATAATCTGAAGATTCTTTAGTAGGGCTTATTCTTTGTCTTATGTCCAGATTGGGGTAACCAATCATATAAGGTGAATATCCAAGGGTAAGATGGAATCTGTCAAGATGAGATATATATGGGTGAGATAGACTTACAAGTTGTAGGTTAAAAGTTTGTTTGATGTTAGGTGGGGATAGGCAGGTCATGCAATCCATCAAGACTCTATTGGTTGGGTTGGTTTCTCATTCTTTATTTAGGATAGGGTGAACTAAGTTTTACTTTGCTTTCAGGACAAATGTACTAAGTAACCTGTGAGGTAGGTCATGTTATTTGTTCATGGGTGGTTTGGTCTGATGCACTAATTTGAGTTAAAACATGGCCAGCAGGGTCTAATTTATTACACTAGTATTAACTGGTCCATTAAGTAATTCACTTTAGATTAGATCATAATAGATTAGATAAAATCTAGATTAGGTTGGATTAGACTGATTAAGATCTAAGTAAATTTTGGATTATCTCATGGTTGTTATTCTAGAGTGGGATCAATATGCTAATTAGGGCAAGATGAATCCATAAGGATAAGGTAGAATCTTTTGAGGTCGGTTAGATCTATTAGGATGGGATAAGTAAAGTGGTTAGGATAAGATGAATCCTTCAAGATAAGATGAATCTATTAAGATAAGAGAAAACCTCTTACGATAAGATGGATCTATATACATTAGGATAAGTTAAGACCTTTTGAGATAAGATAGATTTATGAGATAGAATTTCTTAAGATGAGATGAATCTATTAAGGTAAGAAGAATCTTTTAAAATGAGGTGGGTCCAGTAAGATAAGAGAGAATCTTATGAGATACGATGAATCTATTAAGATATGGGAGAGTCTTGTTAAGATTAGGGGGATCTCTATGAGATAGATACATTTTAATGGAGGGTAATCTAAATTGCTTAGTTTTCTTATGAATTCTGTTTAAGCCTATACGTATATGCAGATGTAATTGTGGACATTACTCCACAACACATCACACTCAATCAAAAATCCAAATCAGACAAATATCATAAGAACAAACATTCAAGTGCATAGATAACCATAAAAATAGTTTTGTTTTTGTTCCTGAGAGTAGGTCTCCTATTCCTAAAGGTCACTTTAGGCACAGGATTTCAAAGTGTGAAATCCACATTTGTCTTTACAGTGAAAAGGTAAGATAATCAGAGTAAAGCGGAAATAGATGAGAAAAAGATTAAGATAAGTTTAGAAAAGAATCAGAGTAGCAAAGGTAAGTAAATGAAGGTTGTCCAGTTCTATCTAGGTTTCGTCCTACAGTCAACATTCCTCTGATACCACTTCTGTAACACCCGGATTTTAGGGGTCCAAAACCCGGGCGTAAACATAATCACCAGGTGTGCTGGGACCAAGTCTCACACATATGATGAATCATGGCACAGGATCGAATGTCACATCTTTATATATAACAGGAGTTCTATACAAAATAAATAATTACATTATAAGGAGACAACGGTCCAGCAACCCAAAGTTGACTGGGAGACGACGGCCTAGACCTCTCACGAACTCATCGCAGCATCTTCCATGAGCATCATCCTGCGGTACCTGATCTTGACCTGTGGTGTGTGAGACAGCAAGAGTGAGCTCACATACGTTCATCGCTCAACAAGTTGTGGGGAATAATGTGCATGAACTCGCCAAAGGTGGGAGCTCACGTGAAGTGTAAGGCTTACCAAAGAAGATGGTTAGAGCTGAGCATTGCTTTTAAAGTTGGTCAAAATTTTATTAGCAGTTACTAAGTATAAGTAAATACCAACCCAGTTAAATAGTAGAACAAAAGTAACAACAACATCACCTGCAATGCAATGCATATGACAAATTGAGTTTAAGTTCCATAATTTAATCATGTGAGGGTCCGAGCTGCTCATGACCGTGAGCACGGCTAGTATACCAGTTTTACACTCTGCAGAGGTTGCGCATCTTTACCCTGCTCATGACCGTGAGCACGGCTAGTATACCAGTTTTACACTCTGCAGAGGTTGCGCATCTTTACCCACAAGTCGTGTATCCCATGTCGCTAGGGTTTGCAAGGCCCTTAGACACTTCCGAGGTGAATGGCTAGGGATCCACTACGAGGCCTTTACAAAGTTCCACTAGCTTCCGAAAACCCGCTACAGTTTATAGGAAGATCCAGTGCAGGAATCCCTTGCAGGACCGCCATCGCAGCAAAATCCTCCCGAGGGCCTCCCTACACTGACCTCTCCCCTACTGCCCTTGCCCCTTTCGGGTAAGGTAGTCTTCCACTAGCTTTCCTAATTAATCAGCCAAGGGGTCCCATTCCTCCCTTGTGGTAGCACTGTTTTCCCGGGTGGTCGCTCCATGTTCCAATTAACATAATGATCTTAACATGAACAGTAAATAACAACTGATAACAAAAGTGTAATCATGAATAATGTATCTCCATACCCAAAACCACATATAGCACTAGCAAGTACTACCCAGAAGTTTCAGTGGTAAACAAGGTATAAAGATAGACAAATTAGGGTAACCTATTGGGTCCCATCAAATTAACCTATGCAGATCATTATGATTAATCAGAACATGGCTAGGTAAAAAGAAGTGATCAAGGGCACAACTTGCCTGGGCCTTGAGATCCAGGTACCAGGATGATCTTCAGGTGGTACGTATCCTCACTGCTAGTCGTAGTAATTCAAACAAACATGGTATAGGCAAAATTAACATTACACCAAACAAAATACATATTAATAATCTACTTATTAAAATAAGATCACAGGAAAAAGAATTATTAATTTTTGAGTTATAGAATTCAAGTTATGAATTTTTAAAGGTTTTATGTGTTTAAAATGGATTAAGTGAAAGATTAAATTTCTAATTGTTTTCATGACCAACAGAGGCATAAAATGATGAAGAATATTATTACAAAATTTTAGAAACTGGAATGGTTCAATTTGGAGCTAAAATGAATTTTCTATGAATTATCTAAGTTCTAGCAATTATTTTTGTATTAAAAATCTAATTTCTAATTCATTTAATCACTTTAATACTGCACTGGACTGGGCCTCAATAACAGAAAACCGCAGGGGGCTCAGTGTAAGTCGTCCCAGACTCAGTCAACAGTGCCCATGGACGGCGGGTTCTATTTCAACTAAAGGCAGGGGCTCTTTAACAAAAGTGCCACGGCGAAGGGGTATTCTCAGATCTCGGCCGTCCGATCAAGCGTGAACGGCCAAGATTAAATCCCGAGCCCCGCGAACCGGTACGCATTTATAACCGCACGATCCAAATCCTACGATCACGATTTTATGAAACGAGATCCAACCGGGTCTGTCTATTAGCAGATCAGCGGCCCAGATCATTCACGCGAAAGGGGTATTCTCCCTTCTAATCTGAGCCGCACATACTAGATCCAACGGCCCGTGGCGTTTCCCCCAATTTCACTGCCAGCGACGGCGGCGCCGCCCAACATCACGGCGCCCTCTCGCCGGAGAGAGGCAATCCGACGCCTTAACACACAATCCTCACCACGAGCAGGTGCTACACCGAGCTGGCGACAATTAGGAACAATCTGGAGGCCGAACCAGTAAGTCGGTCGACGCTGAGGAGCTTCCCACCACGAATGGCGGCCCGGCGGCGCATACAAAAATCCGGCGAGCAATCTACGACTACCCATCAACCCGACTGTTGTCCTATTGGGGTTACACGGTCCCACGGATGTAACGAGCGGACAAGTGCACTTACCAGAGGTCAGGGCGGAGATGGCGAGCTTGGCCACGGCGCAGGCGGTACTGCGGTAATTACACGGTGATGAACAGCGCTTGGCGAGGAATTCCTGGTGCCAGACCGACAATCCGACTTCGGAGCGCCCAGAGGAGGTCTCCGATCACCTCCGACGGACACGCAGGGAGGCGATTGCGGTTGTCGACGGTGATGGTGGATCTCTCGTGCTCTGCCCCCTCCCCTTTCTTCCAGCTGGCTACCGAGGTGGGTTTAAGGCTATGGCAGCAGACCCACCAGGTCTTATAGGCGCATGGCACGGGGTACTCGATCCGCAGATTACGACGCTGGCCGGCGAGGCTTCCGCGGCGATCCCGCGCGACGCGCGCGGAGTCTGTTGCGAGCCGACAAGGGGACGACTGACATGGCGGCCCGTGCGTCAGTGAAACGAAGCGCGAGCGGGACAAGCGGCGATGGCTGGCAGCGGGACCCCACGCGTCAGTGTGACCAAGTCCGGGAGCGCGCGAGAGCCATCCGTAGTGGGCCGCGCGGAGTGTTTCTGCAGTTGGGCCAAAAGGGGGAATCCAAGGTCCAGGTAGGTTTTCCCTTTTTTTCTTTTCTTTTCTGTTTTTATTTTCCTTTCATTATTCCCTTTTGAGTCCCAAAGTTGAATTCAAGATTTTGTGGCGAATTTGTACTCAACTTTTAAGTGTATAACTTGGACATAAAATTCACAGAATAAATTTATTTATTTATGAATTTATTTGCCATTGTGTAATATTTTCTCCCTCTATTTTAAATTCCAAAATTCAATTTGGGCCTAATTCAAATCTCAATCATTATTATATTTTTTTTATTGGTACTAATGTTATTATTTAATAAACTCCAACATGATGCATTAAGTATATATTTATTCTAATTAACTTGTTCCATAAATGTTTGAAATATGAAGCTCTCTCATATGGTTTTCTTTCTATTTTGAGGATTAGTATTTTGAATGTGGAAGGAGAAGTAAAAATTACTTCAAAATTTAGGTATTCATGTAAATGATGGCTTATGATGCATTATTTGATAATATGCATAATCTTTTAGTTGAACATAAAACTTTATATTACTTCTTTCCTAAAATATTTCTTGGTTTTCAAAATTCAGTTCTCAATTGTTAACACTCAAGGATAATTAGAGATATTTGAATTTAATATTTTATTTCTTCATGTATTTATTTCATTATTAATAATTTTTTTTATACAGATTTTGGGCCTTACATGCGCCTTGTCTTTTTCTTCTTCCCATCTTTCCGTTTATGGCCCGAGCCCGAGTCGGTAGGCTTGTCCTCCTTGGGCTCGTTGACGAAGGATTCCTTCTCCTTATCGTTGATCATAATTCCCTTCCCCTTAGGATCCATCTCTTCGGGCGATTAGTCCCTTTGTGAAGAGAACGGCTCTGATACCAATTGAGAGCACCTAGAGGGGATGGGTGAATAGGTGATCCTGTAAAACTTAAACTTAAGCCACAAAAACTTAGTTAAGAGTTAGCACAATAATTGCCAAGTGGCTAGAGAGAAGTTCTCGCAAGACACGATAACCACAAGAGAATCAACACAGATAGACATAGTGGTTTATCCCATGGTTCGGCCAAGTACAAAACTTGCCTACTCCACGTTGTGGCGTCCCAACAGACGAGGGTTGCAATCAACCCCTCTCAAGCGGTCCAAAGACCCACTTGAATACCACGGTGTTTTGCTTTGCTTTTCTTTTTCCCGTTTGCGAGGAATCTCCACACTTTGGAGTCTCTCGCCCTTACACTTGAAATTCACAAAGAAGCACGGAGTAAGGGAGGGATGAGCAATGCACACAAGACACAAAATCAGAATGTCAACACGCACACAAGTCGCAACGAGAGCTCGCAACACAACCCGACGAGTTCACAACTCAACTAGAGCTCTAGATGCTATCACGGAGAAACAAATGCGTGGAATCGAAGCCTTGGTGCTTAGGAATGCTTTGAGTGTGCTTGTTATCCTCCTCCATGCGCCTAGGGGTCCCTTTTATAGCCCCAAGGCAGCTAGGAGCCGTTGGGAGCATTCCAGAAAGGCAGATTTTGCCTTCTGTCGCCTGGCGCACCGGGCAGTCCGGTGCACCACCGGACACTGTCCGGTGCGGATTTGTTTCCTTATTTGGCGAAGCCGACCGTTGCTGATTGAGAGCCGTTGGCGCACCGGACACTGTCCGGTGCACACCGGACAGTCCGGTGCCCCAATGTGACCGTTGGCTCGGCCACGCGCCACGCGCGCAATCCCCGGCCGACCATTGCCCCGGCTGGCCGTTGGCTCACCGGACAGTCCGGTGCACACCGGACAGTCTAGTGAATTATAGCCGTACGCCGTTGATGGCTTCCCGAGAGCGACAACTTCGCCTGTGAACGGCTCACCGGACAGTCCGGTGCACACCGGACAGTCCGGTGATTTATAGCCGTACACCGCCGTCAAACTCCCGAGAGCAGCAAGTTCGCCAGAGCCAATCTGGCACACCGGACACTGTCCGGTGCACCACTGGACACTGTCCGGTGCACCCAGACTGAGCAGACTTTGGCTGAACAAAGCCATCTCATTTCCAACTCGATTTTTCCTATTTCTAGCTCTTAGACATAATACATTAGTCCATAAAACAATGTACTAAGTCTAGAAACATACCTTTTGACATGATTTGCACTTTGTTCACCACTTTGCATAGATAAACACAAAAACACTTGTGTTGGCACTCAATCACCAAAATACTTAGAAATGGCCCAAGGGCACATTTCCCTTTCAGAAAGTCGCCCCTGGCCGGTCGCGGACCGTCCGCCTGGTGGGCGCGGACCGTCCGGACCTGTGGCGCGGATCGTCCGACCCCCTAGCGCGGACAGTCCGGACCCTAACAGAGCAATGCACTGCTTTTCTCTTTGATTGTGGTGATTGGTATCAACTACTCATCTCTGGATGTCTGTCACATTTATTGCAGTGGTTTGGGTGGTCTCCGCAAGAAGCTTGCAGGTCACTTTAAATCAAAGCGCACTCGTGCAGATGATGCTGACTACACTCCAACTACTGATTCAGAGGCCCAATCTTTAGCTGGGGGCACTGAATCTATGGATATAGAAGATATTCCTCATATACATCCTGACTACCCAATTGATATCACAGGATGGACATTTCCAAAGAGGAGGTTTTCTATGGCTGAATACTGCTCAAGGAGAACTGTGAATCAATACTCTCTGCCATCGGACACTAATGTTCAGTTCTTCCACACTCAACTCCAGTTTGATGTTTTTTGGGGCACATTGATGGATACCTACTTCCATAAACATCAGGTGATTGATTGGTCCTTCATGCTAGGACAATCAGTTATGGAGGATCTGATTCCTAAGTTTGAGACATGTGGTCTGTATCAGTTTATGGGGCAGAGAACTGACTTCAGTGAGATGGCAGTCAAGCAATTCCTGGCCACAACAGAGATTGATATAGAAAAGGAATCTGTCACTTGGATGACAGGATTCAAGAGATATTCTACAACTTTTGCTGATTTTGCTGCTGCCAACAGTCTGAATTATGGCATCATTTCAGCTGGGATAGATCTCTACACTGAAGATAATTTTGAGGACTTTGTGCAATTCTATGAGCCAGCAAGGCTGGGCATACCTAGGAGGTTTGGAGAAACAGCAGGACTGAGGCATCATCCTGCTGTGATCAACAAGATTGTCAGAGTCACTATTCTTCCTAAGAGTGGGGATAAGAGCAAAATTCGAGACAAATTTTGGAACATTATCCACCATGTCATGAATGGTGAGGTAATGAATATTGTGCTCTTCATGATGAGACAGCTCAATGATTTGAAAATGGACAAAAACCAGAATCTAGCCTATGCTCCTTATATTATGGCTCTCATCAAAGCAAAGACAAGATTTGAGGGGCCCTGCGAGATAGTTCACACACCGTTTAGACCCTTTAAGAATTAAATAAGGTTCCTCACCAGGCCACTCACTCCCTTCCTAGATGATGAGGAAGACCCTGGTTATGATGGAGGAGCAGCTCCTGATGCTGAGGCAGAGCAGATGCCTCCTCCTCAGCCTCAGCAGTATTGGCAGCCTGGTCCAGGCTACTTTGACCCATACTTCCAAAATATGCAGCAAGGGCTTCAGACCCACATTGATACCCGCTTTCAGGGAATGATGACACATATGGATCAACGCCTGGATGACATGCAATCGCGTTTTGACAGTAACTGGGATGCACTCAACTCTGAGTATTCTGAATTTCGCGATCACATTCAAACTAATGTCACTGATCCTATCATGACCAGACTGAACAATATACAGCAGAGTTTTCAGGATAACATGGGAGCTCTGTCTAGTCAATTTGACAACCTCTCTACTAATGACAGCATGCATGAGATCAGTTAGAGGCAGCAGCAACTCCAACAAGACTTTGGACAGTTCTCCTCTCTTTTTGATACCTTCAGCACTCACTATTATAACATGCATCCTCCACCAAGTGATCGGTGAAGACTCTCTTTTGTGGCAATTGATGCCAAAGGGGGAGAGAAGTGAAGACAGAGAAGAGAAGTTATCTTATGGAGTTGTGCTTATGTGGACATTGAGACCGTGCATGTGCATGTTTACCATCTTATGACGCATGCATTATTTTATGTCTTATGCACTTGGTACTGGTTACTATTTGAACTTTGAACTTTATGTCTTATTGAAAGTTGCCTAGAGGGGGGGGTGAATAGGCAAGTTAAAACTTTTTTTTAACAAAAACTAGAAGCAAACTGGGTAAAACTGAATTGATCTCAAAATCCACCCAATTAACTTTGGAAATGAGATGTTCTAAATGATCCACGGTGTTTAAAGTAGTAGATCTAAGAAGGGCACTTCTCAAAATCCACACACCAAAAAGATATGAACAAATCTTCTACGGAATGGTGAGAGAACGAAGAACACAAACAAACACAATGAGCAAGAACACAAGAGACACAAGATTTATCCCAAGGTTCGGTCACACCACCAAGGTGCCCTACTTCCTCGTTGAGGCGCCCACAAAGAGCCGGGTCTCTTTCAACCCTAATCCTCCCTTTGCCGACCACAAAGGTCAAGCCCACACACTAATCTTTGCTCAAACGAGCGGGTAATACAAACTTTCTTGTGGTCTTCCACAAGATTTGGAGACTCACAAGAGACACCTAGTCGTCTAGGAGCTAGAAGCTCCAAGAGTAATGAATCCACAAAGAACTCGATGTAGTACCAAAGCTCGAATGAAGAAGAGCGAGAGAGATTTAGAGATGAAGCACAAAAAAATCGCAGCTCTCAAGCTCACTCAAAGATTTCTCTCCAAAGATTTGAAATGGGAGAGGCATGAGATGTGTGAGAGAGAGTGGGAGGTGTTTCTCAAGTTGGAAATGGAGTTCAAATCGTGCTCTTTGCTATGGGGAGAGAGGTAGGAGGGAGTATATATAGGTGGAGCTCAAAACTAGCCGTTTGGGCAAATTTTTCTTCCCGAGACCGATTGAACCACCCCCTAGGGCGGTTGAACCGCCCCTGGCAGGCCTGGCAGCCTGTCTGCCAGTCTGACTGGCAGACTGACGCGCAGACTGACCTGCAGACTGGTCAAGTTGACCAACACCGGTTGAATCGCCCAGGTGGGGCGGTTGAACCGCCCCTGACAGCTCCTGGCGACCTGTTTGCCAGTCTGACTGGCAGACTGCAGATCAGAGGTCAGAGGGGTCAGAGACCAGCTGAACTGCCCCTCAGGACTAGTTCAACCGGTCTTGACCAGAGAGTTTGGGAGAGAAAACCCCAGCTCAACTGCCAGAGGCAAGTTCAGCTGGTGTATGGTCAAAGAGGTTCACAGCTGAAGTTGAGTTCAGCTGAAGTTGAGAAAGCTCAACTCAGCTGAAGTTCAGCCCAGCTGAAAAGCTCAGCTGCAGCTGAAGAAGCTCAACTCAGCTGAAGTTCAGCTCAGCTGAAAAGCTCAGCTGCAGCTGAAGAAGCTCAACTGCTTTTCAGCAAGAACACTCTAGGTTCCTCAAACCTAACCATGGTCAACCATAGAATGTTAAAGAGATTTTTGCTTTTCAAAAATAGCTTTTGAATATAGAGGTTTGAGCTTTGGCAAACACCAACCTTCTTTTTGGATCCCCCTTTATAGTACGACGATTCCTATACTCAAGTTAAACAAAATATAATTAAGTAAACTCCTTGAGTAATTGGCGTCTCATGTGTGATTTCTCCATGGCGTTGCTTCATAAGGATCACAAACATCTTTATATCACCTTTTGAAGCAAACACAAATCAAACCCTATGACTTGTACCATATCACCATGTATGAGTTCAAATCATGGCTTCAAGTCACCTTACTGATGCATCAACATGTCATAACTCTTCATAGCTGATTAGTTCATCGACTTAGTGCAAGTACTCTCTTCTTCACCTTAGCCATGGTATCTCGATCCACAAGCCGTCGCTTGGCCTTCACCTTCGCTTAGTTCCTCGAAGCCATTTCCTTGCTATCTTCACCCTATCAAGCCATTCTTGAGTCACATCATATTGAACATCCATTGAGAGAATCATTTCTTCAATATTGTGAACCTTGCTTGAATGTATTCTAGATATAACTGTTAAGATTAATCAAGCTCTAGTTTGATTCTCATAGAAGCATATATGGACTGATAGTAATATGGTCAAGCCAATTCACGATTCCTCATATCTTATTCACTTTGGCTTGACCAATCCTCTTAATCACTTCATCCTCTATTTTGATCATATGTATGTAGTGATTTCTCAGGTCTTGTCTATATATTCAAACCAATATAGAGATCATATTATATCCATTTGCATTGTCTCATTGGTTATTTGACCTTGTGTTGAACCTTTGTTTACTGATCATTATACACTATTCAAGTATGTTCATCATACTGAATTTCCTGTTCAACACTTAGCAAACTCGTTAGACCTTTAAATGTGTTGTTATCCAAATCACCAAAACTCACAAAAGGGATGAATGCACTTTCACTTATGTCTGTGGACAATTATGTGTAATATTATGTGGGTTGAACTATGTTTAGTTCAGATTACTCTGTGAATGGTTAATCGAGGAGTGATTATAATTGTTGCGCTTACTTTACATATTATCTCTTGTACGCCTCGATAACCATGGCTATAGGAAGGTCTCCATTAAAACTCCGATTAATTATGTGTGTTATATCTTTAGCTTGAAATAATCCTGCACACACATAGGGGGAGTCTTTCTTACATTCTGAGTTTTAATTGGGATTTATCTATCTCTCGGACAGAACTTCAAATCAAGATAAGTCCTACGAAACTCATCTCTAAAATCCTTCTTATACCTAAGGTATGAGGGAGATTTGGAAAAAACAAAACTTCTCTTGAAATAAATTTTGTAGTGTTGTCATCAATTACCAAAAAGGGGAAGATTGTGAATCATCTAGGCCCCTTGGTGATGTTTTGGTAATTAATGACAACTGCTTATGGGCTAACGATTCTTGGAGAAATAAGAATGCAGGGTTGGACCACAAAGAACAGGAAATCTTGGAGATTCATAAGCATTGGTTGTGGATGAACTGAAGGCAAAGGTATAACATAGGTTTTGTTTTTGCCGGTCTTGAGGAGTTTAGAGAAGATACTTGACCGGATTAGTAGGCTAGATAGTCGTACTATTAAGAGGGGTCAATGACTTTGATCTGTGTAAAACTTAGTGCCTCATAGAGCATCTAGTGGTTGCATTTGCATGAGGACTAACAGCGCTTCAAATTTCATAAGTTAAACATTCTTTGAAAAGCTTGTTTGAAAAATACAAAGTCTTGGATGCGTGGACCGTCCAGGTCTTGAGGGCGGACCGTCCGCGATCCACCAGTGGGGTCCGAAGTCTGCCCACTTCGGACACTTACTGTTCCTTTGCACTGCGGACCGTCCGGGCCTTGGGGCCGAACCGTCCGCAGTCCTGACCAGAGAAGTCTGCTTTCGGGACAGTCCCTGAATTATAGTGCGGACCGTCCGGATTTGATGGGCGGACAGTCCGCAGGTGCCAAATATGGTTTGGGCAGGGACTGTGTGATTTTTGGGTTTTGTACTACGGACTGTCCGGAGGATAAGTCCGGACAGTACTGTCTCCAGGTCTCGGACCGTCCGACCTTGTAGGCGGACGGTCCGCCTGTGTTAACCGCTCTTGGTCAGAAGTCCGGGTGCTTCAAGTTGCGAGGTCGCGGACGGTCCGGCCATGGTGGGCGAACGGTCCGGACCTAACTTTTCTGACAGCTCTGACAATTTTTAAACGGGGAATATAGCCGTTATGTGTACGGCGGACCGTCCGACCCTAGGGCGCGGACCGTCTGCGTGTGCGCAGAACAGGTGCTTTTTGCTCATAACGGTTGGAATTTGGTGGGGGACTATAAATAGAAGGGTAGCTCGTGTGTGAGACCTCTCTTGGCTATTCCTTGCACACATTGAGTTCATTTGTGATCCTCTAACTCACTCTCTCACACTCTTTGCTTGAGATTGCATTCTAGTGAGAGATTGAGTGTTCCTAGTGCATTTGCATCCATCGGTGATTCTTGAGGCACTAGGCGGTACACCAAGCAAGCGTTATCGGCTTGTTACTCTTGGAGGTTGCCGCCTCCTAGACGGCTCGTGTGATTGTCTCCGTCGAGCTCTCCAAGAAGATTGTGGAGAAGCCGCGGTGTTGATTGTGAGGGGTTCGCGCCTACCTCGCCGGAGCGGCAAAGGTGACATTAGTGGAATCGAGGTATTGAGTGATTTCTTGTCCACTTGGCTCAAAGATCAAGCCGTGCCTTGATAGAGGAGCAAGTGAGAGCTTGAAGTCCACCTCAACGTGGATTAAGGGTGATCCGCAAATCACCGATACCACGGGATAAAATTCGGTGTCTTTACTTTCTTGCATTACTTATTGTCGTGCAAGTGATTAGTGTTTTGTATATTGTTCTTCAAGTATTCAATCACCTTAGTTGATTCTTATATATTGTTTACTTGTTATCACTAGAGAATTTATTCCTCTTATTATATTAATTAAATTTCCCTAGTGTTTTTTATTTTAGTCAAAACCGTCTATTCACCCCCCCTCTAGCCGGTGTCCTAGATCCTACAAGCGCGCCACCCTCGTCTACTGCGACAACGTCAGCGCGGTCTACCTCTCCACCAACCTCGTGCAGCATCAGCGCACGAAGCATGTGGAGATCGATCTGCACTTCGTCCGCGAGCGTGTCGCTGCCGGTGACGTTCGGGTTCTCAGCGTCCCCACCACGCTGCAGTTTGTCGACATCTTCACCAAGGGATTACCGTCAAGTGTATTTTTAGACTTTCGATCCAGTCTCAACATCTTGTACAGGATAGAGTTGTGACTGCGGGGGGTAGAATACCCGTTTAGGGTTTGGGGTCTTCCCCGTGTAATGACCATCTCACCCCTCTATAATGGGCCTGACCCAGTTTACTCAGCCTATTAATATATCACCCAACCCCTGTTCGGGTTATGGGTTCACATTCCAATAGTTTTGAGTTCAATGCATGGAATTCATATTTGGTGGTGGTGTTTTGGAACTTCAAAATTTTGAAGCCGTCCACATTGTGCTTGTTTATCTACTAGATGCCTGCCTGCTCTATTTCTTACTCTTCAGTCTTGACTGATGGCCTACTGCCTGAGTGCAGATTCAATGTGATACTTAGATTCTACTGATGTATTAACATGTTCATTGTAAACAAATTTCTTGCTGAGTGACTTGTTAAACATTTGACCTCTTCAAGACCATGTGTCTTTGACATAATATATTGCGAAACATTCTTCAGTTGTGTGCTGTTATCGGTTTACATGTGTACAAATCAATTTTCATGATTACCCTCGTTGGTAGAGCTTAGAATTTGAATAGCTCCATGCCCATCGACATAACTCCGCTAATGGTCCCGGCGTCCACTACACTGCTCAGTCGCTCCACCCTTGTACCCCACCACCAGTGCACGCTAGCTCAGGAATGATTACCCTCGCTTGGAAGATTGCAGGCTTGCAGCAGCCGGCAGTTCACTAGAACATTAGTTAGGCATGGTTTGGATCTAAGGAAATAAAAGTTAGCTGTTACTCCTCTGTCCTGAATTGTAAATCGTTCTTTCTAAAAGAGTCAAAGCATCTCGAATTTGACGAAGTTTATACAATAAAACAATAATATTTGTAATATCAAATAAGTATTATCAGAGTTTGTTTACCTGGTGCAACCATCACAAGAAAATTCTGAAATAAAAGAAATGGAATGCTTTGTTTAACATTGCCTTCCTCTATCCTTGATTTCTTCAGGGCAGAGATAAAAATGATGGTTCCAGCATATGTCAGCAGTAAAATGGCAATAGATTATGAAAGGTAGCATTAAGATGGCAATAGAAACCGAATAAGCCAGAATATGCCAGGAGTAAGATGGCAATTGAGACTGAATAAATTGACGGCAAAATAAAATCTGCTACGCCACAGAAGAATGTGGTTTCATCCCACAATGTTCCAGAAAGAGCAAAACCAAGTCTTTCTTTCATGATTTCATTTAACATACCTTACAAAACAACAAACCTTTGACTTGACAGTATATGCTTCAACTGAACCAACAAATCTTAAGGTACAAACTTTTCCTAAAGATAACCTGAGTATTACAATCTATCTATTTTGTGCAACTGCGAAAGGCTGAGAGCCTGTGTCAGTGAAATGTGTTACATTAGATTAGCCAACAGAGACAAGATAGACACACCCCTTTCTGTTTATTTTCCTCTGTTAGATCTTGAAAATCTACTAGATCTGTGAACCTTCAGCTTAATTGACGGCACCTTTCTAGACAATGCTTGCCAGATCATCTGGACTGCATCATCCTTCTGTGATGGATACTGATACTCAAAATGTTTATCCACCTCTTTGAGCTTATCCCACATCTTTGTCCATTGTTGCTTGCTTACACCACTGAGCAGTCTCATCAGGTAACCTTTCTTAACAGCATCAGACGAACGGACAAAGATGGAGAATTTTGAATAATCCAACACATCCTCATAAGGTAGCTCAATGTCGTCACTGATGATAACAGGGACACAGTGGGTAACTATCGCATCAAACAGACGATTGGAAGAAGGGGTGTCCCCAGCAATATTTAGGCAAAATTTTGATGAGTGCATTCCTTGGCTAGCTTTGCTGGCCCCATGGTCCTGGACACTTCCAAAGGAAAAGTAAACATCCTTTTCTTCTTTGAGCATATAATATAGCTCCTGTCGAATGCTCCCTCCCTGGGTATGGATGATGCAACATATTAAATTACAAAACGCCAATTGTCACTAAACGACAGAATCACTTAAATCTGTAGCAGGACAGTTCTTAAGTAAGAAAATAACAACTAGCTGGCAGCAATTAAAATAGGTTCACACAATCGTTTTTGGCATAATAGTTCATACGTGGTACCATTTGTTAGTGTTACCACCACAAAGGGTTGAAACAGGGGGAAGATGTTAATTATCAATTAATCTCTGGAACACAAACCAAGTGTCTTTCTGACGAAGATAGAAGACTGAGAAAGCCTGTGTAAACCTCTGTGAAGATTATCAAATTACATAAAATTCATCCAGAGGTTCAAGCGTTTAAAACAAGGTGATAGATGCAGATTAATCAAGAAAGGGCCTTATGCATAGTTTAAGCACCTATTACCTACATAAGATTCTAAAAGCACAAACACCACAACATATATCTATTTTAGTTGACAAAAAAAAATTTGTTGTATGGCTACATAATAAGTTTACTTTACTAGTAACTACTATCAGCGCACGTTAGCAAAAATTATGGCGCTTTCTAACAGTTGTAACCTGTGCTATCAAAACTCATCAACATTTGAACTCACAATTACATCAGGACTCAAGAACTTCAAAGAAATAGAACGACTATGTACTAACTACGATGAAAAAAATCAAGGTTTTTGTATATCTATTTAGCATACCAGATCAATGTGGACAGTTCCTTTTGGCAACAAGGAATCATGATCCATGTAAGCTAATTTCACAAAATTCCAAATTATGCTACTAATTTATATTTGACAAAGCTGATTTCACTGAGTTCTAGATTTATGCTACTCATATTGTGTAGCTTGCTGGTTCCTGATTTATATCCGACAAGTTTTGCTACAAAAAATGAGTCTTTATTGCAAAAGACAACTTTTTCGGTGGTACATACTAGATTACTACTAGTGGAATGTTCAACGCTTGACAGTTTGATATTGGTTAACTCATAGAGCGTTCAATGCTTAACAGCTTCAGAAAGATTAACTCACAGAACCAACTAGTAGAATGTTCAATGCTTCAGGGCTTCATACCAATGACATAACTCACAGAACCAGCAAAATTAGTTGCAAAATTCAGCGAGCCAAATTACCTCCTTCCTGTAAATTGCTCCCCGGAAGTATAACAGGGTCGGCCGGTCATCGAACCCGGCCGAGTCATTGGCGTACGTCTTAGCCATGTGCTTGTAGGGAGCAATGACATCCTTCTCCAAGCTAGCTACCCTCGGAGGGTACCTCCCGAAGTCTGACAGCACGAACACGGCGGGGTGCAGCACCGCCCGGGCGTGCAGCAAGCTGTTGGGGTGGTGCGCGACGATGACGTGGTCGGCGCCACCGAACCTCCTCCACTCCGGCCGCGCCGCGAGGTACCGCACCAGCTTCTCCTGGAGGGCCCTGTCCCTGCTGACCTTCTCGGGCGGCACGGGCCGGTAGTGGCGGTTGTAGCTGAGGGACGCGAAGAAGGGGACGAAGACGAGGTCGGCATCGCGGGAATCGGAGACCCGCACTGCGGAGTGACGGCCGCAGGGGGGCGAAGAGGAGGAAGAGGATGAGAGGAGGTCGAGCGTGAGCCAGTACTCCACGCTGTGCTGCTGGTTGAGCCCCCCGGGGTAGCGCGGCGGCGGGGAGGCGGCGGTGACGTCTGGCCAGACGGAGTCAGGGGACGGCGGCGACCAGCCGAGGAGGCCGAAGTGGAACTCGGGCGGCATGTCGTACATGAAGACCCTGACGGCGTCGCGGGGGTCGCATCTGACGACACCAGCGGCCGGGATGGCGCCGGAGGTGGAGCTGGATGCTGAGGCAGAGGAGGGGTCATCGGGGCGGCCGTTCTCGTCGAGAAAGGAGAGCTCCTTGCCGGCGGTGGCGTTGGAGTAAGAAGAAGCGGTCACGGCCGCGGGGACGGCCGTGGGGAAGGCGTGGGGCGGGACGGGGAGGTCGGTGTCGGCGGGCCGCCAGCGCGCACCGGCGGCGGCGAAGAGGAAGATGGTGGAAGCGACGAGGACGGTGGCCGCGGCGAGCGGGAGGAGGGTGCGGCCGCGGGGCGCCATGGGGCAGCGCGAGTCATGTCTGGACTGGAGGCGGCGACGGAGGGGGGAGCATGGCCGGGTGAGGTTGCGTGCCGTGCCGGATGGATCGATCTAGGAAGGGGAGAGGAGAGGACGCGTGAACAGCTTCTAGCCTTTTCGAATTCCGCACCAAACTCGTCAAAATGTAAAAAAAAAATCATTCTGGATTGTTTTTATTAGGTAAATCGTACTGAATTGGTTGATTGGCCCACACAACGTAATGGTTTGGGCCGTCCGTAATGGACAAGGAAGGCCCAAACATCGAAAGTATTTTTAATTTCCCGCCTGCTTTGCAAAAATAAATGGGCAGATGAAAGAGCCTCTACATCTATTTTGTAATATATAAAATATGTAAATAAAGTTTTTATCTCTATCTAAGTTGTACTAATTATTGGGAAATTAAGTTGACGATCTATATTATAAAGCTATAGAAGAAAGTTATTGAACATCACCTCAAAGGAATAGCGAGGATCTCTTTGAACCAGATTGATTTCATACCTAAACGATCAACCATGAAAGTCAACTTTCATAAGACAAGTGGTATACCAGTATAGAGAACAAAAGAATGATCTACACATGTTTTTCATTTATTTGAACATGGCTTATGATAAAGTACCAAGAAATGTTATGAAATGGACTTTGGACAAACATAAATTTTAATGAAATACATTGGCCTCATTAGAGTATCTCCAATAAAGCCTTTAATCATTGTGTTGTTTTAAAAATAGTGGGTTCAACTCATAAAAACAGCTACAACAATGTTTTATAATTTTTTTAACAAAAAAATATAGGTTAGACAATGATGTGATCCAAATATACTACACCCTAGATTAGTGTCATATTTTTCTACAATATCCTCAACCTTTTATTTCCTAATAATATACTTTATTTTCTAAAATACATGGTATATGGCTTAACTGGTAGAGTTCGATTTGTTTTTAGTACCTAAACACATTATGTTGTAGTATTTTAATTTTCGGAGCACTATTTTGAGGCACCTTAATGAAGATACTCTTAAGTACCAATGTTGTGACTAGTGTTCGAACAAGTAATATGGACATATACAACTTCACAATTAGGACAAGACTACATCAAAGATCAACTTTAAGCACTTATCTTTCCGCGTTTGTGATGGATAAGGTCACAGGGGACGTACAGGGGAAATCCCTTGGTGTATACCTTTTGTGGACGATGTAATGGTAGTTGTTAAAAGTCGTACAATAGTAAATAGGGAAATCGAGTTATGGTGGAAGACTACGATTTAAAGATTTTGTACTCAGTAGAGCTAAAACGAAATATATGCGGCACTGCATATGAGAAAAGAGATGTTACTTTGGAAGGTCAAGTATTATCTCGAAAGGACACCTTTAGGTATTTAGCATCAATGCTACAGATAAACGGAGATTTTGATGAAGATGTTAACGACAGAACCAAAACAGTGTAGACAAAGTGACATCTAAGTATCTAGCATTTTGTATGACAAGAAGGTAACACAAAAGTTTAAAAGGCAAGTTTTATAGAACTTCGATTATACTACTATGTTGTATGGTGTAGAATACTGGCCTATAAAAGATGAAATGTTCAAGAGATAAATGCTGTGAAAATACGTATGTTATGTTGAATTTGAGGTCATACAAGAAGCGGACGAGTCCAGAACGATGATACATGTGATTGGCTATAAGTAGCACTAATTGAAAAAAATATATATTATTTAACATTGGTTGAATTGATTTGGACATATCCAACAGAGCGAGTTTACATAGTGGAATTCTCATGTGTGTGATAGCAAAAAGATATAGGCGTAGATATAGATATAGACGTAGATGCAGATATTAAACTTAGATGTAAAAGCGAGGCGTCGGCATCTCAGACTCATGCACTAGCTGCTGCATGTTCATTACAGTGGCATGGCATGCATCGGCATTCCAGATCTAGTTTCACGCTCTGAAGAACCAGTCCCCAGCCGTGCCATTTGCATCCCAAGCAGTCAGCCAGTCGAAATATCTCTCAACTGAATCCATCTATTGTTAGCCATCGGATCTCCTCCTATATATCTAGGAGCTTGCGTACGATCCATCTCGATCTCCACTCCACTCCACCTCCGTCCCTCTCCATTATTCCATCCCGGCGGCGGCGGCGTGCGTGTGAGTCACTGATCAGTATCCCCGGCCGTCCTCCTTCCCTTGTCCGATCCGCCGCGCAGCAGACGGCGCACGGCATGGCCAGCAGGAACAAGGTGGCGGCGCTGCTCCTCTGCTTCCTGTTCCTGGCCGCGGTCGTCGCCTCCGCCGCCGAGGTGTGTGTATATTATATATGCATGCTGCACTGGTTGTGAGTTGCAAGCGTTGGCGACGATGCATCGTTTTATGATTTTATTTTATCTCTCTGCTTGCATGTTGCATGGTTCTGCTCTCCCGCCGACCTCCATTCCCAATGCAATCAACAACTACGAACGAAGATGATCGCCGGCAGTGGGATCGGCGACGGCGAAGGTGAAGAGCTGGACAAGGGCGGCGGCGGCCACAAGCACGAGGTAAACGATACAGTCTGATGAGCTGACGACTGGATCGGATCGGATCGGATCGGAGGACGAGCACGAGAGATGGATGAGAACCTGGGGAAATGATGAGCTGACACGCGTCTGCTGTTGTGCAGGGCTACAAGAACAAGGATGGCAAGGGAAACCTGAAGCCCTCTCGTAAGTCGTTCTTCGGCTTTCAGCTTTGTTCAGTTTTTCTTCTTCTTCTTCGCTGCAATCGGCCGAAACACGGGCATCGCGCTAGCTCGGCATTTTCGCTTGCGGTCATCGTTGACACGTGTCGTCTTGTCGTCTGCCGCTGCAGAGTGCGGCGGGGAGTGCCGGCGGCGGTGCTCCAAGACGCACCACAAGAAGCCGTGCCTCTTCTTCTGCAACAAGTGCTGCGCCAAGTGCCTGTGCGTGCCGCCGGGCACCTACGGCAACAAGGAGACCTGCCCCTGCTACAACAACTGGAAGACCAAGAAAGGAGGGCCCAAGTGCCCGTGAGTCGTGGGAAGATGGCGGCCCAATACGCGGTTTTCCCGGCGGCTACGCGGGCGGGCCGCCGGCCCAACGTAACCTACCACCGTAGTTGGAAGCGTTGTAGGTTAGGTTAGGAATAATAGCCTCTCTCTCTCTCTCTCTCTTTTTTTTTTGCCTTGTTTCGGTGTTTGTTTGGGCCGGGCCGGCGGCCGCTTCTCTGGTCTAAAAAATTCCCGAAAATATTAATATATTCATTGAATAAGAAGAAGGAGGAGGAGGGGGAAAAATCAGTGTGGCCTTTTCGCAGGAACGAGGGATGAGATGGGGTTCGGTGTCACTGACCTGTAGCAGCAGCAGTAGCAGCGCCCACCAGCACCAGGCACCAGCACGGCGGCCCGGCCGATTGGACGCGAACCAGAAACAGACACGACGGCGTGTCCATCGACCGATCTCCTCGCGCCAATGGCAGACACGCTGGCCCTGCCCACCAGGCCACCACCACCACCACCACCACCAATGGATCCAGAGCGATTTGACGGCCGCCGATCCGATCCTCAGCCTGTACCTGTACCTGTACCTGTACGTGCGCACAGCACACAAGTGGCGGCTGGCTGGCTGGAAAAGATCCCACCCACAGGAGAGCAGAGCTAGCAGAAGAAGAAGAGAAGCTAGGCAAGGCAACAGCTCCAAACTCCAACCAAGTTTGCGGCGCTGGGAGCCAATTCGCGCAGCTGGCCTGGCCGGAAAGGAAAGCGGAGAGGGCTTCAATTGCACTGCACTGCACGCGACTCCTCCTCCGACTCCGATCCCCGGCCCCTTCACATGCAGCAAGCTCACACATCCCATCCCATCCGTCCGTCCGTCCGTCGCAAACGGTCACGCGCGCCAGCCAGCCAACTCCATCACCCGGGCGGTGGTGTGCGTGCATACGCATTCATCAACCACTGTTGCCCACACACCAACACCCACAGGCCACATGAAAATGAATTGGAGCGAGCCAACGATTGGTAGGGGACCTCCGGGCCTACTAGTACGTACCGGGTCTTGGCATCCATCTATCTATCAGCCCCCACCTTCTTCTTCTTCTTCCTTCTGATAGCTAGAGTACGTAGCACTAGTAGCCAAGGTGAGATTTTTTTTTTTATACGCATGAGCATGACGATGAGCTACCTAAGCTGCAGAAGCTAAATGACTGATGGCATGCAACAGATAGTTTAAGGAATCGTTGCTGCAAGGAGTCAAGGAAGATAGATTTTCGATGGACTCTTCGTCTGTTTCTGGTGGAATATATGGTTGGAAAGAAAATAACAGAATTTTTCAAAGACTTCAAAGATCTGCTATCCAGGTTACACAATTGGTGAGAGATTAAATTGGGAGTTTTGAGTACATGTTAGACAGATGAGTTAGTGTATGTTTTAATCCTTTTTTGTTCCTCCGAGACTGTAATCCATTTCTCTTCTAATATATTGAAGAGTCAAGTCTTCTGCGCGCTTCCTTTAAAAAAAATACTGTACAGCACTGTGCGCATGATCAGTGGCCTGGAAATAAAACAGACATTCTGCTGGACAGAGGGGGGGAATGCATGCTTGCATGATTTGATATGACAAAAAAATAATACAGGTGGAGCCCTCTGCCTGCCTGCCTGACTGCATAATATCACACATTATCCGCCAGCTAGTACGTACGCGAGTAGGGCCTCTCCACCTCCTTATCTTTGCTCCTGCAACTCAAAGTGTACTCAAGGTGTACTTATATAAGTGTAGTACTATTAGGAGTTCTACTCTCGTGCCAAATTAACTTCGATCCTAGTAAACAAAAAAAAAAGTGCTGTAGGCTGTAGCTACCCCTCCAGGAACAGGAATGCATGCGTTTGCACTTGCTGCCTGCATTCAAGTAAGCTTACTACATTACGACTCCAATAATTATTGACCAATGGTGACCTGATGAATTGGAACACATGCATGAGCAATAAAGTGAAGGGATCGAACAGCTTTCAGCCGATCAGATCGACGTCCAGTCCAGTTGGAGACGAGTGCTTCTCTGTCCAACCTCGCTCGACTCGGAGTGGAATGCATGCGCGTCCGAAGAAACCTCTAGCTTCTCCCATGCCTCCGCCTGGTTTTCTTCTTTTGCTCTGTGCGCGGCGCCTGTGCTCCCTGCAGCGCAATTAAAATTCTCCGGATCGATCTCCGCGAATCTGACCGAATTTTGGATGCGCAGTTTCCGATTCTTTCCATTCATGTTTCCCTTTTGTCAAGACGTCGGTCGGTGTCAGTGAACGGCAAACTTTCTCGGCAAATCTCAGCAGATATTATTGTGTGAGTGTGTAGGTGTACATGTCAATCTACGTTCAGTCAAAGTAGTCGTCAATTCACAGATCCAATCCTGATGTCCACTAACGGGCCTACTATTGCTACAAATGCTGGTTAGTTAGTTGGCCATGCCGGTCTTTGACAGGTAATATACCCTAGCCATCAAATTGCCACCTTCAGTTGAGTGCTGCGTGCTGCGGTGCTGTTCGCTTGTGCGTGATAGCAAGACGCAACGAGAGAGCATATATATGGCCTTTTAGTCTTTTGTTACTTACGCCCTGTTTAGAACCTCTAAGACTAATAATTACCTATTTTATTGGATTCTAAACAGTCTCAACACGAGAATACCGTAGCTAGCTAATTGTTAGCTACCTAACAACTAACAATTAGTTTATTAATTAGTTCAACCCAACTAATAATTTATCAGCTAGCTAACTGTTAGTTGTAGAGGTTCTAAATAGGGCCTTAGCTGCTTAGTTGTTAGTGCAAATGGTCTAGCACCGCTAACAGAAATAACGACCAGCCTAGCAGCTAGTTCACCTGACACTGACAAGCTACAGCGGCGCGAGAGAGTGTGGAAGCGACGCTACTGTTTCGGTAGGTCCTCCCTCTCCGGACCGGAGACAGATCAGACCGCGCGCGAGCAACCAAGGACAGCCGGTCGCCACTGCTTTGAGAAGAAAAAGAAGGGCTGGTGGTTCTATCTTAACCCGTGTGAAGCGTGATCCTCTTCCTCTTCCTCTTCCTGCATCCCTATAAAGAAGTCCCACACACCATCCAACTTCAAGGCCAGCCGTGACTGCAATACATCATCTAGATCTCTCTTTTTCTTGGGCGGGCGCGCGTAATCGCGTATTCCAACAACATAAGTACGCTCTGATCTTCTTCCAGCTCGATCGCTGCGCCTGTAGATAAATTTATATATCTATCTATACACATCATGGGGCCACAGCAAGGCCGGCGGTCGAACGGCGCGGCCGCGCGGAGCAAGGAGGAGGAGGAGGTGGGGGGCGCGAAGAAGGTGGTGCGCTACCGCGAGTGCCAGCGCAACCACGCGGCGTCCCTGGGCGGGCACGCCGTGGACGGGTGCCGCGAGTTCATGGCGGCGGGCGCGGACGGCACGGCGGCGGCGCTCGCGTGCGCCGCCTGCGGGTGCCACCGCAGCTTCCACAGGCGCGAGGTGGAGCAGCAGCCCGCCGCCGACTGCTGCGACTGCTCCTCCACCACCTCCGGCGCCTGAAGTGAACTCATATATCTACGATGAATCGCCGGCGGCTGGCCACGCCGCTTGAGTGAGCTGCTAGCTAGCAGGTGGGTGCATGCATGGGGTGGGACCGACGATCATGGGGGCAGGGCAGGGCATTCATCAAACGGTGTGATTTGGCCGGTGTAGTCGATCGTAGGTGCATTATATTCATCAACCATTACCATATATATGAACCGGTGTTTTTTTTACTTCCTCCTCTGCAGCTCTCTGCTCTCTCTTTTTTTTCTTCTTTCTCTCCTCTCCATTTGTTCTTGGATATGGTTTTCAGTGAAGAATTCTGTACGTTGTGCGCGCGATGCATGTGACATAATCGTCCGTATATATGTATATATATGGTGCTTGTACGTGTCCCTGTGCTAGGCTGCTAGCCGTGTGTGTGTGTAAAGTCCAGCGCGCGGTTTACATGTTACTTTCCTGTACATATATATATATATATATATAAAATGGACATGAATCTCTCGCATATATATGCATACTCTTAAATTTATTTAATTTACTATACATGTGCTCTGTGTTGTCTTCTTGTTTATATAATTTGTGTTGATGAAATGATGACTGAGACGACGAACGACAATTAATGCATGGGATTTTGCTCTCTGGGGACGGGAGGTGGTGATTCTCCACGTACAGGCCTAGCTAGCTTTCTTTCTTCTCGCTACGCTTCCTTGCAAGTCTTCCTCTCCGATCCCTGCTACATGTACTGAAAGGAAAGGAGCTGGATCTGGATGGGATGGGATCTTTCTTCACTGGCTCTATTATACGGAGTAGTATATGTTGTCGTCATGCATGCTAGCTCAACCGATTTAGCCGGTCTGTTTAGCCTTAATTCGTATCGAATTCTACTGCTTTTACAATGTTTTTATCTCTATATATATATTACAGCTGGAGCAGTCTAAACAGTCGGCTCAGTCTAGATCGAATGTCAAGCTAGCTAGGACTCTTTATTTCCCCCCTTCATTCATTTCTCTCCCTTGATTGATGAACAGAACCCGGCCAGTTGTCAGTCCGCTGTTGGTGCTAGCTAGCTGTGCTGTTAACGACCCAACGTTGCTGTCAAAGCCAAACGTATCGACATTGCCGCCGTATCACCATGCATGTTCGCGTCCTTCTCACCGGCCCAGATGTGAGATGTTGCTGCCTGCCAGTGCCAGTGCCAAAAGTTCCACTACTAGTAAGCATTGTATTAGTTCTGATTGGTTCAGATCAAAGCAGGGCTGTTAATGGGCAGGCAGGTGGATTGGAGGATCTCTCTGGATCTCCGATGCGCAATTCCGCATAATGGATCCAGCCGGCCAGCGGCGGGCCATGTCCGATCCGCGCCGCCCGCACTGCTCCATCGGATGATTGCTATGATATGATGTGCATGCGCCATGCGCTCAGTAGTTGCCAACGCCGGCCAGCTAGCTAGCTTCACCTTCAGTGTGCTGGGCTGGACTGGGGACCGTCGTCCGCCGCTGGTGGTGCTGTCGTCGTCGTCCATGGCCCGTGGATGCATCTCTATCGACGCCGCCACACATCCAGCAGGTCTTGGAGCAGGGCGACGTACGTACTGTACTACGCACGCGTGCATGGCGGATCCATGGACCATTTGCTTTGCTCGCTTGCCCACAGGCCACACTGCACACATATCATATCGATCGTAGGTAGATGTAGATCCACTCGTGCGTGGAATTCGTGTGGGGGCACCGACGTTACACCCTTTCGGTCTGTACGTGTTGCTTGTTGCCGGACGGAGTCGCTCGCTAGTAGTCCTGTGTGGTGAGTACATGTTGTAGAGCAAAGCAGCAGCGGCAGCAGGCCAGCGTCATCTCTCTCTCTCTCTCTCTCTCTCTCTCTCTCTCTCTCTCTCTCTCTCTCTCTCTCTCTCTCTCTCTCTCTCTCTCTCTATCAGATGCATGTTCAGAGCATGCATGAAGAGAGTGAAACTGAAACAGAACATGGAATTTTGAGTCACATTCAGAAATTAAACGTTTTCCTGGGTTAAGTTCCTCTCACTAGGAAAAGAACATATCTATGGTGCATATAGAAGTTTGATGTTGTAATGCCCAAAAGTGTAAAATGGAAATAGAGATGAGCTCAATATTTTGTGACCTATATGTATCATCTCATGTGAACACTTCATTTAAAAGTAAGTAATTAATAAAAGATATGCCACTAAATCATGCATCATGCTGGACTTCATTTTGTGTGCATTTTGTGACAATATAAAAATAGTGTAAAAAGAAATGCATTACAATCCAAATTTAGAGATTTAACCCTAATTTGCAAATTGGAGTTTAGAGAAGAGAAAGAAAAATAGTTATACACAAAAATAAAGAAATATATATAAAAAATAGTTAAACCATCCATATTTTTGGGTCCAATTTGTACATTCAAAATGAATATAAGTTCACATTTAAAATTGGATTCAAATTTGAATTCTAGAAATTAAAAGAGAAGGAAAAGGAGAGAAGAAAATAAAGGAAAAAATAATAGCAGAACTCTTCACGTGGGCCGACTAACCCCACTTTCGGCCCAGTGACCAAATGCCTATGCGCGCGACCCAACTCAGGGAAAACGAGCGCCGACACCCAGGGCCCACGGGTCAGCCTATCTCACTTGCGCATGCGCCGCGTTTCTCTGGCAGTTGGGGCCATCCGTTCAGCTGCTCGCTTCCTCTGGTGTGTGGGGCCCAATCGGCAGCGCCCTTCTCCTTCAGATCCGCGCATGGCGCCACGAGCACCGTAGAAGTCGGGCGTCGTTGCCGACCGGCTACAGCTAGTTGGGGGGGGGGCTATAAACCAAGCGCCATGCCTTCCCCTAGTTCATCCGCTCGGGGTGTCGCACAGTTAACCAACGCCAGAGAAGGAGTGCGTTGGGAGAGAGAGAGAGCAGAGCGCAGCGATGAGGAGAGCAGTGAGGGTCGCCGCTTTGGGGACTTCTTCAACAACGCCATATGGGCTCGGGAATCAGGCCGGTGACCTTCGCGGGGTCGCCGTGGATTCGTCTGGGACCGCGACGGGTGAGTCCAAGAGCTAGGGCACCGCGAATTGCTCGCCGGACGTCTGGCGCCCTCACCAAATCACTGTTCGCCGTGGGCACTCGTCTTTGGGTCATCTCCCGCTCTGGTAAGTTCTTTTATTGGGTTCGTGGAGTCTGTAGCGTCGCATAGCCAGCTCAATTTAGGATGGTGCGGTGCCTAGGCCGTGATTCGAATTTCCCGACCATGGCGCTCCGTCGCGCTCGGGGTGCAGGGGCCACCGTGGTTTGGTTCCGTGGCGGGTGATGGACATCTAGCTGTCCATCCTTTTTGTTGTAATCGTGACACTGCGTACTACGTCGGGATTAGGGGATTTGAGCTCCGAGCGTGGAAGTCGGTGGAACTCCGGCAGGTCTCCGGCGGAGGGAGCAGTGCGGTCGCCGGTGTGGTCAGTGATAGGGATAGGAGGGAGACAGTGCTGTGGGCTGATCGGGTGCCGTCCGATCCAGATCATGCGGATGCGATTAGATCACGCGCAACGCTTCAGCTGGGAGTCGCGTGGGCCGTTGGATGTATTGTGGACGCCTTAGATTCGTCGTGGCGCGTTCCTCTTCGGGGGGGGATTAATCGGATCCCTTGATCCGAGGGCGTGTGGCCCGGATTGAATCGTGGCGTGGTCATGTGTGGGCCGCTGATCCATGATCCTAGGGCCGCAGTTGATCGCTGTTTCTTAAAAGCGCTGGTGTAATCCACACCGTTGGATGATGATCCCATGGCCAGGATTCTAGGATACCCCTTCACAGTGCGCTTCTTTCAAAAGAGACCCCGAGAAAGTGACAAAAGAACCCGCAGTCCTGTGCTGCTATGCGTTGAGTCTAGGAAATCTCGCGAGATAGCCCCTATGCTTCTGTTTATTTAGAGCACAGTCCAGACAATAGTAAAATCTGAGAAATTCATTTCTAAAATGATTTTTAATATAAAAATAAGTGCTATAGTTTGTTTAAATCCTAGAAAATTCATATGATGTCCAAATTAGTTCATTCCAATTTCAATAAGTCTATAATATGATTGTTTATCACATAGTACCTCTGTTTTGACATGAAAGTCACAATAAAATTTATATTCTTTTTAATCTTATACAAAACACATAGAATCTTTAGAAATTCATAACTTGAAATATATAACTCCAAATTGATTCATTCCAGTGGCATTTATTTTGTTTAAATATTGTTTACCACCTGGTATCTTTGTCTAACCATGAAACTTGATTTAAAATTATCCACATGAATAACTCTATTCTAGGCATTAAATAACTTCAGAAAATCATAACTTAATAACCCTAACTCCGATCGTAGTAGTTTTTGAGCCCACAATCTCGTATGACATGTAGATTATTATTATTCAGTTTGTTCTTTTGTTTGGTGTGATGTTAATTTTATCTATACCATGTTTGTTTGTATTGCTACGACTAGCGCGAGGACATGTGTCACCTAAAAAGCAAAATTGGTACCTAGAATCTTAAGTGCCAGGCAAGTTGTGCCCTTGATCACTTACTTTTCCCAGCCATGTTCTTATTAATTTTGATGATCTGCATAGGTTAATTTTGATGGGATCCTTTATGTTACCCCAGTTTTGATTACCTCTATACCTTGTTCACCCCTGAAATATTTTTGGGTAGTACTTGCTATTGCTTTATGTGGATTGGGTATGGAGACACGCTACTCATGATTATCCTGTTATCATCTTGTTATTATTACTGTTCATGTTAAGATCATTAAATTAATGGGAACATGGAGCGACCACCCGGGAAAACAGTGCTACCACAAGGGTTTAATGGGACGCCCTTGGCTGATTAACTAGGAAAGCTAGTGGAGGTCTTCCTTACCCGAAAGGGGCAAGGGCAGTAGGGGAGTGGTCAGGGTAGGGAGGTCATTGGTTGATTTTGCTGCGATGGCGGTCAGGCAAGAACCCTGCACTGGAGCTTCCTATAAACTGTAGCGGGATTTCTGAAGCTAGTGGAACTTTGTAAAGGCCTCGTAGTGTTACCCTGCCTCGCCTCCTCGGTAGAGGTGTATGGGATTGGCCATCTCTTGGCAGATGGGTAACATGACTTGTGGGTAAAGATGCGCAACCTCTGCAGAGTGTAAAACTAGTATACTAGCCGTGCTCACGGTCATGAGCGGCTCGGACCCTCACATGATTAATTATGGAACTTAAATTTAATTTGACATTTGCATCGCATTTGGGATTATTTTACTACTATTGTTCTTTATTATTATTAAGGTTTGGTATTTACTTACACTTAGTAATTGCTAATAAAATTTTGACCAACTTATAAAAGCAATGCTCAGCTTTAGCCTTTACTTCCTTGATCAGCCTTACACTTCATGAACTCCCACCTTTGGTGAGTTCATGCCACATTATTCCCCATGACTTGTTGAGCTATGAACGTATGTGAGCTCACTCTTGCTGTCTCACACCCCCCACATGAGAAGAACAGGTGGTCGAAGAGGAGCCGCCTAACACTGAGGCATTCGACTTGATCTAGGTGGCGTTTCTCAGTCGACATTGGTGCCAACGATCCTTAGTTCGTTTTATATTTATCTTTATTTTGTAATAAGTCTTCCGCTATGTAATAGGTACTCTGATGTTTTGTGACATTTATCTCTATACACTCTGTTATTATATATGTTGTCTTCTTGGCGCATGTATGAGATGCACCCGGCTTTGTTCCTTAAAACCGGGTGTTACAGAAGTGGTATCAGAGGAATGTTGACTGTAGGACGAAACCTAGATAGAAATGGACAAAACCCTTACCTACTTATCTTATTCTGATTCGTTCTACACTTACCTTACTCTGATTCTTTCTACACTCATCTTGATTCTGTCTCACCTTCTACTGTTTTACTCTGATCATTCTTACCTTTTCTACTCTTAGACAAGAAGGATTTCACACCTTGGAATCCCTACCCCTATGACATTATTAAGAGATAGGAAGCCTAAGACAAAATTAAAACTATTTTCTCTATTAAAGATGTTGGTTGATTGTTCTGATGATCAATGCCTGATTTGCTTCTTTGATTGATTGAGATATTATATATGGACATCTTAGCATGTGCCAGCATAAGGTAATAAATTAGCTATGGTAGGTAAAACATTAATCTGCTTAGCTAATAAATCCCCCGCAGTAACATTTCTCGTAATTACTTGCCTTGTCTACAATTCTTCCTTTCTTACCCTGTGTTTCTAACCCAGATGGGCTACCCCTATAGTGTTAGAAGAGAGCACTATAGACGTGATCATTGGTATGTTATGGTTAAGAAAGGCAAAGGCAGTTTATACACTGTACTAAAGGAACCACAGAACTCCCCAGTCCCAAAGGAGAAAGATTTGAAGTTGAAGTTGCAGTAACTACCACCATCAGACTAGCGACATTCTTAGAAGATGAGAAGTTTGTGGGTGACAATATCTGTGCAATTAGAGATTTCCCGGATGTCTTTCTAGAGGAGTTACCAGGGATGCCACCAGATAGGGAAGTTGAGTTTGTTATTGATCTCTTACTTAGAACTGCCCCTATTTCTAAACAGCCATATAGGATGTCCTTAGATGAACTAAAGGAACTTAAGAAGCAGTTAACAGGGTTACAAGAGGCTGAGTACATTCGTTTGAATTCTTCACCTTGTGGAGTGCCGGTTCTATTTGTACAGAAGAAAGAAGGATCGCAAGTGATGTGCGTGGATTATAGGTCCCTTAATTATGTCACTGTGAAGAACAAGTATCCGTTACCCCGCATTGAGGATTTATTTAATCGGATGAGAGGTGCAAGGGTATTCTCTAAGAATGACCTCAAATCGGGTTACCATCAAATGAAGATTAGGCCATCGGATATTCCCAAGATGGATTTCTCAACCCGATATGGACTATATGAGTTTACCGTTATGTCATTTGGATTAACCAATGCACCGACTTATTTTATGAATTTGATGAATAAGGTGTTTATGGAATATTTGGACAGATTCGTCGTGGTGTTTTTCGATGATATTCTTATTTATTCTAAGAATGAAAGTGATCATGAACAACATCTAAGGTTGGTGCTACAGAAGTTGCGAGTTAATCAACTCTACGCCAAGTATAGCAAATGCGAGCTTTGGATTGGCAAGGTGCCATTTTTTTGGACATATCATTTCTAATGGAGGGATTTCAGTGGATCCTGCTAAAGTCAAGGAGATAGTGGTGTGGAGCATACCCACTATAGTTATGGAGATTCAGAGTTTCTTGGGACTTGCAGGATATTACCGGAGATTTATTAAAGGATTTTCTAAGATTGCTAAGATCATGACCTCGCTTCTGGAGAAGGGAAGAGAGTTTAAGTGAGACGAGAAGTGCCAAGTTAGCTTTGATCAATTAAAGAAGAGGTTGATGTCGCCACCAGTGTTGGTTATGCCAGACCTATAAAAGGGGTTTGACATTTATTGTGATGCATGTGGACAAGGATTGGGATGTGTACTTATGCAAGAAGGACATGTGATCGCTTACGCATCTCGTCAGTTGCGGAAACATGAATTGAACTACCCCACTCATGATTTAGAGCTGGCAGCAGTTGTGCATGCTCTTAAGACTTGGAGACATTACATCATGGGAACTAAGTGCCAAGTATACACGGATCATAAGAGTTTGAAGTACATATTCACTCAGAAGGATCTCAACCTTAGGCAACGCCGTTGGTTGGAGCTTATTAAGGATTATGATTTGGAGATTCACTATCACCCAGGCAAGGCAAATTTGGTTGCAGATGCCTTGAGTCGGAAGGAGCATGTTCATTCTGCTATTGTTGTTCAGCTACCCGATGAATTAGCAAAAGATTTTGAGAGGCACAACCTGGGGATTGTTACATATACGGAAGGAGTTACCATTGAACTGGAACCTACCTTGGAGCAGGAAATTCGTAAAGGTCAGATTGGTGATGCCAAAATTCAGGAGATCAAGGATCTGATAACAGAGGGTAGAGGCCCGGAATTCACAGAGGATGAGTAAGGCACGATATGGTTCAAGAATCGGATTTGTGTTCCTGATATCGATAGTCTTCGGGAAACCATATTGAAGGAGGCACATGATTCAGTTTATTCTATTCATCCTGGGAGTACTAAGATGTATCAGGATTTGAAGCAAAAATATTGGTGGTATGGATTGAAGAGAGATGTGGCTGCACATGTGGCTATGTGCGATGTGTGTCAAAGAGTTAAGGCTGAACACCAGAGGCCAGCCGGACTACTGCATCCACTGAAGATACCTGAGTGGAAGTGGGAAGAGATTGGTATGGATTTATTTACTGGATTGCCTCGCACCTCGAGAGGATATGATTCTATATGGGTGATTGTGGATAGACTGACCAACGTGGCTCATTTCATTCCGGTCAAGACTACTTATAAAGGTTCTCAATTAGCAGAGTTGTATATGGCTCGGATTGTGTGTTTACATGGAGTACCCAAGAAGATCGTGTCTGATCGAGGTTCACAGTTTAACTCAAGACTTTGGAGAAGTTTTCATGAGAATATGAATACGAAGTTGAACTTCAGTACAGCTTATCACCCTCAGACTGATGGACAGACTGAAAGGACTAATCAAGTATTGGAAGACATGTTGAGAGCTTGTGCCCTTCAGCATGGTAGTAGTTGGGATAAGAGTCTACCTTATGCTGAGTTCTCATATAATAATAGTTACCAGGCCAGTCTGAAGATGTCACCGTTCGAGACTCTATATGGCAGGAAAGGCAGGACTCCTCTATATTGGGATAAGACTAGAGGAAGACAGTACTTTGGACCTGAACTTATTCAAGAGGCAGAAGGACAAATCCGTATAATTCAGGAGAATTTGAGGGTAACTCATACCAGGCAAAAGAGCTACGCAGATAATAGAAGAAGACCACAGGAATTTGAGGAAGGTGATCATGTGTACCTCACAATGTCTCCACTTCGTGGAATGAGGAGTTTCAAAGTTAAGGGCAAATTGTCCCCTCGCTATATTGGACCACTCTGAGTTTTTAGGCAAATTGGAGAGATGGCCTATCAACTCGAGCTACCTGATAATCTATCTGATGTGCATAATGTATTTCACGTATCTCAACTTAAGAAGTGTCTCCGCGTTCCTGAGGAACAGTTACCAATGGAAGAGCTCAATGTTTAGGGTGATTTGACTTACACGGAGTATCCGATCAAGGTTCTTGACACTTTGACTCGAGTTACAAGAAATAAGGTGATAAAGATGTGCAAAGTGCAATGGAGTCACCATGGAGACGATGAAGCAACATGGAAAAGAGAAGAAGAGCTTCGTATAGATTTTCCCCATCTTTTCCCTAGTCCTTCCTAAATCTCGAGGACGAGATTCTTGTTAAGGGGGGTAGGATTTGTAATGCCCAAAAGTGTAAAATGGAAATAGAGATGAGCTCAATATTTTGTGACCTATATGTATCATCTCATGTGAACACTTCATTTAAAAGTAAGTAATTAATAAAAGATATGCCACTAAATCATGCATCATGCTGGACTTCATTTTGTGTGCATTTTGTGACAATATAAAAATAGTGTAAAAAGAAATGCATTACAATCCAAATTTAGAGATTTAACCCTAATTTGCAAATTGGAGTTTAGAGAAGAGAAAGAAAAACAGTTATACACAAAAATAAAGAAATATATATATATAAATAGTTAAACCATCCATATTTTTGGGTCCAATTTGTACATTCAAAATGAATATAAGTTCACATTTAAAATTGGATTCAAATTTGAATTCTAGAAATTAAAAGAGAAGGAAAAGGAGAGAAGAAAATAAAGGAAAAAAATAATAATAGAACTGTTCACGTGGGCCGACTAACCCCACTTTCGGCCCAGTGACCAAATGCCTGTGCGCGCGACCCAACTCAGGGAAAACGAGCGCCGACACCCAGGGCCCACGGGTCAGCCTATCTCACTTGCGCATGCGCCGCGTTTCTCTGGCAGTTGGGGCCATCCGTTCAGCTGCTCGCTTCCTCTGGTGTGTGGGGCCCAATCGGCAGCGCCCTTCTCCTTCACATCCACGCATGGCGCCACGAGCACCGTAGAAGTCGGGCGTCGTTGCCGACCGACTACAGCTAGTTAGGGGGGGCTATAAACCAAGCGCCATGCCTTCCCCTAGTTCATCCGCTCGGGGTGTCGCGCAGTTAACCAACGCCAGAGAAGGAGTGCGTTGGGAGAGAGAGAGCAGAGCGCAGCGATGAGGAGAGCAGTGAGGGCCGCCGCTTTGGGGACTTCTTCAACAACGCCATATGGGCTCGGGAATCAGGCCGGTGACCTTCGCGGGGTCGCCGTGGATTCGTCTGGGACCGCGACGGGTGAGTCCGAGAGCTGGGGCACCGTGAATTGCTCGCCGGACGTCTGGCGCCCTCACCAAATCACTGTTCGCCGTGGGCACTCGTCTTTGGGTCATCTCCCGCTCTGGTAAGTTCTTTATTGGGTTCGTGGAGTCTGTAGCGTCGCATAGCCAGCTCAATTTAGGATGGTGCGGTGCCTAGGCCGTGATTCGAATTTCCTGACCATGGCGCTCCGTCGCGCTCGGGGTGCAGGGGCCACCGTGGTTTGGTTCCATGGCGGGTGATGGACATCTAGCTGTCCATCCTTTTTGTTGTAATCGTGACACTGCGTAGTACGTCGGGATTAGGGGATTTGAGGTCCGAGCGTGGAAGTCGGTGGAACTCCGGTAGGTCTTCGGCGGAGGGAGCAGTGCGGTCGCCGGTGTGGTCAGTTATAGGGATAGGAGGGAGACAGTGCTGAGGGCTGATCGGGTGCCGTCCGATCCAGATCATGCGGATGCGATTAGATCACGCGCAACGCTTCAGCTGGGAGTCGCGTGGGCCGTTGGATGTATTGTGGACGCCTTAGATTCGTCGTGGCGCGTTCCTCTTCGGGGGGGGGGGGGGATTAATCGGATCCCTTGATCCGAGGGCGTGTGGCCCGGATTGAATCGTGGCGTGGTCATGTGTGGGCCGCTGATCCATGATCCTAGGGCCGCAGTTGATCACTGTTTCTTAAAAGCGCTGGTGTAATCCACACCGTTGGATGATGATCCCATGGCCAGGATTCTAGGATACCCCTTCGCAGTGGGCTTCTTTCAAAAGAGACCCCGAGAAAGTGACAAAAGAACCCGCAGTCCTGTGCTGCTATGCGTTGAGTCTAGGAAATCTCGCGAGATAGCCCCTATGCTTCTGTTTATTTAGAGCACAGTCCAGACAATAGTAAAATCTGAGAAATTCATTTCTAAAATGATTTTTAATATAAAAATAAGTGCTATAGTTTGTTTAAATCATAGAAAATTCATATGATGTCCAAATTAGTTCATTCCAATTTCAATAAGTCTATAATATGATTGTTTATCACTTAGTACCTCTGTTTTGACATGAAAGTCACAATAAAATTTATATTCTTTTTAATCTTATACAAAACACATAGAATCTTTAGAAATTCATAACTTGAAATATATAACTCCAAATTGATTCATTCCAGTGGCATTTATTTTGTTTAAATATTGTTTACCACCTGGTATCTTTGTCTAACCATGAAACTTGATTTAAAATTATCCACATGAATAACTCTATTCTAGGCATTAAATAACTTCAGAAAATCATAACTTAATAACCCTAACTCCGATCGTAGTAGTTTTTGAGCCCACAATCTCGTATGACGTGTAGATTATTATTATTCAGTTTGTTCTTTTGTTTGGTGTGATGTTAATTTTATCTATACCATGTTTGTTTGTATTGCTACGACTAGCGCGAGGACATGTGTCACCTGAAAAGCAAAATTGGTACCTAGAATCTCAAGTGCCAGGTAAGTTGTGCCCTTGATCACTTACTTTTCCCAACCATGTTCTTATTAATTTTAACGATCTGCATAGGTTAATTTTGATGGGATCCTTTATGTTACCCCAGTTTTGATTACCTCTATACCTTGTTCACCCCTGAAATATTTTTGGGTAGTACTTGCTATTGCTTTATGTGGATTGGGTATGGAGACACACTACTCATGATTATCCTGTTATCATCTTGTTATTATTACTGTTCATGTTAAGATCATTAAATTAATGGAAACATGGAGCGACCACCCGGGAAAACAGTGCTACCACAAGGGTTTAATGGGACGCCCTTGGCTGATTAACTAGGAAAGCTAGTGGAGGTCTTTCTTACCCGAAAGGGGCAAGGGCAGTAGGAGAGTGGTCAGTGTAGGGAGGTCCTTGGTTGATTTTGCTGCGATGGCGGTCAGGCAAGAACCCTGCACTGGAGCTTCCTATAAACTGTAGCGGGATTTCTGAAGCTAGTGGAACTTTGTAAAGGCCTCGTAGTGTTACCCTGTCTCGCCTCCTCGGTAGAGGTGTATGGGATTGGCTGTCTCTTGGCAGATGGGTAACATGACTTGTGGGTAAAGATGCGCAACCTCAGCAGAGTGTAAAACTAGTATACTAGCCGTGCTCACGGTCATGAGCGGCTCGGACCCTCACATGATTAATTATGGAACTTAAATTTAATTTGACATTTGCATCGCATTTGGGATTATTTTACTACTATTGTTCTTTATTATTATTAAGGTTTGGTATTTACTTACACTTAGTAATTGCTAATAAAATTTTGACCAACTTATAAAAGCAATGCTCAGCTTCAGCCTTTACTTCCTTGACCAGCCTTACACTTCATGAACTCCCACCTTTGGTGAGTTCATGCCACATTATTCCCCACGACTTATTGAGCTATGAACGTATGTGAGCTCACTCTTGCTGTCTCACACCCCCCCACAGGAGAAGAACAGGTGGTCGAAGAGGAGCCGCCTAACACTGAGGCATTCAACTTGATCTAGGTGGCGTTTCTCAGTCGACATTGGCGCCGACGATCCTTAGTTCGTTTTATATTTATCTTTATTTTGTAATAAGTCTTCCACTATGTAATAAGTACTCTGATGTTTTGTGACATTTATCTATATACACTCTGTTATTATATATGTTGTCTTCTTGGCGCATGTATGAGATGCACCCGACTTTGTTCCTTAAAACCGGGTGTTACAGATGTACATTGACATACATATTAAATCATTATCATAGATCTAAGATCTAACGTCTGTTGTTGCTAGTTATATTTTATAAATAACATCTTTTACCACTACGATCCACCGCTTCAGAAGATATTCTTTACAACATATAAAAGTAACTAAAGACGTTATATCTAAGATGAACAATGATGATAATTTAATATATATATATTTATATATATATATATTATGTGCATTATCACTTTTATGTTCGCTAGATATGTTCTGGTCTACCGGAGACTAGAACATATAAGAAAAGAAAATGAAGCAAGGTGAAGTAAAGGTACGAGGGCCAAACCAGCCCAGCCCAGCCCGGCGGCGGCCTGCTCCCCCCGCCTCCAGCGGCCCACCAGCCTCCTCTCTGTTTCAGTGGCGACCAACCTTCTCTAGTGAATCCATGCGTGATTGAAAATAAAAAAAAGGTTTATTAAGTTATTCCAAACCGAGTAATCATCAAGGGTGATGTGCTATACCCAGTGGTCTTTTTACTATTAGGAGTAGTTTAGAAACCCTATTTTATTAAGGGTTTTTTTTATTTTTCTAAAGAAAATTAGTTCATTTTCTATTGGAAAATTGGAAATCCTGTGGGAAAAGGATGTTGCCAAACTAGCCATTATGGCAGATATGCCGTTACAGTTCGTGCAGATTTATTAAGGGGGTGTTTGGTTGCCCCTGCTAAAGTTTAGCCCGGGTCACATCAAGCGTTTGACTTTCAAATAGGAGTATGAAATATAGACCCAACCAACTGGACTAGATTCGTCTCGTCTTTTAATCTTCGGCTGACAAATTTGTTTTATAATCCGACTACATTTAATACCCGAAACGGAGGTTCAAACATTCGATTGGACAGGGGCTAAACTTTAGTTTGGGGTAACCAAACGGGGCCTAAGTTATTCCAGAATGAGTAATCATCGCCCCTAGCTATAGGGTCATGTGATGAATACTAGCTAGTCCTTATCCTGAAAATAACTCGCACACATAGCTCACGTAGCTAACTGGCTATTCCGCTATACGTCATCTGGTGCTGGTGCTGCTTGTGGACGTCGCACAGGAATAACCGGTTCTCCATTATTGAGGACACAGCTGCTGCTGGGGCGGCTCGCGTGGAAGAAACGCCCGCCGTGTCGTCCCTGTCCCTGTCCCGCCAACACCGGCTAGTAGCTGCGGCACCACGTCGGAGATGGGTGCCAGCGGCGCCGTACTGCCGGACGTGTGGTCGAATGAAAAGAAAGGACGACGGATACTACCATCCTGCCTGCGCCGGCGGGGATGACGATGATGCGCTCTTCATGCAACCTTTGACTTTGAGAAACTTGGATACGTTGTCCATGCTACAGGGGATAGGCTGCTGGGCGCGCGTCGTAGCCGTAGCCGTAGCTATCGTCCTTGGCGAGCAGGCGGGGACTACTACTGGTGGTGACGCCACCGTCGTCGACGTGTCGTTTGGCGGCGGCGGCGGCGGCGCCGACAACGATGGCTGCTGCTGCAGCCGCTCGCTGCTGTTCCTCGACGACGACCTTCTTCTTGAGGTGGGTGTTCCAGTAGTTCTTGATGTCGTTGTCGGTGCGCTGGGGGAGATGCGACGCGATGGCCGCCCACCGGTTGCCCAGCAGGGAGTGGAGGTGGACGATGACGCGCTCCTCGCGCGGCGTGAAGTTGCCGCGCCGGATGCCCGGGCGGAGGTAGTTGGTCCAGCGGAGGCGGCAGCTCTTGCTGCAGCGCATGAGCCCCGTGCTCGCGGCCACGTGGCGCCACTTGGTGGGGCCGTGCTCGTGGATGTAGGAGACGAGGACGAGGTCCTCTTCCGGCATCCATGGTCCCTTCTTCATCGCCGCCGCCGTGGTCGTCGTGGTCGTCCCCGCCCTGTCGCACGCGCACCATGGCGGCCTGCTGCCCATCTTCCTCCTCCGATCCGATCGTCCCCCTGTTCCTTGAAGCTAGCGTGTGTGTGACGACGGTTATATATACACATGCTGACATGCATAGGAATAGGAACGAGAGATTAGCTTATGTTATTATTGACCATAATATCACTTCGATCTCTTAATTACCAACCAGATTGCTAGCAACTACCGCCGTGCAAAATTTTTAAGGCTACATGCTAGCTAGGGTTTATAGTCTTTTGAATAGCCATTCATGACAATTTATTCCATCGTGTGTGTACGGCTAGGATTATAGGAAAAGATATCATCTAACTAGTAACCAACCTAGCTGATACGGTTTATTCTTCACTCACACGGAGAAGCCACGAAATAACCATGAGTCCACGAGGATGCAGCGGTTTAGGGACTATTTGGTACAACTTTTTAGTGAAAGGATTTTTTGAGAATCTGAATACATGAATAATCTAGTTGTCACGAGAACTCATATATCGTGGTGGAGGAAGATGAATATATATGCACAACTTAGGGTTTATGAAACGACAAATTTCATTCGAACTGTCACACCCGACTTTAAGGAACAAAGCCAGGTGCATCTCATACATGCGCCAAGAAGACAACATATATAATAACAGAGTGTATAGAGATAAATGTCATAAAACATCAGAGTATTTATTACATAGCGGAAGACTTATTACAAAATAAAAGAATAAACATAAAACGAACTAAGGATCGTTGGCGCCAATGTCAACTGAGAAACGCCACCTAGATCAGATCATACTCCTCGCCTTGTGGCTCCTCCTGAACCACCTGCTCTTCTCCTGTGGGGGGTGTGAGACAGCAAGGGTGAGCTCACACATGATCATCGCGCAACACTACGAGGCCTTTACAAAGTTCCACTAGCTGCTCACCAGGATCCTCAGCAACGGGCTCTTCTACTCGCCACAATACAAACAAGCACAAGATATAGAGGAAATTAACATTACACCAAGCATGTAAACAAAATACACAGAAATATTCTACATAATAAAATAAAATCCTAGGAATAAGAATCATAATTTTTGGAGTTATAGAATTTAAGTTATAGATTTTCAAAGGTTTTATGTGTTTAAAATGGGATTAAGTGTGGGATTAATTTTCTGACTGTTGTCATGATAAAATAGAGACACTAAGTGATAGAGAATTAAATTACAAAAATTTAGAAAGTGGAATGGAGTGATTTGGACTACAAATGGATTTTCTATGAATTTATCAAGTTCTAGGGTATATTTATATATTAAAAATCCATTTTATAATTTAATTTTTCCGGTTAAATACCAATCTGGACTGGGCCTCAAAATCATAAAAAGTGCAGGGGCTCGGTACAAGTGTTTCTAAGACTCAGAATACTATGCAGTGGACGGCGGGTTTAAATCTAAATAGTCTAGGGGTTCAAGTGAAATTCTCACGGGTGAAGGGGTATCTTTTAATCCTGGCCGCTGGATCAGAATTGACTGATCACGATTAGATCTGCGGCCAACATGAGCTCGACAAACACCCTGGCCCCCGGATTCCCGATCTGCGCCCACGATTTTAAAATAGCATGACACTAACGCTGTCCGTCCGATCTCATCACAACGGCTCCGATCCAAACGCGCGAAGGGGTATCCCTACGATCTAATCTCGACCGTTGCCTAAGGATCCGACGGTCACGGACCCGTCTTCCCCATCCGAGCCAACGCACGGCAGTGCCGCCATTCCCACCCGGCGAACCAACGTCGGAGTAACACCGACCTACCCCGCCAGTAAGTAATTCGCGCTCAGAATCTCACAGAACCAAATTCGCTCATACCCGAGTTGACTGGTGCGGGTTTTATCTCGGGTTGCGGTCGCGGCGACCCAGTCGTCCACGGTTCGTGGCTATGGTTTAATCACGGCGGTGCCAAGCTGTCCGGCTCACTGGATGTCTAATTTCTACACGGCGATGGACTAGGGAGTGCGGGACGGACACGAGTAAGGTGCGGGTTGCTCACCGAATTCGCGTCGAGGTGGGTGCCGGTTTCCGCGCGGGTGGCGAAGAAGCACGTCGACGGCGAGGAATTAACGGTCCGCTGCAGGTGCTCCTTGCCAACGGATGGTTCCTACACGTGTGGCGGGGGCGTGTGGAGTAGCAGGCCAATTCGCTGTGGCCGATAATCCGACCAAGGCCCGATTCGACGGTGGCGGCGCAGCTCCGAGCTTGCGGCAGAACTTCCTTCTCCCAGAACCGGGTTTTCACTGGCGCCAGAGGGATTTAAGGGGTTAGGTTTGGCTCTCAGCGCGAGTTGCCCAGGTCTAAATACCCAAGGCAAAGCCGCAACGGCATCACCGAGATCATGGGCACGGCGAGGTCGGCCATGCGGGTCTTGCGCGAGGTTGTTCTGACCGCGCGTGGAAGCAGCTGACAAGCCGGCCCGCGTGACAGTGTAACAGAAGAGCGCACGGCGCAGAGGTGGTGTGGCTGAGCGGTGGGCCCCGCCCGTCGGTGTAATGGTGAATGAGCTGGGCTGCGCGAAGGTAACGTTAGGTGGGCCGAAATGGAGCGCCAAGGCCCAGGTAGGTTCTTTTCCCTTTTCTTTTTATTTTTCTTTCTTCTTTGCTTCCCTCTCAAATTCAAAACTTCATTTCAAACTTAAATTTAAATTTTTGTGGTAGATTTGTCCTCAGATTATGGTGCACAATTAAGGTACTAAGTGTGAAGATACATTCATATATATGTTTTAGGTAAGTTTTATGCTCTTCCTCTTAGAGTTTTATTTCCAAGTACCATGATTGAGTTTAGATTAGATTCCTTAATCTTCATCATTAATGTGTATTTATTAATTTTATTATTGAATGCACAAACAGAAAAAAAAAACCCAGCATGATGCATAATTTTAGTGGCATATCTTTTTATTAATTATTTGTTTTTGAATATGGTGTTCACATGTGATGAAAAGTAGATTCAACACACACATAAAATATAGGGGATAACTTTTCTTCTCTTTTAGTAACTATTACAAATTGGGTATTACAAATCCTACCCCCCTTAAAAATAATCTCGTCCTCGAGATTTAGGAAGAACGAGGGAAAAGATGGGGAAAATCTATGTGAAGCTCTTCTTCTCTTTCCCAAGTTGCTTCATCTTCACCGTGGTGACTCCATTGCACTTTGCACATCTTTATCACCTTATTTCTCGTAACTCGAGTCAAAGTATCCAAAATCTTGATCGGGAACACTAAGCTCTTCCATTGGTAACTGTTCCTCAGGGACACGGAGACACTTCTTAAGTTGAGACACGTGGAACACATTATGCACATCCGATAGACTAGCAGGTAACTCGAGTTGGTATGCCATCTCCCCAACTCGCCTAAAGATCAAGAATGGTCCAATATAGCGAGGGGACAATTTGCCCTTGACTTTGAATCTCCTCATTCCACGAAGTGGTGACACCTTGAGGTACACATAATCTCCTTCTTCAAATTCCAGTGGTCTCCTTCTATTATCAGCATAACTCTTTTGCCTGGTTTGAGCCACTCTCAAATTCTCTCGAATTATACGGACTTGTTCTTCTGCTTCTTAAATCAGTTCAGGTCCAAAGAACTGTCTTTCTCCAGTCTGATCCCAATATAGAGGAGTCCTGCACTTTCTCCCATATAAAGCTTCAAAAGGTGACATCTTCAGACTGGCCTGATAACTATTATTATATGAGAACTCAGCATATGGTAGACTTTTATCCCAACTTCCTCCATGCTGAAGGGCACAGGCTCTCAACATATCTTCCAAAACTTGATTAGTCCTTTCAGTCTGTCCATCAGTCTGAGGGTGATAAGCCGTACTAAAATTCAACTTCGTGCTCATGTTCTCATGAAAGCTTCTCCAAAATCTTGCGGTAAACTGTGAACCTCGATCAGACACGATCTTCTTTGGTACTCCATGTAAACACACAATCCGAGCCATATATAACTCTGCTAGCTGAGAACCTTTATATGTAGTCTTTACAGGAATGAAGTGAGTCACTTTAGTCAATCTATCCACAATCACCCATATAGCATCATATCCTTTCTGGGTGCGAGGCAATCCAGTAATGAAATCTATACCAATCTCTTCCCACTTCCACTCGGGTATCTTCAGTGGGTGCAATAGTCCAGTTGGCCTCTGGTGTTCAGCCTTAACTCTTTGACATACATCGCACATCGCCACATGTGCAGCTACATCTCTCTTCAATCCATACCACCAATACTTCCGCTTCAAATCCTGATACATCTTGGTACTACCAGGATGAATAGAATAGTCCGAGTCATGGGCCTCCTTTAAAATAGTTCCTCGAAGGCTTTCAATATCAGGAACACACATCCTGTCCTTGAACCATACGATGCCTTGCTCATCTTCCGTGAATTTCGGACCTCGACCTTCAGTAATCAGATCTTTAATCTCTTTTATTTTAGCATCACCAATTTGACCTTTACGAATTTCTTGCTCCAAAGTAGGTTCCACATTAATAGTAACTCCTTCAGTATGAGCAACTATCCCTAGGTTAAGTCTCCTGAAATCCTCAATAATCTCATCGGGTAGTTGGGCAACAATAGCTGAATGAACATGCTCCTTTCGACTCAAGGCATCAACAACCAAATTCGCCTTGCCCGGGTGATAGTGAATCTCCAAATCATAATCCTTAATAAGCTCCAACCAACGGCGTTGCCTAAGGTTGAGATCCTTCTAAGTGAATATATACTTCAGACTCTTATGATCCGTGTACACTTGGCACTTGGTTCCCGTGATATAATGTCTCCAAATCTTAAGCGCATGCACAACGGCTGCCAATTCCAAGTCATGCGTGGGGTAGTTCAATTCATGTCTCCGTAACTGACGAGAAGCATAGGCAATTACATGTCCTTCCTGCATGAGCACGCATCCTAAGCCTTGGCCACATGCATCACAATAGATATCAAATCCTTTCTGTAGGTCTGGCATAACCAATACTGGGGGCGACATCAATCTTTTCTTCAATTGATCAAAGCTATCTTGGCACTTCTTGTCCCACTTAAATTCTCTCCCTTTCTCCAAAAGTGAAGTCATAGGCTTAGCAATCTTAGAAAATCCTTCAATAAATCTCCGATAATATCCTGCTAGTCCCAGGAAACTCCGAATCTCAGTGACTGTAGTGGGTACTCTCCACTCCATTATCTCCTTAACCTTAGCAGGATCCACTGAAATTCCTCCATTAGAAATGATATGACCAAGAAATGGCACCTCGCCAATCCAAAACTCGCACTTGCTGAACTTGGCATATAGATGGTTATCTCGTAGCTTCTGTAGCACCAACTTCAGATGTTCCTCATGATCGCTATCACTCTGGGAATAAATTAGGATATCGTCGATGAATACCACGACGAATCTGTCCAAATACTCCATAAACACCTTATTCATCAAGTTTATAAAATAAGCTGGTGCATTGGTTAATCCAAACGACATAACAGTGAACTCATATAATCCATATCGAGTCGAGAATGCGGTCTTAGGAATATCCGACGGTCTAATCCTCATCTGATGGTAACCCGATCGGAGATCAATCTTCGAGAATACTCTAGCACCTCTCATCTTGTCAAATAAATCTTCAATACGGGGCAATGGATACTTGTTCTTCACCGTAACATCATTAAGAGATCTATAATCCACACACATTCTTTGTGATCCATCTTTCTTCTGTACAAATAGTACCGGTGCTCCCCACGGTGAGGAACTCAGACGAATGTATCCGGCCTCTTGTAACTCTGTTAACTGCTTCTTAAGTTCCTTCAACTCCTCTACGGACATCCTATATGGCCGTTTAGAAATAGGGGCGGTTCCAGGTAAGAGATCAATAACAAACTCAACTTCTCTATCAGGTGGCATCCCTGGTAACTCCTCTGGAAAGACATCCGGAAAATCTCTAACCACCCGGATGTTGTCACCAACAAACTCCTCAGGTATAAAGAACATTGTACGCATGGATGAGGAGGTTACTGCAATATTAACTTGAAATCTTTCTCCTTTAGTGGTAGTGAGTTCTACGGTACCTCTACCACATGCTATAACGGCCTTTGCCTTTCTTAGCCATGACATACCAAGGATCAGATCTATACTGCTTGACTCTAATATTATAGCAGTAGCTCCAAATTCTCTACCCATAATGGTCAATGTCAATCTACGTGTCATTTGATTCGTCTCAACAGGCCCTTTAGGTGTAATTACTATCATGGGTTTTCTCATTTTTAGCAGTGGTATTTCATTTGTGTTGGCATATCTAGCCGACATAAATGAATGTGTAGCACCAGAATCAAATAATATGGTTGCAGGAATTGCATTAACATAAAACATACCAAGTACGATGTCAGCACCATCCGGAGTAGCATCAACGCTGACTTGGTTAACCTTGGCAATAGAATATCCCTTGCCAGATCCTGGAGTTTGCTGCCTGTTCTGAACTGGAGTAGTAGCAATCCTCTGTGGGCAGACATTTGCATAATGACCAGTATTTCCACACTTGAAACAAGTAGTGCCTGGACTCTGGCCTGAAAACTTCATCGGGGTGCCAATAGGGGTAGCCTGTCGAGGAGGTGGAGTCCTCAGTGGTGATTGCTGAACTGAGCGCTGGCCTCCGCCAGTGCGAACTGGTGTACCCTGAGGTGAACTATAGCAAGGACGAACACTGCTGCTTCCTTGTCCTTGAGATATAACCTTTCTCTTCAAATCTCCCAGCTGAACACGTGTGTGTTCAATAGCCAGGGCCTTATCAAGCAGCCTCTGAAATGATGGAAATGTGTGTGCCACTAGAGCATACTGCAGTGGTCCATTAAGTCCTTCAATAAAATGTTCTTGCTTCCTCTCATCTTCAGCAACTTCATCAGGGGCATATCTGGATAACTGAATGAACTTGTCGCGGTACTCGCTAACTGACATGCTTCCTTGCTTCAGCGATAGAAATTCCTTCTTCTTAATCTTCATCAATCCAGCTGGTATATGATAGTTCCTGAACTGTGTACTGAACTCTGCCCAAGTAATAGTATCCGCAGCATCATGGGCAGCAGTATATGAATCCCACCAGTCAGCAGCAGGACCTGTTAGTCGTCCAGAAGCATAAAAAACCTTCTCCCGATCGGTGCACTGTGCAATATTCAACATCTTCTCAACAGACTTCAGCCAATCATCCGCGTCCAGTGGATCAGGTGAGCTAGCGAATGTAGGTGGCTTATGACTCATGAACTCCCTATGCTTATCACGAGGTGGAACTGGTGGTGGTGGAGGAGGCAGTGGTACTTGTTGCTGTTGCTGTTGTTGTTGCATTTGCTGTTGCAGCTGCTGTTGTTGCGCCCTCCTTTCCTGGCGTATCTCCTCTCTCTCCTGGCGCAACTCCTGTCGTATATCTTCTCTTTCCTGACGCATCTCCTGGTGTTCTTGCTGCATCTGGGCACGCATATCAGCCATAGTGTCCGCCATTTGCTGCATCACCGCCATCTGAGCAGCAACCAGTGGGTCAACTCCGCCTGGTGGAGGATTGGGAGGATTCATCTCTGCAGGCTGTGGCTGGGGTTGTCTGTATATTCTCCGAGTGTGTCGATTAGGAGGCAAATCAATTCCACCACCCCGCCTGGTATTGACCATCTGAGTTAGATACATATGGTAAGAGAATAGTAGACAAGGCAGGTATTTACAAATCAGGTTACTTTGGGGAATTTTATTAGCTAAGCAGATTAATATTTTACCTACCATAGCTAATTCAATACCTTATGGTGGTACATGCTAAGATGTCCATCTAAAATAATGCAATCAATCAAAGAAGCAAATCAGGCATTTAGCATCAGAACAATCAAACAACATTTTTAAAGAAAATAGTTTTAAATTTTGTCTTGGGTTCCCTATCTCTTAAAAAGATCATAGTGGTAGGATTCCAAGGTGTGAAAATCCATCTTGTCTTGGAGTAGAAAAGATAAGATTAACCAGAGTAGAGTAGCAAAAGGTGAGACAAGATCAAGATGAGGTAAGTATAGAATGAATCAGAGTAAGGTAAGTAAGTGAGGGTTGTCCATTTCTATCTAGGTTTCGTCCTACAGTCAACATTTCCTCTGATACCACTTCTGTCACACCCGACTTTAAGGAACAAAGCCAGGTGCATCTCATACATGCGCCAAGAAGACAACATATATAATAACAGAGTGTATAGAGATAAATGTCATAAAACATCAGAGTATTTATTACATAGCGGAAGACTTATTACAAAATAAAAGAATAAACATAAAACGAACTAAGGATCGTTGGCGCCAATGTCAACTGAGAAACGCCACCTAGATCAGATCATACTCCTCGCCTTGTGGCTCCTCCTGAACCACCTGCTCTTCTCCTGTGGGGGGTGTGAGACAGCAAGGGTGAGCTCACACATGATCATCGCTCAATAAGTTGTGGGGAATAACGTGACATGAACTCACCAAAGGTGGGAGCTCATGGAGTGTAAGGCTTATCAAAGAGAATGGTTAAAGCTGAGCATTGCTTTTAAGTAGTTGATCAAAATTGTATTAGCAATTACTAAGTGTAAGTAAATACCAAAACTTAAATAAAGTAATAGAACAAATTAATAATAAACCCATGCATATGCAAATGACAAAATTGAATTTAAGTTCCATAATTTAAACATCAGAGAGTCCTGAGCTGCTCATGACCGTGAGCTCGGCTAGTATACCAGTTTTACACTCTGCAGAGGTTGTACCCTTTACCCACAAGTCATGCTACCCATCTGTCAAGGGGTCGCGAATCCCATACACCTCTACCTAGGAAGCGCGACAGGGCAACACTACGAGGCCTTTACAAAGTTCCACTAGCTTCCGAAAACCCGCTACAGTTTATAGGAAGCTCCAATGTAGGGTTCTTGTCTGACCGCCATCGCAGCAAAATCAACCAAGGACCTCCCTACACTGACCACTCCCCTACTGCCCTTGCCCCTTTCGGGTAAGGTAGTCTTCCACTAGCTTTCCTAATTAGTCAGCCAAGGGCGTCCCATTAAACCCTTGTGGTGGCACGTGGTTCTCAAGTTAAGCTCTATGTTCCAATTAACATTAATGATCTCAACATGAACATAAATAGAATAACAATCTAGGGTGACCTATTGGGTCCCATCAAAATTAACCTATGCATGAATACGTGATATTAAAGAACATTATTGGGTAGAAAGTGGTCAAGGGCACAACTTGCCTTCAATGAGCTCCTGCTCAGCTACTTCAACCTGCTGCTCACCAGGATCCTCAGCAACGGGCTCTTCTACTCGCCACAATACAAACAAGCACAGGATATAGAGGAAATTAACATTACACCAAGCATGTAAACAAAATACACAGAAATATTCTACATAATAAAATAAAATCCTAGGAACAGAATTTAAGTTATAGATTTTTAAAGGTTTTATGTGTTTAAAATGGGATTAAGTGTGGGATTAATTTTCTGACTGTTGTCATGATAAAATAGAGACACTAAGTGATAGAGAATTAAATTACAAAAATTTAGAAAGTGGAATGGAGTGATTTGGACTACAAATGTATTTTCTATGAATTTATCAAGTTCTAGGGTATATTTATATATTAAAAATCCATTTTATAATTTAATTTCTCCGGTTAAATACCAATCTGGACTGGGCCTCAAAATCATAAAAAGTGCAGGGGGCTCGGTACAAGTGTTTCTAAGACTCAGAATACTATGCAGTGGACGGCGGGTTTAAATCTAAATAGTCCAGGGGTTCAAGTGAAATTCTCACGGGTGAAGGGGTATCTTTTAATCCTGGCCGCTGGATCAGAATTGTCTGATCACGATTAGATCTGCGGCCAACATGAGCTCGACAAACACCCTGGCCCCCGGATTCCCGATCTGCGCCCACGATTTAAAATAGCATGACACTAACGCTGTCCGTCCGATCTCATCACAACGGCTCCGATCCAAACGCGCGAAGGGGTATCCCTACGATCTAATCTCGACCGTTGCCTAAGGATCCGACGGTCACGGACCCGTCTTCCCCAACCGAGCCAACGCACGGCAGTGCCGCCATTCCCACCCAGCGAACCAACGCCGGAGTAACACCGACCTACCCCGCTAGTAAGTAATTCGCGCTCAGAATCTCACAGAACCAAATTCGCTCATACCCGAGTTGACTGACGCGGATTTTATCTCGGGTTGCGGTCGCGGCGACCCAGTCGTCCACGGTTCGTGGCTATGGTTTAATCACGGCGGTGCCAAGCTGTCCGGCTCACTGGATGTCTAATTTCTACACGGCGATGGACTAGGGAGTGCGGGACGGACACGAGTAAGGTGTGGGTTGCTCACCGAATTCGCGTCGAGGTGGGTGCCGGTTTCCGCGCGGGTGGCGAAGAAGCACGTCGACGGCGAGGAATTAACGGTCCGCTGCAGGTGCTCCTTGCCAACGGATGGTTCCTACACGTGTGGTGGGGGTGTGTGGAGTAGCAGGCCAATTCGCCGTGGCCGATAATCCGACCAAGGCCCGATTCGACGGTGGCGGCGCAGCTCCGAGCTTGCGGCAGAACTTCCTTCTCCCAGAACCGGGTTTTCACTGGCGCCAGAGGGATTTAAGGGGTTAGGTTTGGCTCTCAGCGCGAGTTGCCCAGGTCTAAATACCCAAGGCAAAGCCGCAACGGCATCACCGAGATCATGGGCACGGCGAGGTCGGCCATGCGGGTCTTGCGCGAGGTGGTTCTGACCGCGCGTGGAAGCAGCTGACAAGCCGGCCCGCGTGACAGTGTAACAGAAGAGCGCACGGCGCAGAGGTGGTGTGGCTGAGCGGTGGGCCCCGCCCGTCGGTGTAATGGTGAATGAGCTGGGCTGCGCGAAGGTAACGTTAGGTGGGCCGAAATGGAGCGCCAAGGCCCAGGTAGGTTCTTTTCCCTTTTCTTTTTATTTTTCTTTCTTCTTTGCTTCCCTCTCAAATTCAAAACTTCATTTCAAACTTAAATTTAAATTTTTGTGGTAGATTTGTCCTCAGATTATGGTGCACAATTAAGGTACTAAGTGTGAAGATACATTCATATATATGTTTTAGGTAAGTTTTATGCTCTTCCTCTTAGAGTTTTATTTCCAAGTACCATGATTGAGTTTAGATTAGATTCCTTAATCTTCATCATTAATGTGTATTTATTAATTTTATTATTGAATGCACAAACAGAAAAAAACCCAGCATGATGCATAATTTTAGTGGCATATCTTTTTATTAATTATTTGTTTTTGAATATGGTGTTCACATGTGATGAAAAGTAGATTCAACACACACATAAAATATAGGGGATAACTTTTCTTCTCTTTTAGTAACTATTACAAATTGGGTATTACACGAACTCCGTAGGTTCGTCATAAATCTATGTTGGGTCAGCCATCCTTATGCTATCTCCAACATTTTACCCATACACATGTTCAAACTCTACTCCACGAACAATGCAGTGAAGCAGTCTACATTGCAAAACAATGTTTTTGGGTGACCATACAGGTGAACTGGCACACACAGTATTAGGTGGATTTAGGACATAACCTTACCTATTAAATAACGTAAAACTATACATTGCTTTAAGGTGTTTTTGGTTTTGCTTTTGAAACATCTGAACCAAAGGGGTTTCCCACAACTGCTTTGAAAAAATAACTTTTTTGTAATACAATTTTTAAAGCAAATTTGAAACATGCTTCTGCTTTAGAAAAGCAGAAACTGCTTCTATTTTAGAAAAAAAAACAACTTTTCTATAGTACAAATTTGAAAGTAGCTTGGACCATATCTTTTCTGCTAAGTTCGTTATATTAATAAACAAATATAATAAATTAAAATTAAAATAGGATTAAAATAATTAAATGGTATAATAAATGAAATAAAGATATTTTTAATAAAAATCATTACAGATGGAATTAAAAGATTATTTACTTGTAAAAATTATTACGAACACAAATGTGAAATCATTTTTTAAATTAAATATATCGATTTAGATATATAGTTAAACATAATGCATATAGACAATATACAATTTGTTTACAATAAACAACTCATAGCAGTTTGAAGTCAAGTATCTCTTCAATTTTTGGTTGTCTAAAGTCAAGACTTTAACTTTTTCGGTCAGTTCATCATGTAGACTAGTTTGCTCTCCTTGACTCAAATCATCACATGAGGTTGCTACATCAATCTTAACAACAGGGTTAATAGCCTCATGTGTTTTGCAAGATAAAAGTTCATTTTCAACAAGAAGATTATCATGATCAAATTTAATCTTAGTATAGTCTTCCTTGATTTTTACTAGTCTATCTTGCAACTCCCTATTAGCTTCATTTAACTTGTCACATTTATCCTTAGCATCTTTTAGGGAGGTTGTGAGCTCATTTACAGTGGATGACATAGTTTTGTTCTCTTCTTTCATTTCATCACTAGCTTTCATAACTATGCCATATTTGGCATTTAAAGATTCATTTTCATTTTCCAACCTATCACATTTAGCTTTTGACTTCCTAATGATTTGAGTATACTCTTTAAGCAAGTCAGCTAGTTCATCATATGAAGGTGAAGCAAATTCATCATCACTATCACTATCGTCAGTAATATCAATATCATTTTGTACCTTCTGTTCACCTCTAGCCATGAGGCATAGGTGAGAAGTCGATGATGACGATGGTGGTGGTGAAGAGAAGTCCCCGGCGATGGCGGCAACTTTTTCATCATTCTCTTCTTCACTTGAAGAAGATCCACTTGATGACTCAATGTCAGTGAGCCAGTCACCAACAATATATGCCTTTCCATTTTTCTTTTTGTGGAACCTCTTTTGCTTCCCATCCTTCCTCTTGAAGAATCTCTTTTCCTTCTTCTCATCATCGATGTCATCTTATTTCTTGCCCTTGAACTTGTTCTTCTTGGGCTTGTTACATTGATGAGCAAGATGACCAAGCTCTCCACAGTTGTAGCAATCCATCTCAGAAATGGGCTTTCTTTTGTTGGAAAAGAATTTCTTCTTTCTTGAATCAAATTTGATGCCTTCTCTGTTGAGCTTCTTTAACATCTTGTGGTCTTCCTTACCATCAAGGCAATGTTAGCATCAAGGTCATCATCACTTGAGGATTCTTCCTCAATTTGTATTTTAGCTTTTCCTTTTCTTTCTTGATTTGCTTTGAGAGCCAAATCCTTTCTCTTGGAAGATGACTCATCTTTGTCATTGATGAGCATGTACATCTCATGAGCATTGATCTTTCCTAGTATCTGTGTAGGTGTGGTAACTGAAAGATCCATTTGATGTAGCACAGTGACAATGTGTCCATATTTGTCTATTGGGAGGACACTGAGAATCTTCCTCACAACATCCGGTTGTGAGATTTGAGTAAGCCCCAATCCATTTACTTCCTCTACAAGAATATTGAGACGTGAGTACATAGCATTGGTATTTTCATTAGCAAGCATTTCAAAAGAATTTAACTTTCTCCTAGCAATGTGATATCTCTCCTCACACTCACTTCTAGTTCCTTCATGTAGAGCACAAATGTCCATCCACAAATCATGAACATTTTTATGATTTCTAACTCTATTGAACACATCTTTGCAAATGCCTCTAAAAAGGGTGTTTTTGGCCTTAGCATTCCATTTCTCATAATTAGACTCATCACCTACAAGATTTGTGCGATCTCTAGGTTCGGGGAATCCTTGTGTGGCGGCTTTATAGACACCAATGTCTATAGCCTATAAATATGCTTCCATACAAATTTTCCAATATGGAAAATCGTCACCATCAATAACTGGAGGAGGTCCATCCCCACCGGACATCGTAACTCTAGCGGTTAAGCCGATCTAAGAGCAACAAGGCTCTGATATTAATTGAAACGATCACGATGCCCAAGAGGGGGGTGAATTGGGCATCGTGATCGTTTCAATTGGTATCAGAGCTAATTAAAACCTAAGCAAGAGCTAAGCAAGAGCACAACTTCGCCCCAACAACTAGCACTAAGATAATAATACTAGAAATACAACAATGCTAAGACAATACTTCAAATACTTGCTAAACAAATACACAATGTAAAGTGCTTGAATTTAGTGCGGAATGTAAAGCAAGGTTTAGAAGACTCCTCCAATTTTTCCCGAGGTATCGAATAGTCGACACTCTCCACTAGTCCTCGTTGGAGCACCCGCGCAAGGGTATCGCTCCCCCTTGGTCCTCGCAAGAACCAAGTGCTCACTACGAGATGATCCTTTGCCACTCCGGCGTGGTGGATCCCTCGAGATCGCTTACAAACTTGAGTCGGGTCACCAACAAGATCTTCACGGTGATCACCGAGCTCCCAACGCCACCAAGCCGTCTAGGTGATGCCGATCACCAAGAGTAACAAGCCATAGACTTTCGCTTGACCAAGAGAAGCCTAATGCAAGTGGTGTGTGCTCTAGGTGGCTCTCGCTAGCGCTAGTGAGGAACAAATGCGGGATTAAGATTCTCTAATCTCCTCACTATGCTTTTGGTGCTTGCAATGCTCTAGCAATGTGCTGGAATTAATGTGGGGCAGCAAGACATTGAATATGGTGGGTGGAGGGGGTATAAATAGCCCTCACCCACCAACTAGCTGTTACCAGCACTCTTCTGCGCATGGGCGCACCGGACAGTCCGGTGCGCCACCGGTGCGCCATCGGTCGACTCCAACGGCTAGTTCTGACAGCTAGCCGTTGGGCTGATGGCACACCGGACAGTGAACAGTCATTGGCCGGTGCGCCACTAAAATTCATTTCTGAAACTGGCGCTTTCGGGTTTCTGTGGGAGAAAACTCTTCCCTAGGGCCACCTTGGCCCCACCTGGCAGAGGGCGCATCGGACAATCCGGTGCACCAAGGCCAGAAACCCTATTTCATGATTTCAGCTGTTTTTCAAATCGGTTTTCGTTCTAACTTGTGAGTGAATTCTAGAGTGACACCTAGCACTATATGTGAGTGTGAATGTGCACCAACTGAAAGGGAAATGTGCCCTTGGGCCATTTCTAAGTATTTTGGTGATTTAGTGTCCAGCACAAGTGCTTAAGTGTTAATGTATGCAAGGTGGTGGACAAAGTGCAAATCAAGTAAGAAGGTACGTTTCTCAGACTTAGTACATTGTTTTAGAGACTAATGTATTGTGTCTAAGTGCTGGAAACAGGAGGAATCTAATTGGAGAAGAGAAGGCTTTGTTTCAGCCAAAGCCAGCTTTGTCTAGGTGCACCGGACTGTCCGATGGTGCACCGGACAGTGTCCGGTGCGCCAGGCTGGCTCAGGTGAACTTGCCGCTCTCGGGAATAAATTAACGGCATACGGCTATAATTCACCGGACTGTCCAGTGTGCACCAGACTGTCCGGTGAGCCAACGGTCGGCTGCGCGATCTGCGCGTGACACGCGGCCGAGCCAACGGTCGGGAGGGGGCACCGGACTGTCCGGTGTGCACCGGACAGTGTCCGGTGTGCACCGGACAGTGTCCGGTGCGCCAACGGCTCCAAGGCTGCCAACGGTCGGCTTCGCCAAATAAGGAAGGAAATCCGCACCGGACAGTGTCCGGTGGTGCACCGGACTGTCCGGTGCGCCAGGCGACAGAAGGCAAGAATTGCCTTCCCGGATTGCTCTCAACGGCTCCTAGCTGCCTTGGGGCTATAAAAGGGACCCTTAGGCGCATGGAGGAGAACACCAAGCATTCCCTAAGCACTCTTGATCACTCCCACTCCACTCTTGCGCACTTGTTCAACATTCTGGTGATTTGAGCTTCGTTCTAGTATGCTAGTCTTTTGAGCTTAAGTCTGGGTCTTGTGTGTGCGTATTTGTTGTGATCTTTGTGTCTTGTGTGAGTTGCTAATCCCTCCCTTACTCTGTGTTTCTGTGTGAACATCTTTGTAAGGGCGAGAGGCTCCAAGTTGTGGAGATTCCTCGCAAACGGGATTAAGAAAAGCAAAGCAAAACACTGTGGTATTCAAGTAGGTCTTTGGACCACTTGAGAGGGGTTGATTGCAACCCTCGTCCGTTGGGATGCCACAACGTGGAGTAGGCAAGCGTTGGTCTTGGCCGAACCATGGGATAACCACTGTGCCATCTCTGTGATTGATATCTTTGTGGTTACTGTGTTTTGTTGAGACTCCTCTCTAGCCACTTGGCGATTATTGTGCTAACACTTAACCAAGTTTTTGTGGATTAAGTTTCAAGTTTTACAGGATCACCTATTCACCCCCCCTCTAGGTGCTCTCAATTGGTATAAGAGCCGTTCTCTTCAAGAAGGGACTAATCGTCCGAAGAGATGGATCCTAAGGCAAAGGGGATGGTGGTCAACAACAACGAGAAGGAGTCTATCTTCAATGAGTCGAAAGATGACAAGCCTACGGACTCGGGCTCAAGCCACAAAAGAAGAGACGAGAAGAAGAAGAGGACAAGGCGCATCAAGGAGATCATCTACTACGACGACAGCGACGAGTCCACTTCTTCCCAAAAGGAAGATGACGACTACGAGAAAAAGAAAACGGTCAATTCAAACTTTTCTTTTGATTACTCTCGTATTCCTCAAAGTACAAATGCTCATTTATTATCTATTCCACTTGGTAAACCTCCTCATTTTGATGGAGAGGACTACGGATTTTGGAGTCACAAAATGCGTAGTCACTTGTTCTCTCTCCATCCTAGTATATGGGAGATTGTAGAAAGTGGAATGCACTTTGATAGTACGGATAGTCCCATGTTCATTAATGAGCAAATTCATAAAAATGCACAAGCTACTACTGTTCTTCTAGCTTCATTGTGCAGGGATGAATACCACAAAGTAAGCGGCTTGGATAACGCCAAGAAAATTTGGGACACCCTCAAGATCTCTCATGAGGGGAATGATGTCACAATGCTTACCAAGATGGAGTTGGTGGAGGGCGAACTCGGGAGATTCGCGATGATAAGGGGAGAAGAGCCAACCCAAACGTACAACCGGCTCAAGACCCTTGTCAACAAGATTAGAAGCTATGGAAGCACGCGATGGACGGACCACGACGTCGTCCGCCTAATGCTAAGGTCGTTTACTGTCCTTGATCCTCATCTTGTGAACAATATTCGTGAGAATCCTAGGTACACCAAGATGACGCCCGAGGAGATACTTGGAAAGTTCGTGAGCGGGTGAATGATGATCAAGGAGGCAAGATACGTGGACGACGCATTGAATGGTCCAATCAATGAGCCTCGACCCCTTGCTCTCAAGGCAACAAGGAGCAAGGAGGCGCTACCTAGCAAGGTGGCACAAGTTGAGGCGACCGGGCTCAATGATTAAGAGATGGCCCTCATCATCAAGCGCTTCAAGACGGCGCTAAAGGGTCGCAAGGGACAGCCAAGCAAGACCAAGACAAAGGGGAAGCGTTCATGCTTCAAATGCGGTAAGATTGGTCACTTTATTGCTAACTGTCCCGATAATGAAAGTGACCAGGAACAAGAGAGCAAGAGGGAGAAGAAGAAGGCATACAAGAAGGCAAAGGGCGAGGCACATATTGGAAAGGAGTGGGATTTGGATTGCTCCACGTCCGACTCCGACAACGAAGGACTCGCCGCCACTGCCTTCAACAAGTCATCCCTCTTCCCCAATGAGCATCACACTTATCTCATGGCAAGGGAGAAGAAGGTAAGCACTCATGAAACTAGTACTTATGCTTCTTCAAGTGAGGATGAGTCTAGTGACAATGATGAGATAGATTACTCATGCTTATTCAAGGGATTAGATAGATCTAAAATTGATAAGATTAATGAGTTGATTGATGCTTTGAATGACAAGAATAGATTACTAGAAAAACAAGAGGATCTTTTATATGAGGAGCATGATAAATTTGTTAGTGCACAAAATTCTCTTGCTCTAGAAATTAAAAGAAATGAAATGCTCTCTTGTGAATTATCTACTTGTCATGAATCCATCTCTAATTTAAGAAGTGTTAATGATGATTTGAATGATAAGTTAGAGATCGCTAGTAAATCTAACTCTTGTGTAGAAAACGTTGTAACTTGCACTAGGTGTATAGATATTAACATTAATGCTTGTAGTAAACACCTAGCTTGCATTTCTAAATTAAATGACGAGGTGACTAGTCTTAATGCCCAACTTAAGACTAGCAAAAGTGAATTTGATAAATTAAAATTTGCAAGGGATGCCTACACAATTGGTAGACACCCCTCAATTAAGGATGGTCTTGGCTTCAAGAGGGAAGTCAAGAACTTAACAAGCCATAAGGCCTCCATCTCCGCAAAGGAGAAAGGGAAGGCCCCTATGGCTAGTAGTGTGCAAAAGAACCATGCCTTCATGTACCATGATAGGAAATTTTCTAGAAATGTTCATTATGATAGGAGTTATAATGCTTTTGACTCTCATGCCATGTTTGCTTCTAGTTCTTCCTATATGCATGGTAGAGATATGCCTAGGAAAAATATTCATCATGTGCCTAGGAAGAATGTTGTTCATGTTCCTAGGAAAGTTATGAATGGACCTTCTACAATATATCATGCTTTAAATGCTTCCTTTGCTATTTGTAGAAAGGATAGGAAGATGGTTGCTATAAAATTAGGGGCAAAATGCAAGGGAGACAAAACTTACATTTGGGTCCCTAAGAATATTTGTACTAACCTTGTAGGACCCAACAAGAGTTGGGTACCTAAAACCCAAGCCTAAATTTGCCTTGCAGGTTTATGCATCCAGGGGTTCAAGCTGGATTATTGACAGCGGATGCACAAACCACATGACGGGGGAGAAGAAGATGTTCACCTCCTACGTCAAGAATAAGGATTCCCAAGATTCAATCATATTCGGTGATGGGAATCAAGGCAAGGTAAAAGAGTTAGGTAAAATTGCAATATCAAATGAGCACTCTATCTCCAATGTGTTTTTAGTAGAGTCTCTTGGATATAATTTGCTATCTGTTAGTCAATTATGCAATATAGGATATAATTGTTTATTCACAAATGTAGATGTGTCTGTCTTTAGAAGGTATGATGGTTCACTAGCATTTAAGGGTGTATTAGACGACAAACTTTATTTAGTTGATTTTGCAAAAGAGGAGGCCGGTATAGATGCATGCTTAATTGCTAAGACCAGCATGGGCTGGCTATAGCATCGCCGCTTAGCACATGTGGGGATGAAGAACCTTCACAAGCTTCTAAAGGGAGAACACGTGATAGGTTTAACTAACGTGCAATTCGAAAAAGATAGACCTTGTGCAGCTTGTCAAGCAGGTAAACAAGTGGGAGGAGCACATTACAGCAAGAATGTGATGACCACATCAAGACCCCTGGAGCTGTACATATGGACCTCTTCGGACCTGTCGCCTATCTAAGCATAGGAGGAAGTAAGTATGGTTTAGTTATTGTTGATGACTTTTCCCGCTTCACTTGGGTATTCTTTTTGCAGGATAAGTCTGAAACCCAAGGGACCCTCAGGCGCTTTCTAAGGAGAGTTCAAAACGAGTTTGAGCTCAAGGTGAAGAAGATCAGGAGCGACAATGGGTCCGAGTTCAAGAACCTTCAAGTGGAGGAGTACCTTGAGGAGGAAGGGATCAAGCACGAGTTCTCCGCTCCATAGACACCACAACAAAATGGTGTGGTAGAAAGGAAGAATAGGACTCTTATCGATATGGCGAGGACGATGCTTGGAGAGTTCAAGACCCCCGAGCGCTTTTGGTCGGAAGCCGTGAACACGGCGTGCCACGCCATCAACCGGGTCTATCTTCACCGCCTCCTCAAGAAGACTTCGTATGAGCTACTAACCGGTAACAAACCCAATGTTTCGTATTTTCAAGTTTTTGGGAGTAAATGCTACATTCTAGTGAAGAAGGGTAGGAATGCCAAATTTGCTCCCAAAGCCGTAGAAGAGTTTTTGTTAGGTTATGACTCAAATACAAAGGCGTATAGAGTCTTCAACAAATCATCGGGTTTGGTTGAAGTCTCTAGCGACGTTGTATTTGATGAGACTAATGGCTCTCCAAGAGAGCAAGTTGTTAATGTTGATGATGTAGATGAAGAAGAAATTCCAACGGCCGCAATACGCACCATGGCGATTGGAGAGGTGCGGCCACAAGAACAAGATGAACGAGATCAACCTTCTTCCTCAACAATGGTGCATTCCCCAACTCAAGAAGATGAACAGGTTCATCAAAAGGAGGCGTATGATCAAGGGGGAGCACAAGATGATCAAGTAATGGAGGAAGAAGCACAACCGGCACCTCCAACTCAAGTCTGAGCGATGATTCAAAGGGATCATCCCGTCGACCAGATTTTGGGTGACATAAGCAAGGGCGTAACTACTCGGTCTCGATTAGTTAATTTTTGTGAGCATTACTCGTTTGTCTCTTCTATTGAGCCTTTCAGGGTAGAGGAGGCCTTGCTAGATCCGGACTGGGTGTTGGCCATGCAAGAGGAGCTCAACAACTTCAAGAGGAATGAAGTTTGGACACTGGTGCCTCGTCCTAAGCAAAATGTTGTGGGAACCAAGTGGGTGTTCCGCAACAAACAAGACGAGCACGGAGTGGTGACGAGGAACAAGGCTCGACTTGTGGCAAAAGGTTATGCCCAAGTCGCAGGTTTGGACTTTGAGGAGACTTTTGCTCCTGTGGCTAGGCTAGAGTCCATTCGTATTTTGCTAGCATATGCCGCTCACCATTCTTTCAGGTTGTTCCAAATGGATGTGAAGAGCGCTTTCCTCAACGGGCCAATCAAGGAGGAGGTGTACGTAGAGCAACCCCCTGGCTTCAAGGATGAACGGTACTGTCGGCGTCTCGAGACCGGGGGGTCCCTAGGCCGACGAGTGAGTGTGCCGCGTGCCCCAGCCCAGATGGGTCGAGCGCGTGGGCAAGCGCGAAGGGGGGAAAGAGCGAAGCGGCCGGAGCCGGGTCGTGAGGGAGGCGGAGATCCCGCGGCCTTCGTGTTCGTCCCGCGCCCAGGTCGGGTGCGCTTGCAGTAGGGGGTTACAAGCGTCCACGCGGGTGAGGGGAGCGAGCGGCCCCAAGAGAGCGCCTGCCCCTACCCTCGTTCCCGCGGGGGCCAACCTTCTCTAAGAAGGCCCTGGTCCTTCCTTTTATAGGCGTAAGGAGAGGATCCAGGTGTACAATGGGGGTGTAGCAGAGTGCTACGTGTCTAGCGGGGGAGAGCTAGTGCCCTAAGTACATGCCAAGGTGGCAGCCGGAGAGATCTTGGCACCCAGCTGGTGTGGTGTCGTGGCTGTCGGTGGAGCAACGGAGCCTGACGGAGGGACAGCTGTTGGAGCTGTTGGGTCTTTGCTGACGTCCCCCTGCTTCCGTAAGGGAGCTGAGAGCCACCGTCGTCATAGGGCTAGCGGGGCGCCATCATTGCCTATCTGGCGGAGCTAGCCAGATGGGACGTCGGTCTTGTTCTCTGCGGCCTGAGTCGGCTCGGGGTAGGGTGATGATGGTGCTTCCTGTTGACGTGGCGGACTTATGCCCTAGGTCGGGCGACGTGGAGGCTCCTCCGAAGCCGAGGTCGAGTCTGTCCTGCATGGCCGAGGCCGAGTCCGAGCTCCCGGGTCGGGCGAGGCGGAGGTCGTTCGGCAGAGGCCAGAGCGGAGTCCGACCCGGGGGTCGGGCGAGGCGGAGTTTGTCGTCTTCCGGGGCCTTAGCCCGAGTCCGAGCCCTGGGTCGGGCGGAGCGGAGTTCGTCGTCTTCTGGGGCCTTAGCCCGAGTCCGAGCCCTAGGTCGGGCGGAGCGGAGTTCGCCGTCTTCTGGGGCCTTAGCCCAAGTCCGAGCCCTGGGTCGGGCGGAGCGGAGTTCGCCGTCTTCCGGGGCCTTAGCCCGAGTCCGAGCCCTGGGTCGGGCGGAGCGGAGTTCGCCGTCTTCCGGGGCCTTAGCCCGAGTCCAAGCCCTGGGTCGGGCGGAGCGGAGTTCGCCGTCTTTTGGGGCCTTAGCCCGAGTCCGAGCCCTGGGTCAGGCGGAGCGGAGTTCGCCGTCTTCTGGGGCCTTAGCCCGAGTCCGAGCCCTGGGTCGGGCGGAGCGGAGTTCGCCATCTTCCGGGGCCTTAGCCCGAGTCCGAGCCCTGGGTCGGGCGGAGCTTCCTATGGCGCCTTTGGCAAGGCCTGGCGGCCGGTCAGTCTTGCTTACCTTTGCGTTAAATGCCCCTGTGACTTGGTTGGTCGGCGCGGCGATTTAGTCAGGGTTGCTTCTTAACGAAGGCAAGGCCTCGGGCGAGCCGGAGGTGCGTCTGCCGTAAAAAGGGGGCCTCGGGCGAGACGGAAACACCTCAGGGTCGGCTGCCCTTGCCCGAGGCTAGGCTCGGGCGAGGCGTGATCGAGTCGCTCGTATGGACTGATCCCTGACTTAATCGCACCCATCAGGCCTCTGCAGCTTTATGCTGATGGGGGTTACCAGCTGAGAATTAGGCGTCTTGAGGGTACCCCTAATTATGGTCCCCGACAGTAGCCCCCGAGCCTCGAAGGGAGTGTTAGCACTCGCTTGGAGGCTTTCATCGCACTTTTTTGCAAGGGGACCAGCCTTTCTCGGTTGCATTTTGTTCCGGTGGGTGCGCGCGAGCGCACCCGCCGGGTGTAGCCCCCGAGGCCTCGGAGGAGTGGTTTCACTCCTTCGAGGTCTTAATGCCTTGCGTAACGCTTCAGCCGGTCTGGTGATTCCCTCATGCGAACTGGCCGTAGCCCGGGTGCACTGTCGGGGCCCAAGTTCTCGGGCTGGTATGTTGACGCTGTCAACGGTTTGGCCGAAGCCGGGTTTGCGAGAGCAGCCCCCGAGCCTCCGCACAGGGCGAGAGGACGATCAGGGACAGACTCGGCTTTTTTACATACGCCCCTACGTCGCCTTTCCGCAAGGAGGAGGGGGGAGAACGCCATGTTACCCTCGATGAGCACCGAACATGGTGTCTCCGGTGAGCTGCAAGCGGGTAATCCGAGTGGACGTCCGTGCCCCGTTCGTTGGGGGTCGGCTAGGGGCCCGGAGGCACGCCCAAAAGTACCTGCGGGTGATCTGCCGGACCCGGTCCCCTGGCGACGGGGTCCGAGGGCTCGATGCCTCCCTCCGATGGGATTCCGTTACAGGATCGTTCCCGCTGGTCTCGGAAATGTCCTAGGGTACCTCGGGAGCGCAGCCCGAGCCTCGGTTATGTATCGAACGTACCCCTGGTCATCCCTCGCTCGGTGTCTGAGGCGACTGTGAACCCTTCGGGGGGCCAGCCTTCGAACCCCTGATCAGTAATGGGCGCGGAGCCCGAGTAGCCTGAGGCGGCCGTGGAACCTTTCGGGAGGCCGACCTTCGAACCTCTGACCAGTAGTGGGTGTCGGGCCCACGCGATCTGAGGCGGCTATTGAACCCTTCGGGGGGCCAGCCTTCGAACCCCTGATCAGTAAGGAGGCTCGGAGCCTAGTTCCTTCACGGGGAAGGATCCCTTTAGGGGTATCCCCTTTCCCGGTCCCTGTTGCAAGAGATAGAGAAAGAGGAAAAAGGAAAAAAGGGATACGGATTTGAACGACGCGGCGTACCTTTTTCGGCGCGGTTGTTTCGGTGAAGGCGAAGCGTCGCCAGCCGCTCCTGCCAGAAGCGCCGCCTGTCCAGCCGTGGAGTTAATGCGACGGGGCGAGTAGCTGGCGAGGCTGCCGCTGCGCGTGCGCGAGCCGTTCGAGGAACGGGTCACAGGCGCGTCATCTTCACGCCGTGAGAGGGGGTTCTCTTGCTGCCTCCGGATGGGACGTGAGCTTGGATGACGGCGCGACCGCCGCTCCTGCGTGCCTGCCACCGTCATTACTGCCGGCTCACTTTTGACCGCGTTTGACCGCTGCGTCAGGCTAGCGCTGCTGGGTCACGCGCTGGGTCGCCTCGGGTCGCGGTATCGGTTCCGCAATCGAGGAGGTGCAGCGGTGGCGCAAGTGGCACAGTTGCTTGTCATGCAGCATCCAGCGCGCCGGTCGCGCGACGCGTGGGCTTGGGCCTCCGTGCTGGCACGTCAGGAGTCGGAGAGGCGCGTCCACTTGGCGCGGTTGCATGCCGCCTGCATGGCCGCCCGCCCCTTTCGCCCGTCGGTTTGGGCAAAAGTGGAGGGTCACTTGTAACCGCTGGGTGGTTGCGTGCGCCGTGCGCGGCGGTTTGGCTTCTTCTGCTCGGAGCCGGTCTGCATGACATGCGGGACCCAGCCCCCGCGCCGCAGGGGAGGGCTTCGGAGCGTGTTGGAGAAGACTCAGCCCGTGACGGTTGGGGGCGCAGGCAGGGGGAGAGTCGCCTTTAAAAGGAGGGCGACCCCTTCCGTAAGGCGACCATATTTTCTTCCTCCCTGATGCACCGTGTCCTTCCACCTTCCAAGCCCCCGGATGGGGAAACCGCCGTCTTTTCGCCTCATCGTTGGAGGAATGCAACTCCGTGAGAGTTGGTATCTTTCAGCCATCGTTCGGCTTCAAGGATTTTCATCATGCAGCCCGGCTGCACCCCTCCACCGGTGGTCACCCAAGATGGTGACCTCCGGCTTGATGGTGGGGGAAAGCGAGCCAGGCTGCGGCCTCTTCCCCTTCCTCAGCCTCAAGGATTTTCATCACCAGGGCTGGGGAGGGGAGTGTGCCGAGTTGAGGTCGGCCCCCGCGAGGGCGGTGGCCCGCTCCTTCACCCAGTGATCGGAGGGAAGGGCGGGCGTCGTCCGTGGCGCTGGCAGCTGCACCGTGCCTGGCTTTCGGACGCGAGTGGCTTCGGAGCCACTTGCGGCGCCGGCGTTTGCTACGGCAGCTCGAAGAGGTTCTTCCGCCGGCACGATAGCCAGGGCTGGCCATGGACCGACCTCCAACTCTACGGCCTTCTGCCTGTCCTTGCCTCTCGAGTTTGGGCATGGGCGGGGGCCCCCCAGCAGCAGCATCCGCCCTGAGGTCATCACTGCTGCTGTTCGGCCCCCCGGGACAGAAGTCTTCATCGTCGCCGCTGTCGGGGCAGGCGACGACATGCCGTTCGTCGGTCTTCTGTTGCTCCACAGGCCCACCCTTATCGAGTGGGGTTGTTCGTACCTGCGGAGGGGGAACCGGAGTTTCGTTTGTAATGGCACTTCGAATGCCAGGGTTTTTTGTTCATTTTGGCTTTCGGGGCCTGAACATGTATGTAATTTCGGCACGGAGCCGTGTTTTTTCTTCATTCCCGAGCACTAAGACTCGTCTGTTGACTATCTGAACCGCTTCACCAAGCATGAGTCGCCCCGCGTCAAGGTGACGAGTGAGGTATCCGTATCCCGGAGGCGTAGGAGTCCCTCGGCTCGGTCGATCCTGCTGTCCGGGGTTCCTCTAGCTTAGTTAAAGAGACCCCTTGGCCGCTCTTCGACGAGCCGAGGCTAGGGGTAGCGATATCAGTATGAACAGAGGCGGAGTTGGCTCGAAAATGAAACCTGGTTGGCCGGAGCCTAGCCGGGTTGCCCGTTGGCAGGATCGACACCGGAGTTGATCAGCCGAGGCTTCGGACCGGGCTGGCGCCCTCGGAAGATGGTTGGCCGAGGCCTCAGGGGTGACCGACCGAGCCGCCTGCTCGGGCCGGATTCCCGGAGAAGTCCCTGACAGCGATTGCCCGGGCGTGGTGATGACGTCGTCCTTTGGAGCGGAGACCCTCGGACCGCGTCGCCGTCCGAGGCTAGGTCGGGCCTCGCCGAAGGTGCCGTCGATGTCGAGGGTGTTGCTGCCCCCTTCCAGCGTCAAGACCCGAGCCTGCAGGATCAGATTGTCTTGTAGCGTGTGCCTCATGCGGCCGTCGAGGCCAGCACACACACACCCTCGCTGCTTTGTAAAGCCGCGTCTCTTTTCCTCTTGTTTCGAGTATCTGGACTTTTTGTCGGTAACAGGGATGTTTGTGCGAGCGAGAGTTGCTTCTCGCGGAAGGTGATGAGTGAGGTATCCGTATCCCGGAGGCGTGGGAGTCCCTCGGCTCGGTTGGCCTTGCCGCTTACGCGTACTTTCACCCGTTCATGAGGCCCTGTCACCGACTCGGTCGAGAAGGCTCGAAGGATCGCTTCGGCAGAAGGGCTTCCGAACGTAAAGACTTGTTCGATCCGCGGAGCCACTTTATCCGAACGCGAGTTACTTATCGCAGAAGGTGATGAGTGAGGTATCCGTATCCCGGAGGCGTAGGAGTCCCTCGGCTCGGTCAGCCCTGACTGCTTACGTGTACTCCGTCGTTTCCAGGACCCACTTTTCGAAGTAGTCAAAAAGCACGAAAGATATTCTGACAAAAGAGATTTTTTTTTTCGAGGAAAATTTTGACGCAGAGGGGGTTTCCCCCCTTTTAGCCCCCGAGGGAGGGTCGGGCTTTGCCGAGGCGAGGCCGACCCTTCCTTGTTGACTAAACTTTGCGTGGGTGCGAGGTATATGAACAACTTGGAAACATCTTAAGGGTAGAAGCGACGTAGCTGTTGGATGTTCCAAGCGTTGCCGTAGACCTCGCCTTGACTGTTGGACAGCTTGTACGTTCCGGGCTTCAGAACTTTGGCGATGACGAATGGCCCCTCCCAGGGGGGCATGAGCTTGTGCCTCCCTCGGGCGTCTTGCCGCAGCCGAAGCACCAGGTCGCCCACCTAGAGGTCTCGGGGTCGGATCCCTCGGGCGTGGTAGCGTCGCAGGGACTGCTGATACCGTGCCGAGTGTAGTAAGGCCCTGTTACGAGCCTCTTCCAGCTGGTCCAGCGAGTTCTCTCGGCTAGCTTGGTTGCTTTGATCGTCGTAGGCTCTCGTCCTCGGGGAGCCGTATTCCAGGTCAGTGGGCAAGACGGCCTCGACCCCGTAGACCAGGAAGAACGGCGTGAAACCCGTGGCTCGGCTCGGCGTCGTCCTCAAGCTCCAGATCACCGAGGGGAGTTCCTTCATCCATCGCTTGCCGAACTTGTTGAGGTCGTTGTAAATCCGAGGCTTGAGCCCTTGTAGAATCATGCCATTGGCACGCTCTACTTGCCCATTCGACATGGGATGAGCTACGGCAGCCCAGTCCACCCGGATGTTGTGATCCTCGCAAAAATCCAAGAATTTTTTGCCGGTGAACTGGGTGCCGTTATCGGTGATGATGGAGTTTGGGACCCCAAAGCGATGGATGATGTTGGTGAAGAACGCCACCGCCTGCTCGGACCTGATGCTGTTCAGGGGTCGGACCTCGATCCACTTGGAGAATTTGTTGATGGCGACCAGCAGGTGCGTGTAGCCCCCGGGCGCCTTCTGCAGAGGGCCGACGAGGTCCAGACCCCACATAGCGAAGGGCCAGGTGATGGGTATCGTCTGCAGTGCCTGAGCGGGCAGGTGGGTCTGCTTCGCATAGAATTGACACCCTTCGCAGGTGCGAACAATTCTAGTGGCGTCAGCCACCGCCGTCGGCTAGTAGAAGCCTTGCCGGAAAGCGTTCCCGACGAGGGCTCGAGGCACTGCATGATGGCCGCAAGCCCCCGAGTGTATCTCTTGCAGGAGTTCCTGACCTTCGGCGATGGAGATGCACCGCTGGAGGATGCCCGAGGGGCTGCGGTGGTAGAGTTCCTTCTCATCGCCCAGCAAGACGAACGACTTGGCGCGCCGCGCTACCCGCCGTGCCTCGGCCTGGTCAAGGGGTAGCTCTCCCTGACGGAGATATTGCAAGTACGGGGCCTGCCAACCTTGGTTAGGCGTGGCCTCGCCCCGCTCCTCCTCGATGCGCAGAGCCTCGCCCTCGGGAGCCGAGGGCCCCTCGGGCTGAACCGAGGACGGCTCGGGCTGGGCCGAGGCTACCTCGGACGGGGCCGAGGGCTCTTCGGGCTCGGGTGTGTCGCTGATCTTGACGGAGGGTTGGTGCAGATCCCGGGAGAAGACGTCCGGGGGAACCGTCGTTCGCCCCGAGGCTATCTTCGCCAGCTCGTCCGCGGTCTCGTTGTAGCGCCGGGCGATGTGGTTTAGCTCGAGCCCATAGAACTTGTCTTCCAGGCGTCGAACCTCATCACAGTAGGCCTCCATCTTCGGGTCGCGGCAGTGGGAGTTCTTCATGACCTGATCGATGACGAGCTGCGAGTCGCCGCGAGCGTCGAGGCGTCGGACCCCTAGCTCGATGGCGATTCGCAATCCGTTGATCAGAGCTTCGTACTCGGCCACGTTGTTGGACACCGGGAAATGGAGGCGCAGCACGTAGCGCAGGTGTTTCCCGAGGGGCGAGACGAAGAGCAGGCCCGCGCCGGCTCCCGTCTTCATCAGCGACCCGTCGAAAATCATGGTCCAGAGCTCTGGTTGGATCGGAGCCATCGGCAACTGGGTGTCAACCCACTCGGCTATGAAGTCCGCCAGTACCTGGGACTTGATGGCCTTCTGAGGGGCGAACGAGATTGTCTCGCCCATGATTTCCACCGCCCACTTTGCGATCCGTCCCGAGGCCTCTCGGCACTGGATGATCTCCCCCAGGGGGAAGGATGACACCACAGTTACCGGATGAGACTCGAAGTAATGTCGCAATTTTTGCCTCGTCAGGATCACTGCATACAGCAGCTTCTGAACTTGTGGGTAGCGGATCTTGGTTTCGGACAGCACCTCGCTGACGAAGTAAACTGGCCTCTGAACGGGCAATGCATGCCCCTCTTCTTGCCTTTCGACCACGATCGTGGCGCTAACCACCTGAGTGGTTGCGGCGACGTAGACCAAGAGGGCTTCTCCTTCAGCTGGGGGTACCAAGACGGGCGCCTGGGTGAGGAGCGCCTTCAGGTTCCCGAGAGCTTCCTCGGCCTCGGGGGTCCAAGTGAAGCACTCGGCCTCCCTTAAGAGACGGTACAGAGGCAGGCCTCTTTCGCCGAGGCGCGAGATGAAACGGCTCAAGGCCGCGAGACATCCCATGACCCTCTGTACGCCCTTTAAGTCCTTGATGGGCCCCATGCTGGTGATGGCTGCGATCTTCTCCGGGTTGGCTTCGATGCCCCGCTCGGAGACGATGAATCCTAGGAGCATGCCTTGGGGCACCCCGAAGACACACTTCTCGGGATTGAGCTTGACGTCCTTGGCCTTGAGACACCGGAATGTCACTTCAAGGTCGGAGAGAAGGTCGGAGGCTTTCCTTGTCTTGACTACGATGTCATCGACGTAGGCCTCGACCGTGCGACCGATGTGTTCGCCGAACACATGGTTCATGCACCGCTGGTACGTTGCACCCGCGTTCCTCAAACCGAACGGCATGGTGACATAGCAGTACATGCCGAAGGGCGTGATGAACGAAGTCGCGAGCTGGTCAGACTCTTTCATCTTGATTTGATGATACCCTGAGTAGGCATCAAGGAAAGACAGGGTTTCGCACCCAGCAGTGGAATCCACGATTTGATCGATGCGAGGAAGAGGGTAGGGAACCTTCGGACATGCTTTGTTGAGACCAGTGTAGTCTACACACATCCGCCATTTCCCCCCTTTCTTCCTCACAAGCACAGGGTTGGCAAGCCAGTCGGGATGGAATACCTCTTTGATGAACCCTGCTGCCATCAGCTTGTGGATCTCCTCGCCTATCACCCTGCGCCTTTCCTCGTCGAATCGGCGCAGAGGCTGCCTGACCGGTCGGGCTCCGGCCCGAATATCCAGCGAGTGCTCGGCGACATCCCTCGGTATGCCGGGCATGTCCGAGGGACTCCACGCAAAGACGTCGGCGTTTGCGCGGAGAAAGTCGACGAGCACTGCTTCCTATTTGGGGTCGAGCCCGGAACCGATCCGGATCTGCTTGGAGGTGTCGCCACTAGGATCGAGAGGGACGGCCTTAACCGTCTCCGCTGGCTCGAAATTGCCGGCGTGTCGCTTCACGTCCGGCACCTCTCGGGAGAGGTTTTCCAGGTCGGCGATGAGGGCCTCGGATTCGGCGAGGGCCTCGGCGTACTCCACGCACTCCACATCGCATTCGAACGCGTGTTTGTACGTGGGGCCGACGGTGATGACCCCGTTGGGGCCCGGCATCTTGAGCTTCAGGTAGGTGTAGTTGGGGATGGCCATGAACTTCGTGTAGCATGGCCTCCCCAATACTGCATGGTAGGTTCCTCGGAACCCAACCACCTCGAACGTCAAAGTCTCCCTTCGGAAGTTGGAGGGTGTTCCGAAGCAGACAGGAAGGTCGAGCCGTCCGAGGGGCTGGACGCGCTTCCCAGGAATGATCCCGTGGAAGGGCGCAGCGCCTGCTCGGACGGAGGACAGATCGACGCACAGGAGCCTGAGGGTCTCGGCGTAGATGATATTGAGGCAGCTGCCCCCATCCATCAGGACCTTGATGAGCCTGACGTCGCCGATGATGGGATCGACGACGAGCGGGTACTTCCCCGGGCTCGGCACGTGGTCGGGGTGGTCAGCTTGGTCGAAGGTGATGGGCTTGTCGGACCAGTCTAGGTAGACTGGCGCCGCCACCCTCACCGAGCAGACCTCCCGACGCTCTTGTTTGCGATGCCGAGCCGAGGCATTCGCTGCATGCCCTCCGTAGATCATGAAGCAGTCGCGGACCTCGGGGAACTCTCCTGCTTGGTGATCTTCCTTTTTGTCGTCGTCGCGGGCCCTGCCACCCTCTACGGGTGGCCCGGCCCGGTGGAAGTGGCGCCGAAGCATGACGCACTCCTCGAGGGTGTGCTTGACGGGCCCCTGATGGTAAGGGCACGTCTCCTTGAGTGCCTTGTCGAAGAGGTTGGCACCTCCGGGGGGCTTCCGAGGGTTCTTGTGCTCGGCGGCGGCGACAAGGTCTGCGTCGGCGGCGTCGCGTTTCGCTTGCGACTTCCTCCTGCCTTTCTTCTTGGCGCTGAGCGGGGTGGACGCCTCGGGAGCATCCTCCGACGGGCGGCCCTAGGGCTGCTTGTCCTTTCGGAAGATGGCCTCGACCGCCTCCTGGCCAGAGGCGAACTTGGTGGCGATGTCCATCAGCTCGCTCGCCCTGGTGGGGGTCTTGCGACCCAACTTGCTCACCAAGTCACGGCAAGTGGTGCCGGCGAGGAACGCGCCTGTAACACCCCAGGTGTTTATATTCCGCTCGACAATGAGTATGGACTTACGCACGCAATATCAGTGAATAAAACAGATGCTATATTTTAATTATTTTCGCCATCGCGATTTTAGGATCGCATCTGTTCCGTCTGTCGCGAGTGCAACGTCGTTGTTATTTTTATCTGTCCGAGCTCTTCCGAAATTTTCGTGTGATTCGGAACATAGTCGTTCCAAAACTCGGAGCGTCCGGTGATTATTTAAAATTCATCGTTCGTGCGAAAACGAATTCGGAAGCCTGACCCATTCAAATGATTTTATCCTAAACAAATTAAATAGAAATCGGCGACTAAAATTTTTGAGTGAAAAATAGTTTAATCCTGTCTCGTCAATCGAAACATCACGTCTGAGGAATTATAATTGTGGTTGGTTTCTAGTAGATTATCCTCGACAGATGTCTCAGGTGTCATGTTGCAGATGAAGTTATCTGATCTTCAGCCATATAAAATATAATTTAAAATATCGGACCCGATTTTTGTTGGGTTCGGTCCATGTGTTCTGGCTTAGATCCAAATTTTTGGATAGAAAGACATTCTTGCTGTTTTCTTTATCCCTAAACGTTGATCTCATATTCTTATCTGAGCACTGAAAAACTCCTTCGTGCTCACTTTCTCTTCTTTATCCTCTAGGCGTTTATTTTATCCTTATCATATGTAGTTTTTTTTAATATTCTGATCACCGCTTGATATTTCTGCAGCTGTCGTTCCCATTCTTCTACAACTTTCTCTCTCTCTCTAATTTTTCTTTTCTAGGCGCTGCTCATGGGGCTGATTTTTCTGTACGCGCGTTGTTGATCTTTTTTCCTGCGCCTGGCCTTATCCCGTCGCCGACCCTGCTCAGATTTTTGGGCCAATAGCCCCTGCAGCAACCGCTCAATCTCTCCCTCTGTTTTTTCTTGCCGATCATCAGCCGTCGTCCTCATCTGTTTGTGCAACCAAGAAAAATCAGGCCTCGTCTTCATCCTTTCAGCAGCCGCAAGCTCCAGCCTCCACCTTCCCTTCTGCAGAAATCCTGCCATGGCCGCCCTCCCTGGTGCTCGCCCCAGCCGAGGTCTCTCCATGACTGGCTGCTGCTCCCTGGCACTCGATTTCTCCACCAGGCATCCCTCCTCTTCAACCTCGACGCACCGCTGCCTGGGGTTCACGCCGGAGCTCTACCAAGGCGGATCTCCCTCCCTTCTTCTCCCTCTCATCTCCTCTGCTGACCGCGCGCGCACCTCTCTGTGGCCCTCTCCAGCTCGGCCGCTCGTCTCTCGGCCTCCCATGGCGCGCGCCGTGCCCAGCCGAAGCTCTTTCCCTGCTCCGCACCATGGTGTTTCCCAGTCCCAGGTCATCCCCATGGTACCGGTCGAGTTTTTCCCTCCTCTCTGGCCAGCGTTCTGCCTCAGGCTTGCCTAGGCTATCCCTCCTATCGCCGGATCTGTGGTCGCCGTACCCCTGCTCCTCCCAACGCCGCGCCTTGCTCCCTGACGCAGCAAGCTCGCCGCATGCTCTGGCGTCCGTGCCGTGGAGTCCCTGCGCGGGTTCTTCTGCGCTCGACCATCCTCTCTCTCGTCATGGAGCTTCTTTTCTTCAGCCGCGCCTTGCTTGGTTCCATGGCCGGAGTTCCACCCATCCGCGCGATTCTCCCTGCCCCTGCGTCGGTCGCCCATCTCCCTGGAGTTTCTGCCCGTGCCGTGCCTCTGTGCTCACCCAAGTCGTCGTCGCAGCTCCAGCTCGGCTCTGTCCATACTCCAGCTCGCCCCCTCTGTTTGTTCTCGCTACTGGGTCGGGTCTGCTTGGCCGCCGTGTCCGTGCCGAGTTCTCGATGCCAGAATTCCTCAGACCTCTCTCCTCCCTGTTGTTCGAAGCCGTAGAAATTCCTTGCTGCGCCCAGTCGAGTTCGCCCAGGTCGCAAGCATCCATGTCCTAGTCCACCGTGCTGTGTGCCAACGTTCTCTCGCAACAGACCACACCGTTGTCTAGCCTTATTCGCTTCGCTGTAGCACCGTCGTAATCTACCAGCTTCATCACCCGTCATTTCTGGTATTTTTCCCCAACACCGAGCCTTTCTGATCTCGTCATTCGTCGATGCAATTTATGTGTGCGGATGAAGAAAACGAAGCCAGTATACAAAGCTCGCGGGTGTTCAGCTGAACGTCGTCGTTGTTCCGTACGTCAGCAAGAAATTCCAAGAAGCGGAGGAAGACGAAGCGGCAGCATGATATTCCCCAAAGTGCTTGACATAGGAGCCGAATCAGAATCCTGAATCAAAATCCTTGCCGTGTTCGCGGATAACGCGTCAGATTTAGAACGGTAAGCTGATGAATTGTTCAGAACAGTTCAATCGATGAATAAATAAATTTGCTAGTGCGATGTTCATTAAGGTGCTCGATAAATTGCGTGAGTCACGAAACTCTTGTCGACTCCGCGATTTTTGCGATTATCGAGCCAGATTCGGTTATAGCGAGTTATTTCGCTATTCCGGTCACTTAGCTGAATTAGTGGATCGAGTAGAATTTTGGTAGGCGTGTGTGATGATAACATATTTTAATCACTTCTATAGATGTATGTACATTTACGATAAAGAAATATTTAATTAATTGTTGATATATAAAATATATGGGGAGAGAAATAAAATTAAATTAGTTCTTTATTAGCAATGTAGTATAATCTATAAAACGAGTGATAAGTTTAGAAGTTAAACAATTAGCTAATAAGTTATGTCTAGGCTAACTGTATTAAATGTGTATAGTTTGTGTTTTATGATGTTTGTGTTAGTTTTAGTTAATCTAGAGAAGCACAATTATTAAGCTTAGTCATACGTCGATAGCTAGTGTTTTCGTATAAAATAGTACGACGCTTCGTCACTAAGTATTTAATTCTTGTCGGCGTAGCACTATTTAGGTTCGTAATATTTTCGTCTATATGCATTCATGTGCATAATGCATTTCATTCAGGTACGTTAATTAATCGCGTGATGCGGAAGACGAGCCAAGTCGACCCCAAGCGTGGGCTTCTTCGCAAGGCGATGCTGATGGACAAACCTGAAGATGGTCGTCAAGTGCTCATCGACTAACAACACTAACCTAGTGTTACTCAGGCAAGCCCCGGTGCATGCAACCCTTTTCCTTGTGTTTTAAATATTTTTCGCACACTTAAGTCTAGTGAAATGTGCATTAGGTTCATAGGAGTTACTTGAAAACCCTTTGATGCATGGCTTTCCTTGATATCCATACCTTTACAGATACTTCTGTGAAGTATCAAAATATGATTTGCAAAAATGCTTAGCCTTGCTTAGATCTTGTGGATAGAGGTTGTCCTCAATTTAACCATGGAGAGGATGGCTTCTACCTGCAAGAATATTTTCATTTGGAGCAATAGTGGGATCTTACTGCAAAGTTCCCTGAGATGCTCTTTCCTCCTAAGGAACAGACACAATCCTAAGGATGGAAATACTTAAATCGAGACTTGGGGTAAGAACAAGTGATGTTCTACCCAGGTTGGTTAAGGATTAACGCGTATGTAGGCGTGCTGACCGAGGACCCTTTAACTGGTCACATGCCTCGTCATGGGTAAGCCTTGCCTCGGGCAGACTAAGGCCGGAATAAGATAACACGAAATGGGAGTGGAGCGGTGGCGAGAGTAGCGTGTACCCTCCGTGGCAAGAGGCTGGACGGTGGTGTATCTGTGCTCTCGGTTTGCGTGAACCTGATCCGGTCTTAAGAACCCCGGTGGCGGGTTGACATATGCAAGGGTTAAGTGCTACATATGTCGTGTGATTGGAGATCCTCAGCTGAGTATAATCGATTCGGATCGCCGTACCTTCGCGGTTATGAAGACTTGGTCACTTTTCTACAACCTAGAGTCAGGATGTGAACACGATGGATAAAAATGATGTTGTCTTGATGTGATGTGAAATTAGACTAGATGCAAATAGAGTCTATTAATACCTAATATGGCGTTAAAAGATTGAAAGTAAGGACTCACTTTAGTAAGCTACTTCTGCAAAAGTATAAGTTGATCTTTGGTAAAGCCTCTCCTTGATTCCTACTTATCCAGCATACCCTTGAGAGTCTTTTCCTTAGTCGGGTAAGACTTGCTGAGTAATTCCATACTCAGGGTTTTATTCCCTGTTGTTTTTCAGGTCCTAACTTTGTGATGCTGTGATGGTGTTAAGTGCCGGTGGGCTCGGCCTTCTTATAAGTCTAAGTAACCCTTCTATACTTCTTATTGAGGATGGTCACTTGAGCTAGCATATATTTTAAACTTATATTTTTGTAACCACTCCGATAAAATAATATAAAATTTTTGTAACTTGTAAAATTTGGTAGTAAGATTTCCGCTGCAAAAATGTTGTGTGTGTGATTTGTGTTACTTAATCCCGCGGTTCTGGTTGAAAGTGGTTTATCCGATGTCCTTGGGGCAATCGGACAGATCCTGTTAAGTTATCTGGTGCACATGCATAGCTGTCTGAGGTCTTTGGGACAAGGACAGGTGCATGTGGGCCCAATAACTTGGAGGTTCTGCCACAGCTGGTATCGGAGCTGGATTAAGTATATACGGTCACATACGTATTTTCAAAACAAAAGTTTTGGTTTTAGAAAACCTATTTTCAACTAAACACATTGTTTGGCTTTGAAAAACAGATTTGAAAAACTATAATGCTAGCGACATCCTCTCTTAAGCCCTAAATTAAGGACTATCAGGTGGCTTAGTTGAAAACCACAACCGGGTGGGTATTGCATACATGTGTATTGTTATTTTTGAGGCCATTCAGTTTTGAATGGATCGACGCTCAGGTAAGGTGAGATGTGAGAGCATGACCGAACAACCGTCGGTCTAGGGAAGTGTTTAATTTTGGCGCTTGATTATATACATGTTCCACATATGTATATATGAAGGCTGCGATGTGGAGTATTGTAGCACCCAAAAATCTTACTTTGAAAGTTTAGTAAAAGTTCTCCAAAGATTTTGATATTAGAATGCCTTCCAATAAAATTTTGATACATTTAAAACAACATCACCTGAAACAAACACGTTCCTAATAAAAGAATCTCTATATGAATTTGTCACTCCTTGGTTGAAATGAATATTTATAATTATTCTCTAAAAGGATTTTATATTAGGGATTACATTTCTTAAAATACCCATTCTATGTGTGTATGAATCTTATATTTGAAAGCATACCTTAATAAAATTAATAGATAAATGAATTGGCAAAGTTTATACTGGTGTTTTTGTTTGTGCATTAAAAACCTAAATTTAAAATCTCAACTGCAGATTCAAACTCAATTTTGAAATTTGATATCAAATAAAAACAAGATAACAAGAAAAGAAAAAGAAAATGAATAAAACCCTATGTGGGCCAAGAACACCAAATTCGGCCCATCTTCCCATTTTCACGCGCGCGGCGGCCCAACTCCGATTCTTGGCGCCGATAGGTGGGACCGCCGTGTCAGCCTCGCCTTGGCCTCTCCCGCGCGCACGCCTGGTCACCGCCTCGCGGGCCCCACTCGTCGGTCTCCACCGCGTTCGCTCCTCCCTCCCTTTCTCTGGTCCGCGGGGCCCGCACGTCAGGCCGTCTTCAACGACCTTGCCGAACGCGGCGGGCGGACCGCGCGGACGCCGCTGTGATCGCCGTTCGGTTCCCTCCGCTCGGACTTCACCGTGGTGCATAAAAGCCGAAGCTCCACGACCCCTTCCCTCCATCCACCCGTGAACCGTCGTCGCAGTGTGAAGGGAGAGAGAGTCAGGAAGCAGCGCCCGCCATTGCCACCTCGCGGCCACCGACGGCAAAACCTCCACTGTGCTTGCGCCCCGCCTTGGGTTTTCGGTCGAATAGGGTCGCCAGGTCCGAGGGAAGGAGTGCGTGCACCGGCATCGGGTTGGGGGCGATCTACGCCGGCGAATTTGTCACCGGAGCTTCACCACCGCTTCGGATCCGCCGCGCCCCGTGGTCACGTCTACACGATCCAAAATCGCAGGCAAGAACTCCTCTCCTACCTTCACCATGTCGGTCTCGTCGTGTAGAACGATCCAATTTGAGGTTTAGGGCAGTGCTTCGCCAGATCGCGTGTCGACGGCGAGCGATCCGCCGTGTGAGCAGTGCCACCGCCGCCGTGCTCGCTGTAGATTGGTGCGCGCGATCTCGGCCGTCGATCCTCGGTTGGATGGTCGGGATTAGAAAACCAAGTAACGCTTCGACCAGGGCATATCGCGACCGTTGGATGGGTATCCAGTGGCGGGGAATGGCTCCAGCGTTCATTATATCTAAACCGTAGGATCTTGATCCAATGGCCGTCGGCGCGTACCGGTTCACTGGGATCGCGATCTAATCTCGTGCGCCCATCTCTGATCGGGCGGCCCAGAATAGAGCTTACCCCTTCGGTCGGGTCTTTTTATTAAAGAGCCCTCGGGGTTTTGTGTAATCAACCCGCCATCCTAAGTCACTATTCTCTGTGTCTCGGGAATCTTGCGCCGAGCCCCCTGTGCTTCTGTTTAATTGAGGCCCAGTCCAGAGAGTTATAAAATCAAGAAAATGAATTAGAAAATGAGTTTTTAATATAAAAATAATTCCCAGAATTTATATAATTCATAGAAAATGCATATGAACTCCAAATTAATCCATTCCACTTCCTATAATTTTGTAATATTATTGTTTATCAATTAGTGCCACTGGTTTTGCATAAAAGTCACATTAAAATTGTTATCTTAATTAATCTTGTACTAAGCATAGAATCTTTGGAAATCCATAACTTAAAATCTATAACTCCAAAATTAATAATTCTTTTTCCTGTGATCTTATTTTAGCATGTAGATTATTAATATGTATTTTGCATATATGTTTGGTGTAATGTTAATTTTGCCTATACCATGTATGTCTGTATTGCTACGTTTAGCAGTGAGGCCACGAGGATCTGAAGAATCATCCTGGTACCTGGAATCTCAAGGCCCAGGCAAGTTGTGCCCTTGATCACTTCTTTTTACCCAGCCATGTTCTGATTAATCATAATGATCTGCATAGGTTAATTTGATGGGACCCAATAGGTTACCCTAGTTTGTCTATCTTTATACCTTGTTTACCACTGAACTTTCTGGGTAGTACTTGCTAGAGATATATGTGGTTTTGGGTATGGAGATACACCATTCATGATTACACTTTTGTTATCAGTTGTTATTTATTGTTCATGATAAGATCATTATGTTAATTGGAACATGGAGCGACCACCCGGGAAAACAGTGCTACCACAAGGGAGGAATGGGACCCCTTGGCTGAATAATTAGGAAAGCTAGTGGAAGACTACCTTACCCGAAAGGGGCAAGGGCAGTAGGGGAGTGGTCAGTGTAGGGAGGCCCTCGGGAGGATTTTGCTGCGATGGCGGTCCTGCAAGGGATTCCTGCATTGGAACTTCCTATAAACTGTAGCGGGTTTTCGGAAGCTAGTGGAACTTTGTAAAGGCCTCGTAGTGGATCCCTAGCCATTCACCTCGGAAGTGTCTAAGGGCCTTGCAAACCCTGGCGACATGGGATACACGACTTGTGGGTAAAGATGCGCAACCTCTGCAGAGTGTAAAACTAGTATACTAGCCGTGCTCACGGTCATGAGCAGCTCGGACCCTCACATGATTAAATTATGGAACTTAAACTCAATTTGTCATATGCATTGCATCGCAGGTGAAGTTGTTACTTTTGTTCTACTACTTAACTGGGTTGGTATTTACTTATACTTAGTAACTGCTAATAAAATTTTGACCAACTTTAAAAGCAATGCTCAGCTCTAACCATCTTCTTTGGTAAGCCTTACACTTCACGTGAGCTCCCACCTTTGGCGAGTTCATGCACATTATTCCCCACAACTTGTTGAGCGATGAACGTATGTGAGCTCACTCTTGCTGTCTCACACACCCCACAGGTCAAGAACAGGTACCACTGGATGAGGCGCATGGAGGATGCTGTGATGAGTTCGTGAGAGGTCTAGGTCGTCGTCTCCCAGTCAACTTTGGGTTGCTGGACCGTTGTCTCCTTATAATGTAATTATTTATTTTGTATAGAACTCCTGTTATATATAAAGTTGTGACATTCGATCCTGTGCCACTATTCATCATATGTGTGAGACTTGGTCCCAGCACACCTGGTGATTATGTTTACGCCCGGGTTTTGGACCTCTAAAATCCGGGTGTTACAAGTATTTACTTTTCCGGGAATTCAGTACCCCATGGATGTGTATGGGTATACAGACATGGGAATACTGAGAAATGTATTGTACTTGTAACGACGCACCTACGCTCAGGTAAGAAGGTGAGTTACCATAATGAGTTGCCCTATGGTTAAAGTGTGGCAACGGCGCCTATGCGTGGCTCGGCGCTTAATGATGAGCTGGCCTCCATATAGCAATATATGGAGTATAAACTGTGATAAACTGTCATGTGTGAACTGCATCATTAGAAATTGGGCTGTGATGGATTTTCTGCAGGTACACTAACCTCTAAAACGTAGGTGTAGCTGACGACTAGCAAAATACCGAGAGAGTCGTTAGTATGCCACCGATATAGAACGTTATTGCCATATTATGTTGGCAAAATTCGTGAGGACGAATAGGACGAGCATGCATCCTGATTGTTGCATCATGTTTGTCACCTATACACCCAAAATGCTTCTCTCATCCTTATTCCAGTAACCATTGATTGTAGTTAATGTGGTGTAATGTTGTGTTATGAACTTCGATGAAATAGCTATCCTCCGTTCTTAGGTAATCTATTTAGGAATTATATGTGTGTTCTTGTATTGATGTGCCGATAGGAGGTTAGTAGTTTGATTGCCTAAACCCAAAACTAGACCATATTCTTATTTAGTGAACCATGCCCAAATTTGAATTGTCCATTATTACTCCATGACAAAGCCCATACAAATAAATGCGTAGACAATTTCCTTATTGGACATAAAATGTACCTAAGCTTAAAACAAGGATCTCAAGTCATGTCTCCTTTTAGAACCATTCCCTTGTTCAGTTGATGCTGGTTGAGGTCCCTATTGTATTTGGCCTCTCCTTGTGGATCATCTTGTCGCCTTATTAACCTAACCTAGGAAAGGCATGTCCGACCATTTTCTTAAAGTTTGATGCCTTTGGATTCCCCATCTCTATTGAAGGCCTACCAACTTAATCTTACGATTGTTTTCCCTCCGTATCTAATCAGATGTTGATCCTTGACCTTGTGATCTCTATGATGGGCATAGAAATATGCTTGTGGCTGAAGTATCGGTCTCCCATCGTACTTCTCTCATCAAGTTTAAGTTATGGCCATGTCTTGTTCATTTCATCGGGCCATAATCTATTTGGTTCTCTAATTGTAACCATTCTTACAGGTGGAGTATCTCCTTGTATAATGTCACCCTTGCCCAATTCATTTGTGTCGCGTGAGATTTCTTATTGGTTATGTCTAATAATGGTGTTGTGACTAAAACTGATGGTGCCGCGACAAAATCGAGGGCCTCCTGTGGATGCATACACATGGTTGCGCTACTTGGCACGCGCTGGTATCACAGTTAGTAGTCATAATCCATTACGAGACTATGTCAATACGTTATCTTGGCACAATTTGTGTTTGCTACGTAAGATTCGTTATTGGTGCCAGTTCGGTAGTGGTGTCACGATTAAGGACTTATGGTGCCGCAGCGAAACTGAGAGCCCCTTGTGAATGTACACGCAAGGTTATGCTGCTTGGCGCATGCTGGTATCGATGTCTCTAGTCATGATCCATTGTGGAACTACACTGATGTGTGATCTTTCGTGGAGTCCTCCCTTGAAACAATTTCTATGTTGTTTGTCAAGTGATCAAGCAACATCTATCATCTTTGTTGGATCAAAAGGGCATACCACTTTCATGTGTGGTCTCTTTTCTTTTGATCTTGGTAGTGACTACTCATACAAGTTCCCTTTACATCCTTTGTGTAAAGGTGAAGCCTTGGAGCTTTTTAGTGTTGGAAAACAGCTGATTAGCTCTCAAACTAGAGATTGGATTTCCCCTGCTGCTGAAATGCAGGAGTTTGTTCATTCGCTATCCTATTAATCCATGTATTCCCTAACTAAATCCGTTCATCTCGCATAGGGAAACGGATGAACAATTTGACCAAATAGATTTTTACCCAAATACACAATCTCTTGTTAACAGAGTGAACTCTCAACCCTTGGCTTACCGATGGTACTGAGAGGATCTACTTAATGTCAAAAGTAGTTCAACAAGTCGGTTTTACTAACTTGTAACTGCATTTTGAACAAAGGTTGAGTTTAGAGATCGTTTTATCAAGTTGTCTGAACTCACTTTGGTTCAACCCATTTTAAGGAAGTGATTATAAGAATCCAGATTAAGTCGAGCCATGATTAGTACTCGATAAAATGGATTGGTACGAAGCCAGCATCTACAGATCCCTCCGCTGGTGATTTTTCAAGTCTTTATCATTTTTCTTGGACTTGGATCCTCTGGCTAACACGAGTTAACTGTGATGTTATTCGACATTCACACCCGTCTCATGTGCTATGAACTTATCACGACCACTTGTTGGTAAACCTCCTTTTGTGTGTTTTACCCAAGGGGCTGCATCTGATTCTGTTTGGGTAAGATGCATATCTACTGCTCGCCCAACAGACTCAGATAGTATAGTGTCATCAGAAAAAGCAAATGGCACACATGGAACCTTATGTGTTCCTCTAGCAGACCTCGTCTCTATTGGTGGACATTTCTAAGTTAGCTTAAGGCGATACATGTTATGTCCACTAGAGAAATCACATCCTGAGGCACTCGCCTTTGCTCAGAATTGCCTTATGCTATCACTGATATGGACAGAAGTTACATGCTTCTCTACTCTTAAAAGTCTTTCGCTCCGAATCTCGGGACGAGATTCTTTTAAGGGGGGAGGGCTGTAACACCCCAGGTGTTTATATTCCGCTCGACAATGAGTATGGACTTACGCACGCAATATCAGTGAATAAAACAGATGCTATATTTTAATTATTTTCGCCATCGCGATTTTAGGATCGCATCTGTTCCGTCTGTCGTGAGTGCAACGTCGTTGTTATTTTTATCTGTCCGAGCTCTTCCGAAATTTTCGTGTGATTCGGAACATAGTCGTTCCGAAACTCGGAGCGTCCGGTGATTATTTAAAATTCATCGTTCGTGCGAAAACGAATTCGGAAGCCTGACCCATTCAAATGATTTTATCCTAAACAAATTAAATAGAAATCGGCGACTAAAATTTTTGAGTGAAAAATAGTTTAATCCTGTCTCGTCAATCGAAACATCACGTCTGAGGAATTATAATTGTGGTTGGTTTCTAGTAGATTATCCTCGACAGATGTCTCAGGTGTCATGTTGCAGATGAAGTTATCTGATCTTCAGCCATATAAAATATAATTTAAAATATCGGACCCGATTTTTGTTGGGTTCGGTCCATGTGTTCTGGCTTAGATCCAAATTTTTGGATAGAAAGACATTCTTGCTGTTTTCTTTATCCCTAAACGTTGATCTCATATTCTTATCTGAGCACTGAAAAACTCCTTCGTGCTCACTTTCTCTTCTTTATCCTCTAGGCGTTTATTTTATCCTTATCATATGTAGTTTTTTTTAATATTCTGATCACCGCTTGATATTTCTGCAGCTGTCGTTCCCATTCTTCTACAACTTTCTCTCTCTCTCTAATTTTTCTTTTCTAGGCGCTGCTCATGGGGCTGATTTTTCTGTACGCGCGTTGTTGATCTTTTTTCCTGCGCCTGGCCTTATCCCGTCGCCGACCCTGCTCAGATTTTTGGGCCAATAGCCCCTGCAGCAACCGCTCAATCTCTCCCTCTGTTTTTTCTTGCCGATCATCAGCCGTCGTCCTCATCTGTTTGTGCAACCAAGAAAAATCAGGCCTCATCTTCATCCTTTCAGCAGCCGCAAGCTCCAGCCTCCACCTTCCCTTCTGCAGAAATCCTGCCATGGCCGCCCTCCCTGGTGCTCGCCCCAGCCGAGGTCTCTCCATGACTGGCTGCTGCTCCCTGGCACTCGATTTCTCCACCAGGCATCCCTCCTCTTCAACCTCGACGCACCGCTGCCTGGGGTTCACGCCGGAGCTCTACCAAGGCGGATCTCCCTCCCTTCTTCTCCCTCTCATCTCCTCTGCTGACCGCGCGCGCACCTCTCTGTGGCCCTCTCCAGCTCGGCCGCTCGTCTCTCGGCCTCCCATGGCGCGCGCCGTGCCCAGCCGAAGCTCTTTCCCTGCTCCGCACCATGGTGTTTCCCAGTCCCAGGTCATCCCCATGGTACCGGTCGAGTTTTTCCCTCCTCTCTGGCCGGCGTTCTGCCTCAGGCTTGCCTAGGCTATCCCTCCTATCGCCGGATCTGTGGTCGCCGTACCCCTGCTCCTCCCAACGCCGCGCCTTGCTCCCTGACGCAGCAAGCTCGCCGCATGCTCTGGCGTCCGTGCCGTGGAGTCCCTGCGCGGGTTCTTCTGCGCTCGACCATCCTCTCTCTCGTCATGGAGCTTCTTTTCTTCAGTCGCGCCTTGCTTGGTTCCATGGCCGGAGTTCCACCCATCCGCGCGATTCTCCCTGCCCCTGCGTCGGTCGCCCATCTCCCTGGAGTTTCTGCCCGTGCCGTGCCTCTGTGCTCACCCAAGTCGTCGTCGCAGCTCCAGCTCGGCTCTGTCCATACTCCAGCTCGCCCCCTCTGTTTGTTCTCGCTACTGGGTCGGGTCTGCTTGGCCGCCGTGTCCGTGCCGAGTTCTCGATGCCAGAATTCCTCAGACCTCTCTCCTCCCTGTTGTTCGAAGCCGTAGAAATTCCTTGCTGCGCCCAGTCGAGTTCGCCCAGGTCGCAAGCATCCATGTCCTAGTCCACCGTGCTGTGTGCCAACGTTCTCTCGCAACAGACCACACCGTTGTCTAGCCTTATTCGCTTCGCTGTAGCACCGTCGTAATCTACCAGCTTCATCACCCGTCATTTCTGGTATTTTTCCCCAACACCGAGCCTTTCTGATCTCGTCATTCGTCGATGCAATTTATGTGTGCGGATGAAGAAAACGAAGCCAGTATACAAAGCTCGCGGGTGTTCAGCTGAACGTCGTCGTTGTTCCGTGCGTCAGCAAGAAATTCCAAGAAGCGGAGGAAGACGAAGCGGCAGCATGATATTCCCCAAAGTGCTTGACACAGGAGCCGAATCAGAATCCTGAATCAGAATCCTTGCCGTGTTCGCGGATAACGCGTCAGATTTAGAACGGTAAGCTGATGAATTGTTCAGAACAGTTCAATCGATGAATAAATAAATTTGCTAGTGCGATGTTCATTAAGGTGCTCGATAAATTGCGTGAGTCACGAAACTCTTGTCGACTCCGCGATTTTTGCGATTATCGAGCCAGATTCGGTTATAGCGAGTTATTTCGCTATTCCGGTCACTTAGCTGAATTAGTGGATCGAGTAGAATTTTGGTAGGCGTGTGTGATGATAACATATTTTAATCACTTCTATAGATGTATGTACATTTACGATAAAGAAATATTTAATTAATTGTTGATATGTAAAATATATGGGGAGAGAAATAAAATTAAATTAGTTCTTTATTAGCAATGTAGTATAATCTATAAAACGAGTGATAAGTTTAGAAGTTAAACAATTAGCTAATAAGTTATGTCTAGGCTAACTGTATTAAATGTGTATAGTTTGTGTTTTATGATGTTTGTGTTAGTTTTAGTTAATCTAGAGAAGCACAATTATTAAGCTTAGTCATACGTCGATAGCTAGTGTTTTCGTATAAAATAGTACGACGCTTCGTCACTAAGTATTTAATTCTTGTCGGCGTAGCACTATTTAGGTTCGTAATATTTTCGTCTATATGCATTCATGTGCATAATGCATTTCATTCAGGTACGTTAATTAATCGCGTGATGCGGAAGACGAGCCAAGTCGACCCCAAGCGTGGGCTTCTTCGCAAGGCGATGCTGATGGACAAACCTGAAGATGGTCGTCAAGTGCTCATCGACTAACAACACTAACCTAGTGTTACTCAGGCAAGCCCCGGTGCATGCAACCCTTTTCCTTGTGTTTTAAATATTTTTCGCACACTTAAGTCTAGTGAAATGTGCATTAGGTTCATAGGAGTTACTTGAAAACCCTTTGATGCATGGCTTTCCTTGATATCCATACCTTTACAGATACTTCTGTGAAGTATCAAAATATGATTTGCAAAAATGCTTAGCCTTGCTTAGATCTTGTGGATAGAGGTTGTCCTCAATTTAACCATGGAGAGGATGGCTTCTACCTGCAAGAATATTTTCATTTGGAGCAATAGTGGGATCTTACTGCAAAGTTCCCTGAGATGCTCTTTCCTCCTAAGGAACAGACACAATCCTAAGGATGGAAATACTTAAATCGAGACTTGGGGTAAGAACAAGTGATGTTCTACCCAGGTTGGTTAAGGATTAACGCGTATGTAGGCGTGCTGACCGAGGACCCTTTAACTGGTCACATGCCTCGTCATGGGTAAGCCTTGCCTCGGGCAGACTAAGGCCGGAATAAGATAACACGAAATGGGAGTGGAGCGGTGGCGAGAGTAGCGTGTACCCTCCGTGGCAAGAGGCTGGACGGTGGTGTATCTGTGCTCTCGGTTTGCGTGAACCTGATCCGGTCTTAAGAACCCTGGTGGCGGGTTGACATATGCAAGGGTTAAGTGCTACATATGTCGTGTGATTGGAGATCCTCAGCTGAGTATAATCGATTCGGATCGCCGTACCTTCGCGGTTATGAAGACTTGGTCACTTTTCTACAACCTAGAGTCAGGATGTGAACACGATGGATAAAAATGATGTTGTCTTGATGTGATGTGAAATTAGACTAGATGCAAATAGAGTCTATTAATACCTAATATGGCGTTAAAAGATTGAAAGTAAGGACTCACTTTAGTAAGCTACTTCTGCAAAAGTATAAGTTGATCTTTGGTAAAGCCTCTCCTTGATTCCTACTTATCCAGCATACCCTTGAGAGTCTTTTCCTTAGTCGGGTAAGACTTGCTGAGTAATTCCATACTCAGGGTTTTATTCCCTGTTGTTTTTCAGGTCCTAACTTTGTGATGCTGTGATGGTGTTAAGTGCCGGTGGGCTCGGCCTTCTTATAAGTCTAAGTAACCCTTCTATACTTCTTATTGAGGATGGTCACTTGAGCTAGCATATATTTTAAACTTATATTTTTGTAACCACTCCGATAAAATAATATAAAATTTTTGTAACTTGTAAAATTTGGTAGTAAGATTTCCGCTGCAAAAATGTTGTGTGTGTGATTTGTGTTACTTAATCCCGCGGTTCTGGTTGAAAGTGGTTTATCCGATGTCCTTGGGGCAATCGGACAGATCCTGTTAAGTTATCTGGTGCACATGCATAGCTGTCTGAGGTCTTTGGGACAAGGACAGGTGCATGTGGGCCCAATAACTTGGAGGTTCTGCCACAGCGCCGATGACATCTGAGTCGGTGATGTTGGGCAGCTCGGTGTGCTGCTTCGAGAATCGCCGGATGTAGTCCCGAAGGGACTCTCCCGGCTGTTGCCGGCAGCTTCGGAGGTCCCAAGAATTCCCGGGGCGCACGTACGTGCCCTGGAAGTTGCCGGCGAAAGCTTGGACCAAATCCTCCCAGTTGGAAATCTGCCCCGGAGGCAGGTGCTCCAACCAAGCGCGAGCAGTGTCGGAGAGGAACAGGGGGAGGTTGCGGATGATGAGGTTGTCGTCGTCCGTTCCACCCAGTTGACAGGCCAGGCGGTAGTCCGCGAGCCACAATTCCGGTCTCGTTTCCCCCGAGTACTTTGTGATAGTAGTCGGGGGTCGGAATCGGGCCGGAAACGGCGCCCGCCGAATGGCTCGGCTGAAGACCTGCGGACCGGGTGGTTCGGGCGAGGGACTCCGATCCTCCCCGCTGTCGTAGCGTCCCCCACGCCTGGGGTGATAGCCTCGGCGCACCCTTTCGTCGAGGCGGGCCCGACGGTCGCGATGAGGGTACTCGTTGCCGAGGTTGCCCGGGGCCGCAGGCGCGGTGTTGCGCGTGCGCCCGGTGTAGACCGAGGCTTCCCGCATGAGTCGGGAAGTCGCGGCACGAGGTTCCGAGGGGTACCCCTGCCTTCGGGAGGCAGAGCTCTCGGCCCGCCGGGCCGCAGCGCCTTCCAGGAGATGCTTGAGCTCTCCCTGGATTCGCTGACCCTCGGTGGTTGATGACTCCGGCATCGCGCGGAGGAGCATCGCCGCGGCTGCCAGGTCCTGACCGGTCCCGCCGGATGCGGGCGGCGGCCTGTCCCTGGCATCGTTGGCGATGCGGTGCTGGAGACCCTGGGGCAGGTGACGTATTTCTCCGGCCGGGGGTTGGCCCGCCCATACCTGTCCGACGTCCCGGCGGATCAACTCGAGCGCTCCTGCCCCCTCGTCGAGCCCGGCCTGCGCCTCGCGGACTTGCTCGAGCTGTGGGTCGTGACCTCCCGCCGGAACGGGGACCACAGCTAGCTCCCGCGGGATGTCGGCGCGAGGCACTGGCCTAGGGAGATCACCATCCTCCGGCATGCCGAGACGGTTGCCTCCGGAGGGATCCCCTAGCTCGACGTGGAAACATTCGCGGCTCGGGCCGCAGTCCTTGTCGTCAAGGCTGCGGCTGCCGTCGGAACAGTCGGAGAGGCAGTAGTCGCATGCGGTCATGAAGTCCCGCATGGCACTGGGGTTGCCAGATCCAGAGAAATCCCAGCAGATGCTGGGGTCGTCATCTTCCTCGGACCCAGAGGGCCCGTAGGTCGAGACGCCCGTCAATCGGTCCCAAGGCGACCGCACACGAAACCCAAGAGAGGTTGCACTCGCCTCAACGTGAGCGCCCGCCAATGCGAGGTCGCTAGGCGGGTTGAGGTCGAGCCGAAATGACGAAGGATGGGAATCAGTTGGTACCTTTTGGTTGACGAGGAGCGACGAAGTCACGTCGGGGACTGATCGCGCCGTCGTCCTGGGTACGAGGGCGACGTCCTGCAGGCCCTCCGTGAGCGTGCTGGCGTCGTCCACTTGCTCGGGGTTGGCGTGTTGCGGGGGGACGGCGCTCGCCTCCGCTTCCAACGCGAGGGTGACGCCCGACGCGTCCTCCGTTGGGGCACTGGGGATGTCGATTCGCTCGACAGCCGACGGAGCGCAGCCTCCCGCTTGGCCCTGGTTGCCCCGCCTCCTCCTCCGATAGCGAGGGAGAGGACGAGGCGAGCTCGAATGTTGTTCTTCCCCCACGCAGGGAAGACGTCGTCGATTCCGCCGCCGGCGGGCGGGCTGTCGGCCACCATTGTCGTCGTCGCGCGGCGGTGAAAGGAGTATCATGTCGTAGCTGCCGTCGAAAGACATGAACTCGAGGCTCCCGAAACGGAGCACCGTCCCGGGTTGGAGAGGTCATTGGAGACTGCCCATCTGGAGCTTGACGGGAAACTGCTCGTCAACACGCAGCAGGCCCCTACCTGGCGCGCCAACTGTCGGCGTCTCGAGACCGGGGGGGTCCCTAGGCCGACGAGTGAGTGTGTCGCGTGCCCCAGCCCAGATGGGTCGAGCGCGTGGGCGAGCGCGAAGGGGGGAAAGAGCGAGGCGGCCGGAGCCGGGTCGTGAGGGAGGCGGAGATCCCGCGGCCTTCGTGTTCGTCCCGCGCCCAGGTCGGGTGCGCTTGCAGTAGGGGGTTACAAGCGTCCACGCGGGTGAGGGGAGCGAGCGGCCCCAAGAGAGCGCCTGCCCCTGCCCTCGTTCCCGCAGGGGCCAACCTTCTCTAAGAAGGCCCTGGTCCTTCCTTTTATAGGCGTGAGGAGAGGATCCAGGTGTACAATGGGGGTGTAGCAGAGTGCTACGTGTCTAGCGGGGGAGAGCTAGTGCCCTAAGTACATGCCAAGGTGGCAGCCGGAGAGATCTTGGCACCCAGCTGGTGTGGTGTCGTGGCTGTCGGTGGAGCAATGGAGCCTGACGGAGGGACAGCTGTTGGAGCTGTTGGGTCTTTGCTGACGTCCCCCTGCTTCCGTAAGGGAGCTGAGAGCCGCCGTCGTCATAGGGCTAGCGGGGCGCCATCATTGCCTATCTGGCGGAGCTAGCCAGATGGGACGTCGGTCTTGTTCTCTGCGGCCCGAGTCGGCTCGGGGTAGGGTGATGATGGCGCTTCCTGTTGACGTGGCGGACTTGTGCCCTAGGTCGGGCGACGTGGAGGCTCCTCCAAAGCCGAGGTCGAGTCTATCCTGCATGGCCGAGGCCGAGTCCGAGCTCCCGGGTCGGGCGAGGCGGAGGTCGTTCGGCAGAGGCCAGAGCGGAGTCCGACCCGGGGGTCGGGCGAGGCGGAGTTTGTTGTCTTCCGGGGCCTTAGCCCGAGTCCGAGCCCTGGGTCGGGCGGAGCGGAGTTCGTCGTCTTCTGGGGCCTTAGCCCGAGTCCGAGCCCTAGGTCGGGCGGAGCGGAGTTCGCCGTCTTCCGGGGCCTTAGCCCAAGTCCGAGCCCTGGGTCGGGCGGAGCGGAGTTCGCCGTCTTCCGGGGCCTTAGCCCGAGTCCGAGCCCTGGGTCGGGCGGAACGGAGTTCGCCGTCTTCCGGGGCCTTAGCCCGAGTCCGAGCCCTGGGTCGGGCGGAGCGGAGTTCGCCGTCTTCTGGGGCCTTAGCCCGAGTCCGAGCCCTGGGTCGGGCGGAGCGGAGTTCGCCGTCTTCTGGGGCCTTAGCCCGAGTCCGAGCCCTAGGTCGGGCGGAGCGGAGTTCGCCGTCTTCCGGGGCCTTAGCCCGAGTCCGAGCCCTGGGTCGGGCGGAGCTTCCTATGGCGCCTTTGGCAAGGCCTGGCGGTCGGTCAGTCTCGCTTACCTTTGCGTTAAATGCCCCTGTGACTTGGTTGGTCGGCGCGGCGATTTAGTCAGGGTTGCTTCTTAACGAAGGCAAGGCCTCGGGCGAGCCGGAGGTGCGTCTGCCGTAAAAAGGGGGCCTCGGGCGAGACGGAAACACCTCAGGGTCGGCTGCCCTTGCCCGAGGCTAGGCTCGGGCGAGGCGTGATCGAGTCGCTCGTATGGACTGATCCCTGACTTAATCGCACCCATCAGGCCTCTGCAGCTTTATGCTGATGGGGGTTACCAGCTGAGAATTAGGCGTCTTGAGGGTACCCCTAATTATGGTCCCCGACAGGTACCCCGACCACGTGTGTAAGCTCTCTAAGGCGCTCTATGGACTTAAGCAAGCCCCAAGAGCATGGTATGAATGCCTTAGAGACTTTCTAATTGCTAATGCTTTCAAGGTTGGGAAAGCCGATCCAACTCTTTTCACTAAGACTTGTGACGGTGATCTCTTTGTGTGCCAAATTTATGTCGATGACATAATATTTGATTCTACTAATAAAAAGTCTTGTGAAGAGTTTAGCAGGGTGATGACGCAGAAATTCGAGATGTCGATGATGGGCGAGTTGAACTACTTCCTTGGGTTCCAAGTGAAGCAACTCAAGGACGGCACCTTCATCTCTCAAACAAAGTACACACAAGACTTGCTGAAGCGGTTTGGGATGAAGGACGCCAAGCCCGCAAAGACTCCGATGGGGACCGACGGACACACCGACCTCAACAAAGGAGGTAAGTCCGTTGATCAAAAGGCATACTGGTCAATGATAGAGTCATTATTTTACTTATGTGCTAGTAGACCGGATATTATGCTTAGCGTATGCATGTGTGCTAGATTTCAATCCGATCCTAAGGAGTGTCACTTAGTGGCAGTGAAGCGAATCCTTAGATATTTAGTTGCTACGCCTTGCTTCGGGCTCTGGTATCCAAAGGGGTCTACCTTTGACCTAATTGGATATTCAGATTAAGACTATGCTGGATGTAAGGTCGATAGGAAGAGTACATCAGGGACGTGCCAATTCTTTGGAAGGTCCCTGGTGTCATGGAATTCTAAGTGTCGGGGACCATAATTAGGGGTACCCTCAAGACGCCTAATTCTCAGCTGGTAACCCCCATCAGCATAAAGCTGCAGAGGCCTGATGGGTTTGATTAAGTCAGGGATTAGTCCATACGAGCGACTCGATCACGCCACGCCCGAGCCTAGCCTCGGGCAAGGGCAGCCGGCCCTGAGGTGTTTCCGTCTCGCCCGAGGCCCCCTTTTTTACGGCAGACGCATCTCCGGCTCACCCGAGGCCTTGCCTTCGTTAAGAAGCAACCCTGACTAAATCACCGCGCTGACCGACCAAGTCACTGGGGCATTTAACGCAAAGAGTGAGACTGACGGGCGGCCAGGCTTGGCCAAAAGCGCCATAGGAAGCTCCGCCCGACCCAGGGCTCGGGCTCGGGCTAAGGCCCCGGAAGACGGCGAACTCCGCTCCGCCCGACCCAGGGCTCGGACTCGGGCTAAGGCCCCGGAAGACGGCGAACTCCGCTCCGCCCGACCCAGGGCTCGGACTCGGGCTAAGGCCCCGGAAGACGGCGAACTCCGCTCCGCCCGACCCAGGGCTCGGACTCGGGCTAAGGCCCCGGAAGACGGCGAACTCCGCTCCGCTCGACCCAGGGCTCGGACTCGGGCTAAGGCCCCGGAAGACGACGAACTCCGCTTCGCCCGACCCAGGGCTCGGACTCCGCCCTGGCCTCTGCCGAACGACCTCCGCCTCGCCCGACCCAGGAGCTCAGGCTCGGCCTCGGCCATGCAGGACAGACTCGACCTCGGCTTCGGAGGAGCCTCCACGTCGCCCGACCTAGGGCACAAGTCCGCCACGTCGACAGGAAGCGCCATCATCACCCTACCCCGAGCCGACTCGGGCCGCAGAAAACAGGACCGACGTCCCATCTGGCTAGCTCCGCCAGATAGGCAATGATGGCGCCCCGCTGGACCCATGACGACGGCGATTCTCAGCTCCCTTACGGAAGCAGGGGGACGTCAGCAAGGGCCCAACCACTCCGACAGCTGTCCCCCCGCCAGGCTCCATTGCTTCTCCGACGGCCACGACGCCACACCAGCTGGGTGCCAAGATCTCTCCGGCTGCCACCTTGGCATGTACTTAGGGCACTAGCTCTCCCCCGCTAGACACGTAGCACCTTGCTACACCCCCATTTGTACACCTGGATCCTCTCCTTACGCCTATAAAAGGAAGGACCAGGGCCTTCTTAGAGAAGGTTGGCCTCGCGGGAACGAGGGCAGGGGCAGGCGCTCTCTTAGGGCCGCTCGCTCCCCTCACCCGCGCGGACGCTTGTAACCCCCTACTGCAAGCGCACCCGACCTGGGCGCGGGACGAACACGAAGGCCGCGGGATCTCCGCCTCCCTCACGACCCGGCTCCGGCCACCTCGCTCTTCCCCCCTTCGCGCTCGCCCACGCGCTCGACCCATCTGGGCTGGGGCACGCGGCACACTCACTCGTCGGCCTAGGGACCCCCCGGTCTCGAAACGCCGACAGTTGGCGCGCCAGGTAGGGGCCTGCTGCGTGTTGACGAGCAGTTTCCCGTCAAGCTCCAGATGGGCAGTCTCCAACGACCTCTTCAACCCGGGACGGTGCTCCGTTTCGGGAGCCTCGAGTTCATGTCTTTCAACGGCAGCTACGACATGATACTCCTTCCACCGCCGCGCGACAGCGACAATGGTGGCGGACAGCCCGCCCGCCGGCGGCAGAATCGACGACGTCTTTCTCGCGTGGGGGAAGGACAACTTTCGAGCTCGCCCCATCCTCTCCCTCGCCATCGGAGGAGGAGGCGGGGCAACCAGGGCCGAGCGGGAGGCTGCGCTCAGTCGGCTGTCGAGCAAATCGACATCCCCAGCGCCCCAACGGAGGACGCGTCGGGCGTCACCCTCGCGTTTGAGGCGAAGGCGAGCGCTGTCCCCCCGCGACACGCCAACCCCGAGCAAGTGGACGACGCCAGCGCGCTCACGGAGGTCCTGCAGGACGTCGCCCTCGCACCCAGGACGACGGCGCGATCAGCCCCCGATGTGACTTCGTCGCTCCTCGTCGACCAAAAGGTACCGGCTGATTCCCATCCTTTGTCATTTCAACTCGACCTCAACCCACCTAGTGACCTCGCTCTGGCGGGCGCTCACGTTGAGGCAAGTGCAACCCCTTTCGGGTTTCGTGTGCGGTCGCCTTGGGACCGATTGACGGGCGTCTCGACCTACGGACCCTCTGGGTCCGAGGAAGATGACGACCCCAGCATCTGCTGGGATTTCTCTGGATCTGGCAACCCCAGTGCCATGCGGGACTTCATGACCGCATGCAACTACTGCCTCTCCGACTGTTCCGACGGCAGCCGCAGCCTTGACGACAAGGACTGCGGCCCGAGCCGCGAATGTTTCCACGTCGAGCTAGGGGATCCCTCCGGAGGCAGCTGTCTTGGCATGCCGGAGGATGGTGATCCCCCTAGGCTAGCGCCTCGTGCCGACATCCCGCGGGAGCTAGCTGTGGTCCCCGTTCCGGCGGGGGGTCACGACCCACAGCTCGAGCAAGTCCGCGGGGCGCAGGCCGGGCTCGATGAGGGAGCAGGAGCACTCGAGGCAATCCGCCGGGACGTCGGGCAGGTATGGGCGGGCCAGCCCCCGGCCGGAGAAATACGTCACCTGCCCCAAGGTCTCCAGCACCGCATCGCCAACGGTGCCAGGGACGGACCGCCACCCGCATCCGGCGGAACCGGTCAGGACCTGGCCGCCGCAGCGATGCTCCTCCGCGCGATGCCGGAGTCATCAACCACCGAGGGTCGGCGAATCCAGGGAGAGCTCAAGCATCTCCTGGAAGGCGCTGCGGCTCGGCGGGCCGAGAGCTCTGCCTCCCGAAGGCAGGGGTACCCCTCGGAACCTCGTGCCGCGACTTCCCGACTCATGCGGGAAGCCTCGGTGTACACCGGGCGCACGCGCAACACCGCGCCTGCGGCCCCGGGCCACCTCGGCGACGAGCACCCTCATCGCGACCGTTGGGCCCGCCTCGACGAAAGGGTGCGCCGAGGTTATCACCCCAGGCGTGGGGGACGCTACGACAGCGGGGAGGATCGGAGTCCCTCGCCCGAACCACCCGGTCCGCAGGTCTTCAGCCGGGCCATTCGGCGGGCGCCGTTTCCGACCCGATTCTGACCCCCGACTACTATCACAAAGTACTCGGGGGAAACGAGACCAGAATTGTGGCTCGCGGACTACCGCCTGGCCTGTCAACTGGGTGGAACGGACGACGACAACCTCATCATCCGCAACCTCCCCCTGTTCCTCTCCGACACTGCTCGCGCTTGGTTGGAGCACCTGCCTCTGGGGCAGATTTCCAACTGGGAGGATCTGGTCCAAGCTTTCGCCGGCAACTTCCAGGGCACGTACGTGCGCCCCGGGAATTCCTGGGACCTCCGAAGCTGCCGGCAACAGCCGGGAGAGTCTCTTCGGGACTACATCCGGCGATTCTCGAAGCAGCGCACCGAGCTGCCCAACATCACCGACTCCGATGTCATCGGCGCGTTCCTTGCCGGCACCACCTGTCGTGACCTGGTGAGCAAGTTGGGTCGCAAGACCCCCACCAGGGCGAGCGAGCTGATGGACATCGCCACCAAGTTCGCCTCTGGTCAGGAGGCGGTCGAGGCCATCTTCCGAAAGGACAAGCAGCCCTAGGGCCGCCCGTCGGAAGATGCTCCCGAGGCGTCTACTCCGCTCGGCGCCAAGAAGAAAGGCAGGAGGAAGTCGCAAGCGAAACGCGACGCCGCCAGCACGAACCTTGTCGCCGCCGCCGAATACAAGAACCCTCGGAAGCCCCCCGGAGGCGCCAACCTCTTCGACAAGGCACTCAAGGAGACGTGCCCCTACCATCAGGGGCCCGTCAAGCACACCCTCGAGGAGTGCGTCATGCTTCGGCGCCACTTCCACCGGGCCGGGCCACCCGCAGAGGGTGGCAGGGCCCGCGATGACGGCAAAAAGGAAGGTCACCAAGCAGGAGAGTTCCCCGAGGTCCGCGACTGCTTCATGATCTACGGAGGGCATGCGGCGAATGCCTCGGCTCGGCATCGTAAGCAAGAGCGTCGGGAGGTCTGCTCGGTGAAGGTGGCGGCGCCAGTCTACCTAGACTGGTCTGATAAGCCCATCACCTTCGACCAGGATGACCACCCCGACCACGTGCCGAGCCCGGGGAAGTACCCGCTCGTCGTCGATCCCGTCATCGGCGACGTCAGGCTCACCAAGGTCCTGATGGATGGGGGCAGCTGCCTCAATATCATCTACGCCGAGACCCTCAGGCTCCTGCGCGTCGATATGTCATCCGTCCGAGCAGGCGCTGCGCCCTTCCACGGGATCATTCCTGGGAAGCGCGTCCAGCCCCTCGGACAGCTCGACCTTCCTGTCTGCTTCGGAACACCCTCCAACTTCCGAAGGGAGACTTTGACGTTCGAGGTGGTCGGGTTCTGAGGAACCTACCACGCAGTGTTGGGAAGGCCATGCTACGCGAAGTTCATGGCCATCCCCAACTACACCTACCTGAAGCTCAAGATGCCGGGCCCCAATGGGGTCATCACCGTCGGTCCCACGTACAAACACGCGTTCGAATGCGATGTGGAGTGCGTGGAGTACGCTGAGGCCCTCGCCGAGTCCGAGGCCCTCATCGCCGACCTGGAAAACCTCTCCCGAGAGGTGCCGGACGTGAAGCGACATGCCGGCAACTTCGAGCCAGCGGAGACGGTTAAGGTCGTCCCTCTCGACCCCAGTGGCGACACCTCCAAGCAGATCCGGATCGGTTCCGGGCTCGACCCCAAATAGGAAGCAGTGCTCGTCGACTTTCTCCGCGCAAACGCCGACGTCTTTGCGTGGAGTCCCTCGGACATGCCCGGCATACCGAGGGATGTCGCCGAGCACTTGCTGGATATTCGGGCCGGAGCCCGACCGGTCAGACAGCCTCTGCGCCGATTCGACGAGGAAAGGCGCAGGGTGATAGGCGAGGAGATCCACAAGCTGATGGCAGCAGGGTTCATCAGAGAGGTATTCCATCCCGAATGGCTTGCCAACCCTGTACTTGTGAGGAAGAAAGGGGGGAAATGGCGGATGTGTGTAGACTACACTGGTCTCAACAAAGCATGTCCGAAGGTCCCCTACCCTCTACCTCGCATCGATCAAATCGTGGACTCCACTGCAGGGTGCGAAATCCTGTCTTTCCTCGATGCCTACTCAGGGTATCATCAAATCAAGATGAAAGAGTCCGACCAGCTCGCGACTTCTTTCATCACGCCCTTCGGCATGTACTGTTATGTCACCATGCCATTCGGTTTGAGGAACGCGGGTGCAATGTACCAGCGGTGCATGAACCATGTGTTCGGCGAACACATCGGACGCACGGTCGAGGCCTACGTCGATGACATCATAGTCAAGACGAGGAAAGCCTCCGACCTTCTCTCCGACCTTGAAGTGACATTCCGGTGTCTCAAGGCGAAGGGCGTCAAGCTCAATCCCGAGAAGTGCGTCTTCGGGGTGCCCCGAGGCATGCTCTTGGGATTCATCGTCTCCGAGCGGGGCATCGAAGCCAACCCGGAGAAGATCGCAGCCATCACAAGCATGGGGCCCATCAAGGACTTAAAAGGCGTACAGAGGGTCATGGGATGTCTCGCGGCCTTGAGCCGTTTCATCTCGCGCCTCGGCGAAAGAGGCCTGCCCCTGTACCGTCTCTTAAGGAAGGCCGAGTGCTTCACTTGGACTCCCGAGGCCGAGGAAGCTCTCGGGAACCTGAAGGCGCTCCTCACCCAGGCGCCCGTCTTGGTACCCCCAGCTGATGGAGAAGCCCTCTTGGTCTACGTCGCCGCTACCACTCAGGTGGTCAGCGCCGCGATCGTGGTCGAAAGGCAGGAAGAGGGGCATGCTTTGCCCATTCAGAGGCCAGTTTACTTCGTCAGCGAGGTGCTGTCCGAGACCAAGATCCGCTACCCACAAGTCCAGAAGCTGATGTATGCAGTGATCCTGACGAGGCGAAAGCTGCGACATTACTTCGAGTCTCATCCAGTGACTGTGGTGTCATCCTTCCCCCTGGGGGAGATCATCCAGTGCCTAGAAGCCTCGGGACGGATCGCAAAGTGGGCGGTGGAAATCATGGGTGAGACAATCTCGTTCGCCCCTCGGAAGGCCATCAAGTCCCAGGTACTGGCGGACTTCGTAGCCGAATGGGTCGACACCCAGTTGTCGACGGCTCCGATCCAACCGGAGCTCTGGACCATGTTTTTCGACGGGTCGCTGATGAAGACAGGAGCCGGCGCGGGCCTGCTCTTCGTCTCGCCCCTCGGGAAACACCTGCGCTACGTGCTCCGCCTCCATTTCCCGGCGTCCAACAATGTGGCTGAGTACGAGGCTCTGATCAACGGATTGCGAATCGCCATCGAGCTAGGGGTCCGATGCCTCGATGCTCGCGGCGACTCGCAGCTCGTCATCGACCAAGTCATGAAGAACTCCCACTACCGCGACCCGAAGATGGAGGCCTATTGTGATGAGGTTCGACGCCTAGAAGACAAGTTCTACGGGCTCGAGCTTAACCACATCGCTCGGCGCTACAACGAGACTGCGGACGAGCTGGCAAAGATAGCCTCGGGGCGAACGACGGTTCCCCCGGACGTCTTCTCCCGGGACCTGCACCAACCCTCCGTCAAGATCGGCGACACGCCCGAGCCCGAGACGCCCTCGGCCCCGTCCGAGGTGACCTCGGCCCAGCCCGAGCCATCCTCGGTTCAGCCCGAGGAACCCTCGACCCCTGAGGGCGAAGCACTGCGCATCGAGGAGGAGTGGAGCGGGGTCACGCCAGATCAAGATTGGCAGACCCCGTACCTGCAATATCTCCGCCAAGGAGAACTGCCCCTCGACCGAGTCGAGGCTCGGCGGGTAGCGCGACGCGCCAAGTCGTTCGTCTTGCTGGGCGATGAGAAGGAGCTCTACCACCGTAGCCCCTCGGGCATCCTCCAGCGATGCATCTCCATCGCCGAAGGTCAGGAACTCCTGCAGGAAATACACTCGGGGGCTTGCGGCCATCATGCAGCACCTCGAACCCTCGTCGGGAACGCTTTCCGCCAAGGCTTCTACTGGCCGACGGCGGTGGCTGACGCCACTAGAATTGTCCGCGCCTGCGAAGGGTGCCAATTCTATGCGAAGCAGACCCACCTGCCCGCTCAGGCTCTGCAGACGATACCCATCACCTGGCCCTTCGCTGTGTGGGGTCTGGACCTCGTCGGCCCTCTGCAGAAGGCGCCCGGGGGCTACACGCACCTGCTGGTCGCCGTCGACAAATTCTCCAAGTGGATCGAGGTCCGACCCCTGAACAGCATCAGATCCGAGCAGGCGGTGGCGTTCTTCACCAACATCATCCATCGCTTTGGGGTCCCGAACTCCATCATCACCGAAAACGGCACCCAGTTCACCGGCAAAAAATTCTTGGATTTTTGCGAGGATCACAACATCCGGGTAGACTGGGCCGCCGTAGCTCATCCCATGTCGAATAGGCAAGTAGAACGTGCCAACGACATGATTCTACAAGGGCTCAAGCCTCGGATTTACAATGATCTCAACAAGTTCGGCAAGCGATGGATGAAGGAACTCCCCTCGGTGGTCTGGAGCCTGAGGACGACGCCGAGCCGAGCCACGGGTTTCACGCCGTTCTTCCTGGTCTACGGGGCCGAGGCCGTCTTGCCCACTGACCTGGAATACGGCTCCCTGAGGACGAGGGCCTACGACGATGAAAGCAACCAAGCTAGCCGAGAAGACTCGCTGGACCAGCTGGACGAGGCTCGGGACAAGGCCTTACTACACTCGGCACGGTATCAGCAGTCCCTGCGACGCTACCACGCCCGAGGGGTCCGACCCCGAGACCTCCAGGTGGGCGACCTGGTGCTTCGGTTGCGGCAAGACGCCCGAGGGAGGCACAAGCTCGCGCCCCCTGGGAGGGGCCGTTCGTCATCGCCAAAGTTCTGAAGCCCGGAACGTACAAGCTGGCCAACAGTCAAGGCGAGGTCTACGGCAACGCTTGGAACATCCAACAGCTACGTCGCTTCTACCCTTAAGATGTTTCCAAGTTGTTCATATACCTCGCACCCACGCAAAGTTTAGTCAACAAGGAAGGGTCGGCCTCGCCTGGGCAAAGCCCGACCCTCCCTCGGGGGCTAAAAGGGGGGAAACCCCCTCTGCGTCAAAATTTTCCTCGAAAAAAAATCTCTTTTACCAGAATGTCTTTCGTGCTTTTTGACTACTTCGAAAAGTGGGTCCCGGAAACGACGGGGTACACGTAAGCAGTCAAGGCTGACCGAGCCGAGGGACTCCTACGCCTCCGGGATACGGATACCTCACTCATCACCTTCTGCGATAAGTAACTCACGTTCGGATAAAGCGGCTCCACGGATCGAACAAGTCTTTACGTTCGGAAGCCCTTCTGCCGAAGCGATCTTTCGGGCCTTCTCGACCAAGTCGGTGACGAGGCCTCATGGACGGGTGAAAGTACGCGTAAGCGGCAAGGCCGACCGAGCCGAGGGACTCCCACGCCTCCGGGATACGGATACCTCACTCATCACCTTCCGCGAGAAGCAACTCTCGCTCGCACTAACATCCCTGTTACCGACAAAAAGTCCAGATGCTCGAAACAAGAGGAAAAGAGACGCAGCTTTACAACACAGCAAGGGTGTGTGTTCTGGCCTCGACGGCCGCACAAGGCCCACGCTACAAGACAATCTGATCCTGCAGGCTCGGGTCTTGACGCTGGAAGGGGGCGGCAACACCCTCGGCATCAACGGCACCTTCGGCGAGGCCCGACCTAGCCTCGAACGGCAACGCGGTCCGAGGGTCTCCGCTCCGAAGGACGACGTCATCACCACGCCCGAGCGATCGCTGTCAGGGACTTCTCCGGGATCCGGCCCGAGCGGGCGGCTCGGCCGGCCACCTCCGGGGCCTCGGCCAACCACCTTCCGAGGGCACCAGCCCGGTCCGAAGCCTCGGCTGACCAACTCCGGCGTCGATCCTGCCAACGGACAACTCGGCTAGGCTCCGGCCAACCAGGTTTCATTTTCGAACCAACTCCGCCTCTGCTCATGCTGATATCGCTACCCCTGGCCTCGGCTCGTCGAAGAGCGGCCGAGGGGTCTCTTTAACTAAGCTAGAGGAGCCTCGGACAACAGGGCCGACCGAGCCGAGGGACTCCTACGCCTCCGGGATACGGATACCTCACTCGTCACCTTGACACGGGGCGACTCATGCTTGGTGAAGCGGTTCAGACAATCAGCAGACGAGTCTTAGTGCTCGAAAAATGAGGAAAAAACACGGCTCCGTGCCGACATACATGTTCAGGCCCCGAAAGCCGAAATGAACAAAAAACCCAGCACTCGAAGTGCCATTACAAACGGAACTCTGGTTCCCCCTTCGCAGGTACGAACAACCCCACTCGATAGGGGTGGGCCTGCGGGGCAACAGAAGACCGACGAACGGCATGTCGCCGCCCGCCCCGACAGCGGCGACGATGAAGACTTCTGCCCTGGGGGACCGAACAGCAGCAATGATGGCCTCAGGGCGGATGCTGCTGCTAGGAGGCCCCCGCCCTTGCCCAAACTCGAGAGGCAAGGACGGGCAGAAGGCCGTAGAGTTAGAGGTCGGTCCATGGCCAACCTTGGCTGTCGCGCCAGCGGAAGAACCTCTTCCAGCTGTCGTGGCGGGAGGCGGCACTGGGAGCGGCTCCGAAACTGCTCGGCTCAAAGAGCCGGGCACGGTGCAGCTGTTAGCGCCACGGACGACTCCCGCCCTTCCCCCCGATCACTGAGGGAAGGAGCGGGCCACCGCCCGCGCAGGGACCGACCCCAACTCGGCACACTCCCCTCCTCAGCCCTGGTGATGAAAATCCTTGAGGCTGAGGAAGGGGCGGAGGCCGCAGCCCGGCTCGCTTTCCCCCACCATCAAGCCGGAGGTCACCATCTTGGGTGACCGCCGGTGGAGGGGTGCAGCCGGGCTGCATGATGAAAATCCTTGAAGCCGAACGATGGCTGAAAGGTACCCACTCCCATGGAGTTGTGTCCTCCGACGATGAGGCACGGAGACGGTGGTTTCCCCCATCCGGGGGCTTGAAAGGTGGAAAGACACGATGCATAAGGGAGGAAGAAAGCATGGTCGCCTTACGGAAGGGGTCGCCCTCTTTTTAAAGGCGACTCTCCCTGCTTGTGCCCCCAACCGTCGCGGGCCGAGTCTTCTTCAACACACCTCCAAAGCCCTCCCCTGCGGCGCGGGGGCTGGGTCCCGCACGTCATGCAAGACCGGCCCCGAGCGGAAGAAGCCAAACCGCCGCGCACGGCGCACGCAACCACTCAGCGGTTACAAGCGACCCTCCGCTTTTGCCCAGGCCAACGGGCGAAAGGAGGAGGCAGCCATGCGGACGGCATGCAACCATGCCAAGTGGCTGCGCCTCTCCGACTCCCGACCTGCCAGCACGGAGGCCCAAGCCCACGCGTCGCGCGACCGGCGCGCCGGATGCTGCGTGCAAGCAACTGTACCACTTGCGCCACCACCGCACCTCCTCGGTTGCGGAACCAATACCGCGACCCGAGGCGACCCAGCGCGCGACCCAGCAGCGCCAGCCTGACGCAGCGGTCAAACGCGGTCAAAAGTGGGCCGGCAGTAATGACGGTGGCAGGTGCGCGGGAGCAGCGGTCACGCCGTCAGCCAAGCTCACGTCCCATCCGGAGGCAGCGAGAGAACCCCCTCTCACGGTGTGAAGACGACGCGCCCGTGACCCGTTCCTCGAACAGATCGCGCACGCGCAACGGCAGCCTCGCCAACTACTCGCCCCGGCGCATTAACTCCGCGGCTCGACAGGCGGCGCTTCTGGCGGAAGCAGCTGGCAACGCTTCGCCTTCGCCAAAACGACCACACCAAAAGAGGTACGCCACGTCGTTCAAATTCGTATCCTTTTTTCCCTTTTTTTCTCTTTCTCTATCTCTTGCAACAGGGACCGGGAAAGGGAATACCCCCAAAGGGATCCTTCCCCGTGAAGGAACTAGGCTTCGAGCCTCCTTACTGATCAGGGTTTCGAAGGCTGGCCCCCCCGAAGGGTTCAACAGCCGCCTCAGATCGCGTGGGCCCGACACCCACTACTGGTCAGAGGTTCGAAGGTCGACCCCCCGAAAGGTTCCACGACCGCCTCAGGCTACTCGGGCTCCGCGCCCATTACTGATCAGGGGTTCGAAGGCTGGCCCCCCGAAGGGTTCACAGTCGCCTCAGACACCGAGCGAGGGATGACCAGGGGTACGTTCGATACATAACCAAGGCTCGGGCTGCGCTCCCGAGGTACCCTAGGACATTTCCGAGACCAGCGGGAACGATCCTGTAACGGAATCCCATCGGAGGGAGGCATCGAGCCCTCGGACCCCGTCGCCAGGGGACCGGGTCCGGTAGGTCACCCGCAGGTACTTTTGGGCGTGCCTCCGGGCCCCTAGCCGACCCCCAACGAACGGGGCACAGACGTCCACTCGGATTACCCGATTGCAGCTCACCGGAGACACCATGTTCGGTGCCCATCGAGGGTAACATGGCGCTCTCCCCCCTCCTCCTTGCGGAAAGGCGACGTAGGGGCGTATGTAAAAAAGCCGAGTCTGTCCCTGATCGTCCTCTCGCCCTGTGCGGAGGCTCGGGGGCTGCTCTCGCAAACCCGGCTCCGGCCGAACCGTTGACAGCGTCAACATACCAGCCCGAGAACTTGGGCCCCGACAGTGCACCCGGGCTACGGCCTGTTCGCATGAGGGAACCGCCAGACCAGCCAAAGCATTACGCAAGGCATTAAGACCTCGAAGGAGTGAAACCACTCCTCCGAGGCCTCGGGGGCTACACCCGGCGGGTGCGCTCGCACGCACCCACCGGAACAAAGTGCAACCGAGAAAGGCTGGTCCCCTTGCAAAAAAGTGCGACGAAAGCCTCCAAGCGAGTGCTAACACTCCCTTCGAGGCTCGGGGGCTACTGTCGGGGACCATAATTAGGGGTACCCTCAAGACGCCTAATTCTCAGCTGGTAACCCCCATCAGCATAAAGCTGCAGAGGCCTGATGGGTTTGATTAAGTCAGGGATCAGTCCATACGAGCGACTCGATCACGCCACGACCGAGCCTAGCCTCGGGCAAGGGCAGCCGGCCCTGAGGTGTTTCCGTCTCGCCCGAGGCCCCCTTTTTTACGGCAGACGCATCTCCGGCTCGCCCGAGGCCTTGCCTTTGTTAAGAAGCAACCCTGACTAAATCACCGCGCCGACCGACCAAGTCACTGGGGCATTTAACGCAAAGAGTGAGACTGACGGGCGGCCAGGCTTGGCCAAAAGCGCCATAGGAAGCTCCGCCCAACCCAGGGCTCGGGCTCGGGCTAAGGCCCCGGAAGACGGCGAACTCCGCTCCGCCCGACCCAGGGCTCGGACTCGGGCTAAGGCCCCGGAAGACGGCGAACTCCGCTCCGCCCGACCCATGGCTCGGACTCGGGCTAAGGCCCCGGAAGACGGCGAACTCCGCTCCGCCCGACCCAGGGCTCGGACTCGGGCTAAGGCCCCGGAAGACGGCGAACTCCGCTCCGCCCGACCCAGGGCTCGGACTCGGGCTAAGGCCCCAGAAGACGGCGAACTCCGCTCCGCCCGACCCAGGGCTCGGACTCGGGCTAAGGCCCCGGAAGACGACGAACTCCGCTTCGCCCGACCCAGGGCTCGGACTCCGCCCTGGCCTCTGCCGAACGACCTCCGCCTCGCCCGACCCAGGAGCTCAGGCTCGGCCTCGGCCATGCAGGACAGACTCGACCTCGGCTTCGGAGGAGCCTCCACGTCGCCCGACCTAGGGCACAAGTCCGCCACGTCGACAGGAAGCGCCATCATCACCCTACCCCGAGCCGACTCGGGCCGCAGAAAACAGGACCGACGTCCCATCTGGCTAGCTCCGCCAGATAGGCAATGATGGCGCCCCGCTGGACCCATGACGACGGCGATTCTCAGCTCCCTTACGGAAGCAGGGGGACGTCAGCAAGGGCCCAACCACTCCGACAGCTGTCCCCCCGCCAGGCTCCATTGCTTCTCCGACGGCCACGACGCCACACCAGCTGGGTGCCAAGATCTCTCCGGCTGCCACCTTGGCATGTACTTAGGGCACTAGCTCTCCCCCGCTAGACACGTAGCACCTTGCTACACCCCCATTTGTACACCTGGATCCTCTCCTTACGCCTATAAAAGGAAGGACCAGGGCCTTCTTAGAGAAGGTTGGCCTCGCGGGAACGAGGGCAGGGGCAGGCGCTCTCTTAGGGCCGCTGATAGTCGCCTAGAGGGGGGGTGAATAGGGCGAAACTGAAATTTACAAAAATAATCACAACTACAAGCGAGGGTTAGCGTTAGAAGTATCAACGAGTCCGCGAGAGAGGGTGCAAAACAAATCGTAAGCGAATAAGAGTGTGACACGCGGATTTGTTTTACCGAGGTTCGGTTCTCGCAAACCTACTCCCCGTTGAGGAGGCCACAAAGGCCGGGTCTCTTTCAACCCTTCCCTCTCTCAAACGATCCCACGGATCGAGTGAGCTTTCTCTTCTTCTCAATCAACCGGGAACAAAACTTCCCCGCAAGGGCCACCACACAATTGGTGCCTCTTGCCTTGGTTACAATTGAGTGATGATCACAAGAACAAGTGAGAAAGAAAAGAATGCGATCCAAGCGCAAGAGCTCGAAAGAACACAAGCAAATCACTCTCTCTAGTCACTATGGTGTTGTGTGGAATTTGGAGAGGACTTGATCTATTTGGTGTATCTAGAATTGAATGCTAGAGCTCTTGTAGTAGTTGAGAAGTGGAAAACTTGGATGGCAATGAATGTGGGGTGGTTGGGGTATTTATAGCCCCAACCACCAAAAGTGACCGTTGCTGGAAGCTGTCTGTTCGATGGCGCACCGGACAGTCCGGTGCACACCGGACAGTCCGGTGCCCCTGCCACGTCACCATTGCCGTTGGATTCTGACCGTTGGAGCATCTGACTTCTGGGCCCTCCTGGGTGTCCGGTGCACACCGGACATGTACTGTTTGATGTCCGGTGCACCGGCATGGGCGATCCGGCCGTCTGCGCGCGCTGTGCGCGCATTAAATGCACCGCAGGGAGCCGTTGGCGCCGCAGAGAGCCGTTGCTCCGCTGGCACACCGGACAGTCCGGTGCACACCGGACAGTCCGGTGAATTTTAGCGGAGCGGCTGCCGCGCGAACCCGAGGCTGGCGAGTTCCGGAGACCGCGCTTCCTTGGAGCACCGGACATGTCCGGTGCACACTGTAACGCCCCGAATTTTGCAGTTGAATTTTTTCTTTTCTTTACTCGCCAAAATTCGGGCGTTACCTTTTCTTTTTCTTTTTCCCCTCGCTAAACCTTGACCTTTTCCAAAGTTAGCGGGATTCGGTTTGGAATTCCCGTGTAAGAAAAACTCTAAAGATACTTTGTGTTGTTTGATGCACCATGCCGACCCTTGCATTTTTTGATTGTTTGAAAGTGCAAACGCATTCATCTAAAAGATCGGATTTCGAAAACAGGGAAATGATCTTTTCTTTTTCTTTCTCTCTCTTTCTCTCTCCTCTTTCTCTCTCTCCCGCGCCCTGGGCCGACCCCGGCCGGCCCAGCCGCCCCTGGCGCCCCCTCTTGGGCCTTGGCAAGGCCTAGCCGCCCCCCCCCCCCTCTCTCCCTTTTTCCCCTAACCCTCTCCCTCTCCCTCTCATTTTCTCTCTCTCTCCCTAAGCCGCCGCCCCTACCCCCTGCCCAACCGCCGCCCTGCCCTAGCGCCGGCCGCCGCCCCCGCCGTCGGCCGCCCCATCGCCGGTGAGGCCCCCCCCTCCCTCCTCCCTCCTCCCTCCCTCCCCTCTCCTCTCCTCTCCCCCTCCCTGCCCGGCCAAGGCCTGGCCGCCCCTGGCCGCGCCGGCCACCCCCCCAGCCCCGCCGTGGCCGCTGGCCGGCCGCGCCCAGCCGCGCCCTGGCCCGCCCCCTGCTCGGCCCAGCCGGCCGCTGGCCGCCCGCTCGGCCGCCCAGCCCGACCCCCCCCCCCCCCCCCGCGCCCGCCTGGCCGCCGGTTCAACCGGCCGGCTCAGCGGCTCAGCCGCCCCGGCCCCAGCTCAGCCGCCCCGGCCCCAGCTCGGCCGCCCTCCCCCGCGCGCCCGCCCCAGCTCGGCCGCCCAGCCCAGGGCCGGTTCAACCGCCCCTAGGGCCGGTTCAACCGCACCCCCCCTCTGTTTTTTTTATTTTTTTTTATTTTATTTTATTTACTTTCTGTGATCATAATTACTTTATTTTAGGTAGATTGATCATTGTTCATGCTATGGAAAATAGGAAGCTAAATTTAAAATTCCGTTATGCTGTTGATTCACGTAGTTAATTGTTTATCCCGTGCAATGTTGATCAACTAAAAATGATTAGGTTTCCATTAGTATATATATAACAGAATTCTTTTGTTAAGAATCAATTGTAACTAATCATTAGTGCATAAACTTTAAACCCCTGCGAGACCCTTTCCCATTTCTTTCTAACCATAACAAATGCGATAAGGAATGTCATACTTGATGCATATTCACTTTATTTGTTCCCTTGTATGGTGTACTGTTCTTTTGTATTAAATATGTGGATGTATGTATGTTTGCGCTCGCCTAGAGAACGATCCGGTCGAAGAGCCCGAAGAATTCGCAGGAGAAGCCCCTGAGCAGCAGTCGGTTGGTGGAGGCAAGTGTCCTTTGACCTATCTCTGTCCTATTCATTCTTTAATTCACCTCCCGCATTACACATTTATACCTAAGGATTGACTAGCTTTTGTTATCCATGTCCTTGTTTACCTATTTGGGTCGGATTATTACTGCTTAGTCTGATGCTATTGCTCAACTCTAATCAATGAACATGATGTGATTATCTATGATACGCTGTTTTCCCCTTCTTATTTATGATCATACTTGTGGCATTTAAGGGGACTCGAGCGGTTTCTCGAGTGCCTCTCCGTAAGGACCTGTTCAATGGATGACCGCCCGGGAAAACAGTGCAACCATGAGGGTGGAATGGGACGCCCTTAGCTGAATAATTAGAGGAACCGGGGTGTAGATCACTTAGCCGTTGTGCCGTCAATGGGGCTCGGTGTATGCGGCTCGCTCTGCCAAGGTTGATTTGTCCCTTGGGGAGGAGTGCGGTACATTTAGGAAACCTAACGGGTGGCTACAGCCCCGGGGAATCTTTGTAAAGGCTTCGTAGTGAATCCCTAGCCATTCACCTTGGGAGTGAATAAGGGTCTTGCAAGCCCGGGCTAGAGAGGGAATCACGGCTTGTGGGTAAAGTGCGCAACCTCTGCAGAGTGTTATGAAACTGATATATCAGCCGTGCTCGCGGTTATGAGCAGCCAAGGGAGCTCCAGAGATTAGTGATACTTGATCAGAGACATTTTGGTACAGGTGGCAATGAGATTGATGGTTCTGGTTATGATTATGGTATTGGTAAGTGGTATTCTTTCCGTTTGGAAAGGATACATTGGGCTAATAACTTGGGTTAATGTTAAAACCTGGCTTTCTACTAGTAAGTAATAACCTGACCAACTAAAAGCAACTGATTGACTTATCCCCACATAAAGCTAGTCCACTACAGCCAAACGGGATGCTTGCTGAGTATGTTGATGTGTACTCACCCTTGCTCTACACACCAAACCCCCCCCCCCCAGGTTGTCAGCATTGCAACCACTGCTCAGGAGAAGATGAAGCTGTGGAAGGAGACTTCCAGGAGTTCCAAGACTACGACGAGTTCTAGGCGTGGGTTAGCGGCAACCCCCAGTCGGCTGCCTGTGAAGGCCGCGTTATCTACGTTTCTTTTCCGCACTTTGATTTATTGTAAGAACTATATGGACGTCTCAGACGTATGATGTAATCGACTATTATTTCCCTTTTAATGCTATTTTGAGCACTGTGTGATGATGTCCATGTTATGTAACTGTTGTGTACGTGAATAACTGATCCTGGCACGTACATGGTTCGCATTCGGTTTACCTTCTAAAAACCGGGTGTGACATAAGTGGTATCAAAGCCGTGCTGACTGTAGGACCGCTAACCTAGAGTAGAATGGTCGTTCTAAGGACTATAGACCTCTGTCCCTGCCTTGACTTTGGTATCCCTTCAAAAGTTGGTCCTACTGACCAAATCTATGTTCTACTATATATTATACCTTGCTGAAAATTTTGTTTTATTCTGATCCTTCATTTATTTATGATTCATTATTATTCTGATCCTTCATTTATTTATGGTTCATTATTTGCTGGTCATATTAATTCTGTTCTCACCCTTTGCTTGTGATGTCTTTTGTAGATGGCTCGACTTAGACACACTGCACGAAAGTCCGTCATCCCCTTCTTACCCTCCCGCCTTGCTGAGCGTCCGCTTCGCCGTCCCGTGGCCGGACAGTCCAGCCACTTGGAGAGACTGCACCACCGCCTGCATGAGGAGCAGGAACGTCGACGACAGGAGCAGCAGGGCTCTTCCTTCTCGCTCCAGCAGGAGAATGAGTCTGTGAGGAGCTGCTCTCCTGTGCTTCCCCTGGAGGCGCCCCCTGCACCACCACTGGGCGTCCCAGCTTCTGGAGTAGCTGCTGGAGGAGACCCAGACGACGGAGGTGGCGACGACAGCCCGAGCCACGACACCGACCTCGACCTCTCTAGCCATGAGCCGGAAGGATGGGTTGCTCGACCCATCACTCGCGACGCTGCTCGCGGGTGTCACTTCCACGACGCGCTCGACACCCTGCTACGTCGGGCACTTGACCGGCGTACTTGGTCCATCGAGTATCGCTGTGTGGTCTACCAGCATAGTCGCGGGGTCTACCCGGACCGCTGGGAGGCGACCTGCTTGGTGCGCCGTCCGGAGAACAGTCTCCAGGGCGCGGAGGCTTGCTCAGAGCACTATTCTATCTCTGAGCGGGACTCAGCTGAGGCAGCCATGCAGGATGCTGCACGGCGTGCGCTTTCGCACTACTGCTCGGTTCTCGGTGGGGTAGCTGACGGTCTCGACCTGAAGTATTACCCTCGCCGTCCATCTGGCAGCACAGGAGGCGTGATTGTTTCACCTGCTGGTGAGGACAATCCTAGGTTGAGCAGCACAGTCAACCTAGCCGCCGTGCTAAACACGGAGCTGGACCATGCATTAGACGAGCTGAGTAGGGCTCGTGCTGAGATCGCCCTGCTGCGGGCTGAGCGCGCGGAGCGTCGCCACTTGGATGATGGTTCCCCCGCCCCCGTCGGGACTCAGCACCCGTATCGCTCACCTCGGCATGGACTCCAGTCTTATGGCAATCCCGACTGCAAGACCAAGATAAATCTAGAACCATAGATCGTTAGAGTTGGATCTTGTAATTAATACGAAATATATATACATAGAAGCTTCAGTCTTAGCGTTAGTCTCGGTCTTAGTTAGTCTTAGTTAGACAGGGTAGTTTGCTATATCCTGTGCATTTATGTTTGTCATGATGAACTATGTTTGGTTTGGATCTTTGTAATGATTGTCACCAGAGTGTGGGTATCCCCTGCATTTTGGCTTACATATTATGTTAATGGAGTTAGTTATATAGTTGGGAAAACCTTTATTCCACTTTCCTCTTTATCTGAGAAGCTGTGTGGTCTGTGTTGGAGATCAGTGAAGATGCTCATCTGTTCAGTGCTGTTGGAGAATTCTATACTCTTTTCTTATGCTGCAAGATTTGCCAGATCAGTTCTGATGTGTGGTTGCGTTCTGCAGATGTCAGAGAATAGGCGCAGAGGAGGAAGGCGCGCTCAGCAGGAGCAAGCCGCCCCGCAGGATGAGGTGCCCCAGCAGCAGCACCTGCCGCCCCCGCCCCCGATGTCGATCGAGCAGATGTTTCTGATGCAGACTCAGGCAGTTCAGGCCATCGGTCAGACCCTGGCCGCCATTCAGCAGCAGCAGCAGCAACAGCAGCAAGCTCCACCCCAGCCTCAGATGCCTCAGATGCCTAGAGACAAGCGTGCTGAATTCATGAGAGGTCATCCCCCAACGTTCGCTCACTCTTCTGACCCCATGGATGCTGAAGATTGGCTGCGCACCGTGGAGCGGGAGTTGCATACCGCTCAGTGTGATGACAGGGAGAAAGTCTTGTATGGTCCCCGTCTGTTGAGAGGAGCAGCCCAATCCTGGTGGGAGTCTTACCTCGCCACCCATGCCGACCCCGACACCATCACCTGGGAAGAGTTCAGAGGTAGCTTTCGTCAGTACCATGTGCCTGCAGGTCTGATGACAGTGAAGAAGGAGGAGTTTCTGGCCCTTAAGCAAGGGTCATCGTCTGTCAGTGAGTATCGAGACAGGTTTCTGCAGTTGTCTCGCTATGCTCCTGAAGATGTCAACACCGACGCCAAGCGACAGTACCGTTTCTTGAGAGGCTTGGTTGACCCTCTGCAGTATCAGTTGATGAATCACACCTTCCCGACATTCCAGCACCTGATTGACAGAGCAATCATGACAGAAAGGAAGCGTAAGGAGATGGAAGATCGTAAGCGCAAGATCAGTGGACCCCAGCCTGGAAGCAGCAGCCGTCCTCGTTTTTCAGGCAATCAACCTCAGCAGTTCAGGCAGAACCAGCGTCCACCTCAGCAGCATCAGCAGCGTCAGCAGTATCAGCAGTTCCAAAGGCAGTATCCCCAGCATCAGTACCAGAATCGTCAGAGCAATCAGTCAGGAGGAGGCCAGTTTCAGAGGCAGAATCAGCAGACACCTCGTCTTCCTGCCCCCGCAAATCAGCAGAGCAATCAGGCAGCACCAGCTCAGGTTGGAAACAGAGCATGTTTCCACTGTGGAGAGCAAGGCCACTGGGTGATGCAATGCCCGAAGAAAGCAGCCCAGCAGCAGTCAGGCCCCAATGCCCCAGCAAAGCAGAATGTGTCCCAGCCTGGATCAGGCAACCGCTCTCAACCGCGCTATAATCATGGGAGACTGAACCACTTGGAGGCTGAAGTAGTTCAGGAGACCCCCGGCATGACAGTAGGTATGTTCCCAGTCGACTCCCATATTGCAGAAGTATTATTTGATACTGGAGCAACGCATTCTTTTATTACTGCATCATGGGTAGAAGCACATAATCTTCCAATTACTACCATGTCAACCCCCATTCGAATTGACTCAGCTGGTGGTAGAATTCGAGCTGATAGCATATGTTTGAATGTAAGTGTGGAAATAAGGGGGATAGCGTTTCCCGCTAACCTTATAGTAATGGGTACTCAGGGAATAGATGTCATCCTAGGGATGAATTGGCTAGATAAGTATCAGGCAGTTATCAGTTGTGATAAAAGGACAATCAAGTTGGTGTCCCCACTAGGAGAGGAAGTGGTGACCGAGTTAGTCCCGCCTGAGCCGAAGAAAGGAAGTTGTTATCAGATGGCTGTCGATAGCAGTGAAGCAGACCCAATTGAGAGTATCAAGGTTGTGTCTGAATTTCCAGATGTGTTTCCAAAGGACTTACCGGGTATGCCACCAGAGCGGAAAGTTGAGTTTGCCATAGAGCTTCTTCCTGGAACCGCCCCTATCTTTAAGAGAGCTTACAGAATATCTGGACCAGAGTTGGTTGAGCTTAAGAAGCAGATTGATGAGCTGTCAGAGAAAGGTTACATCCGGCCAAGCACCTCGCCTTGGGCCGCCCCTGTCTTGTTTGTGGAGAAGAAAGATGGCACAAAGAGGATGTGTATCGATTATCGAGCTTTGAATGAAGTCACGATCAAGAACAAGTATCCCTTGCCCAGAATAGAAGATCTGTTCGACCAGTTGAGAGGAGCCAGTGTGTTCTCCAAGATTGATCTGAGGTCAGGTTATCATCAGCTCAGGATCCGACCTTCGGACATACCGAAGACGGCATTCATTACCAAGTATGGTTTGTATGAGTTCACAGTGATGTCTTTTGGTTTGACCAATGCACCAGCGTTCTTTATGAACTTGATGAACAGTGTATTCATGGATTATCTTGATAAGTTTGTGGTGGTATTCATTGATGACATTCTGATTTATTCTCAAAGTGAAGAAGAGCATGCAGATCATTTGAGGATGGTATTGCAGAGATTGCGAGAGCACCAGTTGTATGCAAAGTTGAGCAAGTGTGAGTTCTGGATCAGTGAAGTCCTGTTTTTGGGTCACATAATCAACAAAGAAGGATTGGCTGTGGATCTGAAGAAAGTGGCAGACATTCTGAACTGGAAAGTGCCAACGGATGCTCGAGGAATCAAGAGCTTCATTGGAATGGCCGGATATTATCGGCGATTCATTGAAGGGTTTTCGAAGATTGCGAAACCAATGACAGCGTTGCTAGGCAACAAGGTTGAGTTCAAGTGGACCCAGAAATGTCAAGAGGCCTTCGAAGCGCTGAAAGAGAAGTTGACAACAGCGCCTGTCCTAGTCTTGCCTGATGTGCACAAGCCCTTCTCTGTGTACTGTGATGCTAGTTACACAGGTTTGGGATGCGTGTTGATGCAAGAGGGAAGAGTTGTGGCTTACTCGTCCCGACAGTTAAAGGTTCATGAGAAGAATTACCCAATCCATGACCTAGAGTTGGCAGCAGTGGTTCACGCACTGAAGACATGGAGGCACTATCTGTATGGACAGAAATGCGATGTTTACACAGATCACAAGAGTCTGAAGTACATATTCACTCAGTCAGAATTGAATATGAGGCAGCGAAGATGGTTAGAGTTGATCAAAGACTATGAGTTGGAGATCCATTACCATCCAGGCAAAGCAAACGTAGTGGCAGATGCTTTGAGCAGAAAGAGTCAAGTCAATCTGATGGTCGCTCGTCCGATGTCTTATGAGTTGGCCAAAGAGTTTGACAGGTTGAGTCTCGGATTTCTGAACAGTTCGCGAGGAGTCACAGTTGAATTGGAACCTACCTTGGAGCGAGAAATCAAAGAAACGCAGAAGAATGATGAGAAGATCAGTGAGATCCGGCGACTGATTCTAGATGGCAGAGGCAAAGATTTTCGAGAAGACGCAGAAGGCGTGATATGGTTCAAAGACCGCTTGTGTGTTCCCAATGTCCAGTCCATTCGGGAGTTGATTCTCAAGGAAGCTCATGAGACAGCCTATTCAATTCACCCTGGCAGTGAGAAGATGTATCAGGATCTGAAGAAGAAATTCTGGTGGTATGGAATGAAGAGGGAAATCGCAGAGCATGTGGCTAAGTGCGATAGTTGTCGGCGAATCAAGGCCGAGCACCAGAGACCAGCTGGATTGTTGCAACCGTTGCAGATTCCTCAGTGGAAATGGGATGAAATCGGTATGGATTTCATAGTCAGATTGCCTCGCACTCGAGCCGGCTACGATTCCATTTGGGTAGTAGTGGACCGTTTGACCAAGTCAGCCCACTTCATACCTGTCAAGACCACCTACAGTAGTGCAGTATTGGCAGAGTTGTATATGTCTCGGATCGTTTGTCTTCATGGTGTGCCAAAGAAGATCGTGTCAGACAGAGGAACGCAGTTCACCTCTCATTTCTGGCAGCAGTTGCATGAAGCTTTGGGCACACATCTGAATTTCAGTTCAGCTTATCATCCGCAGACAGATGGCTAGACCGAAAGAACCAATCAAATTCTTGAAGATATGTTGAGAGCCTGTGCGTTGCAAGATCAGTCCGGATGGGACAAGCGATTGCCTTATGCAGAGTTTTCCTATAACAACAGTTACCAGGCCAGTTTGAAGATGTCACCATTTCAGGCGCTCTATGGAAGGAGTTGTAGAACTCCGTTGCAATGGGATCAGCCTGGAGAGAAGCAAGTGTTTGGGCCAGACATTCTGCTTGAAGCCGAAGAGAACATCAGGATGGTCCGAGAGAATCTGAAGATAGCGCAATCGAGGCAGCGAAGCTATGCAGACACAAGAAGAAGAGAGCTGAGTTTTGAAGTCGGAGACTTTGTCTATCTGAAAGTGTCACCGATCAGAGGAGTCAGAAGGTTCGGAATCAAAGGCAAGCTAGCACCCCGCTACATTGGTCCGTACCAAATCCTCTCGAAGCGTGGAGAAGTGGCCTATCAGCTCAGTTTGCCAGAGAATTTGTCAGCTGTGCATGATGTCTTTCATGTGTCTCAGTTGAAGAAGTGCTTGCGTGTGCCAGAAGAGCAGTTGCCAGTGGAAGGTCTGGAAGTCCAGGAGGACTTGACCTATGTCGAGAAGCCAGCTCAGATTCTTGAGGTTGCAGACAGAGTCACCCGAAGGAAGACCATCAGAATGTGCAAAGTCAGATGGAGTCACCACTCTGAGGAAGAGGCAACCTGGGAGCGTGAAGATGATTTGATGGCCAAGTACCCAGAGCTCTTTGCTAGCCAGCCCTGAATCTCGAGGGCGAGATTCTTTTAAGGGGGGTAGGTTTGTAACGCCCCGAATTTTGCAGTTGAATTTTTTCTTTTCTTTACTCGCCAAAATTCGGGCGTTACCTTTTCTTTTTCTTTTTCCCCTCGCTAAACCTTGACCTTTTCCAAAGTTAGCGGGATTCGGTTTGGAATTCCCGTGTAAGAAAAACTCTAAAGATACTTTGTGTTGTTTGATGCACCATGCCGACCCTTGCATTTTTTGATTGTTTGAAAGTGCAAACGCATTCATCTAAAAGATCGGATTTCGAAAACAGGGAAATGATCTTTTCTTTTTCTTTCTCTCTCTTTCTCTCTCCTCTTTCTCTCTCTCTCCCGCGCCCTGGGCCGACCCCGGCCGGCCCAGCCGCCCCTGGCGCCCCCTCTTGGGCCTTGGCAAGGCCCAGCCGCCCCCCCCCCCCCTCTCTCCCTTTTTCCCCTAACCCTCTCCCTCTCATTTTCTCTCTCTCTCCCTAAGCCGCCGCCCCTACCCCCTGCCCAACCGCCGCCCTGCCCTAGCGCCGGCCGCCGCCCCCGCCGTCGGCCGCCCCATCGCCGGTGAGGCCCCCCCCTCCCTCCTCCCTCCTCCCTCCCTCCCCTCTCCTCTCCTCTCCCCCTCCCTGCCCGGCCAAGGCCTGGCCGCCCCTGGCCGCGCCGGCCACCCCCCCAGCCCCGCCGTGGCCGCTGGCCGGCCGCTGCCGCGCCGCCCGGCCGCCTGGCCGCGCCCTGGCCGGCCCCGGCCGCGCCCAGCCGCGCCCTGGCCCGCCCCCTGCTCGGCCCAGCCGGCCGCTGGCCGCCCGCTCGGCCGCCCAGCCCGACCCCCCCCCCCCCCCCCCCGCGCCCGCCTGGCCGCCGGTTCAACCGGCCGGCTCAGCGGCTCAGCCGCCCCGGCCCTAGCTCGGCCGCCCTCCCCCGCGCGCCCGCCCCAGCTCGGCCGCCCAGCCCAGGGCCGGTTCAACCGCCCCTAGGGCCGGTTCAACCGCCCCCCCCCCTCTGTTTTTTTTATTTTTTTTATTTTTTTTATTTACTTTCTGTGATCATAATTACTTTATTTTAGGTAGATTGATCATTGTTCATGCTATGGAAAATAGGAAGCTAAATTTAAAATTCCGTTATGCTGTTGATTCACGTAGTTAATTGTTTATCCCGTGCAATGTTGATCAACTAAAAATGATTAGGTTTCCATTAGTATATATATAACAGAATTCTTTTGTTAAGAATCAATTGTAACTAATCATTAGTGCATAAACTTTAAACCCCTGCGAGACCCTTTCCCATTTCTTTCTAACCATAACAAATGCGATAAGGAATGTCATACTTGATGCATATTCACTTTATTTGTTCCCTTGTATGGTGTACTGTTCTTTTGTATTAAATATGTGGATGTATGTATGTTTGCGCTCGCCTAGAGAACGATCCGGTCGAAGAGCCCGAAGAATTCGCAGGAGAAGCCCCTGAGCAGCAGTCGGTTGGTGGAGGCAAGTGTCCTTTGACCTATCTCTGTCCTATTCATTCTTTAATTCACCTCCCGCATTACACATTTATACCTAAGGATTGACTAGCTTTTGTTATCCATGTCCTTGTTTACCTATTTGGGTCGGATTATTACTGCTTAGTCTGATGCTATTGCTCAACTCTAATCAATGAACATGATGTGATTATCTATGATACGCTGTTTTCCCCTTCTTATTTATGATCATACTTGTGGCATTTAAGGGGACTCGAGCGGTTTCTCGAGTGCCTCTCCGTAAGGACCTGTTCAATGGATGACCGCCCGGGAAAACAGTGCAACCATGAGGGTGGAATGGGATGCCCTTAGCTGAATAATTAGAGGAACCGGGGTGTAGATCACTTAGCCGTTGTGCCGTCAATGGGGCTCGGTGTATGCGGCTCGCTCTGCCAAGGTTGATTTGTCCCTTGGGGAGGAGTGCGGTACATTTAGGAAACCTAACGGGTGGCTACAGCCCCGGGGAATCTTTGTAAAGGCTTCGTAGTGAATCCCTAGCCATTCACCTTGGGAGTGAATAAGGGTCTTGCAAGCCCGGGCTAGAGAGGGAATCACGGCTTGTGGGTAAAGTGCGCAACCTCTGCAGAGTGTCATGAAACTGATATATCAGCCGTGCTCGCGGTTATGAGCAGCCAAGGGAGCTCCAGAGATTAGTGATACTTGATCAGAGACATTTTGGTACAGGTGGCAATGAGATTGATGGTTCTGGTTATGATTATGGTATTGGTAAGTGGTATTCTTTCCGTTTGGAAAGGATACATTGGGCTAATAACTTGGGTTAATGTTAAAACCTGGCTTTCTACTAGTAAGTAATAACCTGACCAACTAAAAGCAACTGATTGACTTATCCCCACATAAAGCTAGTCCACTACAGCCAAACGGGATGCTTGCTGAGTATGTTGATGTGTACTCACCCTTGCTCTACACACCAAACCCCCCCCCAGGTTGTCAGCATTGCAACCACTGCTCAGGAGAAGATGAAGCTGTGGAAGGAGACTTCCAGGAGTTCCAAGACTACGACGAGTTCTAGGCGTGGGTTAGCGGCAACCCCCAGTCGGCTGCCTGTGAAGGCCGCGTTATCTACGTTTCTTTTCCGCACTTTGATTTATTGTAAGAACTATATGGACGTCTCAGACGTATGATGTAATCGACTATTATTTCCCTTTTAATGCTATTTTGAGCACTGTGTGATGATGTCCATGTTATGTAACTGCTGTGTACGTGAATAACTGATCCTGGCACGTACATGGTTCGCATTCGGTTTACCTTCTAAAAACCGGGTGTGACACACACCGGACAGTCCGGTGAATTATAGCGCGCCGGCTTCCGAGAATTCCCGAGGGCGAAGAGTTTGAGTTGGAGTCCTCTGGGCGCACCGGACACTGTCCGGTGCACACCGGACAGTCCGGTGCCTCCAGCCAGAGGTGCCTTCGGTTGCCTCGTTGCTCCTTTGTTGAATCCAAAACTTGGTCTTTTTATTGGCTAAGTGTGAACCTTTTGCACCTGTATAACTTATGCACTAGAGTAAACTAGTTAGTCCAATGTTTGTGTTGGGCAATTCAACCACCAAAATTATTTAGGAACTAGGTGTAGGCCTAATTCCCTTTCAATCTCCCCCTTTTTGGTGATTGATGCCAACACAAACCAAAGCAAATATAAAAGTGCATAATTGAACTAGTTTACATAATGTAAGTGCAAAGGTTGCTTGGAATTGAGCCAATATAAATACTTTATGAATGCGCATGGATTGTTTTCTTTGTTTTTGACATATTGGACCACATTTGCACCAAGAGTTTTGTTTTTGCAAATTCTTTTGTAAATTCTTTTCAAAGTCCTTTTGCAAGATAGTCAAAGGTAAATGAATAAGATTTGCAAAGCATTTTTAAGTTTTGAAAATTTCTTCCTTTGTTCCAAAATGCTTTTCCTTTGACTAAACAGAACTCCCCCTCAAATAAGGTCTCCTCTTAGTGTTCAAGAGGGTTTTAAGACATCAATTTTGAAAATCCTAGTTGCTCCCCCTTTAGAACACAAAGAGATACCAATTTTGAAATTTACCAATATAAAATCATCAAATTTATAAAATTATTTGGTGGTGCGGTCCTTTTGCTTTGGGCTCATATTTTCTCCCCCTTTGGCATGAATCGCCAAAAACGGAATCATTAGAGCCCAAGTGAAGTACTTTCTCCCCCTTTGGTCATGAAATGAATGAGTGAAGGTTATACCAAAGTTGGAGAGATGATGCGGAGCGACGGCGAAGAATGAGTAGTAGAGCGGAGTGGAAGCCTTTGTCTTTGCCGAAGACTCCAATTCCCTTTCAATATGCCTATGACTTGGTTCGAAATACACTTGAAAACACATTAGTCATAGCATATATAAGAGAGACATGATCAAAGGTATATTTATGTGCTATGTGTGCAAGTTTAGCAAAAGAAATTCCTAGAATCAAGAATATTGAGCTCATGCCTAAGTCGGGTAAAAGATTGTTCATCAAGTGGCTTGGTAAAGATATCGGCTAATTGATCTTTAGTGTTAATGTAAGAAATCTCGATATCCCCCTTTTGTTGGTGATCCCGAAGAAAATGATACCGAATGGCTATGTGCTTAGTGCGGCTATGCTCGACGGGATTGTCGGCCATTTTGATTGCACTCTCATTGTCACATAGCAAAGGGACTTTGGTTAATTTGTAACCGTAGTCCCGCAGGGTTTGCCTCATCCAAAGTAATTGCGCGCAACAATGGCCTGCGGCAATATACTCGGCTTCGGCGGTAGAAAGAGCGACCGAATTTTGCTTCTTTGAAGCCCAAGACACCAAGGATCTTCCCAAGAACTGGCAAGTCCCCGATGTGCTCTTTCTATTAATCTTACACCCCGCCCAATCAGCATCTGAATAACCAATCAAATCAAATGTGGATCCCCGAGGGTACCAAAGCCCAAACTTAGGAGTATAAGCCAAATATCTCAAGATTCGTTTTACGGCCGTAAGGTGTGATTCCTTAGGGTCGGCTTGGAATCTTGCACACATGCAAACGGAAAGCATAATATCCGGTCGAGATGCACATAAATAAAGCAATGAACCAATCATCGACCGGTATACCTTTTGATCCACGGACTTACCTCCCGTGTTGAGGTCGAGATGCCCATTTGTTCCCATGGGTGTCTTGATGGGCTTGGCATCCTTCATTCCAAACTTGGTTAGGATATCTTGAGTATACTTCGTTTGGCTAAGGAAGGTGCCCTCTTGGAGTTGCTTGACTTGAAATCCTAAGAAATATTTCAACTCCCCCATCATCGACATCTCGAATTTCTGTGTCATGATCCTACTAAATTCTTCACATGTAGATTTGTTAGTAGACCCAAATATAATATCATCAACATAAATTTGGCATACAAACAAATCATTGTCAAGAGTTTTAGTGAACAAAGTAGGATCGGCTTTGCCGACTTTGAAGCCATTTGCAATAAGGAAATCTCTAAGGCATTCATACCATGCTCTTGGGGCTTGCTTGAGCCCATAAAGCGCCTTAGAGAGCCTATAAATATGATTAGGATACTCACTGTCTTCAAAGCCGGGAGGTTGCTCAACATAGACCTCCTCCTTGATTGGTCCATTGAGGAAGGCACTCTTCACGTCCATTTGATAAAGCTTGAAGCCATGGTAAGTAGCATAGGCCAATAATATACGAATTGACTCAAGCCTAGCTACGGGTGCATAGGTTTCACCGAAATCCAAACCTTCGACTTGTGAATATCCCTTGGCCACGAGTCGAGCTTTGTTCCTAGTCACCACACCATGCTCGTCTTGCTTGTTGCGGAAGACCCACTTGGTTCCTACAACATTTTGATTAGGACGTGGAACTAAATGCCATACCTCATTCCTTGTGAAATTGTTGAGCTCCTCTTGCATCGCCATCACCCAATCCGAATCTTGAAGTGCTTCCTCTACCCTGTGTGGCTCAATAGAGGAAACAAAAGAGTAATGTTCACAAAAATGTGCAACACGAGATCGAGTAGTTACCCCCTTATGAATGTCGCCGAGGATGGTGTCGACGGGGTGATCTCGTTGTATTGCTTGGTGGACTCTTGGGTGTGGCGGCCTTGGTTGTTCATCCTCCTTGTCTTCATTATTTGTATCTCCCCCTTGATTGTTGCCGTCATTTTGAGGTGGCTCATCTTCTTGATCTTCTTGTTCAACATCTTGAGCCTCATCCTCAATTTGAGTTGGTGGAGATGCTTGCGTTGAGGAGGATGGTTGATCTTGTGCATTTGAAGGCTCTTCGGATTCCTTAGGACACACATCCCCAATGGACATGTTCCTTAGCGCTATGCATGGAGCCTGTTCCTCACCTGTCTCATCAAGATCAACTTGCTCTACTTGAGAGCCGTTAGTCTCATCAAACACAACGTCACAAGAAACTTCAACAAGTCCTGAGGACTTGTTAAAGACTCTATATGCCTTTGTGTTTGAGTCATATCCTAGTAAAAAGCCTTCTACAGTTTTAGGAGCAAATTTAGATTTTCTACCTCTTTTGACAAGAATAAAGCATTTGCTACCAAAAACTCTAAAATATGAAATATTGGGCTTTTTACCGGTTAGGAGTTCATATGATGTCTTCTTGAGGATTCGGTGAAGATATAACCGGTTGATGGTGTAGCAGGCGGTGTTGACCGCCTCGGCCCAAAACCGATCCGGTGTCTTGTACTCATCAAGCATGGTTCTTGCCATGTCCAATAGAGTTCGATTCTTCCTCTCCACTACACCATTTTGTTGTGGAGTGTAGGGAGAAGAGAACTCATGCTTGATGCCCTCCTCCTCAAGAAAGCCTTCAATTTGGGAGTTTTTGAACTCCGTCCCGTTGTCGCTTCTAATTTTCTTGATCCTTAAGCCGAACTCATTTTGAGCCCGTCTCAAGAATCCCTTTAAAGTTTCTTGGGTATGAGATTTGTCCTGCAAAAAGAACACCCAAGTGAAGCGAGAATAATCATCCACAATTACAAGACAATACTTACTACCGCTGATGCTTATGTAAGCGATCGGGCCGAACAAATCCATGTGAAGGAGCTCCAGTGGCCTGTCGGTAGTCATGATGTTTTTGTGTGGATGATGGACACCAACTTGCTTCCCAGCTTGGCATGCGCTACAAATCCTGTCTTTCTCAAAATGAACATCGGTTAGTCCTAAAATGTGTTCTCCCTTTAGAAGCTTGTGAAGATTCTTCATTCCAACATGGGCTAGTCGGCGGTGCCAAAGCCAACCCAAGTTAGTCTTAGCAACTAAGCAAGTGTCGAGTTCAGCTCTATCAAAATCTACCAGGTATAGCTGACCCTCTAACACTCCCTTAAATGCTACTGAATCATCACTTCTTCTAAAGACAGTAACACCTGTATCAGTAAAAAGACAGTTGTAGCCCATTTTACATAATTGGGATACGGAAAGCAAATTGTAATCTAAAGAATCTACAAGAAAAACATTGGAAATAGTATGGTCAGGTGATATAGCAATTTTACCCAAACCTTTGACCAAACCTTGATTTCCATCCCCGAATGTGATGGCTCGTTGGGGATCTTGGTTTTTCTCATATGAGGAGAACATCTTTTTCTCCCCTGTCATGTGGTTTGTGCATCCGCTGTCGAGTATCCAACTTGAGCCCCCGGATGCATAAACCTACAAAACAAGTTTAGTTCTTTGTTTTAGGTACCCAAACGGTTTTGGGTCCTTTGGCATTAGATACAAGAACTTTGGGTACCCAAACACAAGTCTTGGAGCCCTTGTGTTTGCCCCCAACAATTTTGGCAACTACCTTGCCTGATTTGTTAGTTAAAACATAAGATGCATCAAAAGTTTTAAATGAAATGGCATGATCATTTGATGCATTAGGAGTTTTCTTTCTAGGCAACTTGGCATGGGTTGGTTGCCTAGATCTAGATGTCTCACCCTTATACATGAAAGCATGATTAGGGCCAGAGTGAGACTTCCTAGAATGAATTTTCCTAATCTTGCTCTCAGGATAGCCGGCAGGGTACAAAATGTAACCCTCGTTATCCTGAGGCATGGGAGCCTTGCCCTTAACAAAGTTAGATAAGTTCTTTGGAGGGGCATTAATTTTGACATTGTCTCCCTTTTGGAAGCCAATGCCGTCCTTAATGCCAGGGCGTCTCCCATTATAGAGCATGCTTCTAGCAAGTTTAAATTTTTCATTTTCTAAGTCATGCTCTCTAATCTTAGCATTAAGTTGTGCTATGTGATCATTTTGTTTTTTAATTAAGGCTAGGTGATCATGGATAGCATCAACATTAATATCTCTACATCTAGTACAAATGGAAATATGCTCAACATTAGATGTAGAGGGTTTGCAAGATTTTAGTTCAACAACCTTAGCATGCAACATATCATTTTTAGTTCTAAGGTCGGAAATAGTAGCACTGCAAACATCAAAATTCTTAGCCTTAGCAATTAGTTTCTCATTCTCATTTCTAAGGCCAGTGATAGAAACATTCAACTCATCAATCCTAGCAAGCAAATCAACATTATCATTTCTAGGATCAATGCAGACATGAGAATCAACCTTAGCAATTAATTTAACATTTTCATTTCTAAGGTTGGCAATAGTTTCATGGCATGTGCTTAGCTCACTAGATAATTTGTTACATTTTTCTACCTCTAGAGCATAAGCATTTTTAACCTTAACATGTTTCTTGTTTTCCTTGATTAGGAAGTCCTCTTGGGAGTCCAAGAGATCATCCTTTTCATGGATGGCACTAATTAGCTCATTTAATTTTTCCTTTTGTTCCATGTTAAGGTTGGCAAAAAGAATACGCAAATTATCCTCCTCATTTTTATTATCATCCTCATCACTAGATGTTTCATATTTAGTGGAGGACCTTGATTTTACCTTCTTTTTGCCGTCCTTGGCCATGAGACACTTGTGGCCGACATTGGGGAAGAGGAGGCCCTTGGTGACGGCGATGTTGGCGGCGTCCTCGTCGTCGGAGGAGTCGCTTGAGCTTTCGTCGGAGTCCCACTCCCGACAAACATGGGCATCGCCGCCCTTCTTCTTGTAGTATCTCTTCTTCTCCTTCCTCTTGCCCTTCTTGTCGTCGCCCCTGTCACTGTCACTATACATAGGACATTTTGCAATAAAATGACCGGGCTTACCACACTTGTAGCAAACCTTCTTGGAACGGGATTTGTAATCCTTCCCCTTCCGTTGCTTGAGGATTTGCCGGAAGCTTTTGATGATTAGGGCCATCTCCTCGTTGTCGAGCTTGGAGGCGTCAATTGGTTGTCTACTTGGTGTAGACTCCTCCTTCTTCTCCTCCGTAGCCTTGAAGGCCACCGGTTGCGCCTCGGATGTGGAGGGTTCATCAAGCTCGTTGATCTTCTTTGAGCCCTTAATCATGCATTCAAAACTAACAAAATTCCCGATGACTTCCTCGGGGGTCATTAGTGGATATCTAGGATTACCACGAATTAATTGTACTTGAGTAGGGTTAAGGAAAATAAGTGCTCTTAAAATAACCTTAACCACCTCGTGGTCATCCCATTTTGCGCTCCCTAGGTTGCGCACTTGGTTCACCAAGGTCTTGAGCCGGTTGTACATGTCTTGTGGCTCCTCCCCTTGGCGAAGACGGAAGCGACCGAGCTCCCCCTCGATCGTTTCCCGTTTGGTGATCTTGGTGAGTTCATCACCCTCGTGCGCCGTCTTGAGTAGGTCCCAAATCTCCTTTGCGTTCTTCAACCCTTGCACTTTGTTGTATTCCTCCTTGCTTAGAGAGGCAAGGAGAATAGTTGCGGCTTGGGAGTTGAAGTGCTCGATTTCGGCTACTTCGTCCGTGTCATAGTCCTCATCCCCTACGGATGGTACCTGTACACCATACTCAACAACATCCCATAATCTTTTGTGGAGAGAGGTTAGATGAAATCGCATCAAATTACTCCACATAGCATAATCTTCACCATTAAAAGTTGGTGGTTTGCCTAACGGGACGGATAGTAAAGGTGTATGTTTAGGAATGCGAGGGTAGCGTAGGGGAATCTTACTATACTTCTTACGCTCTTGGCGTTTAGAAGTGACGAACGCCGCGTCGGAGCCGGAGGTGGATGTTGATGAAGTGTCGGTCTCGTAGTAGACCACCTTCCTCATCCTTTTGTGCTTGTCCCCACTCCGATGCGGCTTGTGAGAAGAAGATTTTTCCTTCTTCTCCTTGTGGTGAGAAGAGGAAGATCTTTTCTCCTTCCGCTTGGAGGAGCTCTTCTTCTTCTCCCTTCTCTTGGTGCGGGACTCTTCCGATGAAGTGCTCCCTTGGCTTGTAGTGGGCTTGTCGCCGGTCTCCATCTCCTTCTTGGCGTGATCTCCCGACATCACTTCGAGCGGTTAGGCTCTAATGAAGAACCGGGCTCTGATACCAATTGATAGTCGCCTAGAGGGGGGGTGAATAGGGCGAAACTGAAATTTACAAAAATAATCACAACTACAAGCGAGGGTTAGCGTTAGAAGTATCAACGAGTCCGCGAGAGAGGGTGCAAAACAAATCGTAAGCGAATAAGAGTGTGACACGCGGATTTGTTTTACCGAGGTTCGGTTCTCGCAAACCTACTCCCCGTTGAGGAGGCCACAAAGGCCGGGTCTCTTTCAACCCTTCCCTCTCTCAAACGATCCCACGAATCGAGTGAGCTTTCTCTTCTTCTCAATCAACCGGGAACAAAACTTCCCCGCAAGGGCCACCACACAATTGGTGCCTCTTGCCTTGGTTACAATTGAGTGATGATCACAAGAACAAGTGAGAAAGAAAAGAATGCGATCCAAGCGCAAGAGCTCGAAAGAACACAAGCAAATCACTCTCTCTAGTCACTATGGTGTTGTGTGGAATTTGGAGAGGACTTGATCTATTTGGTGTATCTAGAATTGAATGCTAGAGCTCTTGTAGTAGTTGAGAAGTGGAAAACTTGGATGGCAATGAATGTGGGGTGGTTGGGGTATTTATAGCCCCAACCACCAAAAGTGACCGTTGCTGGAAGCTGTCTGTTCGATGGCGCACCGGACAGTCCGGTGCACACCGGACAGTCCGGTGCCCCTGCCACGTCACCATCGCCGTTGGATTCTGACCGTTGGAGCATCTGACTTCTGGGCCCTCCTGGGTGTCCGGTGCACACCGGACATGTACTGTTTGATGTCCGGTGCACCGGCATGGGCGATCCGGCCGTCTGCGCGCGCTGTGCGCGCATTAAATGCACCGCAGGGAGCCGTTGGCGCCGCAGAGAGCCGTTGCTCCGCTGGCACACCGGACAGTCCGGTGCACACCGGACAGTCCGGTGAATTTTAGCGGAGCGGCTGCCGCGCGAACCCGAGGCTGGCGAGTTCCGGAGACCGCGCTTCCTTGGAGCACCGGACATGTCCGGTGCACACCGGACAGTCCGGTGAATTATAGCGCGCCGGCTTCCGAGAATTCCCGAGGGCGAAGAGTTTGAGTTGGAGTCCTCTGGGCGCACCGGACACTGTCCGGTGCACACCGGACAGTCCGGTGCCTCCAGCCAGAGGTGCCTTCGGTTGCCTCGTTGCTCCTTTGTTGAATCCAAAACTTGGTCTTTTATTGGCTAAGTGTGAACCTTTTGCACCTGTATAACTTATGCACTAGAGTAAACTAGTTAGTCCAATGTTTGTGTTGGGCAATTCAACCACCAAAATTATTTAGGAACTAGGTGTAGGCCTAATTCCCTTTCAGCCGCTCGCTCCCCTCACCCGCGCGGACGCTTGTAACCCCCTACTGCAAGCGCACCCGACCTGGGTGCGGGACGAACACGAAGGCCGCGGGATCTCCGCCTCCCTCACGACCCGGCTCCGGCCACCTCGCTCTTCCCCCCTTCGCGCTCGCCCACGCGCTCGACCCATCTGGGCTGGGGCACGCGGCACACTCACTCGTCGGCCTAGGGACCCCCCGGTCTCGAAACGCCGACACTAAGAAACAAAACTCTGTTGCCCTATCCACCGCTGAGGCCGAGTACGTTGTCGCAGGACAGTGTTGCGCACAACTACTTTGGATGAGGCAAACCCTCAGGGACTTTGGCTACAATCTGAGCAAAGTCCCACTCCTATGTGATAATGAGAGTGCTATCCGCATGGCGGATAATCCTATTGAACACGGCCGCACAAAGCACATAGACGTCCGGCATCACTTTTTGAGAGACCACCAGCAAAAGGGAGATATCGAAGTATTTCATGTTAGCTCCGAGAACCAGCTAGCCGATATCTTTACCAAGCCTTTAGATGAGTAGACCTTTTGCAAGTTGCGTAGTGAGCTAAATGTCTTAGATTCGTGGAACTTGGATTGATTTATAGCATACATGTGTTTATGCCTTTGATCATGTTCCTTTTGCATTGTGGTGCTCAAGTTGTACAAGCACTCCCTGGACCTCACAAGTCCTTTGCAAGTGATGCACAAATTTAGGGGGAGATGTGCTACAACTTGACCCTTTGAGACTAACTGTGTGCTTGAGTTTGCTCAATTTAGTCTCAAAGGAGGATTGAAAGGGAAAAGGTGGACTTGGACCATGCAAGACTTCCACTGCACTCCGATGAAAGAGTAACTTATTCCAAGTTCATCTCTATACTCTTATTGCCTTTTTACTCTTAGTTAAAGATTTTGGTGAGGCAATGGGGTTAAAGGGCCAAAATTGATCCTGTTTTGGTGCTTGATGCCAAAGGGGGAGGAAATAGGCCAAAGCAATAAATGGATCAGCTACCACTTGTGAATTTTGAAAATAGTAGAGTTAGAGTTTTTGTTTGTCAAAATACTCTTATTTGCCTCTGTTTGTCAAAATACTCTTGTTTGTCTCTTGTGGGGAGAAGGCTTAATTATGGGCAAAAAGGGGGAGTTTTTGAAATCGTTGATCGATTTCTCTTGGAACAACTCTTGCTATGTCTCAACAAGTGTTTTTAATTTAGAGATAGGAATTTGAGGATGATTTGCAAAAACAAACCAAGTGGTGGCAAAGAATGATCCATATATGCCAAATCTGATTCAAAACAAATTTGAGTTCTTATTTGAATTGATTTTGCACTTGATCTACTTGCTTTATGTTGTGTTGGCATAAATCACAAAAAAGGGGGAGATTGAAAGGGAAATGTGCCCTTGGGCCATTTCTAAGTATTTTGGTGATTTAGTGTCCAACACAAGTGCTTAAGTGTTAATGTATGCAAGGTGGTGGACAAAGTGCAAATCAAGTAAAAAGGTATGTTTCTCAGACTTAGTACATTGTTTTAGAGACTAATGTATTGTGTCTAAGTGCTAGAAACAGGAGGAATCGAATTGGAGAAGAGAAGGGTTTGTTTCAGCCAAAGCCAGCTCTGTCTGGGTGCACCGGACTGTCCGATGGTGCACCGGACAGTGTCCGGTGCGCCAGGCTGGCTCAGGTGAACTTGCCGCTCTCGGGAATAAATTAACGGCGTACGACTATAATTCAACGGACTGTCCGGTGTGCACCGGACTGTCCGGTGAGCCAACGGTCGGCTGCGCGATCTGCGCGAGACACGTGGTCGAGCCAACGGTCGGGAGGGGGCACCGGACTGTCCGGTGTGCACCGGACAGTGTCCGGTGCGCCAACGGCTCCAAGGCTGCCAACGGTCGGCTTCGCCAAATAAGGAAGGAAATCCGCACCGGACAGTGTCCGGTGGTGCACCGGACTGTCTGGTGCGCCAGGCGACAGAAGGCAAGAATTGCCTTCCCGGATTGCTCTCAACGGCTCCTAGCTGCCTTGGGGCTATAAAAGGGACCCCTAGGCGCATGAAGGAGAACACCAAGTATTCCCTAAGCACTCTTGATCACTCACACTTCACTCTTGCGCACTTGTTCGACATTCTGGTGATTTGAGCTCCGTTCTAGTATGCTAGTCTTTTGAGCTTAAGTCTCGGTCTTGTGTGTGCGTATTTGCTGTGATCTTTGTGTCTTGTGTGAGTTGCTAATCCCTCCCTTACTCCGTGTTTCTGTGTGAACATCTTTGTAAGGGCGAGAGGCTCCAAGTTGTGGAGATTCCTCGCAAACGGGATTAAGAAAAGCAAAGCAAAACACCGTGGTATTCAAGTAGGTCTTTGGACCACTTGAGAGGGGTTGATTGCAACCCTCGTCCGTTGGGACGCCACAACATGGAGTAGGCAAGCGTTGGTCTTGGCCGAACCACGGGATAACCACCATGCCATCTCTGTGATTGATATCTTTGTGGTTACTGTGTTTTGTTGAGACTCCTCTCTAACCACTTGGCGATTATTGTGCTAACACTTAACCAAGTTTTTGTGGATTAAGTTTCAAGTTTTACAGGATCACCTATCCACCCCTCTCTAGGTGCTCTCACCAACACTACACTAGAACTCTCTTGGTCAAACTACTCATCGACAACCCCTCTTTATAGTACGGCTAAAAGAGAATAAAAGACCTAACTAAATCACGAGTGTCCACATCTCCTTGACACTCGGACTCCGTAGTCCTTCACCTTTTGTTTCGTCGTTTTAGCCGTCGCTTCGAGTTCTTATCTCCGGGATTGTTTTCACCGTTGTAGTACTTCTACCTGTAATGCGACCTAACTTACCATTTGTCTCTGCAAAACACACGTTAGTCACATATAAAATTGTGTTGTCATTAGTCACTAAAACCAGCCAGGGGCCTAGATGCTTTCAACAACATGATGCGAAACATTGTCAACGTTTGCCTTTGTGGTTGAACCAACATTGTACATAATTAAAATGATATAACATGCAATATTCTAAGTGTATGTAATACAATAGCTTCACCGTATACCATTTAACAAGTTTGCTAGATCTTTAAAACCCATAAAAGGGATAGAGATGTACCTACACTGGCACTTGATGCGGCTCACTCGGTCCTATTTGGAACGTAAAATTTTTACCCTAGTTGCAAAGAAATTCGTAGAAATGGGTTTAATTTGATAGAAAAAACACATGAACATTGAGCTGTTTGGTTCGCTATTTCGTTTTACACGGTTTGTCACTTATAAGGTTAAACATGTTTGACCGGTTCAGTCGTTTATTTGATTTATAGTCATATTTGTGGTAAAAAAATTCTCCTTGTACGTAGATCTTATTTATCAATTACTTTTAAAAGTGCAGATTTTTCTTCGTCAGGATAAAATAATAGCGAATAATTTAAGTTCTTAATTTTAGGCAAGTAGTATAATAATAAATTTTGGCACCTTAGTGGGCTAATAATAGTTTGTTTACCCGCGCCTACCTCCTCCGCATATCCTGCTGGCCTCTTCCTACAAGATCTCCACTCCATTTAACAAATTTGTTAGATATTTAATTGTTACTCGATTATCTAAAACCCATCAAAGGGATAGAGATGTACTTACACTGACACTAGAGCTGGCTCACCCAGTCCTGTTTGGAACGTAAAATTTTTACCCTAGGTGCACAAAAAATCATATAAATTGATTTAATTTGATAGAAAAAAACAGGAATGTTGAGCTGTTTGGTTCGCTGTCTCGCTTTTCACGGTTTTCCACTTCTAAGGTTAAATATGTTTGACCGATTCAGTCATGTATCTGATTTGTAGTTGTCAGTACCCTGGAAAAGGGTACCCGTTACTACAGTATGAAGGTGTGATGTCCATGCGGCTATCTTTAGCCGCGTGACGAACAAACACCTAACCCCACCACGTGGACGGCTCCAGGGCCGCCACGTGGCCAGGGAAGACAATATCCTCTAAGGTACCAGCGGTGGGTCCGGACCCCCATGGGAAAGTGCCGGACCCCAGCATATCCGGACCGAACCTCTGGGCATGGTCCAGGACCCCCGCTGTGGGGGATAGATATCCTCCGGGTCCACCAAAAGAGTAAAGGACCTCACGAAAGGCCCAAGGGCCCAATAAATCGTAAGGTTATTCTTTTGTGGGCCTGGGGAAAGACGACCAGCAACGCAGAGCGACATGGGGCCGGATTGGTGCAAACCCGGACGGCCCATAGCGCCGAGCCATTGGCCGCAACAGAGATCCGACTTTCCCGCGTCGGGGCCTTCATGCAGCGAAGCCACGTGAGGATAAGTCGGCGAGAGTTACGTAGGGGATAATCTCGAGAGGTTCACTATCTTTTAGCTACCCGTTGTTATCTCATCATGTGTACTGCCCCACGGTCGAGTATATAAGGCCTAGGGGGCACCCCTTCAGAACGAGTGACCCATTACTTAGCCTCCCACATCAACTCTCTGTATTCTCGATCCAGAGAGCTCTCTTGTAATCACATCCACCAAGCATACTCATCAGGACGTAGGGTGTTACGCATCTCTAAGCGGCCCGAACCTGTAAACCTTGTCCACTGACCCTCGTGCGATCGGCACGAACCATTTTGCTACAGTTGTCGACACCGTCCTACTCCTAAAAACACCTTGAGGGGCAACCCCGGGTGTGCGGTCGGACCCTAAACACCGACAGCTGGCGCGCCAGGTAGGGGGTGTGTTGACAATCCAAGCTAGCTCAATGGCCATCTCTTTCTACAACAAGATCACCCTGCGCCCCGGATCTATGTTCTGCTTCGGAACAATCTCGTTCGTAGCGGACGAAGAAGGAATTCTGCACCGTATTGCGGATCCGCCAAAAAAGGAGTCTTCCTCAACAAACTCCGAAAATACCGGAGAAGCGCAACCTCCAGCTCCCCGGAAGAAAATCACCACGCCGGCAGCGTCGTTCTACCCCGACGTCCTCTTCATCGGAAGGGCAGAATCGCCGGCCATCTCCGACGACGAGCCGACTGTACCCGGGGAGGAACCGCCTCAGCGAGAGTCCCGTCGACGGAGGAACCGGCGCAGGAATGTTCGACGACATCACGCGGCCGGAGAGCGGAATCCGGAACAACCTGTCTCGCGAGACGAGGTCTCGGAGGTAGGAGAAACCCCGGAAGAACGCGTTTTCAGAGAGCGAAGGAACTCCCGGCGACGTGATCGCCGACGAGCTCAGGAGCAGGCTGAGCAGGATACAAGGCAACGTCGCGAGAATCCACTCTTCGGGCGTAATCTGAACCCCGACTTCGCCCGAGCCATGAACACGCCGAGCGAGGTCGGAGGGGTGCTGGCTCGGATAGCGGAAGGACTTCCTCGGACTCCTGACGCCGACGGTTACCGACGACTGTTCACCCAGGCGGCCAACCATCTTCTACCGCTTGCTCACCCACCGAACGATCTACGACACGCCATCAACAGTCGCCGAGACGCGCGGAGCTCCATCAACGCTTCGCGGGAACGGCGGCATGAGAACGAAATTCGTCGTCGAGAGGAGTACGACAGGGATCATGGTGCCCCGACTCAGAGCCAAGCTACCAGGACTGAGTCGGCGACGGCTTCAACTGGCGGAACCTCCCGGGGACGGTCGAGGAACCACAACCACAACTCCCCTCCCCGGGACAGGCATCGACCCCGACGACAGGAGGACACATGCGGAGTGTCCGCCCTTACTCCGCGCCTTAGGGCCATCCAATGGCCTCCCAACTTCAAGGTATCCAATGTTGACAAGTATGAACCTAAGCAGGATCCGTGGGGTTGGCTAGCCGTCTACACCACCACTGCTCGAGCTGCCGGAGCATCCGAGGACGTGATGACCGCGTATTTGCCCATTGTCCTTGGACAAGACGCGCTGCAATGGCTACGACATCTACCCCGACACTGCATCGACGTCTGGGGAGACTTCAGTCGGCGTTTCACCGCCAACTTCCAGTCCCTCTCCGACAAGCCGGCGCAGCCATGGGACCTCAAATCTATCAAGCGCCGGGGGGACGAGACTCTCCGATCATACCTCAAGAGGTTTCAAACCATGAGGAATCGCATCCCCGATGTCACGGAGGCGGCCGTGATCGAGGACTTTTACCGAGGATCCAATGACTCGGCTTTTGTCCGAGCCATACTACAAAGGGCGCCGACCACCTCGGAGGAGCTGTTCCGGGAGGCCGACCTCTACATCACCGCCGACGAGCGAGCCCAGGACCTCATCGGAGGAGCGAAGCCCGCGCCGGCAGCACCGCGGCGCGACGCGAACCAGCAACCTGACAAGCGATGGGAGAAGCGGCCACGCGAAGAAGTACACGCCGCCGGACCACCCGCCGCCCGCGCTCGAGGAGGACCTCGTGGAGGCGAACGCACACTGGACGACATCCTCGACGCCCAGTGCCCGTACCACAAGGACATGCGACACACTCTTCGTAACTGCCGGGACTTCAAGCACTCCGTCGGACACGGCCGACCCTTCCAACCTCTACCTCCTCCTCCGCCGAGGGGAGGACCAGATGAACCATGACAACCCCATCGGCAGGAGGAGGGAGGAGGAGGAGGAGGAGCTTTCCCGCGCGTTGACAGGGAGGTCAACGTCATCTTCGGCGGACACGGATCACAGGAGAGCAGAAGACAGCAAAAATGATCGCCAGATACTAGTGGCAACCGTCGGTCCTCCCGCCCCATACCGATGGTCGGAGCACCCGATCACCTTCACTCGGGCGGATCAATGGCTCAACTTTGATCATCCGGGCAAGTACCCGCTTCTCGTCGATCCGGTGATCCGAGAGAGCCGGGTGAAAAAGGTGTTAGTGGACGGGGGGAGCAGCATCAACATCACCTTCCCCCGGACACTCCAAAGCTTGGGAGTTCATCTCAAAGAGCTCCACGAGTCGGACACTCCTTTCTTCGGCATCGTGCCGACGGAAGGGGAATACCCGCTGGGCCACATCTACATGCCGGTCACCTTTGGAACTCCGGAGAACTACAGAACCGAGTTCCTGAGGTTTGAAGTGGCGAACTTCGACTGCGGGTACAACGCCATCATCGGGAGGCCAGGATTGGCCAAATTCATGGCCATTCCGCATTACACATACATGATACTGAAAATGCCGGGGCCACAAGGGATCATAACTGTGCGCGCCGACCTCCAAGGCGCCGCAGAATGTTTCCGAGTGGCTATCCAAGCAGCCCTCACCGCCAAGCCGTCGACAGCTCCCTCCGCAATGGCGAACTCTAAGCCTGAGGAGGACCTCGCAATACCGGCGAATGAAGCTCAGACCGCGACCTCTATGTGGCCGACTGAAGAAACTAAAAGAATCAACCTGGGGTTCGCTGATGAGCGCAAGACGGCCATCATCAGCTCCAGTTTGGACAACAAATAGGAAAGCGCGCTCGTCCAGTTTCTGCAAGATAACCGAGACGTATTCGCATGGCAACCTGCGGATATGCCGGGAGTCCCGAGAGAACTGGCCGAGCACAAGCTAAAGGTCTTTCCCCAGGCGAGGCCGATTCGACAGAAATTACGTCGTTTCACGCCTGATAAGAGGGAAGCCATTCGCGCCGAGTTAGCTCGCTTGGTCGCGGCCGGATTCATTAGAGAAGTATTACATCCTGAGTGGTTAGCCAATCCTGTTCTTGTACTCAAAAAGAATAAAGTGGACTGGCGCATGTGTGTTGATTATACTGATCTCAACAAACACTGTCCGAAGGATCCCTTCGGGCTCCCGAGGATAGATCAGGTGGTGGACTCCACCGCTGGATGTTCTATGTTGTCTTTCTTGGATTGTTATTCTGGGTACCATCAGATCAGCCTGGCAAAGGAAGATGAAGAAAAAACGGCATTCATTACTCCGTTTGGCGCTTTCTGTTATACCTCCATGCCGTTTGGCCTTAAGAACGCTGGAGCGACTTACCAGAGAGCTATTCAGACATGCTTAGCCGATCACTGGGGCAAGCGTGTGGAGGCTTATGTGGATGACGTGGTGATCAAAACACAGGACTCAAAGGACTTCATCGAAGATTTGCAACTGGTTCTCAACAGCCTGAGGCGGTATAGGTGGAAGCTTAATCCCGAGAAATGTGTTTTTGGGGTACCAGCCGGAAAGTTGCTCGGATTTATCGTCAGCCACCGAGGAATTGAAGCTAATCCAGATAAGATTGAAGCTATCATGAAGATGGAAGCACCTCGATCGCAGAAGAAGGTTCAGCGACTTACTGGATGCATGGCAGCTTTAAGCAGATTTAAGCAGAAGAGGTGACCCAGCGTGAACGTTCATGGAAGTGCCGGAGGGAGATCCTGTCTGGGCATCCCCGGGGACCGGGCCATAGTCGGCACTGCCCACTTGAGCCGGGTTATCCCCGGCAACACCCTCGGGGGCTGGGCAGTAGCTTGCACTCTTCGCCTGGGCTAAGTCGTCCCCCACGACACCCTCGGGGGCTGGACATGTGTCGACACCATCCTTGGGGTCCAAATTTTCAGCAGTAACCGTCTCCAAGGTTAGCGGGCCCTCGGTTATTTCCATGGAATCAGGACAATCCAAGTTAACATCCCGTCCCTCAAGATCGTGCTCTAAGGTTGATGAGGCACGGGATGACCTCAACCCAGCGTCCGGCACAGCACCACAGGTTTCCGTCGCGGCATCGTCCACTGGCCCTGATAACAAGTCCTCTGGGACCATATCCTCGAGAGTTTGATCAAAGTCAGCCAGGGATATGTTTTGCAGACCAACAAGAGCAGATAAGGCTGGGGAGGGAACCCCACTACTTTCCCCACTGGCGAGGAATTGCCGACTGTTCTTTCGAATCAAAGGAACCTCATCCTCTTCCTCTTCGTCATCTTCATCAGCAACACCGGCACCACACCCATTGGGATCAGCAACAGATGGACCACACCCATTGGGATCAGCAACAGATGGACCACACCCATTGGGATCAGCATCAGCAAATTCAGATGCAGGAACCTCCTCATCAGCAGGAGCCGAGGGACTAGCACCCTGATTCAAACTAGATACTCGCCGAATACGTCTCTTCTTCTTTTTCTGCTCATCAACAGAAAGATCAGTCTGATTGGTTCGGCGGGGACGCTTCGAGCGAGCACGAACAGGTCTCTGGACATCCAAGACTATACCGACCTCTGGGAGAGGCGCCACTGCCAATGTCTCAGTAGGAATAGCGTCAGAAGAATCCTCGGCCAACATGTCAAGCACAGCATTTATTTCAGCATCAGTAGGATCCGAAGGCACCTCGAAATGGGTTTGTCTTTCATCATCAGGGATTTTCCCAAGTGAAGCAACCAAAGCACTAACCTCCTCATCAGAGGGCCGCGTTCTAAGGCCCAAATTGCCATCAGTTGAAGGCGGGTTTGACACGAAGCGAGTGAAGGCCTTGGCAGGAGGCAGATTCCAGGCTGAATACGCCACCGGAGCACCAACATTGGATACTTTGCCTCTGAGAATCATCTCCAGCCGGCTCACCAAATCTGCAGAAGGGATCCTTCCATTGGTAACTCGAGTTGGGTCGGCTAGCCCTTGATACAGATAAGCCGGGTGGGCCCTGTCTTTCAGTGGCTGAATGTTTTTGAAGACAAAGTCAGCAACTATAGCTTCAGCGGTTAAACCCCTCTCTTTCAATAGCCCAACTTCAGCTAACAGCACACTAGCTTCAGCCACCTCCTCGTCTGTGGGAGACTCGGTCCAGCTCGGGGTGCGAACATCTGGCTGTCTTCCTGACCGGGGGGGGAGAGAATTTCCATAGTTATCAACTATAAACCATTCCAGGCGCCATCCCTTAATGCTGTCTTTAAGGGGGATCTCAAGATACTCAGTTTTCCGTCCCCGGCGCATCTCCAAGCTGGCACCTCCAACCAACTGATGCTGTCCCCCGGCCATCCCGGGGCGACAGTGATACAGGTGTTTCCACAATCCAAAATGCGGCAGCACACCAAGAAAGGCCTCACATAAGTGGACGAAGATAGAAATTTGCAGAATTGAATTAGGGTTCAGATGGGTTAAGTTGATGTGGTAGAAATCAAGAAGACCACGGAAAAAGGGAGAAATAGGAAGGCCAAGGCCACGGAGAAGAAAGGGAGCGTAAACCACAGATTCGTGGGTATCCTCCGTCGGAACCGTAGTTCCATGGCAAACCCGCCAAGAACAGAGTTCCCGCGGAGGAAGAACCCCGATGGACACGAGGTGGAGGAGTTCAGTTTCAGAGATGTTGGACATGTGGTTACCTGCGAAAGGCAACTGGCTGTTGGGATCAATTGGGGGAATCACCACAGCGGAAGAACTCGCGATTTTCCTCTTGGGAGCCATCTCGATTTCACCAGCGAGCAAATTGGAGGCAAGCGCAGAGGAGATTTGGAAGCAGGAATGCAAAAACTAGGACGCGGAAAGCAAAGGCGGCTAAAAGTGCGACTCTTATGGGATATTCTCGGACCAGACACCGTTTCAAAAAGTGCCCAGTCATCACTCGGCGGTTATTTCCGAAATCCCAGCATGCCACGTGGTCATTCGGCAGTTATTTCCCAGAAAACTGGTGGGCCCTCTCCTTACTCGGGTGCTAACCCTCGAAATAACTCGGCGTTGCCACTAAAATGCCGACGTCACTATCCAGTCACTCGGCGTTGCCTCTAAAACGCTGATCTTGAGTTCAATCGTTCGGCATTACTTCTAAAATGCCGACGTTGACCTTCAGTCACTCGGCGTTGCCTCTAAAACGCTGACCTCGAGTTCAATAACTCGGCGCTGCCTCTAAAACGCCGACGTCACTATCCAGTCACTCGGCGTTGCCTCTAAAACGCTGATCTTGAGTTCAATCGTTCGGCATTACTTCTAAAATGCCGACGTTGACCTTTAGTCACTCGGCGTTGCCTCTAAAACGCTGACCTCGAGTTCAATAACTCGGCGCTGTCTCTAAAACGCCGACGTCACTATCCAGTCACTCGGCGTTGCCTCTAAAACGCTGATCTTGAGTTCAATCGTTCGGCATTACTTCTAAAATGCCGACGTTGACCTTCAATCACTCAGCGCTGCCTCTAAAACGCTGATCTCGAGTTTAGTCACTCGGCATTACTTCTAAAATGCCGACGTTGACCTTCACTCACTCGGTGTTGCCTCTAAAACGCTGATCTCGAGTTCAATAACTTAGCGTTGCTTCTAAAACACTGACCTCGGGTTCAACTGTTTGGTATTACTTCTAAAAACGCCAATGTTGACCCTCAATCACCCGGCGTTGCCTCTAAAACGCTGACCTTGAGTTAAATTGTTCGGCATTGCCTCTAAAATGCCGAAGTCACTACTTGGTCACTCGGCGTTGCCTTTAAAACGATGATCTGGAGTTCAACCACTCGGCATTACTTCTAAAATGTCGACGGCGACTTCCGATCACTCGGCATTACTTCTAAAAACATTGATACAGACTGCAATATTGCTTGGAAGCATCAGTATAACGATCAAGCCGTTCATCTACGGCCTCAAAAAACTCAGATTCAAAGTCAGACGAAACAAATCATCAAAAGGAAACCAAACTTGTTTTTCATTCAAGGGAAGTGATAACATTTACAAATCAACCCATTATGAGTTGATACTTCCCTATTTCTACTACTAAACTACACTTTACTGCTACTACTACTACTACTCTACAATATACTACTTTACATTACTAATAATACTACATTATCTAACTATACTACTTCTAATCTATACTAATATTTAAAAGGACCAGTGGCATCTAGCCACTGGCCCTGCCCCTGCCGCCGCCGCCGCTCTTGGTGCCGCCCCCGCCGCCGCCGCTCTTGGTGCCGACCCTGTCGCCGCCGCCCCTGGTGCAGCCGCCGTCGTCGTCGTCGTCATTGTCGTCGTCGTCGTCGTCGTCGTCGTCATTGTCGTCGTCGTCGTCGTCGTCCTCGCCCTCGCCACCGTCGTCCGAGTCCTCCTCCTCCGAGGAGTACTCGGACTCATCCGAGCCCTCGAGCCCGGAGCGCTCGACGGCCCGGATGTACGACCAGACCTCCGCCGCGAGCCCCTGGGAGTCGTCTGAGTCGTCAGACGACTCACGCAGGGGGAGGGGAGCCGGAGACCCCTCGGATTCAGAGGAGAACTCCTCCTCTGAATACTCCGAGTCACCGAAATCTTCAGACGGAGGGGTTGGTTCGCGCTTGCGTTTCTTGCCCATGGTGGAAATGCAGATAGAAGAAAGAAAGCAGGCAACGGAGAACAGCGAAAGATGTGAAAAAATCAGGCAGGCAAGGGCACTATTTATAGGAAAAGAAGGCAACCGCTCACCTCCAACAGTGGTCACTGAACAGTCGCAAAGCATTCAATATACACCTCCACCCGTCCAAAGACACGTCAGGCGGCGGACGCCGTTTCATGCAGCACTACACCCATTGGGACTCCAGTCAACAGCGCAAAGGATATGATTACACTCGCCGTCCCATCACATTACAACTCAGAAGCAACCGGTTAAAACACTCAGCGTACCAAGACGTTCCTTGCTCACACCCATTGGGGGGGGACGCCCAGGAATTGTCAGTATATTTTTCAAAATGGTCACATCTGTGCAGAGCATGCAGTGAATGCCTCAAGACAAAAATGAGATATCAACAAGAGTTAAAGGGAAGCCAAATATAGTCAGTAGAGTGCAAAATATGGTCGACAGACATGACTTGAGGACTAGACAGAGAACGTCCATCGAACGTCCAATCAGTCGCAGAGCAAATACACTATGCTACTCAGCAAGATATGGAAGGGTTGCAAATTTAGTTGCAAAAGACAAAACACATGCTGACCTCCGAAGCATAATATTGGTGACATAGCATGGATGACATCATGCCAACCTTTTTATAAGCAGAAAGAGTATTCTTCAGCAACAGGACGCAAAAAGAAGACCTTCAAGCGAATTATCCAAAAAATCCACTTGAAGGTCGGGGGCTACACCCATTGGGTGCACCTCCGGTGCACCCCATGGATTGTCACTATAAGCCAGGATAGCGCCAATTTCTAAGGGCATGAAACAAGATTAAGAAGCCAATCCTCAACTGGAATAAGGAAACGCAAATGGGAGTAATTTCTAATGAAGACCTTCGAGTAGATTATTTTCTAAAATCTACTCGAAGCTCGGGGGCTACACCCATTGGGTGCACCTCCGGTGCACCCAATAAGGTTCAGAGTCCAACAAACAGGAATGCCAATCTCTAAGGCACAGGCACAAAGCTAGGTTCTGGTCAACAAGTGATCAAAGCAGGAGAAAACAACAAGGAGTCATCTTTCTTCAAATCATCTACAAGCTGGACCTGAGATCTTCGGGTTGATTATCTCTAAATTAACCCAAAGATCGGGGGCTTGTGGGGGATAGATATCCCCCGGGTCCACCAAAAGAGTAAAGGACCTCACGAAAGGCCCAAGGGCCCAATAAATCGTAAGGTTATTCTTTTGTGGGCCTGGGGAAAGACGACCAGCAACGCAGAGCGACATGGGGCCGGATTGGTGCAAACCCGGACGGCCCATAGCGCCGAGCCATTGGCCGCAACAGAGATCCGACTTTCCCGCGTCGGGGCCTTCATGCAGCGAAGCCACGTGAGGATAAGTCGGCGAGAGTTACGTAGGGGATAATCTCGAGAGGTTCACTATCTTTTAGCTACTCGTTGTTATCTCATCATGTGTACTGCCCCACGGTCGAGTATATAAGGCCTAGGGGGCACCCCTTCAGAACGAGTGACCCATTACTTAGCCTCCCACATCAACTCTTTGTATTCTCGATCCAGAGAGCTCTCTTGTAATCACATCCACCAAGCATACTCATCAGGACGTAGGGTGTTACGCATCTCTAAGCGGCCCGAACCTGTAAACCTTGTCCACTGACCCTCGTGCGATCGGCACGAACCATTTTGCTACAGTTGTCGACACCGTCCTACTCCTAAAAACACCTTGAGGGGCAACCCCGGGTGTGCGGTCGGACCCTAAACACCGACACCCGCGGGTACAGACCGGACTCCCGGGATGGGTCTCGGACCTCTCTGTAGGGTCCGAGCCATCCTCAGCAGGGGCCTGGGATTCTGGGACAAAGAATACCTAAGCCTTAATCAAGGCTAGGCGGGGTCCGGAGCCGACACGTGTCCGAACCATACCATGTACACTTCCGCTCCCCACTCAGGCGGAGGCCCGATGCTGCCACGTGGCATATCGTCCGTGACGTAAGCCAGCGGACGGAGCCTGACGTAAAGCCTCTGGGCCACGCGGTCTCTGCATTTATTGCGGAGAAGACGCGCCACCTGACTATTCCGCTAACAGGCAATGTGCCTGTGGGGGACAGATATCCCCCGGGTCCACTAAAAGAGTAAAAGACCTCACGAAAGGCCCAAGGGCCCAATAAATCGTAAGGTCATTCTTTCGTGGGCCTGGGGAGGGACAATCAGCAAAGCAGATCGACGTGAGGCCGGATTGATGCAAGCCCGGACGGCCCACAACGTCGAGCGAGCGACCACAACAGAGATCCGACTTTCCCGCGCTGGAGCCCCCATGCAACGGAGCCATGCGAGGATAGGTCGGCAGAACTATAGGGAGATAAACTCAAACATCACTATTTTTTAGCTACACATTGTTATCATATCCACGTGTATTGCCCCACGGTCGAGTATATAAGGTCTAGGGGGCACCCCTTCAGAACGATCGACCCTATTACTCAGCCACCCACCTTAACTCTCTGCGTTCTCAATTCAGAGAGCTACCTTGTAACCTCATTCACCAAACATACTCACCAGGACGTAGGGTGTTACGCATCTCTAAGCGGCCCGAACATGTAAACATTGTCCACTGTCCCTCGTGCATCTGGCACGAACTATTTTGCTACAGTCGGCGACACCGTCCTACTCCTAAAAACACCTTGAGGGGCAACCCCGGGTGTGCGGTCGGACCCAAAACACCGATAGCTGGCGCGCCAGGTAGGGGGTGTGTCGACGATCCAAGCTAGCTCAATGGCCGTCACCTTCCACAGCAAGATCACCTTCCGTCCCGGATCCGTATTCTGCTTCGGAACAATCTCATCCGTAGCAGATGAAGAGGGAACTCTGCACCGCATTGCGGATCCGCCGGAAAAGAAGTCTCCTCCAACAAACTTCGAAAATGTCGGAGAAGCGCAACCTCCAGCTCTCCGGAAAAAGATCGTCTCCGGAAAGTCAGGGGCCGAGAGCCCGCTGACCCGGAGAACTCCACTGTCTACTTCCCCGACAAAAGAATGGACACAGATCGCGAGGAAGAAGGAGACCAAGGGGAAGCAAGTTGTTCTTTCCGTTCCTCCGCCCTCAAAGGAGAACGAAAAGAAGGTCGCCACGACAGCAGCACCATTCTATCCCGACGTCCTCTTCATCGGGAGAGTGGAGTCGCCTCCCGTCTCCGACGACGAGCCGACTGCACCCGGATAAGAACCACCTCAACGAGAATCCCGCCGACGGAGAAACCGGCGCCGGAACGTTCGGCGACATCACGCGGCCGGAGAACGGGATCCGGAGCAACCTGTCTCGCGGGATGAGGTCTCGGAGATAGGAGAAACTCCGGAGGAACGCGTCTTCAGAGAACGAAGGAACTCCCGACGACGGGATCACCGCCGGGCTCAGGAACAAGCCGAGCAAGACGCAAGGCAACGCCGGGAGAATCCATTCTTCGGGCGCAACCTGAATCCCGACTTCGCCCGAGCCATGAACACGTCGAGCGAAGTTGGAGGAGTACTAGCTCGGATAGCTGATGGACTCCCTCGGACTCCCGATGCCGAGGGCTACCGACGACTGTTCACCCAGGCAGCCAACCATCTTCTACCGCTTGCTCACCCGCCGAACGATCTACGACAAGCCATCAACAGTCGCCGAGACGCGCGAAACTCCATCAATGCTTCGCGTGAACGACGGCAAGAGAACGAGATCCGCCGCCGGGAGGAATACGACAAGGATCATGGCATCCCAGCTCGGAGCCAGGCCACCAGAACTGAGTCAACAACGGCCTCAACTGGCGGTACTACCCAGGGACGGTCGAGGAACCACAACAACTACTCCCCTCCCCGGGACAGATATCATCCCCGACGATAGGAGGACACGTGTGGAGTGTCTGCTCTTACTCTGCGCCTCAGGGCCATCCAATGGCCTCCTAACTTCAAGGTATCCAATGTCGATAAATATGAACCTAAGCAGGATCCAGGGGGCTGGCTAGCCGTCTACACCACCGCTGCTCGAGCTGCCGGAGCGTCCAAAGACGTGATGACCGCGTACTTACCCATTGTCCTCGGGCAAGACGCGCTGCAATGGCTGCGACATCTACCCCTACACTGCATCGACGACTGGAGCGACTTCAGTCGACGCTTCACCGCCAATTCCCAGTCCCTCTCTGACAAACCGGCGCAACCATGGGACCTCAAATCCATCAAGCGCCGGGGGGACGAAACTCTCCGGTCGTACCTCAAAAGGTTCCAGACCATGAGAAATCGTATCCCGGAGGTCACGGAGGCGGCCGTGATCGAGGACTTCTACAGAGGATCCAACGACTCGGCTTTCGTCTGAGCCATATTACAGAAGGCGTCGACTACCTCCGAGGAGCTGTTCCGAGAAGCTGACCTCTACATCACCGCCGACGAGCGGGCCTAGGACCTCATCGGAGGAGCGAAGCCCGCACCAGCGGCACCACGACATGATGCGAACCAGCAACCCGACAAACGCTGGGAGAAGAGGCCCCGCGAAGAAGTACACGCCGCCGGGCCACCAGCTTCTCGCGCCCGAGGAGGACCTCGCGGAGGCGAGCGCACGCTGGATGACATCCTCGACGCCCCGTGCCCGTACCACAAGGACATGCGCCACACTCTTCGGAACTGCCGGGACTTCAAGCACTCCGTCGGGCATGGCCGACCCTTCCAACCTCTACCTCCTCCTCCGCCGAGGGGAGGACCAGAAGAACCGCGACAACCCCATCAGCAGGAGGAGGGAGGAGGAGGAGCTTTCCCGCGCGTCGACAGGGAGGTCAACGTCATCTTCGGCGGACACGGGTCGTAGGAGAACAAAAGACAACAAAAGCTCAACGATCGCCAGATACTGGTGGCGACCACCGGTCCTCCCGCCCCATACCGGTGGTCGGAGCATCCGATCACTTTCACTCGGGCGGATCAATGGCTCAACTTTGACCATCCAGGCAAATACCCGCTCCTCGTCGATCCGGTGATCCGAGAGAGCCGGGTGAAGAAAGTGCTAGTGGATGGGGGGAGCAGCAGCAACGTCACCTTCCCCCGGACACTCCAAGGCTTGGGAGTTCACCTCAAAGAGCTCCACGAGTCAGACACTCTTTTCTTCGGCATCGTACCGACTGAAGGAGAATACCCGCTGGGCCACATCTACATGCCCGTCACCTTCGGAACTTTGGATAACTACAAAACCGAGTTCCTGAGGTTCAAAGTGGCGAACTTCGACTGCGGGTACAACGCCATCATCGGGAGGCCGGGATTGGCCAAATTCATGGCCATTCCGCATTACACGTACATGATACTGAAGATGCCAGGACCGCAAGGAATCATAACTGTGTGCGCCGACTTCCAAGGCGCCGCAGAGTGTTTCCGAGTGGCCATCCAAGCAGCCCTCACCACCAAGCCGTCGACGATTTCTTCAACACAGGCGAACTCTAAGCCTGAGGAGGACCTTGCAGTACCGGCAAACGAAGCCCAGGCTGCAACCTCTATGCGGCCGACTGAAGAAACTAAAAGGATCAACCTGGGGTTCGCTGATGAACGCAAGACTGCCATTATCAGCTTCAGCCTGGACGACAAATAGGAAAGCGCGCTCGTCCAGTTTCTGCAAGATAACCGAGATGTATTCGCATGGCAACCTGCGGATATGCCGGGAGTCCCAAGAGAACTGGCCGAGCACAAACTGAAGGTCTATCCCCAGGCAAGGCCGATTCGGCAAAAACTACGTCGTTTCACGCTCGACAAGAGAGAGGTCATTCGCGCCGAGCTAGCTCGCTTGGTCGCGGCTGGATTCATTAGAGAGGTGTTACACCCCGAGTGGTTAGCCAACCCTGTTCTTGTACTCAAAAAGAATAAAGTGGATTGGCGCATGTGCGTTGACTATACTGATCTCAACAAACACTGTCCGAAGGATCCCTTCGGGCTCCCAAGGATAGACCAGGTGGTGGACTCCACCGCTGGATGTTCTGTGCTGTCTTTCCTGGATTGCTATTCCGGATACCATCAGATTAGTTTGGCAAAGGAAGACGAGGAAAAACAGCGTTCATCACTCCGTTTGGTGCTTTCTGTTATACCTCCATGCCGTTTGGCCTCAAAAACGCTGGAGCGACTTATCAGAGAGCCATTCAAACATGCTTAGCCGATCACTGGGGCAAGCGTGTGGAGGCCTACGTAGATGATGTGGTAATCAAAACAGAGAACTCGGAAAACTTCATCGAAGACTTATAGCTGGTTTTCAACAGCCTGAGGCGGTATAGATGGAAGCTTAATCTCGAAAAATGTGTTTTCAGGGTACCAGCAGGAAAGTTGCTTGGGTTTATTGTCAGCCACCGGGGAATTGAGGCTAATCTGGATAAGATTGAAGCTATCATGAAGATGGAAGCACCTCGATCACAAAAGAAGGTTTAGCGACTTACTGGATGTATGGCAGCTCTGAGCAGATTTATATCCAGGCTGGGAGAAAAAGGTTTGCCATTTTACAGGCTGCTCAAGAAAGTGGATAAGTTTCGGTGGACTTCAGAGGCACAGGAAGCTCTAGATGCACTGAAGAAATTCTTGACAACACCACCAGTACTGAAGCCGCCACGACGAGCCACGTCAACTCAACCAGCTGAAGATTTGCTACTGTATATCTCTTGCACGACTCACGTGGTAAGCACCGCGTTGGTAGTCGAGCGAGCAGAAGTACGACATGCCTACCCAGTGCAACATCCTGTTTACTTCATCAGTGAAGTTTTGGGTCCCTCGAAGAAAAAGTATCCTCAAGTTCAGAAGCTATTGTATGCAGTACTTCTAACTGCCAGCAAGCTACGTCACTACTTTTACAACCACAAAGTCATAGTGGTTACTGGCTTTCCAATAGGGGATATTCTTCACAACAAGGAAGCCATTGGCCGAATAGCCAAGTGGGCTTGCGAGCTGGGATCTCATGACATCGAATTTTGACCTCGCACTGCCATTAAAACTCAGGCATTGGTTGATTTTGTATTAGAGTGGACTGAACAGCAAGTACCAGATAACCCAGAGACTGCAGAAGTATGGCGAATGTATTTTGATGGCTCGCTGAAGTTCTAGGGAGCAGGAGCAGGAATTCTCTTCACCGCACCTGGAGGCGAGCACCTCAAATATGCCCTCTAGTTGTTGTTTCCGGCCTCCAACAATGCAGCCGAGTATGAAACTCCGATCCATGGATTGAACATCGCCATATCATTGGGCATCAAGAGATTGATGGTGTACGGAGACTCTCTAGTAGTCATTAGCCAAATAAACAAAGAGTGGGATTGTTCGAACGATTCAATGGGAAAGTACTGCACTGCTGTCCGAAAACTGGAAGATAAATTTGAAGGTCTGGAATTTCATCATGTGGAAAGAGATCGAAACACGGCAGCCGATGCATTGTCCAAGCTAGGATCCAGTCGAACTCAGGTTCCACCTGGAGTCTTTGTACAAGAAATACTACAGCCGAGCATCTCAGTGGATCAAGCAGAAGAGTGTAATATTATAAATCAACCCGAGTCAGACTCTGATGACTGGAGAAGGCCAATCATCAGGTATATAAAGAATGAAGAGGAACCAGATGACAAAAATGCAGCCGAGCGCATTGCTAGACAGTCGGCTCACTACACACTCATTGGGGAGACATTGTACAGAAGGGGTGCATCAGGCGTCCTCATGAAGTGCATTCTCCCATCTACTGGGAAGCGACTTCTGGAGGAGGTCCATGCTGGGCAATGTGGAATACATGCAGCGTCCAGGACACTAGACGGGAAGGTCTTCAGGTCAGGATTCTATTGGCCAACAGCGAAGAGTGATGCAACCGAGTTAGTTCAGAGGTGCGAAGCTTGCCAATACTTGTCAAAACAACAACATCTACCAGCACAGCAACTGCAGACCATACCAGTAACTTGGCCCTTCGCATGCTGGGGACTGGATATGATTGGACCTTTCAAGAAAGCTCAAGGAGGATACACTCATGTATTGGTAGCAATCGACAAATTCACTAAATGGATAGAGTTCAAGCCCATTACTTCTTTAACATCAGCTAAGGCCGTGGAATTCATACAGGACATAATATTCAGATTCAGGATACCAAACAGCATCATAACTGACCTAGGATCCAACTTCACAAGTTCAGAGTTCTTCGACTTCTGCGAGCAAAAAAACATTCAGATCAAGTATGCTTCTGTAGCACATCCAAGAGCCAACGGGCAGGTTGAGCGAGCCAACGGGATGATACTGGAGGCACTCAAGAAAAAGGTCTTCGGTAAGAATGAAAAATCCGCAGGAAAGCGGATAAGGGAATTGCCCTATGTCGTTTGGAGCCTAAGAACCCAACCTAGCCGATCTCTGCATGGAAACACTCCTTTCTTCATGGTCTATGGGTTGGAGGCAGTGTTACCCGCCGATCTCAAGTTCGGGGCGCCAAGGTTGATCTTCGAAAACATAGCAGAAGTCGAAGCCACCAGGCTGGAGGACATTGATATACTCGAGGAAGAATGACTGAATGCAGTAATCCAATCAGCACGGTACTAGCAGATTCTAAGGCGCTATCACGACAAGGTCGTGCGACAGCGATCCTTCTCAGTTGGAGATCTTGTCCTCCGCCGAATTCTAACGGGGGAGGGACGGCACAAGTTATCGCCCTTATGGGAAGGACCCTTCATAGTAGCAGAAGTCACTCGGCCAGGATCATATCGTCTCACTCAGATGGACGGCACAGAAGTCGGGAACTCCTGGAACATAGAACACCTCAGGAAGTTTTATCCCTAGCTGTATTTCAAAAGCTATCGGGACGACGATGTACTCTGTAAAATGGAAATATGTCATCAATAAAAAAGGGCTTCAAAGATACTCAGTTTGTTCATGATTGACTTGCATTCTTACTTAACTCGGGGTGACCACTATGCCCTACTAACGGAGCAATCGGCTTAAGTCGGCAACGACTTAAGGCGGTGCAACATGCACACGCTTACTTAACTCGGGGTGACCACTATGCCCTGCTAACGGAGCAATCGGCTTAAGTCGGCGACGACTTAAACCGGTGTGACATGCTCACGCTTATTTAACTCAGGGTGACCACTATGCCCTGCTAACGGAGCAATCGGCTTAAGTCGGCAACGACTTAAGGCGGTGCAACATGCTCGCGCTTACTTAACTCGGGGTGACCACTATGCCCTGCTAACGGAGCAATCGGCTTAAGTCGGCGACGACTTAAGCCGGTGCGACATGCTCGCGCTTACTTAACTCAGGGTGACCACTATGCCCTGCTAACGGAGCAATCGGCTTAAGTCGGCGACGACTTAAGCCAGTGCGACATGCTCACGCTTACTTAACTCGGGGTGACCACTATGCCCTGCTAACGGAGCAATCGGCTTAAGTCGGCAACGACTTAAGGCGGTGCAACATGCTCACGTTTGCTTAACTCGGGGTGACCACTATGCCCTACTAACGGAGCAATCGACTTAAGTCGGCAACGACTTAAGGCGGTGCAACATGCTCGCGCTTATATAACTCAGGGTGACCACTAAGCCCTATTAACAAAAGCAATCGACTTAAGTCAGTAGCAACTCAAGGCGATCTGACGCGCTTACGATTACACATATAGGGATGACTTCTATATCCCGCAAACAAGTTTCAAAACCATCGCACATCATTTTACTGCTGCAAATTTACGAACTAATGAATTCTGAAACAATAGGAGAATAACAATGTCATTCAAGTACTGAAATGACGTCCTCTAACAAATGTCTGACCATGCTAACCGCGCGCCCAAAGCACGCAAAAGGTTTCTCTATTTTGTGATATTTTTCTCAGGAGCAATCGATGAGGAAGGGCGTCTCGAGGAATCAGGGGCAGCATTCACATCAGCCCTTATATCTTCGGTAACAACCACGTCGGGTCTCCTCATCAAGATTCGCCCCGCCCGAATGGCCTTATCCATGGCTCTGTCGCGTTGGGCTCTAAGAGTAACGGAAGTTTCTTCGGCAACCTTGGCAGCCAGTCGAGCAGTTTCTAACTCCCGGGCGATGGATTTCTTGGAAGCTCGGAGTTCTTTGATAGTAGCGTCCTTCGCTGATATCAATTGCTTGAGCCGGGTCACCTCATCCGTAGATTCCTGCAGCTTACAGCGTTGGTTGTCCCATTGGGGTCAGCGTCAATAAATTCAGCCACATGCACTTCTTCAGCAGTAGGAACCGAAGCACCAACGTCCCGATCCAAACTGGATACTCGCCGGAGGCGTCTCTTTTTCTTTTTCTGCTCATCAGCAGAAGGATCAGGTTGACTGGCTCGGCAAGGGCGCCTCGGGCGAGTACTGGCAGGCTTCTGAGTATCCAAGGTCGTATCAGCCTCTGGGAGGGGCGCCACCACCAATGCCCCAGCAGGAGCAGCATCAGAAGAGTCCTCAGCCAGCAAATCAAGCATAGCGCTTATCTCTGCATCACTAGGGTTCAGGGGCACCTCAAAATGGACCTGCCGTTCATCATCAGGAACCTCCCCGAGCGAGGCAACCAAGGCACTAACTTCTTCAGCAGAGGGCCGCACTCTAAGGCCCAAACCGCCATCAGTGACAGGTGGATTCGACACAAAAAGAGTGAAGACTTTGGGAGGAGGCAAGCTCCAGGCTGAGTATGCCACTGGGGCACCAACATTTGACACTTTGCCTCTAAGGATCATCTCAAGTCGGTTCACCAAGTCCACAGAGGGAATTCTTCTGTTGGTAACCCGAGTTGAGTCGGCTAGGCCTCGATACAGATAAGCCGGGTATGCCCTGTCTTTCAACGGCTGAATATTCTTGAAGACAAAATCAGCAACCACAGCTTCAGCAGTCAGACCCCTCTCCTTCAGCAATCCAACTTCAGCCAGCAAAGCACCTGCCTCAGCTACCTCCTGATCTGTGGGGGACTCGGTCCAGCTTGGGGTGCGAACATCCGGCTGTCTTCCCGATCGAGGGGGGAGAGAGTTTCCATAATTCTCAACAATGAACCACTCCAAGCGCCATCCCTTGATACTGTCTTTGAGAGGGATTTCGAGATACTCAGTCTTCCTCCCGCGGCGCATCTCCAAGCTAGCACCCCCAACCAACTGATGTTGTCCCCCGGCCATCCCAGGGCGACAGTGATACAAGTACTTCCACAACCCGAAATGTGGCAGCACGCCAAGAAAAGCTTCACATAAATGGATGAAAATGGAAATTTGCAAGATAGAATTGGGATTCAGATGGGTCAAGTTAAGATGGTAGAAATCAAGGAGGTCGCGGAAAAAGGGAGAAATGGGAAGACCGAGGCCGCGGAGAAGGAAAGGAGCGTAAATCATGGACTCATGGGTATCCTCAGTCGGGACAGTGACCCCATGGCAAATCCACCAAGAACAGAGCTCCTTCGGGGGAAGAACCCCAATGGACACGAGGTGGAGAAGTTCGGGCTCAGAGATGACAGACATGTGGTTACCTACGAAAGGCAACTGGCTGTTGGGGTCGATTGGAGGAATCACCGCGGCAGACGAACTCGAGGCTTTCCTCTTGGGCGCCATCTCGATTCTACCGGCGAGCAGAGTGGGAGGCGAATTGCAGAGAGGATTCGGAAGCGAGAAAGCAAGAACTAGGGCGTGGAAAGCAGAGGCGGCTAAAAGCGCAGCACTTATGGGATATTCCCGAGCCAGATACCGCTTCAAAAAGCGCCCAGTCAGCACCCGACGGTTATTTTCAAAACACCGGCGTACCATGTCATCACCCGACAGTTATTTACAGAACACCAGTGCGCCACATTATCACTCAGCTATTATCCTCAAAGTGGCCCACACAGCCCGCTATCGCTCGGCGTTACCTCTGAAACGCTGACGTCGCCCTCCAGTCACTCGGCGTTACCTCTAAAGCGCTGACGTCGTCTTCAAGTCGCTCGGCGTTACCTCTAAAACGCTGACGTCGCCCTCAGGTCGCTCAGTGTTACCTCTAAAACACTGACGTCATCTTCAAGTCGCTCGGCGTTACCTCTAAAACGCTGACGTCGTCTTCACGTCGCTCGGCGTTACCTCTAAAACGCTGACGTCGCCCTCAGGTCACTCGGCGTTACCTCTAAAACGCTGACGTCGTCTTCAAGTCGCTCGGCATTACCTCTAAAACGCTGACGTCGCCCTCAAGTCACTCGACAGCTACCTCTAAAAGCATCGATATGATGCCCGAGTTATTCACTTACTATTCCAAGGGAATCAACTTCACGAGAAAGGCGGGAAGAGTAATGATTCAAGAACTTTGAGTTATGAATATCAACGAGCAATCATCACAGAGAAGCCAACATCATTTCTTCATTAAAGGGAAGATATCATACTTACAAATCAACTCATTATGAGTTGATACTTCCCTACTACTATTACTGCTACATTACATTATACTACTACTACTACAACTACACTACACCATACTACTCTACACTACTAAATACTACTACATTATTCTACCTATACTATACTAACATCTAAGGACCAGTGGCATCTAGCCACTGCCCCTGTTGCTGCCCCTGCCGCTGCCGCCGCCGCTCCTGCTGCTGCCACCGTCGCCATCCTTGCTGCCGCTGCTGCCACCCCTGCCGCCACCGTCACCGTCACCGCCGCCACCGCCTTCGTCGTCGTCGTCGTCGTCATCCTCGCCATCGCCGCCGCCGTCCTCCTCGGACGAGCCCTCCTCATCCGGAGAGCACCTAGAGGGGGGGTGAATAGGTGATCCTGTAACACTTCAAAAACTTAAGCCACAAAACTTGGTTACTTGTTAGCACAGTAATATGCCAAGTGGCTAGAGAAGGATCTCAACACAACACAATAACCAAGAGATATCAATCACAGAGATGGCACAGTGGTTATCCCGTGGTTCGGCCAAGACCAACGCTTGCCTACTCCACGTTGTGGCGTCCCAACGGACGAGGGTTGCAATCAACCCCTCTCAAGCGGTCCAAAGACTAACTTGAATACCACAGTGTTGCTTTGCTTCTCTTAATCCCGTTTGCGAGGAATCTCCACAGCTTGGAGCCTCTCGCCCTTACACAAGATGTTCACGAAGAATCACAGAGCAAGGGAGGGATTAGCAACTCACACACGACACAAAGATCACAGCGAATACGCACACGCAAAACCCAGACTTGAGCTCAAGAGACTAGCACACTAGAACAGAGCTCAAATCACTAAAATGTCGAACAAGTGCGCGAGAATGAAGTGTGAGTGATCAATGATGCTCAAAGGATGCTTGGTGTACTCCTCCATGCGCCTAGGGGTCCCTTTTATAGCCCCAAGGCAGCTAGGAGCCGTTGAGCACAAGTTTGGAAAGCCATTCTTGCCTTCTGTCATCGGGGGCACCGGACAGTCCGGTGCACACCGGACACTGTCCGGTGCCCGATTTCCTTCCTTAAATAGCGAAGCCGACCGTTGGCAGCCTGAGAGCCGTTGGCGCACCAGTCATGTCCGGTGCACACCGGACAGTCCGGTGCCGTCTTCTAGCCGTTGGCTCGGCCACGTGTCCCGCGCAGATTGCGCGGCCGACCGTTGGCCCGGCTGACCGTTGGCTCACCGGACAGTCCGGTGAATTTTAACCGTACGTCGCCGGTGAATTCCCGAGAGCAGCCACTTCGCTCGAGCCAGCCTGACGCACCGGACACTGTCCGGTGCACCACCGGACAGTCCGGTGCTTGCAGACTTAGCAGATTCTTGGCTGCTCGAGCCAAGACATTTCCAATTGGATTTTTTCTGTTTCCAGCACTTAGACACAATACATTAGTCCATAAAACAATGTACTAAGTCTGAGAAACATACCTTAATTCTTGATTTGTACCTTGTCCACCTTTTTACTCTTAGGCACTTGTGTTGGACACTAAATCACCAAAATACTTAGAAATGGCCCAAGGGCACATTTCCCTTTCAATCTCCCCCTTTTTGGTGATTTATGCCAACACAACATAAAGCAAGTAAAACAAGTACAAAATCAAATCAAATAAGAAATCAAAATTGTTTTGATTCAATTTTGACATATATGGATCACTCTATGCCACCACTTGGTTTGTTTTTGCAAATCAAACTCAAATTCCTATCTCTAAGTCAAAACCACTTGTGGAGACATAAAGAGAGGTTTTCCAAAGAAATTTGATCAAAGATTTCAAAAACTCCCCCTTTTTCCCATAATCAACACTTCTCCCCACAAGAGGCTAACTTTTGACATAAGAGACAATAAAAGAGTTTTGACAAACCAAAAGCTCTAATCTACTATTTCAAAATTTCTCAAGTGGTAGCTGATCCATTTATTGCTTTAGCCTTGATTTTCTCCCCCTTTGACATCAAGCACCAAAACGGGATAAATCTTGGCCCTTTAACCCCATTGCCTCACCAAAATCTTCAAATAAGAACACAAAGGCAATAAGAGTATGAAGATGAACTTGGAAAAGTTACTGAGAGCACCTAGAGGGGGGGTGAATAGGTGATCCTGTAAAAACTTCAAACTTAAGCCACAAAAACTTGTTAAGTGTTAGCACGATTATTGCCAAGTGGCTAAGGTGAAGTCTCAACAAAACACAATACCACAAGAGATCAAGACAGAGGTGACACAGTGGTTTATCCCGTGGTTCGGCCAAGACCAACGCTTGCCTACTCCACGTTGTGGCGTCCCAACGGACGAGGGTTGCAATCAACCCCTCTCAAGCGGTCCAAAGACCCACTTGAATACCACGGTGTTTTGTTTTTCCTTTCACTATCCCGTTTGCAAGGAATCTCCACAAATTGGAGTCTCTTGCCCTTACAAGTATATGATCACAAAGAAGCACAGAGTAAGGGAGGGAAGCAACACACACAAATCCTCAGCGAAACGCGCACACACACGGCCAAGAATCGAGCTCACAAGAGTATCACAAAGTTCTCACTAGAACGGAGCTCGAAACACTTAGAATGACGAACAAATGCGCAAAGACTGAGTGTGGATGATCAAGAATGCTCAAAGGTTGCTTGTGTGTCTCCTCCATGCGCCTAGGGGCTCCTTTTATAGCCCCAAGGCAGCTAGGAGCCGTTGAGAGCAAATCCGGAAGGCCATCCTTGCCTTCTGTCGTCGGGGGCACCGGACAGTCCGGTGCACACCGGACACTGTCCGGTGCCCGATTTGTTTCCATATCTGACACTTCCGACCGTTGCAGACCGTTGGAGATCTGGGAGCCGTTGGCGCACCGGACATGTCCGGTGCACACCGGACAGTCCGGTGCCGTCTTCCGACCGTTGGCTCCGCCACGTGTCCCGCGCAGATTGCGCGGCCGACCGTTGGCCCGGCCGACCGTTGGCTCACCGGACAGTCCGGTGCACACCGGACAGTCCGGTGAATTTTAGCCGTACGCCGTCGGCGAATTCCCGAGAGCGGCCAGTTCGCTCCGAGCCAGCCTGGCGCACCGGACACTGTCCGGTGCACACCGGACAGTCCGGTGCTCCAGACCGAGCTGAGTCTTGGCTGCACACAGCCAAGTCATTTTCTCCTCTTCTCTCTTCTTCTTCTTTCTGTTTCTAACACTTAGACAAATATATTAGTACATAAAACCAATGTACTAAGGCTTAGAAACATACCTTTATCTCATGATTTGCACCTTGTTCATCCATGTACATGAATTCACAATTAAGCACATGTGTTGGCACTCAATCACCAAAATACTTAGAAATGGCCCAAGGGCACATTTCCCTTTCAATCTCCCCCTTTTTGGTGATTTATGCCAACACTACATAAAGCAACTAGAACAAGTGCAAACTCACTTCAAATAAAACTTAAATTTATTTTGAATCAATTTTGGCATATATGGATCGTCCTTTGCCACCACTTGGTTTGTTTTTGCAAATCAAACTCAAATCTCTATCTCTAAGTCAAACACACATGTTGAAGCAAAAAGAGAGTCATTTCAAGAGAGATTGATCAAAGATGTCAAAAACTCCCCCTTTTTCCCATAATTACTACTTCTCCCCACAAGAAGCCAAAAGAGACAATAAAAGAGTTTTGACAAACCAAAAACTCTATTCTACTATTTTCAAAATCTCTCAAGTGGTAGCTGATCCATTTATTGCTTTGGCCTTTATTTTCTCCCCCTTTGGCATCAAGCACCAAAACGGGATCAACTTTGGCCCTGTAACCCCATTGCCTCACCAAAATCTTCAATTAAGAGCAAATGGCAATAAGAGTTAATGAGATGGACTTGGAATAAGTTACCCCCTTATCGGAGTGCAGTGGAAGTCTTGCATGATCCAAGTCCACCTTTTCCCTTTCAATTCTCCTTTGAGACTAAATCAAATAAACTCAAGCATATGGTTAGTCTCAAGGGATCAAGTTGTAACACATCTCCCCCTAAACATGTGCATCACTTTGCAACGGACTTGTGAGGTCCAGGGAGTGTTTGTACAACTTGAGCACCATAATAAGCAACAAAATGCAGAATGAACATGATCAAAGGCATAAACACATGTATGCTATAATTCAATCCAAGTTCCGCGAATCTAAGACATTTAGCTCACTACGCAGCCTGCAAAAGGTCTTCTCATCTAAAGGCTTGGTAAAGATATCGGCTAGCTGGTTCTCGGTGCTAACATAAAACACTTCGATATCTCCCTTTTGCTGGTGGTCTCTCAAAAAGTGATGCCGGATGTCAATGTGCTTTGTGCGGCTGTGCTCAACAGGATTTTCCGCTATTCGGATAGCACTCTCATTATCACATAGGAGTGGGACTTTGCTCAGATTGTAGCCAAAGTCCCTGAGGGTTTGCCTCATCCAAAGTAGTTGCGTGCAACACTGTCCTGCGGCAACATAATCGGCCTCAGCGGTGGATAGGGCAACGGAGGTTTGTTTCTTAGAGTTCCATGACACCAGGGACCTTCCTAAGAATTGGCACGTCCCCGATGTACTCTTCCTATCGACCTTACATCCAGCATAGTCGGAATCTGAGTACCCAATCAAGTCAAAGTTAGACCCCTTTGGATACCAGATCCCGAAGCAAGGCGTAGCGACTAAATATCTAAGAATTCGCTTCACCGCCACCAAGTGACACTCCTTAGGATCGGATTGAAATCTAGCACACATGCATACGCTAAGCATAATATCCGGTCTACTAGCACATAAATAAAGTAAAGACCCTATCATTGACCGGTATGCTTTTTGATCAACGGACTTACCTCCTTTGTTGAGGTCGGTGTGTCCGTCGGTTCCCATCGGCGTCTTTGCGGGCTTGGCGTCCTTCATCCCAAACCTCTTTAGCAGATCTTGCGTGTACTTCGTTTGGGAGATGAAGGTGTCGTCCTTGAGTTGCTTCACTTGGAACCCAAGGAAGTAGTTCAACTCGCCCATCATCGACATCTCGAATTTCTGCGTCATCACCCTGCTAAACTCTTCACAAGACTTTTGATTAGTAGAACCAAATATTATGTCATCGACATAAATTTGGCACACAAACAAATCACCATCACAAGTCTTAGTGAAAAGAGTTGGATCGGCTTTCCCAACCTTGAAAGCATTAGCAATTAAGAAATCTCTAAGGCATTCATACCATGCTCTTGGGGCTTGTTTAAGTCCATAGAGCGCCTTAGAGAGCTTACACACGTGGTCGGGGTACCGCTCATCCTCGAAGCCAGGGGGTTGCTCGACGTACACCTCCTCCTTTATTGGCCCGTTGAGGAAAGCGCTCTTCACATCCATTTGGTACAACCTGAAAGAATGGTGAGCGGCATATGCTAGCAAGATACGAATTGATTCTAGCCTAGCCACAGGAGCAAAAGTCTCCTCAAAGTCCAAACCTGCGACTTGGGCATAACCTTTTGCCACAAGTCGAGCCTTGTTCCTCGTCACCACCCCGTGCTCGTCTTGTTTGTTGCGGAAAACCCACTTGGTTCCCACAACATTTTGCTTGGGACGAGGCACCAGCGTCCAAACTTCATTGCGCTTGAAGTTGTTAAGTTCCTCCTGCATGGCCAACACCCAATCCGGATCTAGCAAGGCCTCCTCTACCCTGAAAGGCTCAATAGAGGAGACAAAAGAGTAATGTTCACAAAAATTAACTAGTCGAGACCGAGTAGTTACTCCCTTGCTAATGTCACCCAGAATTTGGTCGACGGGATGATCCCTTTGAATCATCGCTCGAACTTGGGTTGGAGGTGCCGGTTGCGCTTCTTCCTCCATCACATGATCATTTTGTGCTCCCCCTTGATCACACTCCTCATTTTGATGAACCTGTTCATCGTCTTGAGTTGGGGGATGCACCGTCGTTGAGGAAGAAGGTTGATCTCGTTCACCTTGTTCCTGTGGCCGAACGTCTCCAATCGCCATGGTTCGTATAGCGGCCGTTGGAACATCTTCTTCATCTACATCATCACAATCAACAACTTGCTCTCTTGGAGAGCCATCAGTCTCATCAAATACAACGTCGCTAGAGACTTCAACCAAACCCGATGATTTGTTGAAGACCCTATACGCCTTTGTATTTGAATCATAACCTAATAAAAACCCTTCTACAGCTTTGGGAGCAAACTTAGAATTTCTACCCTTCTTTACTAGAATGTAGCACTTGCTCCCAAATACACGAAAGTACGATACATTGGGTTTGTTACCGGTTAGTAGCTCATACGAAGTCTTCTTGAGGAGTCGATGAAGATAGACCCTGTTGATGGCGTGGCAAGCCGTGTTCACAGCTTCCGACCAAAAGCACTCGGGGGTCTTGAACTCGCCAAGCATCGTCCTCGCCATATCGATTAGCGTCCTGTTCTTCCTCTCTACCACACCATTTTGCTGTGGTGTGTAGGGAGCGGAGAACTCGTGCTTGATCCCTTCCTCCTCAAGAAACTCCTCCACTTGAAGGTTCTTGAACTCGGACCCGTTGTCGCTTCTTATCTTCTTCACCCTGAGCTCAAACTCATTTTGAGCTCTCCTGAGGAAGCGCTTGAGGGTCCCTTGGGTTTCAGACTTATCCTGCAAAAAGAACACCCAAGTGAAGCGGGAAAAGTCATCAACAATAACTAAACCATACTTACTTCCTCCTATGCTTAGATAGGCGACGGGTCCGAAGAGATCCATATGCAGCAGCTCCAGAGGTCTTGACGTGGTCATCACATTCTTGCTGTGATGTGCTCCTCCCACTTGTTTACCTGCCTGACAAGCTGCACAAGGTCTATCTTTTTCGAAATAAACATTGGTTAGACCTATCACGTGTTCTCCCTTTAGAAGCTTGTGGAGATTCTTCATCCCCACATGTGCTAAGCGGCGATGCCACAGCCAGCCCATGCAAGTCTTAGCCATTAAGCATGCATCTAGACCGGCCTCTTCTTTTGCAAAATCTACTAAGTAAAGCTTGCCGTCTAGTACACCCTTAAAAGCTAGTGAACCATCACATCTTCTAAAGACAGACACATCTACATTAGTAAAAAGACAATTGTATCCCATGTTGCATAGTTGACTAACAGATAGCAAATTGTAACCAAGAGACTCAACTAAAAACACATTTGAAATTGAGTGCTCATTAGAAATTGCAATTTTACCTAACCCTTTTACCTTGCCTTGATTCCCATCACCGAATATAATTGAATCTTGGGAATCCTTATTTTTGACGTAGGAGGTGAACATCTTCTTCTCCCCCGTCATATGGTTTGTGCATCCGCTGTCGATAATCCAGCTTGAACCCCCGGATGCATAAACCTGCAAGGCAAATTTAGGCTTGGGTCTTAGGTACCCAACTCATGTTGGGTCCTGCAAGGTTAGCACAAATGTCCTTAGGGACCCAAATGCAAGTCCTGTCTCCCTTGCATTTTGTCCCTAACTTCCTAGCAACTATTTTCCTATCCTTTCTACAAATAGCAAAGGAAGTGTTTAAAGCATAATAAATTATAGAGGGTTCATTCACTACTTTCCTAGGAGCATGAACAACATTCTTTCTAGGCACATGAACAATATTTCTCCTAGGCATATGTACAACATTTCTCCTACACATATCTCTATCATGCTTATAGGAAGAACTAGAAGCATACATGGCATGAGAATCATCAAAATCATTATAAGTATTTCTAGCATGTCTCCTATCATGGTATAAGAAAGCATGGTTCTTCTTAGGACTACTAGCCATAGGGGCCTTCCCTTTCTCCTTGACGAAGATGGGAGTCTTATGGCTTGTTAAGTTCTTGGCCTCTCTCTTGAAGCCAAGACCATCCTTAATTGAGGGGTGTCTACCAACCGTGTAGGCATCCCTTGCAAATTTTATTTTATCAACTTCACTCTTGCTAGTCTTAAGTTGGGCATTAAGACTAGCCAATTCCTCATTTAATTTGGAAATTAAAACTAGGTGTTCACTACAGGCATCAACATCGAAATCCTTACACCTAGTGCAAATCATAACATGTTCTACACAAGAATTAGATTTATTTGCTACTTCTAACTTAGCATTTAAATCATTGTTAACACCTTGTAAAGTAGAAATGGTTTCATGACAAGTAGATAGTTCACTAGAAAGCACTTCATTTCTTTTAATTTCTAGAGCAAGAGAATTTTGTGCACTAACAAATTTATCATGCTCCTCATATAAAAGATCCTCTTGCTTTTCTAAGAGCCTATCCTTTTCATTCAATGCATCAATCAATTCATTGATTTTATCTATCTTAGATCTATCTAAGCCCTTGAACAAGCATGTATAATCTATGTCATCATCATCATTAGATTCACTATCACTAGAAGAAGCATAAGTGGAGTCTTGAGTACTCACCTTCTTCTCCCTTGCCATCAGGCATGTGAGACGCTCGTTGGGGAAGAGGGAAGACTTGTTGAAGGCGGTGGCAGCGAGTCCTTCATTGTCGGAGTCGGAGGAGGAGCAATCCGAGTCCCACTCCTTTCCTAGATGTGCCTCGCCTTTTGCCTTCTTGTATTGCTTCTTCTTCTCTCTTTTGTTCCCCTTTTCCTGGTCACTTTCGTTATCGGGACAGTTAGCAATGAAATGACCAAGCTTACCGCATTTGAAGCATGAGCGCTTCCCCTTGGCTTTGGTCTTGCTTGGCTGCCCCTTGCGACCATTTAGCGTCGTCTTGAATCTCTTGATGATGAGAGCCATCTCTTCATCATTGAGCCCGGCCGCCTCAACTTGCGCCACCTTGCTAGGTAGCGACTCCTTGCTCCTCGTTGCCTTTAGAGCAATGGGTTGAGGCTCGTGGAGTGGTCCGTTCAACGCGTCGTCGACGTATCTTGCCTCCTTGATCATCATCCGCCCGCTCACGAATTTTCCAAGTACTTCCTCGGGCGTCATCATCGTGTACCTAGGATTCTCACGAATATTGTTCACGAGATGAGGATCAAGAACGGTAAAGGACCTGAGCATTAGGCGGACGACGTCGTGATCCGTCCAACGCGTGCTTCCGTAGCTCCTTATCTTGTTGATAAGGGTCTTGAGCCGGTTGTATGTTTGCGTCGGCTCCTCGCCCCTTATCATTGCGAACCGTCCAAGCTCACCCTCCACCAACTCCATCTTGGTGAGCAAGGTGACGTCGTTCCCCTCATGAGAAATCTTGAGGGTGTCCCAGATTTGCTTGGCGTTATCCAAGCCGCTCACTTTATGGTATTCATCCCTGCACAAGGAAGCTAGAAGAACAGTAGTAGCTTGTGCATTCTTATGAATTTGTTCATTAATGAACATGGGACTATCCGAACTATCAAAGTGCATTCCACTCTCTACAATCTCCCAAATACTAGGATGGAGAGAGAATAGGTGACTACGCATTTTGTGGCTCCAAAATCCGTAGTCCTCTCCATCAAAATGTGGGGGCTTGCCGAGTGGAATGGAGAGCAAATGTGAATGTGAACTTTGCGGAATACGAGAGTAATCAAAAGAAAAGTTCGAATTAACCGGTTTCTTTCTCTCGTAGTCGTTGTGGTCCTCGTCCTTTTGGGAAGAAGTAGACTCGTCGCTGTCGTAGTAGACGATCTCCTTGATGCGCCTTGTCTTCTTCTTCTTCCCTTCCTTCCGTCTTTGGCCCGAGCCGGAGTCGGTTGGCTTATCGTCCTTCGGCTCGTTGACGAAGGATTCCTTTTCTTTGTCATTGATCACAATACCCTTCCCCTTAGGATCCATCTCTTCGGGCGGTTAGTCCCTTTGTGAAGAGAACGGCTCCGATACCAATTGAGAGCACCTAGAGGGGGGGGGGTGAATAGGTGATCCTGTAAAAACTTCAAACTTAAGCCACAAAAACTTGTTAAGTGTTAGCACGATTATTGCCAAGTGGCTAAGGTGAAGTCTCAACAAAACACAATACCACAAGAGATCAAGACAGAGGTGACACAGTGGTTTATCCCGTGGTTCGGCCAAGACCAACGCTTGCCTACTCCACGTTGTGGCGTCCCAACGGACGAGGGTTGCAATCAACCCCTCTCAAGCGGTCCAAAGACCCACTTGAATACCACGGTGTTTTGTTTTTCCTTTCACTATCCCGTTTGCAAGGAATCTCCACAAATTGGAGTCTCTTGCCCTTACAAGTATATGATCACAAAGAAGCACAGAGTAAGGGAGGGAAGCAACACACACAAATCCTCAGCGAAACGCGCACACACACGGCCAAGAATCGAGCTCACAAGAGTATCACAAAGTTCTCACTAGAACGGAGCTCGAAACACTTAGAATGACGAACAAATGCGCAAAGACTGAGTGTGGATGATCAAGAATGCTCAAAGGTTGCTTGTGTGTCTCCTCCATGCGCCTAGGGGCTCCTTTTATAGCCCCAAGGCAGCTAGGAGCCGTTGAGAGCAAATCCGGAAGGCCATCCTTGCCTTCTGTCGTCGGGGGCACCGGACAGTCCGGTGCACACCGGACACTGTCCGGTGCCCGATTTGTTTCCATATCTGACACTTCCGACCGTTGCAGACCGTTGGAGATCTGGGAGCCGTTGGCGCACCGGACATGTCCGGTGCACACCGGACAGTCCGGTGCCGTCTTCCGACCGTTGGCTCCGCCACGTGTCCCGCGCAGATTGCGCGGCCGACCGTTGGCCCGGCCGACCGTTGGCTCACCGGACAGTCCGGTGCACACCGGACAGTCCGGTGAATTTTAGCCGTACGCCGTCGGCGAATTCCCGAGAGCGGCCAGTTCGCTCCGAGCCAGCCTGGCGCACCGGACACTGTCCGGTGCACACCGGACAGTCCGGTGCTCCAGACCGAGCTGAGTCTTGGCTGCACACAGCCAAGTCATTTTCTCCTCTTCTCTCTTCTTCTTCTTTCTGTTTCTAACACTTAGACAAATATATTAGTACATAAAACCAATGTACTAAGGCTTAGAAACATACCTTTATCTCATGATTTGCACCTTGTTCATCCATGTACATGAATTCACAATTAAACACATGTGTTGGCACTCAATCACCAAAATACTTAGAAATGGCCCAAGGGCACATTTCCCTTTCAGTTACTCTTTCTCATCGGAGTGCAGTGGAAGTCTTGCATGGTCCAAGTCCACCTTTTCCCTTTCAATCTCCCCTTGGAGACTAAAACAACCAAACTCAAGTACATGGTTAGTCTCAAAGGGTCAAGTTGTAGCACAGCTCCCCCTAAATATGTGCATCACTTGCAAAAAGGACTTGTGAGGTCCAGGGAGTGTTTGTACAACTTGAGCACCACAATAAGCAACAAAATGCAGAGTGAACATGATCAAAGGCATAAACACATGTATGCTACATTTCAATCCAAGTTCCGCGAATCTAAGACATTGAGCTCACTACGCAACCTGCAAAAGGTCTTCTCATCTAGAGGCTTGGTAAAGATATCGGCTAGCTGGTTCTCGGTGCTAACATGAAACACTTCGATATCTCCCTTTTGCTGGTGGTCTCTCAAAAAGTGATGCCGGATGTCAATGTTCTTTGTGCGGCTGTGCTCAACAGGATTTTCCGCTATTCGGATAGCACTCTCATTATCACATAGGAGTGGGACTTTGCTCAGATTGTAGCCAAAGTCCCTGAGGGTTTGCCTCGTCCAAAGTAGTTGCGCGCAACACTGTCCTGCGGCAACATACTCGGCCTCAGCGGTGGATAGGGCAACGAAGGTTTGTTTCTTAGAGTTCCATGACACCAGGGACCTTCCTAAGAATTGGTACGTCCCCGATGTACTCTTCCTATCGACCTTACATCCAGCATAGTCGGAATCTGAGTACCCAATCAAGTCAAAGTTAGACCCCTTTGGATACCAGATCCCGAAGCAAGGCGTAGCGACTAAATATCGAAGAATTCGCTTCACAGCCACTAAGTGACACTCCTTCGGATCGGATTGAAATCTAGCACACATGCATACGCTAAGCATAATATCCGGTCTACTAGCACATAAATAAAGCAAAGAACCTATCATGGACCGGTATGCTTTTTGATCAACGGACTTACCTCCTTTGTTGAGGTCGGTGTGTCCGTCGGTTCCCATCGGCGTCTTTGCGGGCTTTGCGTCCTTCATCCCAAACCTTTTTAGCAAATCTTGTGTGTACTTCGTTTGGGAGATGAAGGTGCCGTCCTTGAGTTGCTTCACTTGAAACCCAAGGAAGTAGGTCAACTCGCCCATCATCGACATCTCGAATTTCTGCGTCATCACCCTGCTAAACTCTTCACAAGACTTTTGGTTAGTAGAACCAAATATTATGTCGTCGACATAAATTTGGCACACAAAAAGATCACCATCGCAAGTCTTAGTAAAAAGAGTTGGATCGGCTTTCCCAACCTTGAAAGCATTAGCAATTAAAAAGTCTCTAAGGCATTCATACCATGCTCTTGGGGCTTGCTTAAGTCCATAGAGCGCCTTAGAGAGCTTACACACGTGGTCGGGGTACCGTTCATCCTCGAAGCAAGGGGGCTGCTCCACGTACACCTCCTCCTTGATCGGCCCGTTGAGGAAAGCGCTCTTCACGTCCATTTGGCACAACCTGAAAGAATGGTGAGCGACATATGCTAGCAAGATACGAATTGATTCTAGCCTAGCCATAGGAGCAAAAGTCTCCTCAAAGTCCAAACCTGTGACTTGGGCATAACCTTTTGCCACAAGTCGAGCCTTGTTCCTCGTCACCACCCCGTGCTCGTCCTATTTGTTGCGGAACACCCACTTGGTTCCTACAACATTTTGCTTGGGACGAGGCACCAGTGTCCAAACTTCGTTGCGCTTGAAGTTGTTGAGTTCCTCCTGCATGGCCAACACCCAGTCCGGATCTAGCAAGGCCTCTTCTACCCTGAAAGGCTCAATAGAAGAGACAAAAGAGTAATGCTCACAAAAATTAACTAATCTTGAGCGAGTAGTTACTCCCTTGCTAATATCACCCAATATCTGGTCGACGGGATGATCCCTTTGAATTGTCGCTCGAACTTGGGTTGGAGGTGCCTGAGGTGCTTCTTCCTCTTGAACATCCTGTGCTCCCCCTTGATCATGTGCCTCCACTTGAGGTACCTGTTCGTCATCTTGGGTTGGGGGATGCACCATAGTTGAGGAAGACGGTTGATCTTGCTCCAAATGTTCCTGAGGCCGTACATCTCCAATCGCCATGGTGCGTATTGCGGCCGTTGGAACGTCTTCTTCATCTACATCATCAAGATCAACAACTTGCTCTCTTGGAGAGCCATTAGTCTCATCAAATACAACGTCGCTAGAGACTTCAACCAAGCCCGATGATTTGTTGAAGACCCTATACGCCTTTGTATTTGAATCATAACCTAATAAAAATCCTTCTACGGCTTTGGGAGCAAATTTGGAATTCCTACCCTTCTTCACTAGAATGTAGCATTTACTCCCAAAAACACGAAAATACGATACATTAGGTTTGTTACCGGTAGCAGCTCATACGACGTCTTCTTGAGGAGGCGGTGAAGGTAGACCCTGTTGATGGCGTGGCAAGCCGTGTTCACGGCTTCCGACCAAAAGCACTCGGGGGTCTTGAATTCTCCAAGCATAGTCCTCGCCATATCTATGAGCGTCCTGTTCTTCCTCTCTACCACACCATTTTGCTGAGGTGTGTAGGGAGCGGAGAACTCGTGCTTGATCCCCTCCTCCTCAAGAAACTCCTCCACTTGAAGGTTCTTGAATTCGGACCCGTTGTCGCTCCTTATCTTCTTCACCTTGAGCTCAAACTCATTTTGAGCTCTCCTTAGGAAGCGTTTGAGGGTCCCTTGGGTTTCAGACTTATCCTGCAAAAAGAACACCCAAGTGAAGCGGGAAAAGTCATCAATGATAACTAGACCATACTTACTTCCTCCTATGCTCAGATAGGTGACGGGTCCGAAGAGGTCCATATGTAGCAGCTCCAGGGGTCTTGATGTTGTCATCACATTTTTGGTGTGATGAGAGCCTCCCACCTGTTTCCCTGCTTGACAAGCTGCACAAGGTCTATCTTTTTCGAAATGAACATTGGTTAGACCTATCACGTGTTCTCCCTTTAGAAGCTTGTGGAGGTTCTTCATCCCCACATGTGCTAAGCGGCGATGCCACAGCCAGCCCATGCAAGTCTTAGCCATTAAGCATGCATCTAGACCGGCCTCTTCTTTTGCAAAATCAACTAAGTAAAGCTTGCCGTCTAGTACACCCTTAAAAGCTAGTGAACCATCACATCTTCTAAAGACAGACACATCTACATTTGTAAACAAACAGTTATATCCCATATTGCATAATTGACTGACAGATAGCAAATTATATCCAAGAGACTCTACTAAAAACACATTAGAGATAGAGTGCTCATTTGAGATTGCAATTTTACCTAACCCTTTTACCTTGCCTTGATTCCCATCACCGAAAATTATTGAATCTTGGGAATCTTTATTCTTGACGTAGGAGGTGAACATCTTCTTCTCCCCCGTCATATGGTTTGTGCATCCGCTGTCAATAATCCAGCTTGAACCCCCGGATGCATAAACCTGCAAGGCAAATTTAGGCTTGGGTCTTAGGTACCCAACTCATGTTGGGTCCTGCAAGGTTAGCACAAATATCCTTAGGGACCCAAATGCAAGTTTTGTCTCCCTTGCATCTTGCCCCTAATTTTCTAGCAACTATCTTCCTATCATTTCTACAAATAGCAAAAGAAGCATTTAAAGCATGATATATTGTAGAAGGTTCATTAACTTTCCTAGGAACATTAACGACATTTCTCCTAGGCATATTATGAATAACATTTCTCCTACCAACATTTCTATCATGCACATAAGAAGAACTAGAAGCAACCATGGCATGAGAATCAAAGGCATTATATACATTACAACTCCTATAATCATTTCTAGGTTGTCTTCTATCATAGTACATAAAGGCATGGTTCTTTTGCACACTACTAGCCATAGGGGCCTTCCCTTTCTCCTTGGCGGAGATGGGAGCCTTATGGCTTGTCAAGTTCTTGGCTTCCCTCTTGTAGCCAAGTCCATCCTTAATTGAGGGGTGTCTACCAATCGTGTAGGCATCCCTTGCAAATTTTAGCTTGTCAAATTCATTCTTGCTAGTCTTAAGTTGGGCATTAAGACTAGCTAATTCATCATTTAATTTGGAAATTGAAACTAAATGATCACTACAAGCATCAATGTCAAAATCTTTACACCTATTACAAGTTTCAACAAATTCTACACAAGAATTAGATTTACTAGCTACTTCTAGTTTAGCATTTAAATCATCATTAAAACTTTTTAACTTAGCAATAGTTTCATGACAAGAAGATAATTCACTAGAGAGCATTTCATTCCTCTTAATTTCTAGAGCAAGAGATTTCTGTGCTTCTACAAATTTGTCATGTTCTTCATACAACAAATCCTCTTGTTTTTCTAAAAGCATATTCTTGTCATTCAAGGCATCAATTAATTCATTAATTTTGTCTACCTTGGTTCTATCTAATCCCTTGAATAAGCATGAGCAATCTATCTCATCATCATCACTAGACTCATCTTCACTCGAAGAAGCATAAGTACTAGTATGAGTGCTTACTTTCTTCTCTCTTGCCATGAGGCAAGTGTGACGCTCGTTGGGGAAGAGGGATGACTTGTTGAAGGCGGTGGCGGCGAGTCCTTCATTGTCAGAGTCGGAGGAGGAACAATCCGAATCCCACTCCTTTCCGATATGTGCCTCGCCCTTGGCCTTCTTGTAATGCTTCTTTTTCTCCATCTTGTTCCCTTGGTCCTGATCACTATCATTGTCGGGACAGTTAGCAATAAAATGACCAAGCTTACCGCATTTGAAGCATGAGCGCTTCCCCTTGGCTTTGGTCTTGCTTGGCTGCCCCTTGCGACCTTTAAGCGCCGTCTTGAAGCGCTTAATGATGAGGGCCATCTCCTCATCATTGAGTCTAGCTGCCTCAACTTGTGCCACCTTGCTTGGTAGCGCCTCCTTGCTCCTTGTTGCCTTGAGAGCAATGGGTTGAGGCTCATGACTAGGACCGTTCAACGCGTCGTCCACGTATCTTGCCTCCTTGATCATCATTCGCCCGCTTACGAACTTCCCAAGAACTTCTTCGGGCGACATCTTGGTGTACCTGGGATTTTCACGTATATTGTTCACCAAATGAGGATCAAGAACGGTAAATGACCTTAGCATTAGGCGGACGACGTTGTGGTCCGTCCATCGCGTGCTCCCGTAGCTCCTTATTTTGTTGATAAGGGTCTTGAGCCGGTTGTATGTTTGTGTCGGCTCCTCGCCCCTTATCATCGCGAACCGTCCAAGCTCGCCCTCCACCAACTCCATTTTGGTGAGCAAGGTGACGTCGTTTCCCTCATGAGAGATCTTGAGGGTGTCCCAGATCTGCTTGGCATTGTCCAAGCCGCTCACCTTGTGATACTCGTCCCTGCACAAAGAGGCTAGCAACACAGTAGTAGCTTGTGCATTTTTATGAATCTGTTCATTAATAAACACAGGGCTATCCGAGCTATCAAATTTCATTCCACTTTCCATAATCTCCCAAATGCTTGGATGGAGAGAAAACAGGTGAGTACGCATTTTGTGGCTCCAAAATCCGTAATCCTCTCCATCAAAGTGAGGGGGCTTGCCAAGTGGAATGGGGAGCAATTGAGCATTTGAACTATGCGAGATGCGCGAATAATCGAAAGAAAAGTTTGAGTTAACCGTCTTTCGTCTATCGTAGTCGTCGTCGTCCTTTTGGGAGGAGGAAGATTCGTCGCTGTCGTAGTAGACAATTTCCTTGATGCGCCTTGTCTTCTTCTTCCTCCCGTCTTTTCTTTTGTGGCCCGAGCCTGAGTCGGTGGGCCTATCATCGTTGGGCTCGTTGACGAAGGACTCCTTCTCCTTGTCGTTGATCACCATCCCCTTGCCTTTAGGATCCATCTCTTCAGGCGGTTAGTCCCTTTCTTGAAGAAAACGGCTCCGATACCAATTGAGAGCACCTAGAGGGGGGGTGAATAGGTGATCCTGTAACACTTCAAAAACTTAAGCCACAAAACTTGGTTACTTGTTAGCACAGTAATATGCCAAGTGGCTAGAGAAGGATCTCAACACAACACAATAACCAAGAGATATCAATCACAGAGATGGCACAGTGGTTATCCCGTGGTTCGGCCAAGACCAACGCTTGCCTACTCCACGTTGTGGCGTCCCAACGGACGAGGGTTGCAATCAACCCCTCTCAAGCGGTCCAAAGACCAACTTGAATACCACGGTGTTGCTTTGCTTCTCTTAATCCCGTTTGCGAGGAATCTCCACAGCTTGGAGCCTCTCGCCCTTACACAAGATGTTCACGAAGAATCACAGAGCAAGGGAGGGATTAGCAACTCACACACGACACAAAGATCACAGCGAATACGCACACGCAAAACCCAGACTTGAGCTCAAGAGACTAGCACACTAGAACGGAGCTCAAATCACTAAAATGTCGAACAAGTGCGCGAGAATGAAGTGTGAGTGATTAATGATGCTCAAAGGATGCTTGGTGTACTCCTCCATGCGCCTAGGGGTCCCTTTTATAGCCCCAAGGCAGCTAGGAGCCGTTGAGCACAAGTTTGGAAAGCCATTCTTGCCTTCTGTCATCGGGGGCACCGGACAGTCCGGTGCACACCGGACACTGTCCGGTGCCCGATTTCCTTCCTTAAATAGCGAAGCCGACCGTTGGCAGCCTGAGAGCCGTTGGCGCACCGGTCATGTCCGGTGCACACCGGACAGTCCGGTGCCGTCTTCTAGCCGTTGGCTCGGCCACGTGTCCCGCGCAGATTGCGCGGCCGACCGTTGGCCCGGCTGACCGTTGGCTCACCGGACAGTCCGGTGAATTTTAGCCGTACGTCGCCGGTGAATTCCCGAGAGCAGCCACTTCGCTCGAGCCAGCCTGACGCACCGGACACTGTCCGGTGCACCACCGGACAGTCCGGTGCTTGCAGACTTAGCAGATTCTTGGCTGCTCGAGCCAAGACATTTCCAATTGGATTTTTTCTGTTTCTAGCACTTAGACACAATATATTAGTCCATAAAACAATGTACTAAGTCTGAGAAACATACCTTAATTCTTGATTTGTACCTTGTCCACCTTTTTACTCTTAGGCACTTGTGTTGGACACTAAATCACCAAAATACTTAGAAATGGCCCAAGGGCACATTTCCCTTTCAGAGGAGTACTCCGACTCATCCGAGCCCTCGAGCCCGGAGCGCTCGATGGTCCGGATGTACGTCCAGACCTCCGCCGCGAGCCCCTGGGAGTCGTCTGAGTCGTCAGACGACTCACGCAGGGAGATGGGAGCCGGAGACCCCTCAGACTCAGAGGAGAACTCCTCCTCTGAGAACTCCGAGTCACCAAAATCCTCCGATGGAGGAGTTGGCTCACGCTTGCGCTTGTTGTTCTTGCCCATGGTGGAAGCGAAAGGGAGAGAAGAAAAGCAAGCAACAGAGGACAGCAAGAGATGTGAAAAAGCCGGAGAGACAACGACATTATTTATAGAAGGAGAAGGCAACCGCTCACCTCCAACCACGGTCACTGAACAGTCGCAAAGCATTCAATAAGCACTTCAACCCGTCTGAAGACACGTCAGGCGGCTGACGCCGTTTCACGCAGCACAACACCCATTGGGACTCCAGTCAACAGCGTGGATGATATGATTACACCCGCCGTCACATCACATTACTACTCAGAAGCAGCCGACTAAAACACTCGGCGTACCAAGCCGTCCCTTGCCCACACCCATTGGGGGGGACGCCTAGGATTTATCAGTATATTTTTCAAAACTGTCACATCCGTGCAGGGCATGCAATGAATACCTCAAGACAAAAATGAGATATAGTAAGGATCAGAGGAAAGCCAAATATAGTCGGTGAAGTACAAAATATGGCCAACAAAAGCGACGTGAAGACTAGACAGAGAGCGTCCATCAAATGTCCAATCAGTCACAGAGCAAATAAATTACACCACCCAGCAAGATATGGATGGATTGTGAACTCGACTGCAAAAGATAAAATACATGCTGACCTCTAAAGCATAATATTGATGACATAATGCTGACCTACAAAGCATAATGCGGATGACATCATGCCGATTTTCACAGGCAGAAAGGATAATCTTCAACAAAAAGACACCAAAGGAAGACCTTCGAATGGATTATCCTCAAAAATCCACTTGAAGGTCGGGGGCTACACCCATTGGGTGCACCTTCGGTGCACCCCATGGATCACTATTTCAGGCCAAGATAGTGTCGACTTCTAAGGCATGGGACAAGATTAAAGACAAGGCTGACCCTCAACCAAAGCACAAGAGTAAGATGAAAGTAATTTCTGATGGAGACCTTCGAGTAGATTATTTTCCAAAATCTACTCGAAGCTCGGGGGCTACACCCTTCGGTGCACCCAATGAAGTTCAGGGTACTACAAGATGAAATGCCGACCTCTAAGGCACAAGCACGAAACAAAGCTTCAGTTTACGAGTGATAAAAGCAGGAGGAGACAATAAGAAATCGTTTTCCCCAAATTACCTGCAAGCTGGACCTAGGATCTTTGGGCTGATTACCTCAAAATCAACCCAAAGATCGGGGGCTTGTGGGGGACAGATATCCCCCGGGTCCACTAAAATAGTAAAATACCTCACGAAAGGCCCAAGGGCCCAATAAATCGTAAGGTCATTCTTTCGTGGGCCTGGGGAGGGACAATCAGCAAAGCAGATCGACGTGAGGCCGGATTGATGCAAGCCCGGACGGCCCACAACGTCGAGCGAGCGACCACAACAGAGATCCGACTTTCCCGCGCTGGAGCCCCCATGCAACGGAGCCATGCGAGGATAGGTCGGCAGAACTGCAGGGAGATAAACTCAAACAGTTCACTATTTTTTAGCTACACATTGTTATCATATCCACGTGTATTGCCCCACGGTCGAGTATATAAGGCCTAGGAGGCACCCCTTCAGAACGATCGACCCTATTACTCAGCCACCCACCTTAACTCTCTGCGTTCTCAATTCAGAGAGCTACCTTGTAACCTCATTCACCAAACATACTCACCAGGACGTAGGGTGTTACGCATCTCTAAGCGGCTCGAACCTGTAAACATTGTCCACTGTCCCTCGTGCATCTGGCACGAACCATTTTGCTACAGTCGGCGACACCGTCCTACTCCTAAAAACACCTTGAGGGGCAACCCCGGGTGTGCGGTCGGACCCAAAACACCGACAGTGCCGCCTCAACATTTAATGTGTCCTATCCACTCCGCTGGCAGGCGGCGTCCAGACCATCCTGCAGGCGGCGTGCCTGTCCAGTCCATTGCCAAACAGTACGCCCGTGCTACGAGGAGCACTGTGACCATCATCACTCGTATGTTGCCAGGGAGGCTTCCCCTGCACGCCAAAGCTACGCAGATCGTGGATAATAGGGCGCAAGAAGATTGCTCCAGCAACGAACTTTAATTGCTCCAAGTATTACATCCGTTATGTTCCTAGGCCCACATATCGGGGCTCCGCACACTTGTACGTGCCCCCCTGCAGCTATAAAAGGGGAGGCACGCAACGTTACAACACAAGTCAACTTAAGCTCACCCAGACTTAGACACAAGCTCTCAAGCTCAATACATCACACAATGTAGTATGGTATTACGCTCCGGCGGCCCGAACCACTCTAAACTCTTGTGTGTTCTTGTGTTCTCCCCATTTTCCAACTAACAAGCAAAACGCTTAGGCCCCTCCTCATCTTAGAATTTAGGGCGGGTGCATTCCGCCACCCGGCCGGAGAATTCCTCTCCGACAATAGTCTTAGTTGTGGTAATTTTTTCTCCTTGTGCGTAGATCTTATTTATCAATTACTTTTAGAAGTGTGGTAGGATTTTCTTGATCATGATAAAATGTGGCCAAGAATTTAAGTTCTTAATTCTAGGCAAGTATAATAATAAATTTTGGCACATTAGTGGGCCAATAGTTTGTTTACCCGCGCCTCCCTCCTCCGCGTGTTCTGCTGGCCTCTTCCTACAAGACCTCCACTCCTCCAGTTTGCACATCATTACTGGTATGCGAAAACTGCTACTCTACAGGCATTAATAGCGGAGGTCCAGCCCACAAGGCGAAGGACCCATCAAAGGTGAAAGTCCAGCCCAGAAGCGGGAGAACCCTCGTGTCTGTTTCCTTCCGTCCCCCAAATCCAATTTTTTGCCTGGCGGTCTTCGGCTTCCCTCCCAAACCCAAACCCAAATTCCAAATCCGCCGATCCCCGCGCGCCCTCACAAAAAGCTCCCGCCGCTCCATCACTCCTCAGATCCCTCCAACTCCAATTTTCCCCCAATCTCTCCGAGCTCCGACAATCCCCAGACCCGGCCGATTGATGCGGCGATGGTGCGCGAGCTCCGCGTCGACTCCTTCTACGCGCGGCTCCGCGCCGCTGCGGGCTCCTCGTCCTCGTCCCCGCTCCTGATCCTCCCGTCCGCCGCCGACGCCGACTCGCTGTGCGCGGTCAGGGTGCTCGCGCACGTCCTCTCCGCCGACTCCATCCGCTTCTCCATCTACCCCGTCTCCTCCGCCGCCTCCGCCAGGGCGCTCCTCGCCTCCTTCGCAGCCCCCGCCCCGCCCTGCCTCGTCCTCGTCAACTGGGGCGCGCACCGGGACCTGCGCGCGCTGCTGCCCGCCGCCTCCACCGCCTTCGTCGTCGACTCCCACCGCCCCGTCCACCTCCACAACCTCTGCGCGCGCAACGACCGCGTCGTCGTCCTGTTCACCGCCGACGACGAGCGCACCGCGGATCTCTCCTACGACTTCGACCTCTCCGCGCTCGCCGACGCCTCCGACCTCGCCGCCGACGCCGGCGACGACGACCACCTCCGCGGCGGCCCCGGCTCCGACGCCTCCGACTCGGAGGATTCCGATGACGACGAGGATGACGCCGGCGGTGGCAGGAGGAAGAGGCGCCGCCTCTCCGACGACGACGGCGACGACCCCGCCCCCAACACCGACCCCGTGAGGCTCTTCTGCAGGCTGCGCCGCGAGTACTACCGCCTCGGCACATTCCACGGCAAGCCGTCGGGGTGCCTCATGTACGACCTCGCGCACGCGATGCGCAAGAACACCAACGAGCTCCTCTGGCTCGCCTGCGTCGCCCTCACCGACCAGTTCGTCCACGACCGCATCACCAACGAGCGCTACCAGGCCGCCGTCATGGAGCTCGAGCAGCACATCAACGGCTCCGGCAACCTCGACCCGTCAGGCGCCGGCTCCGTCGTCACGCTCAAGGACGGCACCAAGATCCGGGCGCCGGAGGCCTCGCGCATCGCCTACGAGGACGAGCCCAGGCTCATGCTGCTGCGGGAGTGGAGCCTGTTCGACTCCATGCTCTGCTCCTCCTACGTCGCCACCAAGCTCAAGACCTGGAGCGACAACGGGCTCAAGAAGCTCAAGCTGCTGCTGGCCAGGATGGGCTTCCCGCTCGCAGACTGCCAGAAGAACTTCCAGTACATGAGCATGGAGGTCAAGCGCAAGATGCGGGATGAGTTCGACCGCTTCCTGCCCGAGTACGGCCTCACCGAGTTCTACTACCGGAGCTTCTTGAGAGTGCACGGGTACAGGTCCAAAGTTTCTGCGGCAGATGTTGTGTACGGTGTCACGGCGTTGCTTGAATCACTGGATTCCCAGTCTAAGGACACAAAGGAGTCTTCAGCGGCTGAGCAGTTTTGGATTGCTTACTCTGCACTATCACTGAGCAACGCTGACCAGTTGCGAAAAGGGATGCTGTCTGCAATTGAGATACAGAGGGCGATATTGAGACAAGGAAGCTCAGCGATTACTAAGACAGGGTTTATACGGAGTGCCAAGAAGTTCCGGTGGGTGAAGCTTGATGACCCTGTGGACACTAACAAGCTTTGCCACCCGCAAGCACTTACCAAGTTCTGCTTCTTTCTGCTGGATGCTCTCAAGGAAAGGGGTGCAAGGATGAAGCCATTGATCTGTGCCTGCTTAGCAAAGGAGCCAGAGAAGGTGCTAGTTGTCGGGGTATGTGGGAAGCCAAGGCTTGGGGCTGTCCAGGGGAATGCGTTTGGTAATGCTTTCAGGTATGCGGCAGAGGAGATTGGTGCGGACTATTTCCATGACATGTTTGAGTCATCATGGATTGTTCTGGATGTTGTTGCTGTCAGTTCTTTCATGATTCGATTAACAGAGAAGCTATGATCAGATGGCACGAGGTTCATACAACGTGGATCATTCTTTCAGTTCCCAGGACGGGAGACTCAGGCATGATCCTCTCCAAATAAAGGTGTCCAGATCAGGTGCTACACGACATGCATTTTCCTAAATACCAGTCCACCTGCCATTTCACTAACCTAGTGGTAGCAGGCCTGACAGGCTTTCTGCTTTCTTTGTTTGAGCTGGCCAATGATCATGCCTAAAGAAAGCTGAGAAAAATGAGTTTCTTCTGTTTTAACATCCCCATTAGCCAATGATAGATCTATAGGTTCAGATGCAAATCTGATTCTAACAGAGGGGGTAAGGTGTATTTGTTTACTGTTTATGTTTTATCTGATAGAATGGATGGTTGTACCTGTATCTGCATAAACATGCATGTGAACATTTCTTGTATTCAATTCTATATCACAAGTCTCTTGCAATCCTATTAAATTCATAGCAAACACTTTTATGTCTAGTATATATGTGTGTGCGTGTGTGCATAAGCCTGCTCTTGGTTGTATGAACTACAAAGATGTCTTAAGAGCAGTTGTTTTCTATGACAAGTAATGCTGAAGCAAGTTTCAAGTGGCCACTTTCTTTTTGTAAACCTGCACTATGTTAATCATGACTGTTAACCTGCTGTAGTGCTTTAACAAACATAGACAGTTGAATTTCTTACAATGAAATATCATGTACTCGTATCAGGAATGTCATATCTTGTAGTCTAAGATAGTCCAGGTACCACTAAGTAGCTACGTTGGAGGCTGTTCGCATCGGATTAAATCCAGTTGTTTGAACTGCTGCAATTGCAATATATATGGACAAAATATTGTAGAAGCAGTAGAAGACGGTACGGATTAAAGCCAAGCGATCTTAGTCGGGCAAGTGCTCTTAACTTTTAAGCACCTTATGTTGCTTTATACAGAGGATAGGGAGTTGTTTTGAAATAAAGTCCTATGACTGTTGTGGAGTTTGTAATTGCTGTGCCCATGCATTAGGCTAGAAGCCAACCATTCATCAATCTTGAATAACACTGTATCCTCATGTTTCACAGTACAACCTTTCTTGTGTGATTCCTATCCTAGAGGTTATGTGGCGTGGTTTTAGTGATTCTATTTACACATTCTAGACAAGAATTTGGATTTCTCAACCGGTCATTACAAATTCATGATTCCGTTATGTTTATGACTGAAAACGTAGAGCAGAATTCCATTTCCTGTTGTTAACTGAAATGCTAAACTGCTAACATTAGCAAGAAAATGTTGGCCATCTCAATTTGATCTGTAGCATCAGAAGTTAGTTTCAACTGCGAATTGATTTCTCGTGTGAAATTTCCACAACATTGTACGGTTGGCACTTGGCATTGTAAACCGGAGATGTTTATTTCCTACACAGTTACACTAATTGCAGTCGAAATCGCTCAACAATGTTTGTTTCTGTCTCATCATCACAACTAGTCAGTTGAAATTTCCCTGATTTCGGGTCTCCTCCATCTCATGTTATATGCATGTGGCTTTTCTAAAGTAGTTTATAGCAGTTGGTCATGTAAAATTACTTAACCATATCCCTGTTTTCTGGAAGAAGACTGATATACTTTGTCTTTTTTTTTGAGCAAGGTTAATATACTTTGTTACCTTACCTGCTGAACATTGTGCTGGGATAAATAAACTGACTGTTGAGTTTCATTTCTCCTTTTGGAAGGCACCGTGTGTTGGCCTGCAGTGATGATCTGTGGGATTAATAAATTTCTTGCCTAGAGGCCTCAAACTGTTTGGTCCTGTAACAATCAGGTTAACTCAAAATCTTAAGCTGATAAAAGAAGATAGTCAATCTATTTATACATTTCAATATCTTTATTCACGTACAGATAGAAAAAAGGCGTAAACATAGATAGAGTAGAGAGAAAGACGTAAAACCTGAAAATAAATGAGTGTAGACACAAATAAATTCTCCTCTACTTTGATACCATATTAGAGTGAACGTACTAACCAGTTTAACCTAAAAAAATATCTATCAAATCCGTGAGCGTCTGTTTTTTTTTATCTTGTTCTTGCTTGTTCTCGATTGCTTGCAGGTTTAAGGCTGTTCTTGGCACGACAAGAGTAGCAACAACAGGAGCCGGTGTAACTATCGCTAAGGCGCAACACCCTTGTGGTTGTTGTAGTCGGATAGCACAACGTCGACATCCACCCCAAATCGTAGTTATCAGGAGACGGTGTATCTATAGCTCAAGGCGCCACACCATCTTGGTTGTGGTAGTCGGGTAGCCAACGTCGTTCTTCAACAAGTTTTCCACCTCCATCATCTCTCATCGAAAGATCGGACACCCTTCTACCCGTTGGGTTTATCAAGTGAAGCCTGTTTGTTTGGCTTTAATCCGTACCAACTTATACAGTGTTTCTGTCTCTATAAATTGCAGCTGCAGCAATCTAAACAATTGGGTTTAATCTGAAGGGAATAGCTCCACAGTCTGTCTATTTATACACTTCAACCGTTCCGACTCCTGGAATTTGTCGACATGTTTCAGAGACGGCGGCATGGCCGGGCCAGATGCATGTGCCACATGTGCGACCGCGCAGGGCCCAAAATTCTGAGGGGCCTAAAAAAATTCTTAGCTCAGTAGTAAGCCTAAATAATATGCATCAATAAACAGACTAACATTACACCATCTAAGCTGAATTCAGTTAGCAGCTAGACTATTGCTCTTCAAACATATATATTAATACGTATGTTTATTTATATACTCTATTACAATATAATTTCGTAAAAAATAGATAGATTTAAAAAAATTATCTAGTAAACCTTTTGCAATTCAGAATACATAAATTCTATTACAATGTAATTTCAATTATATTTTTTCTATAAAATAGGACCCCTTTTGAAGTTTAGTACAGGGTCTTTAAATTTGTCGGCCCGCCCCTGGACGGCGGCCGTGTGGCGAGGCCGCGAGGGAGGATGGCGCCGGTGCCTAACGGTTCTGGCCATGGGCGCGCCTGACTGTGGCAATTGCCGTTACCAATCGCAAGCGCGGCACTCCACCATCGCCCTAGAGCGGTGGTCCATCTCCGCACCACTATGGCGCCCGCGCCGTCTGTTTCGTAGGTTTTCCTTCCTTCCTTCCCGTACGCCTGCTTTGCTTTCATTTTGCGTTAGTAAAACATTGACCAAATTGGTTTCATCCCAACAAGAAGCAAACCCAACGCCAAGCTCGTGTGTTCCTTCCTGTATTGAGGTCTAACGATGAACTCCAATCCAATGCCAATCAAAATTGACAGTTTTTTTTTTGAAGGATCAGGAGGGGAGCCCCTACTGTGCATTTTATTAGAAAGCGAAAAATAGAGATTAGAACCTGGTACTTTTACAATTAATAAAAAGAGAAAAAGAGAAAAGAAAAGGGAGAACTATTCCTATGTTTGCCACAAGCTTAGCCAATTCGGGATTGAGATGTCAAATTCTCCCCGTGCTCTGTGAATGATTAGCCGCAATTCTCTACTAAATTCCTGAGTACATCGGAGCACGGAGGGATCTTTGTTTGAAAATAACCACTCGTTTCGGCTTTTCCAGATGCTCCAAGTCATAAGAATAATGATCTCCATAGAAAAGGGAACGTTGAGCTGGTGCATTAGGTTCGCTGATGCCTCTTCAGGATTAGAAATTCTGGGCGGGATAATGCCAATTGAGTCCCATCATGCTTTTTGCAAAGTTGCATCTAAGGAAAAGGTGATAAAGGGTTTCCTCTCTTTGCCAAATGCAGTTCTCGCAAGTGTAGGAATCGAGCTCCATGTTTCTCCTTCTCAACATATTCCTGGTGTTAAGCCTATTTTTGAGCCACAGCCAGTAGAAGACTCTATGCTTAGGCTGACATTTGCTTTTCCAAACAAGCCTGTAAATAGGATGAGTCTGAATCTGGCCCATGAAAGATCTGTAAGCTTTTTGGGGTGAGAACTTGTCCGACCCCCAAATGAACTTCCATCGGTCGTGAGCACTATTTAGAACAATTTGCTCCCAGGACCCTTTGAGCACCAGAAATTGATCAAACGCTTGATCAGAAACAGGCAAATGAAAAAGCTCATGGAACTGCTCATAATCCTTGGCCTCATTGATAGTCATTTTTGGGTTTTTGGCAAAGGAAAAAAGTTCCGGGAAAATATGTCTCGGGATGCCCTGACTCCACTGATCATCCCAGAACGAAATTGAACTGCCATTGCCAATAATGGGGACAGCCAGCCCTTTGAAGTTTGGTAGAAGCTTTACAATGCTCTTCCACCAGAAAGAACCAACTCTTCTATTGCCAGGAAGACCTCGAGTAAGATAGTAATTGTTCCAAATCAGATGGACCCAGGGTAAGTCGCTGTGGTTGAAAAATTTGTGCAAAAATTTAATTAGAAGAGCCTCGTTTTGTGATTCTAAGCGAAGGACTCCCAGCCCACCATTCACTTTCCTCTGAGTGACCGAATTCCAAGCAATCAAAGGTGGCTTCCTGGAGTTGATGTCATTCCCTCTCCACAGACAGTGCTTTCTGAAAATGTCAATTTCCTTAATGATGCTTTTAGGAATCCTGAGTGTGCACATGAAGAACATTGGAAGGGCTGAGAAGACTGAATTTACCAATTCCAAGCGCCCAGCCTGGGACAAAAAGTTTGAAGAACAAGACAGCCTCCTCTGAACCCTTTGAATAAGAGGTAGATAGTGTTCCTTCCTAGGCCTCACCAGGCCCAAAGGCAAGCCAAGATAGGTGAATGGCATCTCGCCAATCTGACAGTTGAAAGTACGGGCTAAGATCACCATTTTATCCGGGGGCACGTTAATAGGGAACATATTTGATTTGTTGTAGTTAACCTTCAGGCCAGTAGAAGAGGCAAATGAGTTAAGGATTGCCTTGAGGAAAAAAAGTTGCTTAGGGCATGCCTCCAAAATCAGGAGGGTGTCGTCTGCATATTGAATGATCGGAAAATCCTGCTCACCAATATCTGGCAAAGGAAGCTTGAGAAGATTCTGCATCCTAGCTTTATTGATGATGCTCTGAAGAAGATCAGCTGCCAGGACAAACAACAGGGGTGAAAGAGGGTCGCCCTGCCTTACCCCTCTCCTGCACTGAAAAGGTTTACCAGGAACTCAATCAAAATTGACAGTTGCTGCCTAACTGTTTAACTATTTGTGGATGCGTATATGTGATACAAGGACTTGGCATCCACCTGTATATTGCCAATTCAATGCAGTCTGCAGTCTGCATGAAGGGATGAAAGTTGAAGCCTTTGCACTCTGCAGTCTGCACATGAGGGGCAGAGCTTAGTGGGTGTTTAGTTTCTAGGGACTAATTTTTAGTCCCTACATTTTATTTCATCTTAGTTCCAAAATTACCAAATATATTAACTAAGGCCCTGTTTGGGAGAGCTTCACTTCAAGAATTTCAATTTCGTTCTAACATCTTCAACCTAAACGGGTTCAGCTCCACGAGCTTTAGTTTAAAAAAAAATCGAAACTAGAGGTCTGTTTCATGAAATTCGTGAAGCTCCTTAGAGGGTGCTTCAAAAACACCGTTTTTATATCTCCTCATGAAGTTGCACGAAAATTACCCACCATGCCACTGGTTACGCAACATATAACTTCCGTTCTATCTGGCGACAACCCACTAATCGTCAAGGGTAATCAAGGAAACCCACACAAATCAATGGTACTATAGAAGTTGAAGTCCATATGCAAACCAAACGCTCCTGAAACTCACCTTAATAATTTGCTGGAGCCGTTTTACGGTGAAACTGGAAACCAAAGTTGAAGTTTTTGAAGCAAAGCTCTCTCAAACAGGCCCTACAACTTTATTTTAGTTTCTATATTTGATAATTTATAGACTAAAATTGAATAAAATGAATGGACTAAACATTAGTCCCTAGAAACCAAACACCCCTTTAGTATGGTTAGCTTCACACTAGAGACTTCTCAATTGTTTAGAACTGATGATCAGTGCCCACCAGACTGAACTGCCCATCGGCATGTGCACCTGACATTTGGTCCTGCCTTCTTCCTCCTCTACTCTGATGGCTCTATCGTGATTGAGACGTATGCTTCTAATCTATGCGTCCTGTGCTCTCTTTAGGTACACAGTTGCTGGATGCTTTGCGTGGTTTTTTGTTAAATGTATGCAGTTACCATGGCCTTGCTGCCAGAGCTTGACTGGGAACCAGTAAGATTACATGAGAAAGAGGGAGTCAGCTCCCTGCTTAAGCTTCAATTTAGCCACTCTGGCCATCACTAAGCTCTGCCCCTGCTTGCCATCAATCATCAATGAACATACAACTGCCATACTGTCAGATACATTCCCTGAGATACTGATGTGAGCCGTCTTAGTTACACCTTTTGGATTCAGTTTAACATGTGTCTAACTAGCAGTGCATGCACCTCTACTTTTGTTGATGACTTGCTAATTGCTATAGGTGACATCTATGCCTACAGTTCGCAGTCTACAGTTTGGATTCAGTTTGCTAATTTCTACAGTTTTGGAATTTTTCATGTATTTCTAGATCCTCAACACGTTTTCTAATGTCCATTTAATAATTCAGATCACACCTTTGATTAAGTCAAGTCCACTTTGCATTCTTTGAACCTATATAAAAAGTGCTAGCAAACAATATAATTTATCAAATACCAAAATCTAAACTTAATAGTCATATGGTCCATTTACATCATGGAAGCATTAAACATCTGAAAGGAAAACGAATGATTTGCACTAAATGAATGCGTGAGTGTGGGGTAGGGGCGGGGGAGGGATTTGGTCAGAAAACAATAAAATAAAATGAGAAGCTGGCCGGTTTTCTTTCTGCACTAATTGTGACCAGGGACCATCTGCTTGCCGATTGATCTGAGACTGCAATTGCTTCACCTCTCAGCAGGTTCGTTCTTCTATTTATTTAGTTTTCCTTGAGAGTACACCTCTCTGCAGCTTGTATATATCTAACAGTACAAAATAGTATGCTACTGCCGTTCTGCATTCATATCTGAAGACTGTAGAAAAGAAGTGCGGCAACAAGTCATGACTCATGACATGCATGGTCTACAGTCTGTCTACTCATCCATGCTTGCTAGAGAAATGGAGCCTGTCCCACTTTGTCAAGGACGCGGATATATGGCTCTGGACCACTCAATTTTAAGTTCTTTGAGGTGCCTCTCGCTTGGGAGTTTTGATTAACTATGCATATATGTATTGTTCTTGTCTCATGCTTGTGTAAATAAAACCAAACATGCATATTGGTGTATATAAAATTCTTCTACCAGGGTAACTTGCACCCATGCACAAATTCATTCTCCTATCCAAGCCACATCTATCGATCGGCTATCATGCATGTTCGCTTCTTTTTCTTGGTGCTAATAAAGCAGCATGGGAACTGAGCAAGAGCCGCCGGAGATCTCCTCCATCAGCTGGACAACGACCTGCTCAGTGTCAGTGGCATCGTCGAACAACCAGTTCTCTATGGAGGACAGATGCTGCTGCTGCTGCTGCTGCCGCCGCTTCTTGGGTGGTGGTAGTGCCCCGCCGGACTTGTGGTCGAAAGGGTCGATGTCAATGGCCGAGGAAGGCTTGATGGTATCGGTAGCGTCGTCCCGCGCCGGCGAGGCGCTCTTCATGAAGCCGTTGAGCAGCTTGGAGATGTTGTCCGTGCTGGAGGCGTACGAGTAGGACGACGACGACGAGGTGTCACCGTCGGTGGCGGCGAACTGCTGGGCGATGAGCTGGGTGACGACCTCATCAGCCGCTGGTGTGCTGTCGGCCGGGCAAGCGTGGCTGTCCTTGGAGGAGCGTGTCATGTCGTGATGGTAATCGGCATGGCCGGCGGTGGGTTCGGAGGGGGGAGGTGGCGCGAAGATGGCGCCGATGGCTTGCTGCTTCCGGAGCTTCTTCTTGAGGTGGGTGTTCCAGTAGTTCTTGATGTCGTTGTCGGTTCTCTGTGGGAGGTAAGAAGCAATGGCCGCCCATCTGCATACATATATATGTATAATTCAACATGCATGCTAGCTACAGGTGAGCTAGCTAGGCGACGAGAAGAAACAAGAAGCTATGATTGTGGGTACCTGTTGCCTAGCAAGGCCTGGAGGTGGACGATGATGCCTTCCTCATGGGGTGTGAAGTTGCCGCGCCGGATGCCGGGGCGGAGGTAGTTGGTCCAGCGGAGGCGGCAGCTCTTGCTGCAGCGCATGAGGCCCGTGCTGACAGGCACGGCGCGCCAGTTGCCGGGGCCGTGCTCCTGGACGTAGGACACCAGGACGATGTCCTCCTCCGGCGTCCATGGCCCCTTCTTGACCCCCGCCTTGTCGCAGCACGGCGGCCTTCCCATCGATCGTGTCCGGCCGGCCACTAGTATCTAGTAGCTAATTAATAACTTGGCTAGCTAGCTTCTGGCCGGAGTTGTGGCAGTGCAGTGGTCAGCAGACAGCTATAGTACTAGCCTTGTTCGTTCGGTTGCTCTCGAAATGGAAGGCGGGCGGTATTATTATATTGGAAGGCGCTGAGGGGATCTCATTAACAAGCAGGGTTTAATCCTCTTCAATTCCTCCCAACCCCCCATCTTGGTTTTTCTTTTGGATGAAAGGAACAGAGCTAAGTGAGACAGTGAGAGTGAGCAGTGAGCTCCCTTTCACTGCTAGCTGCTGTCATCTAGTTAACGACTAACCAACCCTAGCTATAGCTTTGCTAGCAACTACCTGCGCGCTTTCTCCTTCACATGATTGCATGTGAGCCATAGAAATTGACACTTCAAAAGCAAGGATAGATTACCTGGAGAAACTGTTTGACTATAGGACTCACTCAAGGCAATTTATTCCGCCGTGTGTATGTAGGAAAAAGGTTGCCAGAGTTGGATGACAGCTACGTTTCAGCTACATCTATATATAGTATATAGATGAACATAAAGCACGAAGCACCAAAGCTCGGCCCGAAGCAAGTTTTTTTTGCCTGATATGAGCCTGGTCCAGCCCACTTTTATACGGGCTCGGGTCAGCCCAGCACGAATAAATGGGCCAGACTCGGACATGAAACTAAGCATAGCGGGCTAGTTCGACCCGTTTACCTTTAAACCCGTTAAACCCGCTTTTTATACTAAAACCGTGCTTACCGCACCGTTTGACTCGATTTTTTCGTACTTAATGGGCAGGCTCGACACCCGCAGCGGGCCGGACTCGAACAGAGAAATGAGCCCGCGAGCTTAGACGGCTCGGCCCGATTTTTTAACCATGTCTAACGGATCGAGCCTAAAACAGAACAGACTTCATCGGGCTCGAGCCGGGCAAGGCGGCCAAAGGCTCGTTTGCCTGTATATATATACATTTCTTGTATTTTTTTGATATTATTGTTATTGTTACTCTGTGATTCTAGTAAATTCTACGAGGCTTCTGAGAGATTTGTCGCTACCAACCAACCACATCCTAAATTTTCTCTGTTATTGCGATACTGATGGTGGTTAGTCTATCTCTATCGCAAGTCAATTAAATGAATTGACCCGGCCGGCCCGCGTCTGCATGATCGAGTGCATGACTTTATCAAGTGGTGAAGTAGGTCCACCCTCATAACGTACACGGCAATTTATAGTAGGTCCACATGCAAATTATATGCATGTACGGACTGACCCTTAGCTAGAGCCCCTTTGGCAGGGATCCTCTAACAGCTCTATAAAAAATCTATCAAAAAGAGAGGCTCTTTGATGAGATCTTTGGGGAGGAGTTTCTTCAAAAAAAAAAAAGCATCAAGAGCCCTAGAGCCAGAAAAAGGAGCTTCTACTGGCTACTCTCCCATATTTATGTTTTATCTTCGTCAGACCCCACCTGGCACGAGAAGCCATGTTTCCAACCAAATAGAATGCTCTTTCTAGAGCTATTTCTGAAAATAAGGAAAGAGCTATTTTTCGAGAAAAGCCGAAGCTCGCGTAGAAAGAGCTCTACTAAAGGGGCCTTATTAGGCTATGTTAGTAGATCCCCTATACCATCTCATATCTCATTTTTATTTCAAACATCTTTCTGTAAACAGTGTTAAATGGTGTCATCTACAATTTCGTGTCCCCTATTTTTCACAATGTACTGAAGACAGTCTTATATATCTCCCACATTTACGTACGTACGGGTCACAACTCGGCATTCACATCCACATGCATGCAATATATTTATCTTCTTCATAATTTCTTGTGTTCATCGTCACAATAAAATCGATCGAGCAGGATCTTGTCACTCCTTCCCTAGCTCCATGACTGCTCACTGCAGGTATATATACTACGTGTATATCGGAATTTCTCTCTCTTTATATACGCAGTCAAATGTCGGTGTATGGCTACCGTTTCTATATATCATATGATTAGACTTTATTTTAATAAAATATAAAAGATATGTGGGTTTGTCTAAGATTTGAATCCTAAATTGTGCACAATTTTATCTTATTTTTACATAAAATGAAAATAGGAAATACGACATACGAGACTGTGAAACCGTGAAAAATTGGTAAGAGAAGGCATGAAGGTCGCCGAACCGCGTGGAAACTGGTATAGGGCAACACTATTTGCACCATACTTTTAATTTAATGATCACCGACCCTAAAATGATTTATAAAAATCACAAATAGTCATTTCAGCATAGGTGATCATTACCACGAATAACATATATATATATATATATATATATATATATATATATATATATATATATATATATATATATAATAACACTGTAGATCCGATCCACATGCATGCAGTACACAGCAGTATATGGCCATGCCCTGTCACGGCCCATGCAGTAGCTTCTTGCTGCGCCTAGCTTGTGGGCATTTGGGGTTCCACGTCCTCACAGCCCAACCCATCGTTTTCCTCCCATTTATATTTTTTAGTCCCACGTGCTGGTTGTGTACGTGGGTGTTTGGTGTGCCCCTGCTAAAATTTAGCCCCTATCATATCGAATATTTGAACCTCCGTTCGGGGTATTAAATGTAGTCGGATTATAAAACTAATTTCTCCGCCGAAGATTAAAAAGTGAGACGAATCTAGTACAGTTGGTTGGGTCTATATTTCATACTCCTATTTTAAAGTCAAACGTTTGATGTGACCCGGGCTAAACTTTAGTCCACAGAACCAAACACCCACTCATGGACCATCAACACTAACCATAAAACAAGCAGCTACGTACGCGTGGAACTTACAAGACATCCATGAGTAAATATTGAGCACATAACGGTATAGGACTACCTTAGGTCATTGGCGGATCTAGGATTTCATTACAGGAATACAGGGTACAGGGTATGGTATCTATAATTTTCATATATATTCGATCAACCATTTAACAATTCAGAAACAATTTTTACATCAAATTACACACAGAGTAAATTTTAAATCTGAAGGTTAAGTTAAAAAAAATATAAACAATAAATCTTAAATTTGGAAGATAAGCTAAAAATATATTTATAAATTATAATAAAAAATAGATGAAAAGTCATACTGATAGTTTACATGACTTTTTGGCCAAGACTTTCTAAGAGACATAATCAATATCTTAATTATGTTTATCTTCATCCATTTAAAAAAATAATACCAAACAATTAAATAAATTATACTTGCACAAATAAATCCTCAGGTTTACATGTGATTATACAAACAGCTACATAATATATTTCGTCGTTTTCGCGAGCATGCACCCAAGAGCATGCACCCAACAGTCTAGTCTCTAGTGGTATCTAGCGAGTCATGTCCGTTGAAGAATCCGAGTGATCAAGCCTCGGATTGTCGATTGTATGATCCTATTGTCTGTCTAACAGACTATCTTCAAAACTTTATTCGGTAGATCTTGAGGCCACAAGCCTAAACACAAAAGAAACAAAATCCAACATCTTTTTTATGTTAAATATTTTATTTAAAATATTGTTCTCCATACATACTTTGTATCCGATACGTGGGGTATGCCAGGGCATACCTCGGCAAACCCCTAGCTCCGCCCCTACCTCAGGACACAAGCATGTCGTTTGGACTAGTTAAAACTTAAAAACTGTCAATATGTTTTGTCTTTTTCTGGATTTGTTCTAAGTCAATCACTATTAACTTTGACGGGTTATACCATATGTTTCATAATGCGAACACGCCACCGGTGGACAGGGACGTGCTAGCTTCGGCTCTGATCCTGGCACAAGCTACTCCAGCGGCCCCAAGCCTGGGACCAATTGCTGAGATCGAGGGCCATCTTACAGTTACAGCCCTCATGCACTTGTTCATGACGCTGACATCGCCAGTTCTACAGCAAGCACCACCGCTGCGTCATCCAAGGCGCCGTAAGAAGGCGTATGACATGAGCAACACTCGTCGATTGATACGAGCAATGCGCCATGCATAAATCAACTGAAAATTTATGTAATAATGAACTGAAATTTTATCATATAATTGTTCAGGCCCTTTGTGTTATGGAGTAAATGCATCAGGTAATTCTGGTGTGAACTCTGCCCCTGTTAGCCCAAATGTGCAGGAACACCACACTCGTATTCTCTTACATTCAGAAAGACTTACCTCTTAAGTAACTTGCACTGCCATGCCCGCATTATATATATTTATATGAAATGTGGGTGTATTTCTTTTTAAGGAACCCACAATTGTATTTGTCAAAGTGCGCATAGATTGCCACCGTATTCTGAATCTCTGAGCTGGAAAACACTGCATGACAGAGCCAGATTTGGCCAAGCCTTCACATCAAACGACCTGCATAGCACGCTCGAGGATACTCATGCTGCAGCTGGGGCCACTGCACGAAGAACTGGTCAGCGATCCGTAGCTTGTACAACAGTAAACCACTCAATGACAGTTTCTTCACTCTTGCGATGCTTTCAATGTAGAAAATGGATGACCATCCCAAGCCAAGCACCTACAGAAATACAGCAACCCCTAAACCAGTTAGGCACTAGCGCAAAACATGGCATCAACTTGAAATCTGGGCTTAAGCCGCATACGGCATACTGCATCAGGTAAGCAAGCATAGATGCTAGGCTGTTCTTTTTAATGACAGAAGCTAAGCTAGGCTGTGAGGGCTACCTTCAGAACGAAAGCTGAGATGCATAGAGGAAAGCACGTCCCTGGACCGTTGCAGAATATCTGGAGTATCATAAAACATCAGTATCTGAACTCAAGCTGCAAATAGCCACCATACCTGAACTAGGCACACACCGCTTGTGGTCTGATTCTTATCACTAGCCACATAGCATGCAGCGTGGCTAGCAATGTTGTTGCGATGGATGTAACATAAGACTGGCCCACTTCACGACTACGATATATCTGCATGAAATGAGCGCTCTCGCCAGCCTTCGTTCCGTTGCTCTGAAAAGGCGCTAAATATAGTCATATTCCATGTTTTAGATAGCCTAGCAAGTGCCCAACATAATTGTTGGTTCAATGGAACATAGTGATTGACCTCCACCTGAATAAGTGATTGTTCATAGACCTGTGCCTTCTGAAGACTCATGTTGTCTGTAAGTGCAGCCACATAGTACCTTGGTGTGAACCTATCCTTCTGAAGTGTTGTTACTATGTTCATCATTTCTGCGGTATGCCCTCCTAACAAACCAAAATAAAAAATAATACACATGTTTCATTAAACTACGTATCTTACGACTTAGACACTTGTGGGGTGTTTGGTTTTAGGAATCACTCAACTCCATCCAAAATGAGGTGGTGCATCATATGGGTCCATTCCTCAAATTTGGTGGGATGATCTCATTTCTCATATTATACTAACTGACTAACTATGATGAATTAGGTGGTAATAGATCAACTCATTCCATTCCACAAATCAAACAAAAAAGATAAGGAGTGAGAAAATGATAGACTAGCTCATTCCTCAATCCAAACATCCTATTGGTAACTCAAAAAAAGTACCAAATGTTCTGGCAAGAGCGTGCACAGGAGTCCATTAAAATATTATAAGTACTAGTGATATGCAATTTGATAGCGATCCAATGTGTTAAAATAGAATAGGATTTCACAATGGGAACAATAAAAGCCAATACAAAATTAAAGCATAAATAAATATACTTATTACTAAGGGATACAAGTGTGTCGTAGCATGATAAGATCCTTACAATTTTAGTACTGCTATTAAACAAGCCAATGCATGCCAGGGCAAGAAAATAAATGCAACTAAGACAAGATATTGTAACACTAGCAAATTAGCATCTAAGGTAGCATTTGCACATGAGCAAAATAAACTGAAGGAAGCTGACCAAACTGCAAAAAGATTATTTAAAAAATGCACCCTTCTTTGAATAGGTGGAGCTGAAAAATCTCTAGCCGAAGCCACAAAAACTCAAAAAGGGAACTCCTAACTCAGTCCAGGGTCAACAGATTTGCATAAGGAGCGTGACGAGGGAAGACCTAACTCATCAAAGTTGCACAAGGAGCATGATGATTCCTAGTGTTGTAACTAAACATCATATATATGAGCTATCTTAGTTGACAAACATCCACCTTATGAAATTTGCACATGGAAATGAATATATAAAGCAAGTTTAAACATGCACCAAGTTTGTATAAATTATGACAATACCCTCTAGGAAGCAGAACTTCTGCAGCACAGATGCTATAGTTGACTGGGAGCAACAATGTTTCTAGACAATACAAGATTTTAGGGCTGTTTGGTTTGTTGCCTTAGCTGCCACAATATGCCTAACTTTTATGCCTAAGCTTAGTTCTTAAATTTGAGCGCCTAAGGTTAGGCAAATTGTGGCACCTTAGTTATGAAACCAAACATGCCCTTTGTCCCACGTTCTCTTCATGACAGTCTATCATAGTATCATGATCATGTCAGTGAAAAGTACAAAGACCAAGAGTCGTGCCTTCATTACCATTGAAGAAGATCAACTAGCATATGAATTTGCAGCTACCAACAGTTATTCAGTATGACCACATCTTGGCACTGATGCATGAGCTTACACGTATGAGTACCGTTTTATATACCAGGCAACGATATCTAAAACTTGTTCATAAGGTATTTGACAGGCAAGACTGCAATACGTACTCACCGGAGCCAAGGACAATGAGACAACTCAATCTCGTGGCGCACAACCTTGACTCTGGTTGGCCACTGCGCCACAGTACGTAGAAGAAGCGGACTGTGAGCACAGAGACAAGTACTGGAAAGACGTAGCAGGCGGCCACCACCGCATTGAGACCCATCTGCATCAAAGTAGCAGAGCATGGAACAAGGAATTTACACATCTATCTAGTATATTACTTCTAGTTTGACCTGTTCACCTAAAGCAAAGCACAACTATGTAAGGCACCAAGAATTCATGTCAAATGATTGGTTCATCTAGTCATTCATGTGAAACTATCAACAGAAAAGAGCAAAACCATATTCCATATTCAATACGGATAACATGTTGGCAGCCATGGTAGTGGTACTCTAGTCAATCGCCTGGCCGATTGTTTAGATTCACACAAACAAAGCTCAGAGGGGGCAACAAATTCACCTTGCTCAGCGTTTCTTAAATCTCAGCGCTCTTGAAGGTTGCATCTGTTAGAATGAAGGTCCAGACATTGTCGCAGACCCTGTTGGTGTGCAGATGACCCTGTACAGTGATAAGGAAATCCATCACAGATCTAGTCTGATAAGGTTTCAACTGCCGAAATGGAAAGAAATACTGAGTACTGAGCTGCGAAAGCTACGAATCTAAAACAAAAAATGTACAACAGTAATGACAGGAGAAATAATAACAAGAGAACAAATGAAAGAAAAACTCGTTTTTTCATTGCCAGAAGGAATGTAATTGGTTCCAGACTTAAAGCTATCAGTTTCCAGCTTTGCATAACAACAATTTTGACACGTGGCTGAAGAAGTAACACGTTGTATTTTTCTGTTTCCAATCAATGAACAAATGCACTTACATCAGGTAACAAAGGAAAATCTGTTGAACTTTAAACTAAGAAAATGTTATCCCCGTTCGTTTGTAGGTGGTACCGGTATTTATTTATTCCAACCATGGGAGCATGGGACAAACTCATGCCCTTCCTAGCCCACGCCTGTGAAGGATCCAGATAACTTTGCCTAGTATCCAGGTGCCCACAAATGGTGCTGCCAATATTTCAGACGAATGCAGAGTTGGAGATTTCCACAGCAAAACTAAGGAATGAATATAGATGAGTTAAACGAATTGCCACCAGACTGGTGCTTAAGGATGCTGAGTACAACAAGACAGCAATCTAAATAAGACCAGTACTCCCACTGCTAGTGCAACCAAATGCAACTCAAAAGAATTCATTCTTCATCGTGCTGCCCAGTAACTAAATTTGAAGTTAGCACAAAATGGTCCTTTGTAGCGATACCAGCTGTGTCTTTGTAACTTCCGAGCTATATCATGGACGGCTGATTTAGCACGAAGACAAATGAAAAGTATAATAACTGTAGAAACAGTACGACAGAAGAACACAGCTGAGCATATATTACAACTGAAGTATCAAAAATATTCACAGCAGCACAGGTGTGTGGAAAAGAGAAGTAGACATGTACTGATGTACAACCATATTAAATGGCGCATGGCCAGAAGAAACACATCTCCAGCAAGCTGACTATAGCAACCTGTAAATTGGTGTACGAAATGCAGACAAAAAAAGAGGCACTTAAGATTTCAGCTGATTGAATTAACATACACCTACAACTTTACATCAAGACAGAGTAATGCAGGTCTGTGTCTGTCCGATGTGCAGCACCAACAGATCCTATTCCTACCAACCCAACACAAGTCATTCACAGGCCTATATCTCAAGAATCAACCACAATACACACAACCATATATAGGCAACCATGCACATCCTTAGACAACCGTGCTGTGCATATCCTTGGAAATTACTACTAGTAACCAGACTGCTTACATTGAATTAGTTTTCCCCCATTGAGAAATTACTAGCAGCAGTCATACAGGGAAGGCAGGAAGGGTGCAATAAATAAATTGCTAAAACTACCGCTCAAAAACTATCTAGGGCTTTCTTGTTAGGGGTGGATTGAAGGAGATTAGAGGGAATTAAATCTCTTCCTATTCAAATTGTATAGGAAGGGATTTAATTCCCTCGAATCCACCATTAACCGAGCAAGCCCTCAGGGGGTCATTCAGCTATCAGAGAGACAGCATCCAAGAATCCGCTGAACAAAAAAAAAAGTAAGGTTAATCAATGGCGGTTGTTCTTCACCGTGCCGGGTTGGGAGTGGGAGATCAAGGCAGCGGTAGCGCCGAGGCAGTGAGGGCGAACAAGATAGGGTTTAGCGAGGGGGCGCGCGGAGGCGGAGGGACAGCAGCGGGCCGTGGGGGCGGGGAGGAGGGAGATGGACGAGGCCGGCGGATGTCCCCTCCGCGAACACGACCAAGCAGTCGGGATGGGGGAGCGGCCGTACCTGTGGTGTGTCAGTCGCCGGCACCGGAGAGGAGAGGCAGACGGATGTTGGCGATCTGCCGATCTTGGTGAAACTAAAGACCTTCTTTTGCACTGCACTTCACTGCGACTGTGTCGTTGACTCGTTGGGCATTCTAAGCTGAGAGCAGCTCAAGACTGAAAGAGATGGAATGGAATTCTGATACAATCTGAAGAAGCAGCCAAGAACACCAAAGCATGGTTTTGTAAGACTGCATGCGGCTTGCCAAATGGCAAATGCAATGCCCCGGCGTAGCTCGAGAACAACATGAATTCTTGCATCTAGTTCAGTTCAGTTGAGTTCAGTTCAGAGTATCCCGTGCTTCTGAACTTTTTGGTTCAGTTGGGACTTATGCGATGGCAACTGAATGTTCCACCCCTATATAGCTTCATAGAATTCCAAAAATTCAGCATGCATTTGCCATATGTTTGGCAGCACCATTTGACTCGTCGTTACTTGAAACACGAGAGCCTTATTGTATTGTGATTGGTTTCTAAATATTGCCAACCAAGTCCAGCAATAAAATTCCACCCCTATATATATATATATATATATATATATATATATATATATATATATATATATATATATATATATATATATATATATATATATATAGCTTCATAGAATTCCAAAAATTCAGCATGCATGGTTGGTGTTGCTATAGAGAGTGAGAGACTACTTTTAATGCTTTTCCATCAAATGGCTCCTCTCGCTGGTGCAAAGACATATTCTGAGATCGACATTCTACTATCAAAACAACCAGCAGAATTAGCATACTCCGTATGTGTATAGCCAACAACCTCAAGGCTATCAGATCACTACTTGTACTACATGAGCATACAATGCTTAGTCCTCTGTAGATAACATAGAACTTTCTTAACAGCCTCCCAATGCTGCTTCCTACATCTGACCGAAATCTATCAGACATCTTGGTTATATAGGTGCATACACAAGGCTTTCGATAATAGAAGCATAAGGAATAAATTTCATCTGATCAGATTGCATCTTATTCGTGCATGGGACATTTGATAGTCACCAAACTTAATTATCGCCCTGCACAATAGGTGTAGTCGCGTAGGTAAACATTTACTCATGTTATATCTCTCAACTCAAGTACCTTCTTTATTGTACAAAAAGTTTGAGACAAACCTAACACCTTTGAACCTATCTCAATGCCTCACTATGTAAGAGGACTAATACATACTAGGTCGTCCTTCATATCAAAGTTAGATGCATGCTTCCCCTTGACCTCACATGCATGCTTTGCAGAGGTTGAATGGCAGAAAAAGGTTTTGTTTACCATCGATAAAAAAAGTAGCATTATTATTAATTCCCGAAGTCAAACAGAGAATCAATCACCATGCATGCTTCCCCAAGATCTTGACTGGTTCCTTCATCGAGTTCCAACAAGCAATGCACAAGTTCATTGAACAGTACTGCATGCGTATGAGCTAGTAGTGGATCTGAGCCTCTGAAGGAGCTAGCGTCGACTTGTGACCTAAGCGACTTGCATTGTAACGCGACGACTGGAGCAAGGTAGTAGGGCTCGTAATAAGTAAGAGTTCCTCTTATGTATAGTATATATGTCAACTTGTACCATGTTGCAAGATGCCTTCACTGAACTCTGAAGTGTACTAGTAGTCTATCTTATATATAATATAATCATCTGTAGGGCTAGCTCCTAATCTAATGGTCGATCGATGCGCGAGTTTGGCGCCTATAAATATGTAGCAGATTGATGATCCATGATCCAAGCATCTCTTGCTGCTGGTCCCATCATCCAAGCAAGACCGACATGGCTTCAGCTGTTGCTGCTGTGAAGGAGGCCTGCCTGCTCGCCGCCGTGTGCGTCGTGCTGCTCCACTCCTCGTCCTCGATGGGACAGCAGCCGTTGGCGCCTGAATCGTCGTCCGCTTCCCCTTACTACTACACGGGCCAGCAGCCACCGCCGCCGCCCGCATCACCGGTCGACTGCCCTTACACTGGGCAGCAGCCCACTCCACCGCCAGTGGTGGTGCCGCCAGCGCCCACGCCGACCCCGACCCCGACCCCGGCGCCGGCGCCGGCGCCATCACCCACCATCAACTGCAGCGACTGCGGCGCGCAGTGCACTACGTCCTGCCAAGCCAGCTACAACGCCACCGCCAGGAACTGCACGGCGTTGGGCGACGGCGCCTTCCAAGGGTGCTATGGCAGCTGCACCAACAACAGCTGCCCTGGCAAGTCCTGTGTGCACAGTGTGTGCGACAGCAGCTGTTCCTGCGACAACCCCCACGCAAGCAGCTGCTGTCAGTCTTGCCGTACCGCTGTTAACGCAGCCATGGGTGTGGGTAGCGAGTACCAGCGATGCCTGAGCTACAACGACAGGTATATGGGGTACTGCATGATGAGCTGCGTCGACAGCTGCTACAAGAACTGTACCCAGGGCGCGTAAAGCCAGCTAGAGAGATGGCCGGCCGCCATGGATGAGTGCCGCGCGCTTGCATTGCATTGCATGGCTTGTGCGTCGTCGTGGACGTGCGGCAAGCTGCAAGACACCTAGTAGCGCGCGCGGCCCAGAATAATGTCATCTCATATTCAATAATACGCATGTATACTATAACTAGCTATATATGCCAAACTAAGTGAATAATGTTACTTTACGTTCATATTTCTATGCATGCATGGAGTACTGATATATTTGCAGTCAGGTTGCAGCATGGTATAAATTGTTTTGTTTACCACTAATTAATGACGAGGAGCGTTCAATTCCCGATCTAGCTCGATCGAACTGAATCACCGTACCGCGTACCAGTGACCGGCCCACATGCCCTTGAGTCCTTGACTGGTTCTTCCTCGAGTACCACTACCAACAGACCATTCAGAGAGGTTCACTGAACAGTACTTCATACGGGACGTCAACTTCTGCATTATGTCAACTCGTACCATGTTGCAAGATGCCTCGGCTTTAGTCTCAAAATGCACCCTATACATATTATAGTATTTATAAACTAGCTCTAGCTACAGCTTGCTCTTCTCGATGCCTCGATAAAAATACCGGTAATATACATCTCTATCGTTATTTGGCTTCCGTATTTACATTGTGTAACTTAATTGTGTGCTTTAACTTTCTAGCTTAATAAGTCGATAGGATTATAACATAGATTGCGTATCTTTTTGTGCTAGAGTTAACAAACCACTTAGTTAAATTCGTAACACACATAGATTATTTGTCATGTGGGGCTGCACCTATGCGCGCCAATAGCAGGCCCACAACAGTGGCATAAGAAAGGCACGACTAAGGAAAGTGGCTAGATTGATGGCTAAATTGACATACCTTAATGGTAGGGGGGTTGATTACCAAATAAGTAATTGCCTAATTAGTTGTTATCTAGTTGGTTAGATTGATTTCCAAATAAGTTAGTTACCTAATTAGTTATTGCCTAGTTGGTCAGGCAGGTGGCCTATTTATAGTGGAACCGATGTTAGCGCTTGATCCTATGCCCGGTCCACTTCCACAACAGCCGCCGCCACCTCATCACCAACTTCAACCGCCGCGCCAACCTTCCCTTCACCCTCTGTTGCATCGTGCGATCCAGCCATGAGTTATGCCAACGACTTCAAGGCCCTCGCCGAGGCCCTCAAGTCGCTGCAGGAGTCTATCGCAGCCAATGCCCAGGCCATCGCCAACCTCACAGCACGTCCTCCCCCGACATCAAGATCGGCTTCGACGAGCACCATAATGACCGATCGCCAAGGTTCCAGAAGCTAGACTTTCCCCGGTACGATGGTAAGACCGATCCCCACGGTTTCATCAACCGCTGCGAATTATACTTTCATCAGCCGCCGCGCCAACCTTCCCTTCACCCTCTTCCCGTTACTCCTTTCTATTATTCCATTACATTTCATAATTTAATAGGGGCATCAGACAATGGATTTTTGATGAGCACAACTATGGATACAAGATGAACAGAGCAACATGTGCACCTGTGCTTGCTACAATTTCCATCAAACACACAAGTCTCAGTTTTTTTCTGGCTAAAAAAATTGAGTCTTGAGCCAACATCACTAGATCAGCGTGATGTGACAACACTACAGCAATCACCTGGTGGCCTCTGACAGACTACTCCCCCTTCCCTTCACTTGAGAAGATAAATTATATCAGTGGCAGGTGCAACTCCACAAGAAGTGTGACGACCTGAGAATCCTAACATTCTGCTGTTCCAGGAGAACCAACGCAGAAAAAACACCAAAACATGTTCAGAAAGCACACCATATCTTCATATAAAGAGATTCTTTCAGCAAGTAAGAAGTAACAGCAAAAATAAGAAGTCATAGATTCATGTGAGAAAATGCTCACCACTTATACACCAAATAAGAGAACTGATTCCAAGCTCTTCACGTCAGCAAGACACTGCATATTTCTCAAGGAGAGAGTGGAAAGGTGAAGCCAGTTGTCCAACTAGCAGTTGAGTTATTCAGTTCACTCTACACATGCATCTTACAAATCCAGTGGCATTCCAAACATATCGTTGATCTCTGCCATGACATCACGAGTGGTGATTGTGGGTTCAAATAGACCATTCTCATCCCCAAATTTGAAAGAATTGCTCTGACTCGCTTTACTGGTGCAGCCCTCTTTTAGGTCATCATCAGCTAATATAGAGAAACCCGAAATCGGAGCTGCTTTTCCATCTGACTGTGCATTAGTTTTCCTCTTTGTTTTTTCGCCCTTGAAGTTTAGTGGTTTTCCAAACATGCTGTTTATATCATCCATTGCTTCCTTTAGATTAACAGTTGGGTCGACTAACCCATGGTGCCATGCATTTTCCACCTTGGGCTCATCATCAATAGAGGATGCAACAAACCTACGAATGACAGTGTCTTCTTGAAGTCCAGAAGTCACAGAATGAGGACCTTCACGATTCCTTGTTCCTGAATCATCTTGAACTGGACAGAGCAAATTATTAGTATTATGAGTAGGCTGCACAGTTCTGCAATTTATATTAGCGCCACCATAACGTTTCTCACATGGTTCTTCATCATCTGGCAATATCGCAAACCCTCCAACAAATGGCTTCTGGAAGTCACTTTCGCCTTGATGCCTAGATGAATCAGATAATAATGGTCTTGGAGGATACCTATTACTCTTGTGGCATAGAGCATTCTGGACAGTGTCATTAGCCTCATCTTCTTTAACAAAGAATTCAGACTTACTTCTTTCCTGATTTAACTTCGTGTTTTCTTTCCTACAATTCCTGTTTTGCCCCGCATTTTGATTGTTGCCATTAGCGCAATCCTCATCAACAAAGATCTCAAACCCACTCTGTTCCTGATTTAACTTCACGTTTTCCATCGAAGAGTTCCTGTTTCGCGTTCCATTTTGGTAGCTGCCATTAGGACCATCCTCATCAACAAAGATCTCAAATCCACTTGTTTGCTGAATCAATTTTGTATGGCCTTGCTTCATACTGTTCTGGAGCATGCTAGTATTATTGCCACTAGGTTCATCTTCATCAACAAAGATACCAAATGCCCTTGTTTGCTGATTATGATTTGGGTTCTCACGCTTTGATTGTCTCTTGAGAACAGTTTCAGGTTCCAGTGGCTCCATAAACATGCTATTAATGGCATCCAAAGCCTCCTTAGTGTTTATAGTTGGCTCAACTAGGCCGTGGTGACAGGCATCTTCAGTCTCTGACTTCCCAACCAAAGCAGAGCCTATAAACCGTACAACGACAGTATCATCACTATTACAACGGGGCAAATTATTGTTTGCTCCCGAGTTTCCACTGGAGAGAACGCCAACTTTAGTTGGCCCTAATGAAGGATTAGAACTGCTTTCTGATGTTTGCTTTATATTGGATTTCAGTTCTTTATAGTGTCTGCTTTCACCTGCAACATGTTCAAAAAGCCAGTAAGTTACCGCTTGGAAAATCACAAGTTAGAACTGTGTGTAAATAAAATCAGAAAATGTGCTTTGAAAAAGAAAGTTTGAGGTGTGGATATGCAAGCAGAAGCAGGCTTCTATTTTGGGAAAGAAATCGCCCATTATAGTTTTGTATCAACTAAATCAGAGAATGAGTTTGCAAAGGGAAGTTCTAGCTATGGATTGACAAGGAAAAACACGTTTTTTTTTTTTGAAGATTGGTCAATAAGATTTTAATAGAGATATAAATGTCAAAGGCAACATTGGTTACAATAAGAGGTCTACCTTTGACTTGGTTCATAGATGTAGCACTAGACCCCACTTTCCTAGGCATTCTTTCCTGCAGCTAAAGCACATGAATAGAGAAAGGGACGTCAACAAACCTAACACTGGCAATAATCTGAACTTAAGTAGCAAATGAAATGAGAGTTATACTTTATCTTTCTTCTTGTATGAATCCATGCGAAAACGAAACTGTTCATGTGCTTTGTGCAACTCCCCAATAGGCTCTGCAAGGCTATTAAAAACTTCAGTAAGAAACCAGTGTTTCTCTCAAAGGAACTATAAAGTATAAACTGAGATCTATTTTAACATGAATGTTACTTGCAATCCTTCTTATCTAGTCAACAAAATTGTTCAATATTAACAGAGTTATTTAGGTTGGCGGCGCATTCAGCTTGCACAGCCGCAGCAGTTCTAGTAGCAGATGGTGGTATCCAGTTAAAAAAAGAAGTGGGTGTGTTGGGAGTGGGGGTATTAAGTGCTTAGCTTACTTCTGGATTCCCAAACGGTACATCTTCTCTGCATCATTGAATCTCCTGTGCTTCTCATAATACAGTGCATATGCCATATAGAACGAAGCCCTTTTGAGGCCTATTCCATTCCTCTCCATCGTCTTGAGCAATGGCTTTGCGTCCGTCACGTAGTCCATCTACAGGATTTAGAAACCTGGTAAGGTCATTTCTTATAGCAACAGGAAGGGCTCCAAAGCATGATTCACATCGAAAAGTTATCCAGCGAGGGTACTGTTCTAGTCCAGATTCTGGAAGACAACATTCACGCAAAGATGTGACGAGGTTCTACAGTATGATCTAGCTAATAGAAGCAGTATCTTGATATCGATACATATACGTCAGAGAAGCAATGGCTGACCAGCTGGATCCAGACGCGGAGGTACCGCGGGTCGTCGCGGTAGCGGGAGTTGTCCTGGAACTCCTGGGCGCACTTCTGGAGGAACCTGGGCAGCTTCTCCCGCAGCGTCGCTGGCGGCAGCGCCCTCTCCATCCTCCGCATCCCCCTAGCAGACAGAGGGCGGGCGGATCAAGCCATCGGTCATCCGTGGGGCGAAGAAGGAAGCGATGCGGCCGGAGACGCAGGGAACGGGTTTGGAAGGAAGAAAAAGCGGCGGGTGAGGGTGCCGTACCGGAGCCACGGGCGGAGGGGGTCGGAGCCGGAGTAGCACCGGATGTCGCCCACTACCGACGACAGGAGCCCCTTCTCATCCTCGGCGGCGGCCGCGGCCATCGGCGGATAGGATAGGAGTGAGTGATTGGCGGCCTGCCGACAAGACGAGCAGGAGCAACGGGGATTTGGGGTTGTCGGCGGGCTTCCTCCCGATTTCAAATTTCTCCTCTCTCATCAGTGGGGAGGAGGTGGGGCGTTACTCGACTCGAGAGAGGTGCTAGTGGGCCCCACCTGCAGGCTTCGCTGCACCCTTTGCTTCCAATTAGAGGTGAAAACGGTCGGAAACGATCACTAAAATCGTTACCGTTTTCATATTTTTATCGGAAACGAAATCGAAAGCGGTAACTTCGGAAACGAAAACGATATCGGTAATTCGGAAATATCGGAATCGAAAGTTCGGTACGAAAAATACATCGATACCGGTCGGAATCTTAAATACAATCGGTAACCATGTCAATATGAAAATATCTCAATATAACAAGTTCATAACACAACAAAGTTTACAAATATAAAAAAAGTCTACAAGTTCATAATTCACAATATAACAAGTTGATCACAAAGATCATAAGTTCACAATATAATAAGTTGACCACAAAGATCACAAGTTCATAATATAACAGGTTCAATTAAATGAATATTGCTTCTAGGTGCAAAACTAGAGATGAACTGACATGTCACATATATGATGATTGTAATAGAGCACCATAATTGTAATTTTAGTTGAACAGTCTGCTCCTCTAAAAATACATATAAAAGCACTAAAAATACATATAAACTAACATATCACATGCATGCAGTATAATTTGTAACTTGCAATTATGAAGTAAAGTAGGTTCAATTAAAATATGTCGATACCGTTTCCGAGTCAAAATTCTGAGAACCGATACCGTTTCCGAAAAATACCGATACCAATGAATTCGGCAAAAAAAACCGGAAACGGTTTTCAAAATTCCGAAACCGTTTTCAACCCTAGTCCCAATCAAGCCCTGCACCTGGCAAGTGGCAACGGCAAAAGCACCGCCATCTGCCCGCCGGCTCCAAAGACGATGACAAGTAGAATCGCGTGCGATATGATGCAACCAAGAAAGGTGTTTGGCAACAAACTGGCCACGGTTTCAGGCTGCCAGCGACATTATTTCACTATCAGATAGCGGCAATATAGCTCGGACTGTTTATTAGTTTAATGTGGAGACCGCGACATTATTTCACTGAAACAAAGTTCCTTTATGTAAACTGTAAAGAAATCCCCCACACGCCTGCTCAAAGTCACATTTCGAATGTCAGACGTCTCAGGCTCTCAGCCTGAGAGCATGCCCGTGAACAAAATGCACACATGCCAAGGAGCGAAGCCCACCGGTGGGCAGTGGGGGGATTAGACTGGCAACGATCAAAGTATCAAACGCTCTGGTGCGGTGCAAAAATCAAGATGGTGTACTGGTGTGGATGCCGATCAACGATCAAGCAATCGTCTGGAACAGGTCTTGGAGGTCGATTATGTCAGCAAGGACGCCGGCGGCAGTGGTGTCGTTGCCAGCTCCTGCGCCCTGGATCACCAGAGGGGAGCTCTGGTAACATCTGCTGTATATCTCGACCTGATGGCAGCACAGAAATTTTTTTCTCTGTAAAATCTCAAACCAGGGATAACCAAAGGAAGAGAGAAAAAATAATAGAAAGAAGGGTAACATTACCACATTGTCACTTCCCCTCAATCTACCCACCGCAGAATCCTTTGGGAGCTCTTTAAGGCCTACTTGGCACCTGCAGACCGGGGCGTTAGACGAATAAAAGATCGAAAACCAGACAGCACCATGCAAAAAAAAAAAAAAAAAAAGCAGCCGAAAGAAGTTCCAAACAACAAGTGGCAGAGAATGAGATTCTCGAACAATGACAATATCAATAAACCATGCTGTAACTCCTGAAAATAGATTGATTTTTTTCATGCTAATGGATACCACACAGTACTATCACACCAGGGCCTAGGCTGGATGCGTACCCTGCGCTTTCAATCTCACAGACATAGCGAAGAACGTTTCCTCTTGAAGATGCTGCTCTGATTCTTTCTTCCATGCTCTTGTCAAGTTGCACTAAACCACTTTCAAGGAAGTCCTTTGTGGACACTGCATCAGGTCCTAATTCACTAGGATATAAACTCTCAACCTGAGGCGTAGAGAGATACAAAATCTTCAGTGTAACTGAGTCACTGACTGCAGGGCAAAATATCAATACCGTAGCATTGTATAAGAAAACGAAATTGAAAGCAACCATGGATTTTAGCGTTAGAAATATTCAAATTAATAGCTCCCTCATATCATATAAAGTCAAAAGAAAAGCACTCCTGACTTATAAAAGAATCAAATTACCACCTACCAGAAGAAAACAAGTGGTGCAATCAATCAGCTATACAGCAACTTTACAATTTTGGGGGACTATTTTTGTCCACTCTTACAGATCTAGCATATCAGCATATAATTGATGTAACAAATTCAGACAAGTCAATCTATTCCTCATAAAACAGGACATAAGCCTAAAGGATGGCTACATGTAATCAACTAATCATTTAAATGAATACGAGGCAGACCTTCCTCAAGTACAATATGTGAAAAGGATTACTTTTCCCAGAAACTACTTGATTATTTGTAAGCATTGAACTAACAGCAGAGTAGCACACCCATGTCTCTAACCAGTAACAGTGAAAATGCCACCCAGTGTACAGAGCACCGTTTCTATATAAAAATGTTATCAAATGTAAAATAATAAACCTCAACTTCTCAAGAAATAGTACAGACAGGCATACATTGATACTCTCCATGCTTATCTGTTGCCCAAGAAGCCTAGCCAGGATCAATGCCTGCATCCAAAGATGAAGGTATTAAATGCGAATGTGAAAACTGGATAACACAACCGACCATTTTGTGATAAGGGTTATGTTTACATGATTTTTCACATAAAATTCTAGTATGACATGAATAAACTCAACAAGGCAGCAGTTCATGCAACACACAACAGTTCACTTAGGCAAGGAAAAAAAAGCAAAAAACAGAATACAGTTACGGGGCGTTTGGATCCCTTCATTTTAGAGGAATTGGAATTCACTCAATCAAGTAACTTATTTAGTATGGAATTTAAGATTCCACCACTTTCCAAAGTTTAGATATAAACCTATCTCAAATTCATGGGGTGGAGGATGGGAAATGATTTTATGCATTAGTAGAATTTGTTTCTACTCTGTAACTTACATGACACTCTTCGTCTCACTCCTCTATAGTAAAAATGTAGCACATAAATATCTCCGACATCTTGCTAATAATAGTATACAAATATATTTTGCATAAAATCGAATTAGCTTAATTGATATATGCCTAAATTACTATTATTAGAATGGAATTCAATTCCAATGATCCAAACGGGGCGTTAATGGAATGGGAAATCGTGAGGTATCTAACCTTTCTAGCCACATCCATTCCACCAAGATCATCACGTGGATCTGGCAAACAAAAACACTTCAATAAATACATATTGCAAACAGGTAAAGCAGTAAATATTATGGTTGTGTTCCTTGACCTTAGATTATTCAAATTCATAGAGACTTTTGTTTGAGCTCTACTTCACAAAGAAGATCTACTAGAAATTGGCACATATACTAACTGTAATAAAAATATATCAAAAGATATCTGCAATACCTGGTTCTGTATAGCCAAGAGACTTGGCAGTTTTTACAACTTCACTAAATTTCTTTCCATCCTCAAGCTCACTCATCACATACCCAAGTGTACCTACAAATCCATATAAAGGAAAAACCTGTAATATTTTTTTTTAAAAAAAACTGTCACCATTTTACACAATAGACTAATAGCTGCATACCACTCAAACTGCCAACAATACGAGTAATAGGGTCTCCAGATGCAATAATACGGGTTACCGAAGCTATCACAGGCAAACCTGCTCCAACCTGAAAGTATAACAAGGGATCCTAAGCGAAAGTGAAAACACCGTCAATGAGAGAAAAATGTGAAATGGAACTGTATGTACGTCCTGACTCCTATCATGTATGTTTGTTGTATTCTGTTGTCAAGCAAATGATGCTGACCAGTACAAATTAACTCAATGGAAACAATGAAATAATGAAATTGAGCGATGTAGTTCACTTCTTTATACACCAGTGCATTCAACGGTTTAAAGAGGTCATATAAACCGTAACAGCAAAACTCTGGTCATGGATAGTAGTAGTTAGAAAAAAACGCATAGCAGCAATTTGTAAAAATGTACAGGCATCAAAATGGAAGAAAAAACAAACAAACACAAACATACAGTAGATTCAAATCTTATCCGACGGAAGTTGGAGACCAACTTCTGAAAATCCTCCTGCAAAAACATCAAATGTACTTGTTAACTAATCAGAGAACAACTATTTGTTGAACAACATGAGGCAGTGCGATTCTGGCATTAGGAAAGAATATTATCAGAGAAGAGCAAGTCAAATAGTATTACATAAGCACCGGTAAGAGGTTTCTTGTTTGCCAATACGACACAGCATCCATGATCCACAGCATCTTTCAGCAGGCTAACAGTGTCATAAGTTGCAGAACAGTCAACTAGCACCAGACCTGAAATGTGAAATGTGGGCTTAAATTCAGAAACACAATTGAAATTTGTTGTACACAGAACACCGACGATGTAACCTTTTTTGATGCTCTACTGATTGGAACATAAAACTATAAAGGAAGAAACAAAAAAAAAAGATGAATAGGAAGATCAGATGATGTATGTGCAGCTGAGCACAGAACAACGAACCAGTTGTCCTTCCAAGTGTGGTAGCGGCGTCTACGACTTTGCCCCTAGCCTCAGGGTTCTTGAACAGCTGACAGTGCCCTGAAATCGCACACAAAAGTATCGACATGTCAACGAAAACGACGGAGCGCGTACATCGTAAGTGGGCAAAGTCAAATTGGGGGATGCTTGTCTACCTCGGCCGAGCAGGGAGGAGAGGGGAGAGCCTGCGGACTTGGCGGCGCAGAGCTGGGTGAGGAGCGCGTCATCGAGGCCGGTGGAGTGGACATCTTCGGCGACGAGCAGGGAGGAGCTATCGGCGACGCCCACCACCCGGATGGCCACGCCCTACCGGCGGCCCAGTGGATCAGTGATCGCCGAATCGGCCATACGTACCCGCGGACACGGGCAAGGAGAAGAGCGATACCTGGTTGGCGTGGAGGGGACGGCAGGAGACGATGTGGCGGAGGAGGTAGCGGCCGACGCCGCCGCAGCCGAGGAGCACCACGGGGAGCACCGACTTCACTGGTGTCGGCATTTGTGCAACTTTGATTCGCCCGGGAGGAAAGCAGGGTCTATCTAAGGACGGCTGAAACAGCAGCCGGCGCAGCTCGAGTGGGCGTTCAATCCGCCAAGAGCCGCACGGAAGCCTCCGCCGCCGCCCGCCGTGGCCTGTGTCGCGACGGAGAGGGAGAGGTAGTGATTAGTGAACTGGTGTTCGTGTGGGTGGTACTCGCACTACCAGACCTCCTCTCTCTGGCGTGTGGGCCCAAAATGCGGATCCTGATGAATCAGCCACCACCATTAGATGCGTGGGACCATGGTGTCAGTTTAATAGACTCAGTTGCCTAGCCGGTGGATCGACGGGCTAGCCTTCTCTTCCTGCTTCTCGTGCCGTGGCCGTCGTCTGGCTGCCCGTCCGCAACGATTGGAAAAAAGCGGCCTGAGTACCGCTTGCCCGAGAAGCCGAGCAGACCCGTGGCCTCACTCCCCCGCGCGTTAGGGTTCCGCTCTCATCCTTCGTGCCTGCTCACCGCCGCAACTTCCAGCTAGGCCGTCGTCGCCGCGCCCCACCAGGTTCTCGCGTTTTCCTCCTCTCCAAGCTTCCATCCTTCCCTCTTACCTTACTGGCGGGTGTTGTTTCTGTACACGGTGGTTCATCTCGCCGCCGCCGATTAGCTGTTATTCACAGAATCGTCTTCTGGTACTGTCGGTCCCCCCTTCTGACTTGGTATGGATCCTTCCATGTCCGGCTATGTGGCTGCGACATTGATTCCTTTTGCCTTCTTCGAATCGTGTTTCTTTGATGTATCAAATGCTATCGGTGTGATCTGTTCGATTCAGTACTTCGAACATTCCTCATCTTGTATTCTTAGTTTCTTACTAATATTTTCCTGTACGTTTTGATTGCAGCTTCGTAACTACACTACCTGTCATCCAGTAGCCCTGTTCGTCGTCGACACTCCAGTTCGATTAAGGCGACGATACAGTTTGCACCTAAATAATTTGTTCCAGTTATTAGCGTAGTGCTCTGTGAATATGGAATATGGTTGTGTTCTCTGTGTTCCTTTCATGCTTGCTTGCAGAATGTGATACGATACGACGCAAGGTCCCTTATTACTAATTGATGTGATCAATATGTGGTTCAGTCCCACCTCCCACGATCGATCTACCACACTATTTTCATGAACCTGAGTATACACACACACACATGTCGAAGTGTAGTAGTGCATGGCGATAACTGCATGCATGAATTTGTTCGCACTTAGCAAATTAGCATACGCCCAAAATTGAGTCAGTTATAGATACGGATATCCCAAATCTCAAGCACTGCCCTGATGTGAAACATATTAGCATACGCCCAAAATTGAGCCAAAGTCGCACTTAGCCAACATAGGCTCTCTCTCACTTAGCGAAAATTGAGCCAAACTCGCACTTAGCAAATAACGCAATGTTTTTTTTTTGGTTATCCTACTGCTGCTGACAGTGACAGTGTGCCTTTCCATTGCTTGGCTCGAGGAGCACACGCGATCTGGAATGCCGGGCTCACTTGGATGTTGAGGTGATGAATAGTAGAAATATTAGCATAAAATTGTGTCAATCAGCAACCCACAAAGGCCAGGCTTGAAGTTGGTTGAAGGACCGGCTCAAGGACTCCCCCTCGAGGCCTGCATCCTTCTGTTCTCTTCCATGTACCATTTCTTCAGCCTCTCTTGAGCGGCCACCACCTGCAGAGATAGGGAGAGGGGAGGGGGCGTTCAGAATAGTTCAGCACATTATTAATGCCGTTGTCGGCGAAGACTGCAGTTGTTCAGCCACAGCACAACACACACACACACTGAGCAAGCAGCAAACCTGTTTGTCCCAGTCGGTCTTTACTGTTATGAAGAGAAGCACGATAGTCTGGACCAGCGTTCCGAGCAGCATTCCGATCCAAATGCCCTGTCCATATATATATTGCGTGTCCATTTCGACAACTTATTAGAGCCGAGCTGGATGCACAAGACACACCATGCATGTATGGGACATGTCAGGCTCTGAGAGCACCTCACCTTCACATGAAGCCCCACCACGTAGCCTAGGACTGCGCCAAGAGGAATGCCGATCAGGTAGTACGACGTGACGTTGACGTACGCGACTACGCCTTGCCAACCGGCACCAACAGCGACACCTGACAGCACGGGCTGGACGCTGTTGAGCAGTATGGAGAAGGCCAGCAGGGGCGAGAGGTCGGCGACGGCTCCGGCCACCGCCTGGCTCTCGGTGAATATGTAGGCGAGGCTCCCGCGGAAGAAGAGGAAGAGCACGAACAGCACGAGCCCGATGGCGAAGGAGGTGACGACCACGTTGTAGATCGCGAACTTGGCCCTCCTCGCGCTCCCAGCTCCAAGCTCGTTCGCCACTCGCACTCTGAAAATAAAGTTGTGTTTTGTTAGGTTGCATGCATGCATGGTTATTATTCAGAAAAAGATAAGAAGCTGATGTGGTTGCGTACGTACCCTGTTGCAGCCAGGAAGCCGATGGAGATCATCATCTCCCAACCATTGATGTTAAGGCTGCACATTTAGTAAAGCAGCTAGCAAAGTGATGAAAGTGTAGAGTGATCTGTGGACATTATTATTAGGGTTCCTTTAATATTACCATATCGAAAGGGCGTCAAGTGCGATCTCTGCATTCTTCATGTATCCTGTGAGGAGCACCAGTATGGTGTTGTACCACAACTCCAAGCTGAAAGGTACGGCCAAAGGGGGGCACATGTATAATGTGTTAATTATTATTCCATGGGAGGAGTCTTGATGATAAATTCAAAATTCTAGAAAAAGACTACGATGCGGATGGATACCATCCACACCCACAGACCACAGTGGCTTGCTTTGCTTACCAGAGCATGACACCAGAAGAGAGCGAGAGCCTGACGATGGCGCCGAGGTCGGCGAAGGCGGCGGACGAGAATCCGGTCCAGGTGAGAGGGCATCCGCCGAAGAAGACGAAGGCGAGCTGGCCGAACACGGGGATCCACATGGCGACGACCATGGATCCCATGACGCCGGCGAGGCCGAGGCGGAGGTGGACGGCCGCGAGCCAGGACAGGGCGAGGTGGAGGCCGAGGTTGAGCATGGCGAGGTACGTGATGACCATGTTCTTGATCTGCGCCTGCAGGTACATCTGCAGCGGGAAGGCCCAGACGAAGGAGAAGAGCACGGGGATGTACCAGAGCGCCACGGTCCCCGCCACCGCCGAGATGTCCGCGTCCTGCCCCAGCGCCACCAGCAGCGGCTCCGTGAACAGGTACACGGGGAGCTGCACCACGGCGCACGCCGACAGGATGATCCACGACCGCTGCAGGTAGATGCCCAGCATGTGGTACTGCTTCGCCCCGTACGACTGCCCGCACAGCGTCTCCAGCGCGCTCGCCATGCCCAGCTGCATGCAGATGCATATGTATGTAATCCTCCTATATATATATGGATTGATCCCAGATGCTAATTACTCCCTCCGTTCTTTTTTATTTGTCGCCCATATTAGTTGAAATCTAGCAATATAATAGTAATTAACAGAGCGACAAGCACGTGTTTGTGCCGCGGCCAAGAGTTGAAATGTACTAGCAATTAGCCTCGATCGATCTGCTGGAGTCTTCTTGCCCGTCACGCTCGCGCATGTTTTTTTTTCTGCCATGACTTTGCAGCGCGCCCGGCCTGACACCGACGACGCGGACTTGTTGGAACGGAGCCGTCGTCGGCCAGTCGACGCCTGGCCATTTTCTTCGCCGACGCGCGCCAATAGGGAAGAAGAGCAGGAGGAGAAAAAGAAGCCGCCGCCAAGAGGGAAGAAGAGGAAGCAGCAGCCAAGAGGGCGATTGGAACACGAATCTGTTGCGATCGGCACGAGACGATGTCGTCGAGGCGGCGCGCGGCAAGCTTTATTGATTCCAATGGGGTAAATTTTTTTCTCTAGCTAACTTGTCCGGCACGAAGTTGGTGGCGGACTTTATTCGGGCTCTGAACCGAGAGCACGGATCGATCTTTTGATTTTGAATCGAATGCTGCTGCCGGGCCGCCTGGAGCTCGAGGAACGAAGGGCAAGACGACATCGACTAGAAAATGGTCCCCGATCGTGTTGTGCAGCGTGTTGCTCGTGATCACTATACTTGCATGCATCTTTGAATTTGAATCATGCCTGCGTGCATGTACGTGTATAGATCCACAACATGGGCTGTGCTTTTTTTGAAAAAAAAAATTGTTTCGTCTTTCTCTTTTTTGCGAACGATAATTGTCGGTACACATGTGAACTGTCCACTTCTCTCCCCGTTAGCTTAATCTTGTGGTCTAACGAGAGAGAGAGTACGTGTGTGTGCGTGTGTGTATGGAATTATGCGAACAACAAGAATCAAGAACGAATGGATTGATAGAAATTAAGACACGTACCAGGATGCCGTTGCTGAACCTCATGAGGACGGTGGAGACGAGCGCGTAGGCGGCGAGCTCGGTGGCGCCGATGTGGCCGATGAAGGCCTGGCTGATGACGGTGACGCCGAACGACGCGAAGCGCGTGAAGATGGACGGACCAGCCACCACCCACAGCTTCTTGTTCTCCTCCCACGCGCGCCGCCGCAGCGGCAGCGACGACCACGACGCGTCCCTGCCCTCCTCATCCGCCGCCGCAGCCCTCGGCTGCAGCAGAGGCACCTTCGCCCCCTCCTCCGCCGCCTCTCCGCCGCCAGTTGTAGCGCTCTTCTCCATGCCGTACGTCGGCCGGCTTGCGCGCGCTCTTGATGATGGTAAGGGAGGGAGCGAGGACGAGGAGTTCTGAACGATTGCTTAGTAGCTTATATATAGACAAATGGCGCGGCCGGCACCCGGCATCTTCAGCCGTCAGGCACACGCTGTGTGTGTAGGTAGGCTAGCTAGCTGGTAAAGGCGCGAGCGAGGTAGCTGGGGTCCGGTAGGGGGCACACCGCACACACACACACACACACATCACGTGTGCGTTAGCTGCTGACAAGACAAGATAATTTGCCCCTCTAAATTAATTACGAGCGTTGTTTCTGTGCAAAAGCGAGCCTGCCTAGCAGCACCCTGGCTAGCAGTCAGCAAGGATTTGGAGCTAACTAAAAAAAAACCCATCGATCTCCGTACGTCTGGCTCCGTTGTCTCTGTTCCATCTAGAATAACGTGCCAAGTCCCGGCTAACTATTATTCGAAGGGTGGTCCGTCCCTCTACGTGGCGGCCGCGACGACTGCTTCCGGCCGGCCGGAGCTAGCGGCGAAGGCAGTGCCACGTAGGCGTACGGCGGGGAATGGTCGTCGTGCTGGTGCTGGTGCTGGCCGGGCCGCGGAGTCCTGGCCAGCCAGCCATGGACGTTTGGACGTCCAGCTGCGCGCCGCGCAACGAATTAATGACGACGAAGACAGAAGATGCATATATATATATATATATATATATATATATATATATATATATATACTAGGTGTGTGCCCGTGCGTTGCAACGGGAGTACGATACGATCTTTAGTGGGTGTAAAGTCTATGAAAGTTACATGCTTTTTACCATGATCGATTACGAAAAGTGCGTATCATCCATTGAATTTCCATGGCATAAGAACCTACAAAATATCAGTCATTAGGATTGCAAGGAACTTCTAGGTATGTGTCCGTGTGTTACCACGAGGCGGGGGGACGTAGGAGCGGTGTGGGTTCGAGGGCTCGCTTTACACTATTTTTTGCGGACGTTGAGCGTGGGGAGGATGAAGTCGTGGTAGCACAGGTGCCCATATTATGTTCTTAATAGAAAAAAATAGATAGATAGATAGATTAAGCATATATATATGAATAATTTATCTAGAAACAAATCAATTTTTGTCAATTTTTAGAAGGTTAAATGGTCCACCAAACAATTATTTTTCTCAAATTCTCCGAGCATTTACTGCACCCCTTTTAATCATTGTTGAGTTTCTGTGGTTAGAAGTGTGTAGTAAATATTATAACGTGCTTTTAGAACCATCTTCAGTTGATGAATGCTTTAGTCGATTAAAAGTAGTATGATCTTTTCTATGTCATACTAACATATTCTAAAATTTAAAATGAAATAATGAAGCAAAATGTCATTTTGTCTCAAGGAACCTTGAAGAAAGAACAAGATTACATCATATTAACTCAAGATGACTTAGTGATAAACTGATACTTGCAGATAAGGAAGAAATGAATCTCAACATGAGCACTCCGATCAAACGATGTTCATTTACTGCAATCCGAAGGTTCGACATTGTTCACAACCATTACCATCCAAATCCAAGCAACTGAAACCTATTTTAGGCTTACTGCTTCAGTTATACACAGACAAAACCCGACAGTACCATGATGGTGACGTCATACTGGTAATAAGTCTAATAACATTAGTGACCTCAAATCTCCAACAAAACAACAAATTAACCGCTCGCATTAATGCTTTGTCCTGCAGACCAGTATGGTTGTTGCAATTTAGCGACGAACTGGCACAATCTGCTCTTGCAATTTTTCTTCGGTCAGCTGCACTCGCATTAATGCTTTGTCCTTCGATGGTTACTGAGAAGATATTCGTTGCAGTATTTGTTGTATTCATACATTCAAATTTGTAACAAATATGTTATTGTTGCAGGATTATCATACAACAAGAGTACTCACCCTAGTTGGAGCACCAGACAAGTTATCCCTTGTAGGCCATGTACCATAGTGAGAAGCTAATATAGAAGACTGGAAGTGATACCATACTTTGGCCTAATGATGGTGCAATTGCATTACAGGATTTACAGCATAAGCGGCAAAGGAAAGAAAACTAAAACATGCTTCAATTGCTTACCCCCTATTAGCTGGGACTGAAAGAAGATCAGCTTGTACTGCACACATGGAGAAGTCAGTCATTGTACAAACAAGTCCAACAATAGGTAAGCTAACCAACCTGTAACAATTTTCAGTAGAGAGTCTAGCTTAACAGTCACATCATTTCGAAATATCCTAACTACTCGACAGAGGTAGCCCTTCAAAGGACCCTTTCTAATGCGCAGCATCTGCCCAATAGAGAAAAGTTGTTCTCTGGTGCTCCTGTAAGGCCCTTCAGCTGTATTATGAAGGAAATCAGAACGATGTACTTACATGCAGAAAATATTACAGAAGAAAACAAGAAACACTTACTGTTTATCCTAGAATATATGTTTTATCCTAGAAGAGAATTTCAAAAGCTCTGTTTCTGTCGGTTGTATCCCCCAATAAATCAAAGAACTAAGTGCAACCTTTTTATACAGAAATCCATCCTTGAACATCAAACCATCAAGTACTTCAAAAACTTCGCTAGTCTGACGATCGCGCTTTATTTCAATGTGAGGCCTGAAGAACCTGCATGACAAATAACGGTTTGGAAACTGTGCCAAGACTGGTTAAAATAAAATAGAAGTTTAATGGATGTAGGACAAGGAAGCTTTCAGAAGTAAGGAAAAATTACTCAAGTTCCCAATCAAGTTCTTGGGAGCTGATCAACCGTGGGGCAGGAACTGCTGCTTCTTTTAGTGAAACTGCACCACCCTGCAAAGACCGAAGTATGAAGATAAGTTAAGTAATAAGCAACACAGGGAAAGCTTGTTTTTTTGCCAAGGAACACACCTAATAAAAAATAGTTGAGTCTAGCAAAAACACTGTTACAAGATTAAAACAAGAGCTGCCATCCACATATTTATTTCTCTTGGTGTTTTGATTAGTTCCTTTCACCTAAAATCATCCTAGGACCTATTAGACCAGTTAACATGTTAAAATTTATTTTCTAAAAATTAGCACGATTTTTATCAGGGTACCATAAGGAAATCAGTTTGACAGCGCGACCGCGTGGGCCGGGACCGCGCGTGGGGACCGGGAGCGCAAGCGTGGACAGCAGGGGCCGAGGAGTGCGCCGGCGGACAGGCTACGCCAGGGATCACGCCATTGCGAGGGCTGGCGTTTGCCGGCTGGGGAGCGGGGAGTTTTCGCTGTCGCCACGAGGACCGAGGTATTAACTGCCACTTGTTTGGCTTACCAGAACTCGTGGGGCAGGGGGGCGCTGGCGCAACGGCGTTCATGGAGGTTGAGGGGGTAGGGGCGCGAAACTTCAGACATCGTGGATGCAGACGCGACGCGGGGGCAGCAGACGCGACATTGGTTGTTGGCGGCGTGGAAAGCTGGGGAGCCGGTGCAGATGGAGCGCGTGGACTGTGAGGCATGGCAGAGGCGATGCTAGTAGGATATGAATAATAAAAGGAAAAGATGACCAGTAAAAAATACGACTGTTATGTTAAATAACCTGTGTCAGACGAGCTCGCCACCACCCATAATTATCCTTTGACATCTCCTCCCAGTTATATGTAGGAAAACACCAATTTTGTCCATTCTTATCAAAATAACCGGGAGGCGCTCCAGTAGCGGTATTCATGCGAAACAAGGTTGGGTATACCCAAGTATCGACACTATTCCTATCAACACCAATAGGTAAATCACCTTTCAGGATAACATTTTTCTTTCTTGCATATGTTGCTGCCTCAGATAACTAAAAAACAAATAAAAATAATGTCAAAAATAAATACATGAGAGTAGTACTATGAGCAGTTCAGAACGACAATACAACAACAGGCAATACTTACTTGTATATATATATGGTACTGAACATAGTAATGAAAACGTTTGTCAAGCTAAAACACATTACAAAGGGAAACCATCTTAGTGCTCATAAACATGTGCTCTCACAAAAAAATAGAACAACGTGTTCTTAGCAAGCTATAGTGAGAGAAAAGATACAAGTACCAAATGCAGAATTATATTCTGAATACCTTATCCTTGGAAAACTGAGAAAAACGACCCCATTGACTGTGATCAGATGTCTCGAAAAAGTCCCGCAAAAAGCAAAATGTCGCATATGGTTTCAACCATTCCTATTGGAGCAGTGTGAAAGCTTATCACATACAGTTTGGAATAGGAAATCAAGTACCATGATTACACATGATAAACAAAATGGCAGTGAATGTACCTCATTTTCAGATAACAACTGCTGGAAAGAACTGGAGTTTAGCACTTTTTCCTTTTCTAAATTGAATATTTTTTCTAGCAATAGACAATTTGGTGGACAATGCTGCCTCGTAGTCGACATCCTAATTTACATGTCATTTCCAAGTTAAGGAATAACCAAACATTAAAGATTTACTCAGAGATCTACAACAGTCAAAGACAACATGCAAATGCAATAACCTTTTTATCCAATTGCTTCTTTGCCTGCTGAATTTCTTCCTGTAGTAAATTTTAAATTGGGTACCAAACGAGGTGAGTAACAAACATTTAGTGGAATAAAAATAACACAGCCAAGACATACAATGAATAAATTTGAAAGCATAACAAAGGTATACCTTAACATAGGAATTGCATCTGAAAGTGCTTGTACCCTCAGGTACAAGGGATGCAAAGCAAACACAGAGAGGGAGCTGTAATTCACACATGAGGGGCACTGCTACTGTTTAGATAACATCCTTACTAATTTCAAGAAAAACAACCATTACGAGCAGGAAACCTTTGGTATCGAATATTAGTCATACCTGTACGGATAAGAATCCCACCACATCCCATGAACTGAAGTATCGTTGATTGGAAGGAGCTGAACAAGATGGAAGCCCAAATTGACTGCCTAGTCAACAAGAAGTTTAAGATCTAGAAATTCTCCAACGTCAAGGTCCTCATCTGATCTGATTGAAAACATGGGTACAGCAACACCTGCACCCCTCCATGGTGCATCCTGGTAAATGCAGATGAAGTATTAGTACACAATTTGGTTGTGTATAATGCATTGATGCATACTGATTCTCTCCTGCTCCGTTTGCCCAGCACCTCCAGCTACGTGCTGCCCTTCAGAGACAAGCATTGGGATGATTGATTTTGGCCAGCTGAAGAGACGCACGCACCTGGCAACAAAGCAGCAGCGGCGCTTGGTCCACGGCCGGGTGGCCGCACTCGACGGGAGAGAACCAGCGCGGCGGCCCACCGTCGTCCCGACACAGGACCTTGACCGCCGCGAAGTAGTCCTTGACGGTCACGGAGCCGAAGCCGTCGTCGTAGAGGACATCCAGCCCCTCTCCTGCTCCTCCTTCACCGGCAGTCCCTCGTTGTCCTTATCCTCCTCCACCTTCTCCTTCCTCTCCACCGCGGCCCCTGCAGACCCGTTCACTGTCATCGTCACTGCCGCCGACACGTCGAGGGAGCTCGCGCGGAGGGCAAACCGCGCCTGGAGTCGGGCGTTGCGGTTTGTTTTCATGACCGAGACGTACGGCGATGGATGCAGAGGTTGTTGAGAGCGGGCGTAGCGGGGGATTCGCCGCGGCCGGTTGGGGAATCGCGGCGGGAGGGGGCGGTCATGCGCGTGATCCGGCGGTTGGGGAATCGCGGCGGGAGAGGACGGTCGTGCGCGTGATCCCCGGGTGGTTGGGGAATCGCGGCGGCGGGCACGTTATCCGCGGGCGGGAGGGGATGCGGCGGGGGCAGTCTACACTGTCCCCTTAATAGTTAGTAGATATATATATATATATATATATATATATATATATATATATATATATATATATATATATATATATATATATATATATATATATATATATATATATATATGCTCCCACAATTCTAATAATGACTAAGGTGGTGGCTGCGTAGCATGCACGTAGACGGGCGGGTTACCAACCGAAACAAATTAAAAACGTCCATCTCTTACTCGAGTATTTCAAATAAAAAATTTACATATTTGATTTTGTTTTTACACGCCGGAGAACGTGCCTCCTTTTCGTACGAGAAAGGTCACTCTCTAGAACAATTAATATTGAGTACCGGGTTTAATTAAGGGGGTGTTTGGTTGCCCCTGCTAAAGTTTAGCCCGGGTCACATCAAGCGTTTGACTTTCAAATAGGAGTATGAAATATAGACCCAACCAACTGGACTAGATTCGTCTCGTCTTTTAATCTTCGGCTGACAAATTAGTTTTATAATCCGACTACATTTAATACCCGGAACGGAGGTTCAAACATTCGATGTGATAGGGGCTAAAGTTTAGTTTGGGGTAACCAAACACCCCCTAAATTTCAGTCGATCTGTCACAACTTTATAGACAACATTAGTACCGGTCTACTACACGTCAAGAACGGAGAGCGAGGTCCAAAAGTCTTTAGTACGAGTTCTTTGTAAGAACCTGTGCTAAATAAAACTTCATGCTTCCAGCCTTCCACATGCCTTTCTCATCCGCTCTCTTCTTCTTCTTCTTTTTTTTTTTTTGCCCCGCGCTCTCTGTTGAGCCTCCTCTGAGGCTCTCACTGGTTTGTGACCTTGCGTGTTATAAATTTTATGGATGCTTTTGGAAGTGATGTTTGATGTGCTACGACGAAAGACTCGCTAGTATACAACAGATCTTCTGATGATATACAATATAGGTTGGACATGGATATCGCTAAGGTTCAGCAGTAGAGTAATTGTTATCGCCATTCTACAGGCTAGTAATAAATTTAGAAGAACTACTAATGCAACAAATATACTATGGAAGAGTAGATCCATATCAATAACGGAAATGTAACACCCACGTGAGATTTCAATCAAGTACAGACTAACATGGTTCATACTGACTAATAACAAACGGTGCACCAAAAACCGACCTTAGCTCAGTTGGTAGAGCGGAGGACTGTAGTTTGAGCAGATCAATCCTTAGGTCGCTGGTTCGAATCCGGCAGGTCGGATATTTTTTTATACTACATTAAAAGAGAACACTCACGTTGTTTTATTACAAAAATATAAAGTCTGTTGTGATCAAACTTTTTGAGGCCATTTTTAAAGAGCAGACTTATATTGTTTTCTTGTATATTTGTTATATAAACAAACAGGTTAAATCCGTGATCGAACTTTTTTTTGACCATTTTTTAAAAAGCAAACTCATATTGGCCACTTTTTTGAGCTAGGGTGTGCAATTTAATAGTCACCAATACAGCGAGGAACACATTCTGGAGCGTTTTCGACCTGTACAAATATTAGTCCATCGGTCTCACTCTCTGATATCTTTTCTCATGCTCCAGGTTTTAGGGGGAAAATAGTGGGGATGATCCCATAGTAAAGAGAAAAAAAAATCAGAAGCACTGATTAAAAAGAAAAACTTTGTATATGTATAGGAAAAAGACAATCCCCACTTAGTTTTTTTTCCGTGTTGAGGACGAATATTTGGCCCTTAGGCCAGCAGATCTATATATATATATATAGTCGTATAAAATATTGTTTTAAAGACGGGGCTCTGGCTTCGAAGTTTCATTTCACCATCTCTACATAGTTATCGGCTCTGTATAAGACTGTGTAAATCGGATAATATGTTCCGGTATCCGAATTACCCAAATAATAGTTCGGATCCTAGGTTTAAAAAACCAAAATTATATTGGGTAAATCGGGTAACATGTATCGGTACCGAAATTACCTGAAATTATATGTTATTTGTCCAGATCCCTAAGGTGTGTGAGCGTCTGGTATGGCATGGAAGACAAAAGTGGCTGGCTCTTACTACCTTGGTAATGAATAATTAAAATCACTATTAGCATTTTCCGTTTCTGAGTGGAAAGGCGTTTTAATCATGAAAAGGGCTTGTAAATAAAATGATTAAAGAATGATGAACGTGGAAGTCTTTGCCCTCTCGTAATTTTTCAGTGAGTCATCTCCATTACTTTTTCTAATATTCTTATAGTTAGCAATGGTTTTATGTGACGTTAAACAAATAAATCGCTAGTCTATTACAATATGCTATCACACGCATTAATTGCCTATGGCCAATCTTCAGTATTTTAAGATGAAAATGTAGATCAAGCTCTGCTTCTCAATTAAGAAAAAATAGAATTGACCTATTTTAAGAAAACAACCGGATCCAAAACCTAACAAAATACAAACCGGTAGCACTTCGTGGGGCAAACAAAGGACATCTAACGCACCAACGCGATGCGGAAGAGCACACAAACTGCCATGAGTCATCGTTGCCAAGCATGATTGCAAAGCAACCGACAGCTCCAACTTACTATGGCAACCATAGGCGATCTAAACGAACACAGACAGATCAAGCTGCCTCCGCTGTCGCCGCTGCCCTGACATCCCGCACAAACCTTTCGAGAGGGGTATCGACACGCCGGCTGCTGCAACAACCGCAAAACTGTGTCGATTGCCACCCCGTCCGTCCAAGCATACGGGACCGGATAGAAAAACTTTCCGCACGCACCACACAACTACGCGCCGAAGTCTAAGACGACTTCCAACGACTGTCGATGACGCCACTGACACTCTCGCAGCCACCGAAGCGACCGCAGATCCATTTATATATAGTTATAGGTTTAATGATACATATGTCATGCTCATTTCTGATACAAAGGTCCTGTGTGATCCGCCTAGAAGTGAACTTACTGATCAGAAGCACGAACACAACCAATTTGCTAGTGCATTGTGTTGTTTATAACCTTCCTATAAACTGTGATGTACAGTAAAAACATATAAAACATCAGCATTGTGATTATAGTTAGCATATATTATTGAAATCAGTCAAAAAACTATTTCTACTTAGATTAGTTACCATGATGTGCCAATATTTAGAAATAAGTATCATGAAGGTTTGAATCAAATTGATTGTTGCCTATTGGTATTGTGGGAGAATGTTGCATAGCCATAGAACAGATTTCTGACTACTATAAGTTGTCTGTTTATGATCAGACATGTAGGGTCTCTTACTTCCTCCTCATGCACCTGGACTCGTTTCTTTGAGCACACTGATCCATTTGTTGATCTATATAAGTGATGTGCTCGGATACACAATGTCGGAGAGGGAATTCTCTGGCCGGGTGGCGGAGTGCACCCGCCCTAGATCCTAAGATGAGGAGGGGGCTTAAGCGTTTTGCTTGTTTGGTGGATGAACCATGAACACGAGAACACGCGAGGGTTTAGAGTGGTTCGGGCCGCCGGAGCGTAATACCCTACTCCACTATGTGTTGTATTGCTGTGAGAGCTGAGAGTCTAAGTCTGTCACGTTGCATGCCTCCCCTTTTATAGCTCAAGGGGGGCATGTACAATGGTGATGAGCCTCGACATGTGGGCCCATGAACATAACGGATGTCTTATTTGGAGCTACTGTTGTTCGTTGCTGGAGCAATCTTCCCTGACATCCGCAATCCGCATAGTATTGGCGTGCAAGGGAAGCTTCCCTAACAACGCATAATGAAGGATACGGTGCATCACGCGGCACGGGCATACTGTTTGGCGATGGACTGGACAGGCACGCCGCCTGCAGGGCGGTCTGGACGCCGCCTGCCAGTGGAGTGGACAGGACACAATAAATGTTGAGGCGACACATCACCTGTAAGCGGGGTGGACAGGCGGCACGTCCTTTCCGCAATAAATGCTGAGACCATGCGCCCTAGAGTCCTTACGTCATGCTCCGCCCGAAGGCTTACGTCACGGGCGATAGGCCTCGTGGCTACATCGGGCCTCCGCCTGAGCAGGGAGCGGAAGCCAACCGGATAGCGCCGGGACACGTGTTAGTACCGGACCCTTGCCTAGGCCAGGGTATTCCCTGTCCTGGGACCCTTCTGTGGGTGGTCCGGTTCTTACTTAGGGGGTCCGAACCTCATCCAAGGGATCTGGAATGCTTACCCGGGGGTCTCGGGCCGTCTAGAAGAGGTCTGGGTCCGATGACGGTATCTCAGAGTGTACCACCTCTTCTGTCCACGTGACATCCTTGGGGCTGTTTTCCGTGCGGCTAGAGATAGTCTCACGGGCACCATGCCTTCATACTATAGTAAGGGGTACCCCTGATCCAGGGTACCGACAGTGGCCCCTGGGCCCGCCTCAGGGGAGGGAACGAGCCTGTAGGTGGGGTCAAAGTTTGATTGGTACGCTGCTTCTGCGCGCCTACTGCCGTAATTACTGCCCGTTCACCTTCGATCACGCCAACTAGCACGCCTATCCCCGCGGCTGATTGACCCATGACTTCCGTACTTGACGGTTTTGCTGGGCCATGCGCGGGGCACCTCGGTACTGCTGCACTAGTTTTGAAAATTTAACTTCTCCGTCTTCTGTGGCGGTCCCGAGGAGGCGCGGTATTGGCGTGGGCGGCGGTTTGACTTCTTTGCACCTAGGAACCGGCACCCTAGGAGGATGACTCGAGGGCCCTGGGCCCCTGTGTCAGAGACTGGGCTGTTGCTTTTGGTGGAGGTGAAGAGGCGCGCTACCGCAGTCAGTGGCGCGCTCTTCACGCGTCGGTTCGCCTTTTCCGCACGTTGAATCCGGCACGCCTGGTGTATGACATGCGGGCCCCTGCGCTAGAGGTTGGACCGTTGGTTGTGGCGAAGATGAGGGGGGCGCATTACCGCGGGGCGGTAGCACGCTCCCTGTGCGGCGGTTCGCCTTCTTGCCCGTTGGTCGTGGTGAAGATGAAGGGGCGCGGCGCACTACCGCGGGGCGGTAGCACGCTCCTCATGCAACAGTTCGCCTTCTTGCCCGTTGGTCGTGGCAAAGATGAAGGGGCGCACTACCGCGGGACGGTAGCACGCTCCTTGTGCGGCAGTTCACCTTCTTCGCACTTGAGGACCAGCGTGTCAGCTGTATGAATTGTGGGGTCGGGCCCCCATGTCATAGGTTGGATACATCGGTGTGCATCGGGAGAGACTTCTTCGTGACGTTTCAGGGTGCGAGCGGGGGAGTTTGCCTTTAAAAAGGGGTTCATCCCTTGAATAGCAGCCAAGCCTTGCCTCTTTCCCACTCGTGGTGCCTTCTCTCCTCCGAGCTTTCTGCGCCCCTTTGCCTTCAAGGTTTCTGCTTTTCATTGCCATAGTTTGCCATGGCCTTGTAAGTTTGTCCCGAGTGTGCCCAGACCAAGTGGATGCTCGAAATGGTATGTCGCCTGCTTGGATGGGATGCGTCGACGTTTCCCCTGGTGAGAGCACCTAGAGGGGGGGTGAATAGGTGATCCTGAATAAAACTTAAAACTTGTAGCCAAAAACTTGATTAAGTGTTAGAGCAATAAAGCCAAGTGGCTAGAGATGAGTTCTTGCGAAATACAATAACCACAAAGAGATCAACACAGAGAGGCACAATGGTTTATCCCATGGTTCGACCAAGTATAAAACTTGCCTACTCCACGTTGTGGCGTCCCAATGGACGAGGGTTGCACTCAACCCTTCTCAAGTGATCCAATGATCAACTTGAATACCACGACGTTCCTTTTTCCTTTACTATATCCCATTTGCGAGGAATCTCCACAACTTGGAGCCTCTCGCCCTTACAAATGATGATCACAAATAAGCACGGAAGTAAGGGTGGGAAAAGCAACACACAAAAGTCCATAGCAATACACACACACACGGCCAAGACTTGAGCTCAAATGAATATCACAAAGTTCTCACTAGAACGGAGCTCAAATCACTAAGAATGTTGAAACGAGTGCGCAAAGACGAAGTGTGAGTGATCAAGAATGCTCAAGGAATGCTTGTTGTCTTCCTTCATGCGCCTAGGGGTCCCTTTTATAGCCCCAAGGCAGATAGGAGCTGTTGAGAGCAATCCAGGAAGGCAATTCTTGCCTTCTGTCGACTGGCGCACCGGACAGTCCGGTGCGGATTTCTTTCCTATTCTGGCGCAGCCGACCGTTGAAGATTTGGAGCCGTTGGCGCACCGGACACTGTCCGGTGCCCCCTTCTGACCATTGGCTCGGCCACGCGTCACGCGCGGATTGCGCGACCGACCGTTGGCTCAGCCGACCGTTGGCTCACCGGACAGTCCGGTGAATTTTAGCCGTACGCCGCCGACGAATTCCCGAGAGCGGCCTTTTTACCAGAGCCAGCCTGGCGCACCAGACATTGTCCGGTGCACCACCGGACAGTCCGGTGCACCCAGACTGCGCAGAGACTTGGCTGCACAGCCAAGTCTTTCTCCTTTTGGATTTTCTCTAATTCTAGCACTTAGACAAATATGTTAGTACACAAAAACCAATATACTAAGTCTAGAATCATACCTTTGTATTGATTTGCACTTTGTCCATCATTTGGCATAGTTTAACACTTAAAGCATTTGTGTTGGCACTTAATCACCAAATACTTAGAAATGGCCCAAAGGCACATTTCCCTTTCAATCTCCCCCTTTTGGTGATTTATGCCAACACAACAAAAAGCAACACATAGAAGTGTAATATCAATGCAAATAAGAACATAAATTTGTTTTGATTAAAATTTGGCATATTTGGATCATCCTTTGCCACCACTTGGTTTGTTTTTGCAAATCAAACTCAATTTCCTATCTCTAAGTCAAATACACTTGTTGAGGCATAGAGAGAGGTATTCCAAGAGAAATTGATCAAAGGTACAAAAACTCCCCCTTTTCCCATAATCAAACAATCTCCCCACAAGAGGCCAATTTTGACAAAAAGAAACCATAAGAGGATTTTGACAAAACAAAAGCTCGAACTCTACTATTTTCAAAATTCTCAAGTGGTAGCTGATCCATTTCTTGCTTTGGCCCTTAATTTCTCCCCCTTTGGCATCAAGCGCCAAAACGGGATCATTTTTGGCCCTTAAACCCCATTGAGTCACCAAAATCTTCAAGTAAGAGTAAAAAGGCAATAAGAGTATGGAGATAAACTTGGAGTGAGTTACCCTCTCATCGGAGTGCAGTGGATGTTTTGCATGGTCCAAGTTCACCTTTCCCTTTCAATCCACCTTTGAGACTAAATCAAGCAAACTCAAGCACACGATTAGTCTCAAAGGGTCAAGTTGTAGCATGGCTCCCCTAAATAAGTGCACCACTTTGCAAATGGACTTGTGAGGTCTGGGGATCATGAGTACAACTTGAGCACCATAAATAAGCAACAAAATGCATAAGGAACATGATCAAGGCATAAAACGCGTGTATGCTATAAATCAATCCAAGTTCCGCGAATCTAAGACATTTAGCTCACTACGCAGCCTGCAAAAGGTTGACTCATCTAAAGGCTTGGTAAAGATATCGGCTAGCTGGTTCTCGGTGCTAACATAAAACACTTCGATATCTCCCTTTTGCTGGTGGTCTCTCAAAAAGTGATGTCGGATGTCTATGTGCTTTGTGCGGCTGTGTTCAACAGGATTATCCGCCATGCGGATTGCACCATCATTGTCACATAGGAGTGGGACTTTGCTCAGATTGTAGCCAAAGTCCCGGAGGGTTTGCCTCATCCAAAGTAGTTGCGCGCAACACTGTCCTGCGGAAACATACTCGGCCTCAGCGGTGGATAGGACAACAGAAGTTTGTTTCTTAGAGCTCCACAACACCAGGGACCTTCCTAAGAATTGGCACGTCCCTGATGTACTCTTCCTATCAACCTTACATCCAGCATAATCGGAGTCCGAATATCCAATTAAGTCAAAGGTAGACCCCTTTGGATACAAGATCCCGAAGCAAGGCGTAGCGACTAAATATCTAAGAATTCGCTTCATGGCCACTAAGTGACACTCCCTTGGATCGGATTGAAATCTAGCACACATGCATACACTAAGCATAATATCCGGTCTACTAGCACATAAGTATAGCAAGGAACCTATCATAGACCGGTATGCTTTTTGATCAACGGACTTACCTCCTTTGTTGAGGTCGACGTGTTTGTCAGTTCCCATTGGAGTCTTTGCGGGCTTGGCGTCCTTCATCCCAAACCGCTTGATCAGGTCTTGTGTATACTTCGTTTGGGAGATGAATGTGCTGTCCTTGAGTTGCTTCACTTGGAACCCAAGGAAGTAGTTCAACTCGCCCATCATCGACATCTCAAACTTTTGAGTCATCACCCTGCTAAACTCTTCACAAGACTTTTGGTTAGTAGAACCAAATATTATGTCATCGACATAAATTTAGCACACAAATAAATCACCATCACATGTCTTAGTGAATAAAGTCGGATCGGCTTTCCCAACCTTGAAAGCATTAGCAATTAGAAAGTCTCTAAGGCATTCATACCATGCTCTTGGGGCTTGCTTAAGTCCATAAAGCGCCTTAGAGAGCTTATGTAACACCTACTTTGTAAATAGAGTCTAAGCAGAGAAATTGTATTCCGTATACATCTATGAGTTATCTATGTTTCTCATTTCATGTGAACACCACAATTAAACAAATAAATAATTAACCAAAGACACTCAAATAAATCATGCATCATGCTGGATATTGTTTTTGTACGTGCATTTCATGATAAGGAATATAGTAACAAGTCCAAAGTGGAATTCAAGACTTAAAAGAGATTCTAAAATTTAAGAAGAGAAGCAAACAAATATTATGTGATATAAAAGTATAAATAATATATATCTCCAGATGGAAACATATCATGACACAATATAAAATAAGAGTGAATTGGCCACAAGGTTGAAATTAATTTGGAAATTTGAATTTGAATTGGAAAAAGAAGGAAGAAAAATAAAAAGGAAAAAGAGAAAGAAGTAAAACTCTAACTGGGCCCAGAACCACCAATTTGGCCCAATGTCCCTTTTTAATCCCGCAGCCCACCACCCATCTCCGGCGCTGACACGTGGGCCCGGCTGTGCAGAACCGCGCGCGCTTTATCTGTGTTTCCCACTGACACGGGGGCCCGTCTAACAAGACACCACAGTTCCACAACGGCTTCCAACTTCTTTGGCGTGCGGGACCCAGCGGCATACACTACTCCTCTTCCCTCTATTGATACCGAGCGAACGAAGCCATCGCCGCCGCTAGAATCGGCCATGGAGATCGCGCACCGCGGCATGCCGTGGGAATCGGCTGGGTAGTTGAGCCCTGGTTGCGGACCCGGTGACCAAATCAACCTATATATATGAACGAACTCCCTTCAGGGCTTTCTAGGATTTCGGCCGAATGCGATACGCTTGCGCAGAGAGTTGAGTGCCGTCGGGGTTGAGCGAAACGCCATCGCGGTCAGGGGATTGAGCAGAGCCGAGGCGCCAACCGTGTGAGGGAGCTGTGGGTCGGTCTCGTGCGGAGCTTTGCCGTGTGCAGGGAATGAGGTATTGGGCTTTGCGAAGAAGACCTCGGAGGTGCTCCCACCGACGGTGAACTACGCCATGAACCCACTGAACCGCTGTGGACTACACCCGTGAAACTCCAATCTTGGGTAAGGACTAACTCATTCGATTCGTTGCATGCCCTAGATTGTTTAGCACCTGGTTGGGTTGTGGAATCGGCTCGGTAACGCCAATTCATGTGCCGCCGGTGATGCGCCGCCGCACAGTTTCGTCACCACCGCGATCGGCTGCTGGGATTGGGGAAGAAAGGAGACGGTCGCCCGACCGTTGGATGCCCAACGGATGGCCAAGATTAAATGATGCGCTTACCCTTTCATGAGATCATATCTGGGCCGTCGGTTGTATGGCGGGCGATGCAGATTAGATCTTAGGATTTTAAATCTTGGCCGTTGGGTGGATCGAACGGCCAGAGTTGCTTGCGGAGTTCAGGGGACGTCAGATCTAATCCGGGCCCTCGGTTCTGGATCTAGCGGCCGATAGCACACCATACCCCTTTGCGGGCACATTAGTCAAAAGAGACCCTCTGTTTTTATATAATGAACCCGCCGTCTGTTGTGGACTGTTGTCTGAGTCTAGGATATCTTGCACAGAGCCCCCTGCGCTTCACAGAAAATGAGGCCTAGTCCAGAGCTGTTTTAATTTGATTAAATGAATTGGGAATTTGATTTTTAATATGAAAATATACCCTATAACTTGTGAAATTCATAGAAAATTCATACTTGCTCCAAATTACTCCATTCCACTTTCTAAAATTTTGTAATATTATTCCCTATCACTTAGAGTCTCTATTTTGTCATGAAAATAGTAAGAAAAATAATTTCTCACTTAATCCTATTTTAAACACATAAAACCTTTGGAAATTCATATCTTAAAATCTATAACTCCAAAAAATTATGACTTCTGTTCCTAGGATTTTATTTTAATGTGTAGATTATTACTGTGTATTTTGTATATATGTTTGGTGTAATGTTAATTTCTCTATATGCACTGTGTTTGTTTGTATTGTGGCGAGTAGAAGAACACGTGACTGGGGATCCTGGTGAGCAGCAGGTTGAAGTAGCTGAGAAGGAGCTCATTGAAGGCAAGTTGTGCCCTTGACCACTTTTTACCCAATAATGTTCTTTAATATCACTTATTCATGCATAGGTTAATTTTGATGGGACCCGATAGGTCACCCTAGATTGTTTATCTCATTACCTTGTTTACCCCTGAATCACTTGGGTAGTTTGCTATTGCTTTACATGGTTTTGGGATAATCATTTATTATATCTATGTTCCAATTATTCTTGTTATTCTATTTATGTTCATGTCAAGTTCATTAATGTTAATTGGAACATAGAGCTTAACTTGAGAACCACGTGCCACCACAAGGGTTTAATGGGACGCCCTTGGCTGACTAATTAGGAAAGCTAGTGGAAGACTACCTTACCCGAAAGGGGCAAGGGCAGTAGGGGAGTGGTCAGTGTAGGGAGGTCCTTGGTTGATTTTGCTGCGATGGCGGTCAGACAAGAACCCTGCATTGGAGCTTCCTATAAACTGTAGCGGGTTTTCGGAAGCTAGTGGAACTTTGTAAAGGCCTCGTAGTGTTGCCCTGCCGCGCTTCCTAGGTAGAGGTGTATGGGATTCGTGACCCCTTGGCAGATGGGTAGCATGAATTGTGGGTAAAGGGTATAACCTCTGCAGAGTGTAAAAGTGGTATACTAGCCGTGCTCACGGTCATGAGCAGCTCAGGACTCTCTGATGTTTAAATTATGGAACTTAAATTCAATTTTGTCATATGCATTGCATGGGTTTATTATTAATTTGTTCTATTACTTTATTTATGGTTTGGTATTTACTTACACTTAGTAACTGCTAATAAAAGTTTGACCAACTACTTAAAAGCAACACTCAGCTTTAACCCCTATCATTGATTAGCCTTACACATCACATGAACTCACACCTTTGTGAGTTTATATCCACTGGTTCCCCACAACTTGTTGAGCTATGATCATGTGTGAGCTCACCCTTGCTGTCTCACACCCCCCACAGGAGAAGAGCAGGTGGTTCAGGAGGAGCCACAAGGCGAGGAGTATGATCTGATCTAGGTGGTGTTTCTCAGTTGACATTGGCGCCGACGATCCTTAGTTCGTTTTATATTCATTATTTTATTTTATAATAAGTCTTCCGCTATGTAATAAATACTCTGATGTTTTATGACATTTATCTCGATACACTCTGTTATTATATATGTTGTCTTCTCGGCGCATGTATGAGATGCACCTGACTTTGTTCCTTAAAGCCGGGTGTGACAGAAGTGGTATCAGAGGAAATGTTGACTGTAGGACGAAACCTAGACAGAAATGGACAAACCCTCTCCTACTTACCTTACTCTGACTCATTCTATACTTATCTCATCTTGATCTTGTCTCACCTTTCTCTATTCTACTCTGGTTAATCTTATCCCTTCTACTCTAAGACAAGAGAGATTTCACACCTTGGAATCCTACCAAGAGATAGGGAACCTAAGACGAAATTAAAACTATTTTCTCTATTTAAAAATGTTGGTTGATTGTTCTGATGATAAATGCCTGATTTGCTTCTTTGATTGATTGAAATATTATATATGGGCATCTTAGCATGTACCACCATAAGGTATTGAATTAGCTATGGTAGGTAAAATATTAATCTGCTTAGCTAATAAAATTCCCCAAAGTAACCTGATTTGTAAATACCTGCCTTGCCTACTATTCTCTTACCATATGTATCTAACTCAGATGGTCAATACCAGGCGGGGTGGTGGAATTGATTTACCTCCTAATAGACACACTCGGTGGATATACAGACGACCCCAGCCACAGCCTGCAGAGATGAATCCTCCTAATCCTCCACCAGGCGGAGTTGACCCACTGGTTGCTGCTCAGATGAATATGATGCAGCAAATGGCGGATACCATGGCAGATATGCGTGCATAGATGCAGCAAGAACGCCAGGAGATGCGTCAAGAAAGAGAAGAGATACGACATGAGTTGCGCCAGGAACGAGAGGAGATACACCAGGAAAGGAGGGCGCAACAACAGCAGCTGCACCAACAAATGCAACAACAACAGCAACAAGTACCACTGCCTCCTCCACCACCACCACCAGTTCCACCCCGTGATAAGCATAGGGAGTTCATGAGTCATAAGCCACCTACATTCGCTAGCTCACCTGATCCACTGGACGCGGATGATTGGCTGAAGTCTGTGGAGAAGATGTTGAATATTGCACAGTGCACTGATCGGGAGAAGGTTTTATATGCTTCTGGACGACTGACAGGTCCTGCTGCTGACTGGTGGGATTCATATACTGCTGCCCATGATGCTGCAGATACTATTACTTGGGCAGAGTTCAGTACACAGTTCAGGAACTATCATATACCAGCTGGATTGATGAAGATTAAGAAGAAGGAATTTCTGTCGCTGAAGCAAGGAAGTATGTCAGCCAGCGAGTACCGCGACAAGTTTATTCAGTTATCCAGATATGCCCCTGATGAAGTTGCTGAAGATGAGAGGAAGCAGGAGCATTTCATTGAAGGACTTAATGGACCACTGCAGTATGCTCTAGTGGCACACACATTTCCATCATTTCAGAGGCTGCTTGATAAGGCCCTAGCTATTGAACACAAGCGTGTTCAGCTGGGAGATTTGAAGAGAAATGCTATATCTCAAGGACAAGGAAGCAGTAGTGTTCGCCCTCGCTACAGTTCACCCCAGGGTACACCAGTTCGCACTGGCGGAGGCCAGCGCCCAGTTCAGCAATCACCACTAAGGACTCCACCTCCTCGACAGGCTACCCCCACTGGCACCCCGACGAAGTTCTCAGGACAGAGTCCAGGCACTACTTGTTTCAAGTGTGGGAGGACTGGTCACTATGCAAATGTCTGCCCATAGAGGATGGCTACTACTCTAGTTCAGAATAGGCAGCAAACTCCAGGATCTGGCAAGGGATATTCTATTGCCAAGGTTAATCAAGTCAGCGTTGATGCTACTCCGGATGGTGCTGACATTGTACTTGGTATGTTTTATGTTAATGCAATTCCTGCAACCATATTATTTGATTATGGTGCTACACATTTATTCATGTCTGCTAGATATGCCAACACAAATGAAATACCACTGCTAAATATGAGAAAACCCATGATAGTAATTACACCTAGAGGGCCTATTGAGGCGAATCAAATGACACGTAGATTGACATTGACCATTATGGGTAGAGAATTTGGAGCTACTGCTATAATATTAGAGTCAAGCAGTATAGATCTGATCCTTGGTATGTCATGGCTAAGAAAGGCAAAGGCCGTTATAGCATGTGGTAGAGGTACCGTAGAACTCACTACCACTAAAGGAGAAAGATTTCAAGTTAATATTGCAGTAACCTCCTCATCCATGCGTGCAATGTTATTTATACCTGAGGAGTTTGTTGGTGACAACATCCGGGTGGTTAGAGATTTTCCGGATGTCTTTCCAGAGGAGTTACCAGGGATGCCATCTGATAGAGAAGTTGAGTTTGTTATTGATCTCTTACCTGGAACCGCCCCTATTTCTAAACGGCCATATAGGATGTCCGTAGAGGAGTTGAAGGAACTTAAGAAGCAGTTAACTGAGTTACAAGAGGCTGGGTACATTCGTCTGAGTTCCTCACCTTGGGGAGCACCGGTCCTGTTTGTACAGAAGAAGGATGGATCACAAAGAATGTGCGTGGATTATAGATCTCTCAACGATGTTACTGTGAAGAACAAGTATCCGTTACCCCGTATTGAGGATTTATTTGATCAGATGAGAGGTGCTAGAGTATTCTCGAAGATTGATCTCCGATCCGGTTACCATCAGATGAGGATTAGACCATCGGATATTCCCAAGACGACTTTCTCGACTCGATATGGATTATATGAGTTCACCGTGATGTCGTTTGGATTAACCAATGCACCAGCTTATTTTATGAATTTGATGAATAAGGTGTTTATGGAGTATTTGGATAGATTCGTCGTGGTATTCATCGACGATATCCTTATTTATTCCCAGAGTGATAGCGATCATGAGGAACATCTGAGATTGGTGCTACAGAAGCTACGAGATAACCAGCTATATGCCAAGTTCAGCAAGTGCGAGTTTTGGATTGGCGAGGTGCCATTTCTTGGTCATATTATTTCTAATGGAGGAATTTCAGTGGATCCTGCTAAGGTTAAGGAGATAATGGAGTGGAGAGTACCCACTACAGTTACTGAGATTCAGAGTTTCTTGGGACTAGCAGGATATTATCGGAGATTCATTGAAGGATTTTCTAAGATTGCTAAGCCTATGACTTCGCTTTTGGAGAAAGGAAGAGAATTTAAGTGGGACGAGAAGTGCCAAGACAACTTTGATCAATTGAAGAAAAGATTGATGTCGCCACCAGTATTGGTTATGCCAGACCTACAGAAGGGATTTGATATTTATTGTGATGCATGTGGCCAAGGCTTAGGATGTGTGCTCATGCATGAAGGACATGTGATTGCTTATGCTTCTCGTCAGTTACGAAGACATGAATTGAACTACCCCACTCATGACTTGGAATTGGCAGCCATTGTGCATGCACTTAAGATTTGGAGACATTATATCATGGGGACCAAGTGCCAAGTCTATACGGATCATAAGAGTTTGAAGTATATATTCACTCAGAAGGATCTCAACCTTAGGCAACGCCGTTGGTTGGAGCTTATTAAGGATTATGATTTGGAGATTCACTATCACCCGGGCAAGGCAAATTTGGTTGCAGATGCCTTGAGTCGAAAGGAGCATGTTCATTCAGCTATTGTTGCCCAGCTACCCGATGAAATTGTTGAGGATTTCAGAAGACTTAACCTGGGGATAGTTGCTCATACTGAAGGAGTTACTATTGATGTGGAACCTACTTTGGAGCAAGAAATCCGCAAAGGTCAAATTGGTGATGCTAAAATAAAAGAGATTAATGATCTGATTACGGAAGGTCGAGGTCCAGAATTTACGGAAGATGAGCAAGGCACTGTATGGTTCAAGGACAGGATGTGTGTTCCTGATATTTAAAGCCTTCGAGAGACTATTTTAAAGGAGGCCCATGACTCGGATTATTCTATTCATCCTAGTAGTACTAAGATGTATCAGGATTTGAAATGGAAATATTGGTGGTATGGATTGAAGAGAGATGTAGCTGCACATGTGGCTATGTGTGATGTATGTCAAAGAGTTAAGGCTAAACACCAGAGGCCAGCTGGACTATTGCACCCACTGAAGATACCCGAGTGGAAGTGGGAAGAGATTGGTATGGATTTTATTACTGGATTGCCTCGCACCCAGAAAGGATATGATACTATATGGGTGATTGTGGATAGATTGACTAAAGTGGCTCACTTTATCCCGGTGAAGACTACTTATAAAGGTTCTCAGCTAGCAGAGTTATATATGGCTCGGATTGTGTGTTTACATGGAGTACCAAAGAAGATCGTGTCTGATCGAGGTTCACAGTTTACCTCAAGATTTTGGAGAAGCTTTCATGAGAATATGAGTACGAAGTTGAATTTTAGTACAGCTTATCACCCTCAGACTGATGGACAGACTGAAAGGACTAATCAAGTATTGGAAGATATGTTGAGAGCATGTGCCCTTCAGCATGGAGGAAGTTGGGATAAAAGTCTACCTTATGCTGAATTCTCATATAATAATAGCTATCAGGCCAGTCTGAAAATGTCACCTTTTGAAGCTTTATATGGGAGGAAGTGCAGGACTCCTCTATATTGGGATCAGATTGGGGAAAGACAGTTCTTTAGGCCTGAACTGATTCAAGAAGCAGAAGAACAAGTCCGTATAATTCGAGAGAATTTGAGAGTGGCTCAAACCAGGCAAAAGAGCTACGCAGATAATAGAAGGAGACCACTGGAATTTGAAGAAGGAGATTATGTGTACCTTAAGGTGTCACCACTTCGTGGAATGAGGAGATTCAAAGTTAAGGGCAAATTGTCCCCTCGCTATATTGGACCATTCTTGATCTTTAGGCGAGTTGGGGAGATGACATACCAACTCGAGTTACCTGCTACTCTATCGGATGTGCATAACGTGTTCCACGTATCTCAACTTAAGAAGTGTCTCCGTGTCCCCGAGGAATAGTTACCAATGGAAGAGCTCAGTGTTCAAGGTGATCTGACTTACACGGAGTACCCGATCAAGATTCTTGATACTTTGAATCGAGTTACAAGAAATAAGGTGATAAAGATGTGCAAAGTGCAATGGAGTCACCACGGAGAAGATGAAGCGACGTGGGAAAGAGAAGAAGAGCTTCGTATAGATTTTCCCCATCTTTTCCCTCGTTCTTCCTAAATCTTGAGGACGAGATTATTTTTAAGGGGGTAGGATTTGTAACACCTACTTTGTAAATAGAGTCTAAGCAGAGAAATTGTATTCCGTATACATCTATGAGTTATCTATGTTTCTCATTTCATGTGAACACCACAATTAAACAAATAAATAATTAACCAAAGACACTCAAATAAATCATGCATCATGCTGGATATTGTTTTTGTACGTGCATTTCGTGATAAGGAATATAGTAACAAGTCCAAAGTGGAATTCAAGACTTAAAAGAGATTCTAAAATTTAAGAAGAGAAGCAAACAAATATTATGTGATATAAAAGTATAAATAATATATATCTCTAGATGGAAACATATCATGACACAATATAAAATAAGAGTGAATTGGCCACAAGGTTGAAATTAATTTGGAAATTTGAATTTGAATTGGAAAAAGAAGGAAGAAAAATAAAAAGGAAAAAGGGAAAGAAGTAAAACTCTAACTGGGCCCAGAACCACCAATTTGGCCCAATGTCCCTTTTTAATCCCGCAGCCCACCACCCATCTCCGGCGCTGACACGTGGGCCCGGCTGTGCAGAACCGCGCGCGCTTTGTCTGTGTTTCCCGCTGACACGGGGGCCCGTCTAACAAGACACCACGGTTCCACAGCGGCTTCCGACTTCTCTGGCGTGCGGGACCCAGCGGCATACACTACTCCTCTTCCCTTTGTTGATACCGAGCGAACGAAGCCGTCGCCGCCGCTAGAATCGGCCATGGAGATCGCGCACCGCGGCATGCCGTGGGAATCGGCTGGGTAGTTGAGCCCTGGTTGCGGACCCGGTGACCAAATCAACCTATATATATGAACGAACTCCCTTCAGGGCTTTCTAGGATTTCGGCCGGATGCGATACGCTTGCGCAGAGAGTTGAGTGCCGTCGGGGTTGAGCGAAACGCCATCGCGGTCAGGGGATTGAGCAGAGCCGAGGCACCAACCGCGTGAGGGAGCTGTGGGTCGGTCTCGTGCGGAGCTTTGCCGTGTGCAGGGAGTGAGGTATCGGGCTTTGCGAAGAAGACCTCGGAGGTGCTCCCACCGACGGTGAACTACGCCATGAACCCACTGAACCGCTGTGGACTACACCCGTGAAACTCCAATCTTGGGTAAGGACTAACTCATTCGATTCGTTGCATGCCCTAGATTGTTTAGCACCTGGTTGGGTTGTGGAATCGGCTCGGTAACGCCAATTCATGTGCCGCCGGCGATGCGCCGCCGCACAGTTTCGTCACCACCGCGCTCGGCTGCTGGGATTGGGGAAGAAAGGAGACGGTCGCCCGACCGTTGGATGCCCAACGGATGGCCAAGATTAAATGATGCGCTTACCCTTTCATGAGATCGTATCTGGGCCGTCGGTTGTATGGCGGGCGATGCAGATTAGATCTTGGGATTTTAAATCTTGGCCGTTGGGTGGATCGGACGGCCAGAGTTGCTTGCGTAGTTCAGGGGACGTCAGATCTAATCCGGGCCCTCGGTTCTGGATCTAGCGGCTGATAGCACACCATACCCCTTCGTGGGCACATTAGTCAAAAGAGACCCTCTGTTTTTATATAATCAACCCGCCGTCCGTTGTGGACTGTTGTCTGAGTCTAGGATATCTTGCGCAGAGCCCCCTGCGCTTCACAGAAAATGAGGCCTAGTCCAGAGCTGTTTTAATTTGATTAAATGAATTGGGAATTTGATTTTTAATATGAAAATAAACCCTATAACTTGTGAAATTCATATAAAATTCATACTTGCTCCAAATTACTCCATTTCACTTTCTAAAATTTTGTAATATTATTCCCTATCACTTAGAGTCTCTGTTTTGTCATGAAAATAGTAAGAAAAATAATTTCTCACTTAATCCTATTTTAAACACATAAAACCTTTGGAAATTCATATCTTAAAATCTATAACTCCAAAAAATTATGACTTCTGTTCCTAGGATTTTATTTTAATGTGTAGATTATTACTGTGTATTTTGTATATATGTTTGGTGTAATGTTAATTTCTCTATATGCACTGTGTTTGTTTGTATTATGGCGAGTAGAAGAACACGTGACTGGGGATCCTGGTGAGCAGCAGGTTGAAGTAGCTGAGCAGGAGCTCATTGAAGGCAAGTTGTGCCCTTGACCACTTTTTACCCAATAATGTTCTTTAATATCACTTATTCATGCATAGGTTAATTTTGATGGGACCCGATAGGTCACCCTAGATTGTTTATCTCATTACCTTGTTTACCCCTGAATCACTTGGGTAGTTTGCTATTGCTTTACATGGTTTTGGGATAATCATTTATTATATCTATGCTCCAATTATTCTTGTTATTCTATTTATGTTCATGTCAAGTTCATTAATGTTAATTGGAACATAGAGCTTAACTTGAGAACCACGTGCCACCACAAGGGTTTAATGGGACGCCCTTGGCTGACTAATTAGGAAAGCTAGTGGAAGACTACCTTACCCGAAAGGGGCAAGGGCAGTAGGGGAGTGGTCAGTGTAGGGAGGTCCTTGGTTGATTTTGCTGCGATGGCGGTCAGACAAGAACCCTGCATTGGAGCTTCCTATAAACTGTAGCGGGTTTTCGGAAGCTAGTGGAACTTTGTAAAGGCCTCGTAGTGTTGCCCTGCCGCGCTTCCTAGGTAGAGGTGTATGGGATTCGCGACCCCTTGGCAGATGGGTAGCATGACTTGTGGGTAAAGGGTACAACCTCTGCAGAGTGTAAAAGTGGTATACTAGCCGTGCTCGCGGTCATGAGCAGCTCAGGACTCTCTGATGTTTAAATTATGGAACTTAAATTCAATTTTGTCATATGCATTGCATGGGTTTATTATTAATTTGTTCTATTACTTTATTTATGGTTTGGTATTTACTTACACTTAGTAACTGCTAATAAAAGTTTGACCAACTACTTAAAAGCAACGCTCAGCTTTAACCCCTATCATTGATTAGCCTTACACATCACATGAACTCACACCTTTGTGAGTTTATATCCACTGGTTCCCCACAACTTGTTGAGCTATGATCATGTGTGAGCTCACCCTTGCTGTCTCACACCCCCACAGGAGAAGAGCAGGTGGTTCAGGAGGAGCCACAAGGCGAGGAGTATGATCTGATCTAGGTGGTGTTTCTCAGTTGACATTGGCGCCGACGATCCTTAGTTCGTTTTATATTCGTTATTTTATTTTGTAATAAGTCTTCCGCTATGTAATAAATACTCTGATGTTTTATGACATTTATCTCGATACACTCTGTTATTATATATGTTGTCTTCTTGGCGCATGTATGAGATGCAGCTGGCTTTGTTCCTTAAAGCCGGGTGTGACAGCTTACACTCGTGGTCGGGGTACCGTTCATCCTCGAAGCCAGGGGGTTGCTCTATGTACACCTCCTCCTTGATTGGCCCATTGAGGAAAGCGCTCTTCACATCCATTTGGAACAACCTAAAAGAATGGTGAGCAGCATAGGCTAACAATATGCGAATTGACTCTAGCCTAGCCACAGGAGCAAAAGTCTCCTCAAAGTCCAAACCTGCGACTTGGGCATAACCTTTTGCCACAAGTCGTGCCTTGTTCCTTGTCACGACCCCATGCTCGTCTTGTTTGTTGCGGAACACCCACTTGGTTCCCACAACGTTTTGCTTGGGACGAGTCACCAGTGTCCAAACTTCATTTCTCTTGAAGTTATTGAGCTCTTCCTGCATGGCCAACACCCAGTCCAGATCTAGCAAGGCCTCTTCTACCCTGAAAGGCTCAATAGAGGAGACAAAAGAGTAATGCTCACAAAAATTCACTAATCTAGAGCGAGTTGTTACTCGCTTGCTAATATCACCCAAAATTTGGTCGACGGGATGATTCCTTTGAATCGTCACTCGAACTTGAGTTGGAGGGGCTCGTGGTGCTTCTTCCTCCATAACTTGATCATCTTGTGCTCCCCCTTGATCACACGCCTCCTCTTGATGAACCTGTTCATCGTCTTGAGTTGGGGGATGCACCATTGTTGAGGAAGAGGGTTGATCTTGCTCCTTTTGTTCCTGTGGCCGCACATCTCCAATCGCCATGGTGCGTATTGCGGCTGTTGGAACGTCTTCTTCATCTACATCATCAAGATCAACAACTTGCTCTCTTTGAGAGCCATTAGTCTCATCAAATACAACGTCGCTAGAGACTTCAACCAAACCCGATGATTTGTTGAAGACCCTATACGCCTTTGTATTTGAGTCATAACCTAACAAAAACCCTTCTACAGCTTTGGGAGCAAACTTAGAATTTATACCCTTCTTCACTAGAATATAACATTTGCTCCCAAATACACGGAAGTATGACACATTGGGTTTGTTACCGGTTAGAAGTTCGTATGACGTCTTCTTGAGGAGGCGATGAAGGTAGAACCGATTTATGGCGTGGCAAGCCGTGTTCATGGCTTCCGACCAAAAGCACTCGGGGGTCTTGAACTCTCCAAGCATCGTCCTCGCCATGTCTATGAGTGTCCTGTTCTTCCTCTCTACCACACCATTTTGTTGTGGTGTGTAGGGAGCGGAGAACTCGTGCTTTATTCCTTTCTCCTCAAGGTACTCCTCCACTTGAAGGTTCTTGAACTCAGACCCGTTGTCACTCCTTATCTTCTTCACCTTGAGCTCAAACTCATTTTGAGCTCTCCTTAGGAAGCGCTTGAGGGTCCCTTGGGTTTCTGTTTTATCCTGCAAAAAGAATACCCAAGTGAAGCGGGAAAAGTCATCAACTATAACAAGACCATACTTACTTCCTCCTATGCTTAGGTAGGCGACGGGTCCGAAGAGGTCCATATGAAGCAACTCCAAAGGTCTTGATGTGGTCATCACATTCTTGGTATGATGAGAGCTCCCCACCTGTTTACCTGCTTGACAAGCTGCACAAGGTCTATCTTTTTCGAAGGTTACCTTTGTTAGACCTATCACATGTTCTCCCTTTAGAAGTTTGTGAAGGTTCTTCATCCCCACATATGCTAGATGGCGATGCCATAGCCAGCCCATGCTAGTCTTAGCAATTAAGCATGCATCTAGACCGGCCTCCTCTTTTGCAAAATCAACTAAATAGAGTTTGTCATCTAATACACCCTTAAAAGCTAATGAACCATCGCTCCTTCTAAAGACAGACACATCTACATTTGTGAATAAGCAATTATATCCCATATTACATAATTGGCTAACGGACAACAAGTTATATCCGAGCGATTCTACTAAAAACACATTAGAAATGGAATGCTCGGATGAAATAGCTATTTTTCCTAGTCCTTTAACCTTGCCTTGATTCCCGTCACCGAATATGATTGAGTCTTGGGAGTCTTTGTTCTTGACGTAGGAAGAGAACATCCTCTTTTCCCCCCATCATGTGGTTTGTGCATCCACTGTCGATAATCCAGCTTGAACCCCTAGATGCATAAACCTGCAAGGCAAATTTAGGCTTGGGTCTTAGGTACCCAACTCTTGTTGGGTCGTACAAGGTTAGTTACAATAGCCTTAGGGACCCAAATGCAAGTCTTGTCTCCCTTGCATTTGGCCCCCACCTTCTTAGCAATCACCTTTTTATTTTTGCATGAAAGAACAAATCTAGTATTGCATGCAAGAAATGCAGTGGTAGATTCATTACAAACTTTCCTAGGAGTATGAACAACATTTTTCCTAGGCATATTTCTACCATGCACATTAGAGGAACTTAAAGCAATCATGGCATGTGAAACAAAAGCATTATAACTTCTATTATAATGAACATCCCTAGAATGTCTCCTATCATGGTACATGAAAGCATTGTTCTTTTGAACACTATTAGCCATAGGGGCCTTCCCTTTCTCCTTGGCGGAGATGGGAGCCTTATGACTTGTCAAGTTCTTGGCTTCCCTCTTAAAGCCAAGCCCATCCTTAATTGAGGGGTGTCTACCAACAATGTAGGCATCCCTTGCAAATTTTAGTTTATCAAATTCATTTTTGCTAGTCTTAAGTTGGGCATTAAGACTAGCCACTTCATCATTTAATTTAGAAATTGAAACTAGGTGTTCACTACAAGCATTAACATTGAAATCTTTACACCTATTGCAAATCACAACATGTTCTACGCAAGATGTTGATTTATTAGCTATTTCTAACTTAGCTTTCAAGTCATCATTTATGCTCTTTAAGCTAGAAATAGATTCATGGCATGTAGACAATTCACATGAAAGCATTTCATTCCGTTTAACTTCTAAAGCAAGAGAATTTTGTGCATCTATAAATTTATCATGTTCTTCATACAAAAGATCCTCTTGCTTTTCTAACAATCTATTCTTATCATTCAAGGCATCAATTAATTCATTGATCTTATCATTCTTAGTTCTATCTAAACCCTTGAATAAACTAGCGTAGTCTATTTCATCATCACTAGATTCATCATCACTAGAAGAAGCATACGTAATAGTATTTCGAGTGCTTACCTTCTTCTCCCTTGCCATGAGGCAGGTGTGATGCCCGTTGGGGAAGAGGGACGATTTGTTGAAGGCCGAGGCGGCGAGTCCTTCATTGTCGGAGTCGGACGACGAGCAATCCGAGTCCTACTCCTTGCCAAGGTGTGCCTCGCCCTTAGCCTTCTTGTAAGCCTTCTTCTTTTCCCTCTTCTTTTCTTGTTCCTGGTCACTATCTTTATCGGGACAATTAGCAATAAAGCGACCGACCTTACCACACTTAAAGCAGGAGTGCTTCCCCTTCGTCTTGCTCTTGTTGGGATGCTCCTTGCGACCTTTGAGCGCCGTCTTGAAGCGCTTGATGATGAGGGCCATTTCATCCTCATTTAGCCCGGTCGCCTCAATTTGAGCCACCTTGCTAGGTAGCGCCTCCCTGCTACTTGTTGCCTTGAGGGCAATGGCTTGAGGCTCATGGATCGGGCCATTCAATGCCTCATCAACGTATCTTGCCTCCTTGATCATCATCCGCCCGCTTACGAACTTTCCAAGTATCTCCTCGGGCGTCATCTTGTTGTACCTAGGATTTTCACGAATCGAGTTTACAAGATGTGGATCAAGGATAGCGAAGGACCTTAGCATAAGCCAGACGACGTCATGGTCCGTCCATCTCGTGCTTCCATAGCTCCTTATTTTGTTGACCAGGGTCTTGAGCCTGTTGTAGGTTTGAGTTGGCTCCTCCCCCTGATCATCGCGAACCTTCCTAGTTCGCTTTCCACCAACTCCATCTTGGTGAGCATGGTGACGTCGTTCCCCTCATGCGAGATCTTGAGGGTGTCCCAGATCTGCTTGGCGTTATCCAAGCTGCTCACCTTATGGTATTCATCCCTGGACAATGATGCTAGAAGAACAGTAGTAGCTTGTGCATTTTTGTGAATTTGCTCATTGATAAATATGGGACTATCCGCACTATCAAATTGCATCCCATTTTCTACTATCTCCCATATACTTGGATGGAGAGAGAACAAGTGACTACGCATTTTGTGACTCCAAAATCTGTAGTCCTCTCCATCAAAGTGAGGAGGTTTACCAAGTGGAATGGAAAGTAAATGAGCATTGGAACTTTGCGGAATACGAGAGTAATCGAAAGAAAAGTTCGAGTTAACCGTTTTCTTTTTCTCGTCGTACTCATCATCCTTTTGGGAAGAGGAAGATTCGTCGCTGTCGTAATAGACTATCTTCTTGACCCTCCCCTTCTTCTTTCCATCCTTCTTCTTTTGACTCAAACCGGAGTCAGTAGCTTTGTCGTCCCTCGGCTCGTTGAAGATGGACTCCTTCTCCTTATCGTTGACCACCATCCCCTTTCCCTTAGGATCCATCTCTTCGGGCGATTAGTCCCTTTCGTGAAGAGAACGGCTCTGATACCAATTGAGAGCACCTAGAGGGGGGTGAATAGGTGATCCTGAATAAAACTTAAAACTTGTAGCCAAAAACTTGATTAAGTGTTAGAGCAATAAAGCCAAGTGGCTAGAGATGAGTTCTTGCGAAACACAATAACCACAAAGAGATCAACACATAGAGGCACAGTGTTTATCCCGTGGTTCGGCCAAGTACAAAACTTTCCTACTCCACGTTGTGGCGTCCCAATGGACGAGGGTTGCACTCAACCCCTCTCAAGTGACCCAATGATCAACTTGAATACCACGATGTTCCTTTTTCCTTTACAATATCCCGTTTGCGAGGAATCTCCACAACTTGGAGCCTCTCGCCCTTACAAATGATGATCACAAATAAGCACAGAAGTAAGGGTGGGAAAAGCAACACACACAAGTCCACAACAATACGCACATACACGGCCAAGACTTGAGCTCAAATGAATATCACAAAGTTCTCACTTGAATGGAGCTCAAATCACTAAGAATGTCAAACGAGTGCGCAAAGATGAAGTGTGAGTGATCAAGAATGCTCAAGGAATTCTTGTTGTCTTCATGCGCCTAGGGGTCCCTTTTATAGCCCCAAGGCAGCTAGGAGCCGTTGAGAGCAATCCAGGAAGGCAATTCTTGCCTTCTGTCGACTGGCGCACCAGACAGTCTGGTGCACCACCGGACACTGTCCGGTGGAGATTTCTTTCCTATTCTGGCGCAGCCGACCGTTGAAGATTTGGAGCCGTTGGCGCACCGGACACTGTCCGGTGCACACCGGACAGTCCGGTGCCCCCTTCTGACCGTTGGCTCGGCCACGCGTCACGCTCGGATTGCGCGGCCGACCGTTGGCTCACTGGACAGTCCGGTGTACCACCGGACAGTCCGGTGAATTTTAGTCGTACGTCGCTGACGAATTCCCGAGAGCGGCCTTTTTACCAGAGCCAGCCTAGCGCACCGGACACTGTCCGGTGCACCACCGGACAGTTCGGTGCACCCAGACTACGCAGAGACTTGGCTGCACAGCCAAGTCTTTCTCGTTTTGTATTTTCTCTGATTATAGCACTTAGACAAATAATTTAGTACACAAAAACCAATGTACTAAGTCTAGAATCATACCTTTGTATTGATTTGCACTTTGTCCATCATTTGGCATAGTTTAACACTTAAACCATTTGTGTTGGCACTTAATCACCAAAATACTTAGAAATGGCCCAAAGGCACATTTCCCTTTCACCTGGCAAACTCGCCGCCAGAGAGTACGTGCTCTTGGTCTTCGACCTCCCCAGCGGGTTGATGGCACTGAACTTGCCTTCCCCCTGCCCCCCGCTGCTGGAGGTGCATAGTCTCGTAGGGGCGGCGCTCTTCCACCAGTGCTTGGCTTCAAGGATGTTCATCAGCCTCACGGTGGTGGAGAGCAAGCCGAGTCGTGGCTCCGCCTCCCTCATGGACTGGTGACCCGCCTCTTCCTCCAACATTCGGAGGAAAAGGATGATCACTAGCCTTGTGAAGGAGGCAAACTTCAGGTACGCGGTCCCGGCCAGGCCGCAAGCACCGCCTGTCACCACGCTCCCAGCTCCATGGCTTGGATGGTCTTGTCCTCACCCCTATAGGAGGGCAGGGGCGAGGGCCTCTTCGCCATGGCACACACCCTGAGGTGGTTGCTACCGCTGGCAAGCCACTCGGAGCGGAGGTGGTCGCCGCTGCTGGTGCAGAGGTGGTCGCTGTCGCTGGTGGGCCGCTTGATGCAGAGGTGGTCGCCTCCGCTGGCGTACCGTCGGTGTAGAGGTGGCCGCCGCCGTTGGTGAGGCTGCCCAAAGCTAGCTTCGAGCATGGCTCTGTTGGTGCAAAGTAGTCCATTCCTGTAGAGTAGAGATGGAGCTAGGACTCCGCTTGAAGGCGAATGTAATACTTTTGCTTTTTGTAAGGTACTAAGGTACTTTTGAAATGGCGAAAGAAAAATTTATTAATGAGGGTTATGAAAACTCTAGATACTTTCATCTTATCGCCAAAGGATAAAGAAGGATAAAATTCTCTCCTTAGTTCATAAGAAAAATACTGTTGTTGATGATAAGGATATTAATAAAGTGGCTACTACTTTTTATAAAGATTTATTCGATCCTTCTGTTCTTTCCAGCATCAATATGTCGAATTTACATATGAATAGACTTAGTGATGAAGATCGTGCTTTGCTCACTGTTCCTTTTTCTATTGAGGAAATTAAGAAGGTTGTGTTTGGTTTAAAACACAACAGTGCTCTTGGCCCTGATGATTTTCCTGCTGAATTTTTTCAAGATTTTTGGGATCTCTTTCACATTGATTTGTGGAATTTATTCAAGGATTTTTATGATGGAGTGCTTGACATTAAAAGACTTAACTTTGGTCTAGTGACTCTTTTACCCAAAGTAGATAACCCTACTGATATGAGGAATTTTAGACCGATTTGTCTCCTGAATGTCTGCTATAAGATCATTACTAAAGTTCTGACTAATAGACTTGCTTCCTGCATCACTAAAGTGATTAGTAGTTACCAGTATGGATTTATTAAAGGAAGGTACATAATGGATGGTGTGGTTTCTCTGAATGAAATTCTTCATGAAGTGAAGAAAAAAAGCAAAGTGGGGTGATTCTTAAAATTGACTTTGAAAAAGCTTATGATAAAGTTAATTGGCAATTTCTTCATTGTATGATGGAAAAAGGGTTTCGGTGATATTTGGTGTGATTGGGTTATGAAAAATGTCAGAGGTGGTAAAGTGGCTATCAAAACTAATGATTTGATTGGTCCTTATTTTGCTACTCATAAAGGTGTTAGACAGGGTGATCCTTTTTCGCCCCTTTTGTTTAACCTTGTTACAGATGGCCTGGCATGTATTATTCAAAAAGCTCAAGAAAGAGGTTTGATCCGGGGCCTTATTCCTCACATCATTCAAAATGGTTGTTGTTGCCTTCAATATGCTGATGATACTATTTTCTTAATTCAAGATTGTTTGGAAGGTGCTAGAAATCTTAAATTTATTCTTTGTATTTTTGAGCACATGTCGGGGCTAAAAATTAATTTTCACAAAAGTGAAATTTTCTGCTTAGGGGAAGCTAATGAGTTTGTTAATTTGTATGCTGACATTTTTACTTGTCCCGTGGGTAATCTTCCGATGAAATATCTTGGTGTCCCAATTGATAATAAGAAAATTAGTAAGTCTCTTTGGTGTCCCATGATGGAAAATGGATAAAAGACTTGCTGGTTGGCAAGGTAGATTTTTGAGCCTGGGGGGGGGGGAAGATTGACTTTATTGAATAGCTGTCTTTCTAATGTCCCTTTATACATGTTATCTATCTATCCGGCTCCTAAATCTGTTATTAGGAATTTGGATTTATACAGGAAAAGACTTTTATGGCAAGGTGGCTCACAAACAAAAAAAATACATTTGGTTAACTGGAATTCGGTTTGCTCTCCTAAAAGTCAAGGAGGATTAGGAGTTTTGAATTTGGGTTATATGAATGATGCCTTGTTGACAAAGTGGCTTTGGAATTTGGAAAATTCAAATGGCTTATGGCAAAGTATTATTACTGAAAAATATATTAAGGGAAAACCTCTTATCTCAGTTAAGCAAAGATAGAATGATTCTCAGTTTTGGAAAAAGCTTCTAAGTCTCAGAGAAGTTTTCTTTAAGTACTGTAAAGTTGTTGTTGGTAATGGTTGTAAGACTAGTTTTTGGAAAAATTCCTGGATTGGTGATGGTCCTCTAGCTGTTAAATTTCCTGTTCTGTTTGATTTGGCTCTGGATAAAGATGTCACGGTTAATAAAGTTTTGTCATCAGATTTTGAATGCCCTTTCTTTTAGAAGAAGAATGATGGGTAGCCTTCAAGTGTTGTATGATGATTTAGTTGTTTTATGTGCTAATTATACTTTGACAGATCAAGACGATAGAGTGAACTGGTGTATGGGTAACAAAGGTTTTACTGTTAATTCTTTGTATAAGAAAAATTCGATTGATCAGGTGAATGTTCCCTACAGATTCTTGTGGAAATCTAAGTTACCACAAAAAAATAAAGTCTTCATTTGGCTTGTGATAAGTAATAAAATTCTTACAAAAGATAACCTGAAAAAAAGAAATTGGAAGGGTTCTAGTGAGTGCTGTTTTTGTGGTGGTCTGGAATCGATTGAGCATTTGTTTTTTAAATGTTCTGTTGCTAGATTTGTTTGGAGAGTGATCCAAATTGCCTTAAATCTTGATTTCATTCCAAAAAACATTGGAGAAATGTGTGACAAATGGATGAATAAATCTAAAGACAGAATTTCAAATTTAATGATTTTGGATGTGGAGCTATGTTTTGGGCTATTTGGAGAACCAGAAATGATTGGTTTTTTGGTGGGAAAATTCTCCTTGACCCTGCTAACATAATATTTCTCTGTTGCTTTTGGCTGGATTCTTGGGCTATTCGCCAGAGAGAGAGAGAGAGGGAAAAAAGATGGTGGTCCAAGGAAGCCGACTAATCAGAAAGATAGCAAGTGAAGTGATGAGCAGGGCTTTTGGGTGGTGTCCGAGGGACCGTCGTATTTCTGGATGAAGATTACTTGTGGCGCTGTTTGTAGTTGGCTGCAGCTCAAGTGATGGGATATCATTTTGGTGATATAGGTGCATCTGGGGTGTTAGCTTCGTAGCTGCTTTTTTGGCATGTTGCCTTTGTATATAAGCTCTGCTTAAAAACTATGGTTTCACCTGAACTGTTGTTAGTGGAGGCTGATCCTTGCTTATCTAGTATGATAGTATGTAGGGGTTAGTTCCACTAGGTGCTCCTTTTGGCGATGGGTTGTATCCCATCGTTTCAGTTTGTAATGACACTTATCCTATTTCCTAATGAAATAGGGGGCTCTGCCCCTTCGTCAAAAAAAACTAAGGTACTTTTGAGTACTATTTATCAAGCAGTATTAACACTTATCTGTATACCACTTGTCCCTGTTGTGTGTGGTGTTACTGACTCCTTCCTGGTACCTATGTGGCCCTCCTGGGATGTAGGCTCGTCGCGTCGAGGCTGGATACCAGCATACCTAGGAATGAGTTAGCAACGGTCCCCAGGAGGTAGACTCGACTGGGACTCGGTCCTGCAGACAGCTTTGGCTAGGGAGCGTTCGTAGTACACCCACATGACCCATCGTTTGACATTAGTCATCCTTTGATACATGCTCAGGATCTGCAGGGTCTAGTCTGGGAAGCCAAGTTGTGCGTCCAGACCCCCTGGATGGTGGTTCTAGATACTAGGGCACCTGTCGCAGAGTGGTGGAGTGTGCAGGCTCACGGTACGGGACCAGGCTGAGCGGCTACACGGCTCCGGACCACCCCAGGAGACAAGTGTTCGTTCTCTAGAACTGGACCCCCAGGTTGTCGGACCCACAGGACTATAGCTCCGAATACTAAGGTGCCCGTCACAGAGTGGTGGAGTGTATAGGCTTCTGGGTACGGGACTAGGCTAAGCGGCCACACAGGCTCCGGACCTCCCCATGGAACGGGCTCTCGTTCTTTAGAACCGGCCCCTAGGCTGTCGGACCTCCCTGCTTTCGCACGGGGGTCCTAAACTACAAACCTGACTTATTCAATTCGCATGTCATCATGTCAGACGGGATGGGAGCCATATGAGTGGGTTAGATAAAACAAAATCCGGAAACTGCAGGATATGACCATGGAGCAGTAGGATAAAACTATCATAGAAGCACATCCAAGGGGGTAAATCCTCCCCTTATAACATGACATGCATGGGTGTAGACCAACAGGACGGGTTTATGAGGGCAGACCTCACCGGGCTGGCGTACACGTATGCGTTTTTCTAGCTATTAAAAAGGGAGAAAAGTTCGACCCCTCAGACTTGCTCTTATGGATAGAACTTACAGAGATACTCCAGGGGTTCGGAAGGGGTACTCCTTTAGTCGTAGTAGGATGGTCACCCTTGGGTCGGCGTGTTTCAGTAACCTTGAAGGGTCCTTCCCAGCTGGGGAAGTGTTCATGGAGCCCTTCTTGGTTTGGTACTTACCATAGGACTAGGTCCCGACCCTAGGTTCCCATCTGCGTTTGATGATGGAGTCCCCGTCCGGGGAGACTTTTCGGACGTTTATCTCCCGCTTCACCAAGGTACGAGGTACTATACCTCGTATTTCGGAAGCTTCTATCATCACGGCTTTCCACCAGGGAGTGCGTGATGAAAACATGTTGGAGAAGTTGGCCACACATGACGTGCAGACTGTCCCTACGCTCTTCGCTCTGGCCGACAAGTGCGCCAGAGCTGCCGAGGGCCGTGCATGGCACTTAGCCCCACAGACCGGGACTACCCAAACGAGTGGCTCGGGTGCTTCCCCCAGGACGGCAAAAAGAAAAAGATGGGCCGCGACTACGAGAGGCCGCAGTCTATCGCGCTGGTCGTCACAGCTGCGACTGGGGGCCAGGGCGATCGCAACAAACGCCCACGACCGCAGAGGGGTAACATCGGCTCATGCCCTGTGCATCCCAACAGTCGCCACAGCACTGTGGAGTGTCGCGAGATCATCAACCTCGCGAAACGCGTCAGCGAGCGCGTCAGTGAGCGGCGTGAGCAGTCTTCCAAGGACGACTCTCCACCTCGTTGCCGACCTGGCAAGGAAAAGGTCAATGATGGCGAGGTCGCCGCGGCTGAACGGGACCTTGGGTATCAGTCACCCGAGGGGGACCTGAAGGATGTCTCCACTATAGACTCCCACTCTAGTGGCGATGACTAGACGGGCACCCGGGGGGACCCCGCACTCCCCAGCCTACGGGGCCGAAGCCTGTCTTCCCCCGGAAACACTACTGGACTCCCCACGAGTCCAGTCTGCAGATGGGTCCATACAGAAACGGCTACAGCGTAAGGACGAGGACTCCATCATCAAACACAGATGGGAACTTAGGGTCGGGACCTAGTCCTACGGCAAGTACCAAACCAAGAAGGGCTCCATGAACACTTCCCCAGCTGGGAAGGACCCTTCAAGGTTACGGAAACACGTCGACCCAAGGGTGACCATCCTTCTACGACTGAAGGAGTACCCCTTCCAAACCCCTGGAGCATCTCTGTAAGTTCTATCCATAAGAGCAAGTCCAAGGGGTCGAACTTTTCTCCCTTTTTTATAGCTAGAAAAACGCATACGTGTACGCCAGCCGGTGAGGTCCGCCCTCATGAACCCGTCCTGTTGGTCTGCACCCATGCATGTCATGTTATAAGGGGAGGATTTACCCCCTCGGATGTGCTTCTATGATAGTTTTATCCTACTGCTCCATGGTCATATCCTGAAGTTTCCGGATTTTGTTTTATCTAACCCACTCATACGGCTCCCATCCCGTCTGACATGATGACATCCGAATTGAATAAGCCAGGTTTGCAGTTTAGGACCCTCGTGCGAAAGCAGGGAGGTGAAAGGGAAATGTGCCCTTGGGCCATTTCTAATATATTTTGGTGATTAAGTGCTCAACACACATTGAGTTAGTAATTCTATGCCAAATGATGGATGAAGTGCAAATCAACAAGAAGGTATGATTCTAGACTTAGTACATTGTTTTTTGTGTACTAATATATTTGTCTAAGTGCTAAAATCAGAGAAAAGAGAGAAAGGAAAAGACTTGGCTGGAGCAGCCAAGACTCAGTGTAGTCTGGCACACCGGACTGTCCGGTGGTGCACCGGACAGTGTCTGGTGCGCCAAGCTGGGCAATGGTGAACTAGCCACTCTCGGGAATTCGTCGGCGGCGTACGACTATAATTCACCGGACTGTCCGGTGAGCCAATGGCCGCCAGCGCAACGGTCGACCGCCAAATCCGCGGGCGACGCGTGGCCTGCTCCAACGGTCGGCAGGGGGCACCGGACTGTCCGGTGTGCACCGGACAGTGTCCGGTGCGCCAACGGCTACAATCCTGCAACGGTCGGCTGTGCCATTTTAGGAAGGCGATCTGCACCGGACCATGAACAGTGCATGTCTGGTGGTGCACCGGACTGTCCGATGCGCCACCCGACAGAAGGCAAGAATTGCCTTCCCAGATTGCCTCCAACGGCTCCTAGCTGCCTTGGGGCTATAAAAGGGACCCCTAGGTGCATGGAGGGTGATACCAAGCATTCTTTGATCATCTCTAAGCACCAAGACTTCATTCTCGCGCATTTGATTCTTTGTGATAGTAACTTGAGCTCTATTTGAGTAGAGAACTCCTTGCATTGTGTTGTGAGCTCAAGTTGTGGCTTGTGTGCGTGATTGTGCTCGTGCTTTGAGTCTTTTGTGTGTTGCTCTCCCCTCCCTTACTTCCGTGCTTCTTTGTGATCATCAATCGTAAGGGCGAGAGGCTCCAAGTTGTGGAGATTCCTCGCAAACGGGAGATAGTAAAAGAAAGGAAAACACTGTGGTATTCAAGTTGATCATTGGATCACTTGAAAGGGGTTGAGTGCGACCCTCGTCCATTGGGACGCCACAACGTGGAGTAGGCAAGTGTTATACTTGGCCGAACCACGGGATAACTCGCGTGTCTCTTGTGATTGCTTTTCTGTGATTACTTGTGTGTTCGCAAGAGCTCGCTACTTAGCCATACTAACACTTAACCAGGTTTTATTGGCTATTAGTTGTTGAATTTTACAGGATCACCTATTCACCCCCCTCTAGGTGCTCTCAGGAGGTCCGACAGCCTGGGGGCCGGTTCTAAAGAACGGGAGCCCGTTCCATGGGGAGGTCCGTAGCCTGTGTGGCCGCTTAGCCTGGTCCCGTACCCAAAAGCCTACACACTCCACCACTCCATGACGGGCACCTTAGTATTCGGAGCTATAGTCCTGTGGGTCCGACAACCTGGGGTTCCGATTCTAGAGAATGGACACTTGTCTCCTAGGGTGGTCCGGAGCCGTGTAGCCGCTCAGCCTGGTCCCGTACCGTGGGCCTACACACTCCACTCTGTGACAGGTGCCCTAGTATCTAGAACCACCATCCAGGGGTCCGGACGCACAACTTGGCTTCCCAGACTAGACGCTGTAGATCCCGAGCATGTATCAAAGGATGACTAATGTCAAACGATGGGTCTTGTGGGTGTACTACTAACGCTCCCTAGCCAAAGCTGTGTGCAGGACCGGGTCCCAGTCGAGTCTACCTCCTGGGGACCATTGCCAACTCATTCCTAGGTATGCTGGTATCCAGCCTCGACGCGACGAGCCTACATCCCAGGAGGGCCACATAGGTACCAAGAAGGAGTCGGTAACACCACACACAACAGGGACAAGTGGTATACAGATAAGTGTTAATACTGCTTGATAAATAGTACTCAAAAGTACCTTAGTACCTTACAAAAAGCAAAAGTATTACATCCGCCTTCAAGCGGAGTCCTAGCTCCATCTCTACTCTACAGGAATGGACAACTCTGCACCAGCAGAGCCACGCTGGAAGCTAGCTCTGGGCAGCCTCACCAGCGGCGGCGACCACCTCTATACCGATGGCTCGCCAGCGGAGGCGACCACCTCTGCGCCAAGCGGCCCGCCAGCGACAGCGACCACCTCTGCACCAGCAGCGGTGACCACCTCCGCTCTGAGCGGATTGCCAGCAGCAGCAACCACCTCGGGGTGTGCGCCATGGCGAAGAGGCCCTCGCCCCCGCCCTCCTACAGGGGTGAGGATAAGACCATCCAAGCCATGGAGCTGGGAGCGCGGTGACAGGCGGTGCTTGCGGCCTGGCCAGGACCGCGTACCCGAAGTTCGTCTCCTTCACAAGGCTAGTGATCATCCTTTTCCTCCGAATGCTGGAGGAAGAGGCGGGTCACCAGTCCATGAGGGAGGCGGAGCCACGGCTCGGCTTGCTCTCCACCACCGCGAGGCTGATGAACATCCTTGAAGCCAAGCACTGGTGGAAGAGCGCCACCCCTACAAGACCGTGCACCTCCAGCAGCGGGGGGAAAGTCAAGTTCAGCGACACCAACCCGCTGGGGATGTCGAAGACAAAGAGCACATACTCTCTGGCGGCGAGTTCGCCGGGGGATGCGCCGTTGCAAATCCTTCCGCCAAATGCCGGTGCATCCCATCCAAGCAGGCGACATACCATTTTGATCATCCACTCGGTCTGGGCACACTCGGGACAAACTTACAAGGCCATGGCAAACTATGGCGATGCAAAGCAGAAACCTTGAAGGCAAAGGGGTGCAGAAAGCTCGGAGGCTAGAAGGCACCACGAGTGGGAAAGAGGCAAGGTATGGCTGCTATTCAAGGGATGAACCCCTTTTTAAAGGCAAACTCCCCTGCTTGCGCCCTGAAACATCACGAAGAAGTCTCTCCCGATGCACACCGAGGTATCCAACCTATGACACGGGGGCCCGACCCCACAAGTCATACAGTTGACGCGCCGGTCCTTGTAACGCCCTGAATTTGGGGGTAGAAATTTTTCTTCTTTTCCTTCACCAAATTCAGGCGTTACCCTTTCCTTTTCCCTTTTCTCCTCGCTAAACCTTGATCTTTTCCAAAGTTATAGCGGGATTCGGCTTGAGATCCCATGTAAAGCAAAACCCTAAAATACTTTATTTTATGTGATGCACCATGCCGAACCATGCATACTTTTTGATTGCTTGAAAATGTGAATGCATTCATCTAGAGAAAAGTAGATTTTAGAAAAAAGAAAAAACCTTTTTTCTCTCCTTCCCCCTCCCCTCCCATTTTTGGCCCAGCCGCCCCCTTCCTCCTCGCGCCCGGCCCAGCCACGCCCCCCTCCCCTTTCCCTCCCCCGCCGTGGGCCGCCCCGGCCAGCCCAGCCGCCCCCCGCGCGCGCCCCCCCGTGGGCCCAAAGTGGCCCAGCCGCCCCTCCCCTCCCCTTCCCCCCCCAAATTCCCGCTCTCCCTCTCCCCTACCCTAACCGCCGCCGCCGCCCTCTCCCTGCGCCGCCGCCGCCGCCGCCGCGCCACCCTTCCCCGTGCGGTAAGCCCCCTCCCTCTCCTCTCCCCCTCCCTCCCTCTCCCCGGCTCAGCCGCCCCCGCCCGCCGCCGCCCCGGCCGCCCCGCGCTCGGCCCCGGCTCGGCCGCCCCCACCCCGCCCTCGCGCCGCCCCCCGGCGAGCCGCTCCCGCCCCGCCCCGGCTCGGCCTCCCCCGTCCCCGGCTCGGCTGCCCCCCGCCCCGACTCCGGTCGCCCCCGCCCCGGCCCCGCCGCGCCCGCGCCCGGCTCGGCCGTGCCCGGCCCCGGCCGCCCCGCTCCGGCTCCGGCCGCCCCCGCCCCGTGCGCGCCCGCCCGACCCCGCCTCGGCCCCGGCCGCGCCGCCCCACGCCGCCCGGCCCCTGTCTCGGCCGCGCTCGGCCGTGCCGCCCGGCCTCGGCCGCCCTCGTGCCGCCCCCGGCTGCGCCACCCCGGCCCCGCGCCGCGCCCGCCCCGCCCGTGCCTCGCCTCGCTCGTGCTCCGTGCTCGCCCGCCCGCCCCGGCGTGCCTTGCTCGCGTCGTGACGGCCCCGGCGCGGCCTCGAGCTCGGCCCAGCATGCCTATGGTGCGCGGCCTTGAGCTCGGCTAGCGCGCGGCCCCGACGTGCGCACGGCTAGTTTGCGGCGTGTGCGTGCGGCCTTGCGCGCGTGCTCGCGTAGTGCGCAGTGCCTTGGCACGGCCCGTCGTGCCCGTCTATCCCCTTTTTTATTTATTTATTTTATGTGTGCTAATCGCATTGTTCATGTTAATAAGATAGGAGTCTCAATTTAGAAATTGGTTACGTTAGTTAATTTGTATAGCTAATTGTCTATCTCATTTAATGTTAATCTACTAAAAGTGGTCACGTTTCTATTAGTGCATGTAGCTAATCCTTATTATTGGAGCTAAGTAGAACTAGAGCACGTAACATTTAGTTATTCGTCTACCCGTAAGTGCGCCTCGAGTATAAGCTTTAACCCCTGCGAGACCTTTCCCCGTTTCTTTCCAACCATGGTAAATGCAATATCGTATGTCATATTTTATGCATGTTTAATCTATTTGTTCTCTTGTATGGTGTACTATTTGTTTCCTAATTTGAATGGATGGATGTAAGTATGTTTGCACTTGCATAGAGAACGATCCGGTTGAAGAGCCCGAAGAATTCGCAGGAGAAGTCCCTGAGCAGCAGTCGGTTGGTGGAGGCAAGTGTCCCTTGACCTATCTCTGTCCTATTCATTCTTTAATTCACCTCCCGCATTACACATTTATACCTAAGGATTTACTAGTTTTGTTATCCATGTCCTTGTTTACCTATTTGGATTGGATTATTATTGGTTAGCTGTATGCTATTGCTTAACATTAATCAATGAACATGATGAGAATTATTTATGATACACTGTTTTCCCCTCTTTTATTATGATGTTATACTTGTGCCCTTCAAGGGGGCTCGAGCGGTTTCTCGAGTGCCTCTCCGTAAGGACCTGTTCGTTGGATGACCGCCCGGGAAGACAGTGCAACCATGAGGGTGGAGTGGGACGCCCTTAGCTGAGTAATTAGAGGAACCGAGGTGTAGTTCGCTTAGCCGTCGTGCCATCAATGGGGCTCGGTGTATGCGGCTCGCTCTGCCGAGGTTGATTTGTCCCTTGGGGAGGAGTGCGGTACATTTAGGAAACCTAACGGGCGACTACAGCCTCGGGGAATCTTTGTAAAGGCTACATAGTGATGCCCTACTGGACCACCTAGGTAGTGGTCAATGGGGAGTAGCTCTCTCCGGGCAGAAAGGGAATCACAGCTTGTGGGTAAAGTGCACAGCCTCTGCAGAGTGTTATGAAAACTGATATATCAGCCGTGCTCGCGGTTATGAGCAGCCAAGGGAGCTCCATTGATTAGAGACACTTGATCAGAGATGGTTTGTTTACAGATGATGATGAGGAGGATGGTTATGATTATGCTTATGGTAATGGTAAGTTGTATTCTTTTCATTTGGAAAGGGTACTTTGGGTTAATAACTTGGGTTAATGCTAAAACTTGGCTTTCTACTAGTAAATAATGATCTGACCAACTAAAAGCAACTGCTTGACTTACCCCCACATAAAGCTAGTCCACTACAGCCAAACAGGACACTTGCTGAGTATGTTGATGTGTACTCACCCTTGCTCTACACACCAAACCCCCCCAGGTTGTCAGCATTGCAACCACTGCTCAGGAGAAGATGAAGCTATGGAAGGAGACTTCCAGGAGTTCCAAGACTACGACGAGTTCTAGGCGTGGGTTAGCGGCAACCCCAGTCGGCTGCCTGTGAAGGCCGCGTTTATCTACGTTTCTTTTCCGCACTTTGATTTATTGTAAAGACTATGTGGATGTCTCAGACATATGATGTAATCGACTATTATTTCCCTTTTAATACTATTTGAGCACTGTGTGATGATGTCCATGTTATGTAACTGCTGTGTACATGAGTTGCTGATCCTGGCACGTACATGGTTCACATTCGGTTTGCCTTCTAAAACCGGGTGTGACATAAGGTGGTATCAAAGCCGTGCTGACTGTAGGACCGCTAACCTAGAGTAGAATGGTCGTTCTAAGGATTATAGACCTCTGTCCTTGCCTTGACCTTGGTATCCCTTCAAAAGTTGGTCATATTGACCAAACCTATGTTCTACTATATATTATACCTTGCTAAAAATTATGTTTTATTCTAATCCTTCATTTATTTCTGGTTCATTACTTGCTGGTCATATTAATTCTGTTCTCACTCTTTTGCTTGCGGTGTCTTTTGTAGATGGCTCGTCTTAGACACACTGCACGAAAGTCTGTCATCCCCTTCTTACCCTCTCGCCTTGCTGAGCGTCCGCTTCGCCGTCCCGTGGCCGGACAGTCCAGCCACTTGGAGAGGCTGCACCACCGTCTACATGAGGAGCAGGAGCGTCGACGACAGGAGCAGGAGCAGCAGGGCTCTTCTTTCTCGCTCCAGCAGGAGATAGAGTCGGTGAGGAGCTGCTCCCCCGTGCTTCCTCTGGAGGCGCCCCCTGCACCACCACTGGGCGCCCCAGCCTCTGGCGCCCCAGCCTCTGGAGTAGCTGATGGAGGAGACCCAGACGACGGAGGTGGCGACGATAGTTCGAGCCACGACACTGACTTTTCTGCTGACCACGAGCCAGAAGGATGGGTTGCTCGACCCGTCACTCGCGACGCTGCTCGCGGGTGTCACTTCCACGATGCGCTCGACACCCTGCTACGTCGGGCACTTGACCGGCGTACTTGGTCCATCGAGTATCGCTGTGTGGTCTACCAGCATAGTCGCGGGGTCTATCCGGACCGCTGGGAGGCGACCTGCTTGGTGCGTCGTCTAGAGAACAGTCTCTGGGGTGCTGAGGTCTGCTCGGAGCACTATTCCATCTCTGAGCGGGACTCAGCTGAGGCGGCCATGCAAGATGCTGCACGGCGTGCGCTTTCGCACTACTGCTCAGTGCTCGGTGGGGTAGCTGACGGTCTCAACCTGAAGTACTACCCCCGTCGTCCATCTGGCAGCACAGGAGGCGTGATTGTCTCACCTATTGGTGAGGACAATCCTAGGTTGAGCAGCACAGTCAACCTAGCCGCCGTGCTAAACACGGAGCTAGACCATGCACTGGACGAGCTGAGTAGGGCTCGTGCTGAGATCGCCCTGCTGCGGGCTGAGCGCGCGGAGCGTCGTCACCTGGATGATGGTTCCCCCGCTCCTGTCGGGACTCAGCACCCGTATCGCTCACCTCGGCGTGGACACCAGTCTTACGGCAACCCCGACTGTAAGACCAAGATAAATTTAGAGCCATAGATCTTCAGGGTCGGATCTTGTAATTAATACAAAATATATATACATAGAAGCTATAGTCTTAGCGTCAGTCTCGCTCTTAGTTAGTTTTAGTTAGACAAGGTAGTTTGCTATATCCTGTGCATTTATGTTTGTCATGATGAATTATGTTTGATTTGGATCTTTGTAATGACTGTCACCAGGATGTGGGTATTGTCGGTGTTTTGGGTCCGACCGCACACCCGGGGTTGTCCCTCAAGGTGTTTTAGGAGTAGGACGGTGTCAACAACTGTAGCAAAATGGTTCGTGCAGATCGCACGAGGAGCGGTGGACAAGGTTTACAGGTTCGGGCCGCTTGGAGATGCGTAACACCCTACGTCCTGGTGAGTTTGCTTGGTGAATGTGGTTACAAGAGAGCTCTCTAGATTGAGAATACAGAGAGTTGATGTGGGTGGCTAAGTAAAGGGTCGATCGTTCTGAAGGGGTGCCCCCTAGGCCTTATATACTCGACCGTGGGGCAGTACACATGGATAAGATAACAACAAGTAGCTAAAAGATAGTGAACCTCTTGAGATTATCCCTACGTAACCCTCGCCAACTTATCCTCGCATGGCTTCGTTGCATGGAGGCTCCAGCGCGGGAGAGTCGGATCTCTGTTGCGGTCATTCGCTCGAGGCTGTGGGCCGTCCGGGTTTACACCAATCCGGCCTCATGTCGTTCTGTTTTGCTGGTTGTTTCTCCCCAGGCCCACGAAAGAATGACCTTACGATTTATTGGACCCTTGGGCCTTTCGTGAGGTCCTTTACTCTTTTAGTGGACCCGGGGGATATCTATTCCCCACAAGCCCCCGATCTTTGGGTTAATTTAGAGGTAATCAACCCGAAGATCCCAGGTCCAGCTTGCAGGTAATTTTTGAAAAAAGATGGCTTCCTGTTGTCTTCTCCTGCTCCGATCACTCGTTGACCAAAACCTGGTTTCAAGCCTGTGCTTTGGAGGTCGGCATTCCAATTTGTAGGATTCTGAACTTCATTGGGTGTAGCCCCCGAGCTTCGAGTAGATTTTAGAAAATAATCTGCTCGAAGGTCTTCAGTAGAGATCATTTGCATTTATTTTCACTCATTTTGGTTGAGGGTTGGCTTTTTTACTCTTGTCTCATGCTTTAGAAATCGGCACTGTCCCGGCTTGGAATGATAATCCATGGGGTGCACCGGAGGTGCACCCAATGGGTGTAGCCCCCGAGCTTTGAGTGGATTTTTGAGAATAATTCACTCGAAGGTCTTCTTTTTATGTCCTTTTGCTGAAGATTATCCTTTCTGCCTGTAAAAAAGTTGGCATGATGTCATCCGCGCTATGTCATCGATATTATGCTTCAGAGGTCAGCATGTATTTTGTCTTTTGCAGCCTAGTTCGCAATCCATCCATATCTTGCTAGGTAGTGTAATTTATTTGCTCTGTGACTGATTAGACATTTGATGGACGTTCTCTGTCTAGTCTTCAAGTCGTGTCCGTCGACCATATTTTGCACTCTACTGGCTATATTTGGCTTCCCTCTAACTCTCGTTGATATCTCATTTTTGTCTTGAGGCATTCACTGCGTGCCCTGCACAGATGTGACCATTTTGAAAAATATACTGATAATTCCTGGGCGTCCCCCCCCAATGGGTGTGGGCAAGGGACGGCTTGGTACGCTGAGTGTTTTAGCCGGCTGCTTCTGAGTAGTAATGTGATGGGACGGCGAGTGTAATCATATCCATTGCGCTGTTGACTGGAGTCCTAATGGGTGTAGTGTTGCATGAAACGGCGTCAGCCGCCTGACGTGTCTCCAGACGGGTGGAAATGCTTATTGAATGCTTTGCGACTGTTCAGTGACCGCGGTTGGAGGTGAGCGGTTGCCTTTCCCTTCTATAAATAACGCTGTTGCCCCTCTGGTTTTTTCACATCTCTTCGCTGTTCTTTACTGCTTCCTTCTCTTCTCTCCCGTCTGCTTCCGCCATGGGCAAGAGCAACAAGCGCAAGCGCGAACCGACTCCTCCATCGGAGGATTTCGGTGACTCGGAATACTCGGAGGAGGAGTTCTCCTCCGAGTCCGAGGGATCTCCGGCTCCCGTCTCTCCCCCAGCGTCGTCCGATGACTCGGACGACTCCCAGGGGATAGCCGCGGAAGTCTGGACATACATCCGGGCCGTCGAGCGCTCCGGGCTCGAGGGCTCGGATGAGTCGGAGTACTCCTCGGATGAGGAGGACTCGGACGGCGGCGGCGAGGACGAGGACGACGACGACGACGACGGCGACGACGACGACGGTGGCGACGACGACAGCAACGGCAGCGGCAGGGGCAGCGGCGACGGCGGCAGGAATGGTGACGGCGGCGGCAGCAGGGGCAGCACCAAAGGCGGCAGCGGCAAGGGCAGCACCAAGGGCAGCGGCAGCGGCGGCGGCAGGGGCAAGGCCAGTGGCTAAACGCCACTGGTCTTTAGATATTAGTATAGTGTAGTTAGAATAATGTAGTAGTAATGTAGAGTAGTATAGCGTAGTATAGTAGTAGTAGTAATGTAATGTAGTAATAGTAGGGAAGCATCAACTCGCAAAGAGTTGATTTGTAAGCTTATTGTCTTCCCTTAATGAAAGAATGACGTTGGCTTCTTCTTGATGACTCGCTTTGCTTGATTATAAAACTGATTCTTTTGAGACAGTAGACGAATAACTTGGACATCATACTGACGCTTCCAGAAGTAGCTGCCGAGTAATCCTGTAGTCTGTATCGACGTTTTAGAAGTAATGCCGAGCGACTGAACGCTATACCAGCGTCTTAGAAGTAATGCCGAGTGATTGAAGGTCGACGTCGGCATCTTAGAAGTAATGCCGAGCGATTGAACATGAGATCAGCGTTTTAGAGGCAACGCCGAGTGATTGAAGGTCGCCGTCGGCATTTTAGAAGTAATGCCGAGCGATTGAACACGGGATCAGCGTTTTAGAGGCAACGCCGAGTGACTGGATGGTGACGTCGGCACTTTAGAGGTAATGCCGAGCGACTGAATATGAAATCAGCGTTTTAGAGTCAACGCCGAGTGCTTGAAGGTCGCCGTCGGCATTTTAGAAGTAATGCCGAGCGATTGAACACGAGATCAGCGTTTTAGAGGCAACGCCGAGTGACTGGATGGTGACGTCGGCACTTTAGAGGTAATGCCGAGCGACTGAATATGAAATCAGCGTTTTAGAGTCAACGCCGAGTGATAGCAGGTCGACGTCGGCATTTTAGAGGTAATGCCAAGCGATTGAACACGAGACCAGCGTTTTAGAGGCAACGCCGAGTGATAGCAGGCCGCATGAGCTATTTTGAGGATGATAACCGAGTGATGAGGTGGCCCATCGGCTTTTTGGAAATAACTGCCGAATGACCACGTGGCATGCTGGGGTTTTGGAAATAACCGCTGGGTGATGACTGGGCACTTTTTGAAACGGTATATGGCTCGAGAATATCCCATAAGAGCTGCACTTTTAGCCGCCTTTGCTTTCCGTGCCCTAGTTCTTGCATTCCCGCTTCCGAATCCTCTCTGCTGCTCGCCTCCACTCTGCTCGCTGGTAGAATCGAGATGGCGCCCAAGAGGAAAACCGCGAGCTCGTCCGCTGTGGTGATTCCTCCAATCGATCCCAACAGCCAGTTGCCTTTTGCAGGTAACCACATGTCCATCATTTCTGAAGCTGAACTCCTCCACCTCGTGTCCATCGGGGTTCTTCCTCCACGGGAACTCTGTTCTTGGCGGATTTGCCACGGGACTACTGTCCCGACAGAGGATACCCACGAGTCTGTAGTTTACGCTCCTTTTCTTCTCCGCGGCCTTGGCCTTCCCATCTCTCCCTTTTTCCGCGGTCTCCTTGATTTCTACCACATTAACCTGACCCATTTGAACCCTAACTCAATTCTGCAAATCTCCATCTTTGTTCACTTATGCGAAGCCTTTCTTAGCGTGCTGCCGCATTTCGGCTTATGGAAATATCTGTATCATTGTCGCCCTGGGATGGCCGGGGGACAACATCAGTTGGTCGGAGGTGCCAGTTTGGAGATGCGCCGGGGACGGAAGACTGAATATCTTGAGATTCCCCTTAAAGACAGCATTAAGGGATGGCGTCTAGAGTGGTTCATAGTTGATAATTATGGAAATTCTCTCCCCCCGGTCGGGAAGACAGCTAGACGTTCGCACCCCAAGCTGGACCGAGTCTCCCACAGATGAGGAGGTAGCTGAAGCGGGTGTGTTGCTAGCTGAAGTTGGACTGCTAAAAGAGAGAGGTCTAACTGCTGAAGCTGTGGTTGCTGACTTCGTTTTCAAGAACATTCAGCCACTGAAAGATAGGGTATACCCAGCTTATCTGTATCGAGGGCTAGCCGACTCAACTCGGGTTACCAACAGGAGAATCCCTTCTGCAGACTTGGTGAGCCGACTGGAAATGATTCTCAGGGGCAAGGTGTCCAATGTTGGTGCTCCGGTGGCGTACTCGGCCTGGAATTTGCCTCCTGCCAAAGTCTTCACTCTTTTCGTGTCAAATCCACCTGCGACTGATGGCAATTTGGGCCTTAGAACGCGACCCTCTGATGAAGAAGTCAGTGCTTTGGTTGCCTCGCTTGGGGAGATTCCTGATGACGAACGACAAGTCCATTTTGAGGTGCCTTTGGATCCTAATGATGCAGAAATAAGTGCTATGCTTGATATGCTGGCTGAAGATTCTTCTGATGCTGCTCCTGCTGGGACATTGGCGGTGGCGCCTCTCCCAGAAGCTGGTACAACTTTGGATGTTCAGAGACCTGTCCGTGTTCGCCCGAGACGTCCTTGCCGAGCCAATCAAACTGATCTTTCTGCTGATGAGCAGAAAAAGAAAAAGAGACGTCTTCGGCAAGTATCTAGTTTGGATCGGGGCGCTGGTCCCTCAGTTCCTGCTGCTGAGGAGGTTCCCGTGCCTGAATTTACTGACGCTGACCCCAATGGGTGTGGTATGTCTGTTGTTGATCCCAATGGGTGTACTCCATCTGTTGCTGATCCCAATGGGGGTGTTGCCTGTGTTGCTGATGAAGACGACAGGGAGGAAGAAAATGAGGTCCCTCTGACTCAGAAGAACAGTCGGCAATTCCTCGCCAGTGGTGAAAGTAGTGGAGTTCCCTCTCCTGCTTTGTCTGCCCTCATTGGTCTTCAAGAATTGTCTCTGGCCAACTTTGATCAAACTCTTGAGGATATGGTCCCAGAAGACTTGTTATTGGAGCCAGTGGATGATGGTGCAATGGAGGCTTGTGCTGACGTGCCCGATGCTGGGTTGAGGTCATCCCGTGCCTCGTCGACCTTAGAGCGCGATCTTGAGGGCCGGGAGACTGATTTGAATCGTCCTGGTCCTGTGGAGGTAGATGAGGGCCCATCAATCTTAGAAGTGGTTATTCCAGAGAACTTGGACCTCAAGAGTGGTGCTGTCATATGCCCAGCCCCCGAGGGTGTCACCGGGGATGGCTTAGCTCGGGTGGAGAGTGTAAGCCACTGCCCAGCCCCCGAGGGTGCTGCCGGGGATGATCCGGCTCAAATGGGCAATGCCAACTATGACCCAGCCCCCGAGGATGCCCGAGCAGAGTCTCCTTCCTGTACCTCCATGGACGTTCATGCGGGATCTCCTCCACACTCTGGCTGTATGGTGGTAACCCAGAATTTGGATCAGGGAATCGCCTTAGAGGGCAGCGCCCCTGCTGACCGAGTGTTGGGCTCTGCTGAAGGTACTGAATTGATCTGCACTGATTCATTGCAAACTGCTCCGGGTGGCGGTTTTACATCTGCTTATCAACTGATTTCTCCTGATTTGGGGATTCCTTCGTTCTTCTCCAACCTTCAGGTACTATGATGTATTTTAATTTGGCTTTTATATTGCCTGAGCTGCTGTCGTCACACTCGTCTGTTTTCCTCATCAGGCTTTGGTGGATGGAATGGCCGGCCAGCTGAGGCTTCAGGGTGCTTCCACCCCAGAGGTAGCTTCATCTCTTGCACATTGGAACCCAGTGTCGCTTCAACGTCGTGTTTCTGAATTGGAGGCAACCAATGCTGGTTAGTGCTTTTTTTACTTCTCTCTGCCTTCGCTGTGGACTGCGTTAGAATAGGAACCCATACCCTAAACAGGGGTTGGGAGTGATATTAATAGAGTGAGTAACTGGGCCAGGCCCATTACACAGGGGGTATAACGGTCATTACAAGGGGAATAACACAAACCCTAGACGGGTAGTCTAACACCCCCCCGCAGTCACAACTCTATCCTGTACAGATGTTGAGACTGGATCGAAAGTCTAAAAAGACACTCGACGGTAACCCCTTGGTGAAGATGTCGGCGAACTGAAGCGTGGTGGGGACGCTGAGAACGCGGACGTCACCGGCAGCGACACGCTCGCGGACGAAGTGCAGGTCGATCTCCACATGCTTCGTGCGCTGATGCTGCACGGGGTTGGTGGAGAGGTAGACCGCGCTGACGTTGTCGCAGTAGACGAGGGTGGCACGCTGAAGGGGACTATGGAGCTCGTGGAGGAGCTGGCGCAGCCAGGAGACCTCGGCCACGCCGTTGGCCACGGCACGGTACTCGGCCTCAGCGCTGGAGCGAGAGACGACGGGCTGCCTCTTGGCGGCCCAAGAGACGAGGTTGGCGCCCAGGAAGACGGCGTAGCCGAAGGTGGATCGGCGCGTGTCGGGACAGCCAGCCCAGTCAGCGTCGGTGTAGACCACGAGCTCCGACGTCGGGGATGGGCGGAGTAGGAGGCCGTAGTCGAGGGAGCCACGGAGGTAGTGTAGAATCCGCTTGAGCGCAGTGAGATGGGGCTCCCACGGAGTGTGCATATGCAGGCACACCTGCTGGACGGCGTAGGCGATGTCGGGCCTGGAGAATGTGAGGTACTGGAGCGCGCCGGTGAGGCTCCGGTATGACGTCGCGTCGGCGACCGGAGGCCCGTCGTCCTCAGAAAGCTTCGCCTGAGTGTCGACAGGCGTGGAGCAGGGCTTGCAGTCAGACATGCCAGCCCGCTCCAGGATGTCGATGGCGTACTGGCGCTGGTGGAGGAAGAGACCCTGAGGCCGACGTTCGGCGGTGATGCCGAGGAAGTGGTGGAGGGGCCCCAGGTCCTTCATCGCGAACTCCCGCTGAAGGGCGACGATCGTGCGGTGAAGGAGGTCGGCGGTGGATGCCGTGAGCACAATGTCGTCGACGTAGAGCAGGAGGTAGACGGTGTCATCGCCGCACCGGTAGATGAACAGGGACGTGTCCGACTTGGCCTCGACGAAGCCGACGGAGACCAGGTAGGAGGCGAAGCGACTGTACCAGGCCCGTGGCGCCTGCTTGAGGCCGTACAGGGACCGGTTTAGCCGGCAAACCAGGTCCGGACGGTCAGCGTCGACGAAGCCGGTGGGCTGGCTGCAGTAGACAGTCTCTGTCAGAGTGCCATGGAGGAAGGCATTCTTGACATCGAGCTGATGGATCGCCCAGTCGCGGGAGAGGGCGAGGGAGAGGACGGCGTGAACAGTGGCGAACTTGACGACAGGGCTGAAGGTCTCGTCGTAGTCCACTCCGGGGCGCTGGGTGAAGCCCCGAAGGACCCAACGGGCCTTGTAGTGGTCGAGGGAGCCGTCCGAGGTCAGCTTGTGGCAAAATAGCCACTTGCCGGTGACCACGTTGGTGCCTGGTGGACGCGGCACCAGGTCCCAGGTGTGGTTGGCCAAGAGGGCCGCGTACTCCTCCTCCATAGCGCGACGCCAATGTGGGTCGGCGAGGGCAGTGCGAACGGAGGAGGGTACCGGGGAAGCGTCGGGTGGAGTGCTGGGCGTAGCGGCTGCCAGGATGAGCCGGTCAACGGGGCGGAGAACGCCAGCAGCGCGCCGAGTCACCATCGGGTGGACGTGCCCGGGGTCGCGGTGGATGGCGACCGGGTGGTATACGGACGACTCAGAGTGAGCCACCGGAACATCGGGAGCGGCTGGTGGGGCCGGCTCACGGCGGTGATAGACGACGGCGGGGTCGGCGAATCGGGCCGCGCTCGTCGACGGGCCCGAGTCGGGGGGCGCCGAGGTAGTGGCGTGGCCGCGGCGATGGTAGACGAGGGCGGGGTTGGCGAATCGAGCCGGAGTCGACGGGGCCGCGCGTGGCGCAGGCGGGTTCGACGGGGCCGCGCGTGGCGCAGGCAGGATCGACGGGGCCGCGCGTGGCGCAGGCGGGGTCGACGGGGCCGCGCGTGGCGCAGGCAGGACCGACGGGGCCACGCGTGGTGCAGGCGGGGTCGATGGGGCCGCGCGTGTCGCGGAAGAGGTCGTGGGGGCCGCACGAGGAGCAGGTAACGGCGCAAGACGGGGAGCCGAAGGTGGGGGAGGAATTGGATCGGACTCGAGGAGGGAGTCAAGATCGGTGGGTGGGGTGGAGCCAGCAAGGGGAAACACATCTTCGTCAAAGATGACATGACGAGAGATGATGATGCGGTGGGAGGTGAGGTCCAGACACCGGTACCCCTTGTGGTCAGGGGAGTAGCCAAGGAATAGACAGCGGGTGGAGCGAGGAGAAAGCTTATGTGGGGCGGTGGCGGAAGTGTTAGGGTAGCAGGCATAGCCGAACACGCGAAGGTGGTCATAGGAAGGGGTTGTGCCGTATAGGGCGAAGTGGGGGGTAGGGTGGCGAACCGCCTTCGAGGGAAGACGGTTGAGGAGGTGGGTAGCAGTGTGCAGGGCCTCTGCCCAGTAGCTGGCAGGGAGAGACGCCTGGAAGAGGAGGCAGCGGAGCATATTAGTGGTGGTGCGGATCATGCGTTCGGCTCGGCCGTTCTGAGCAGAAGTGTAGGGGCACGAGAGACGTAACTGGACGCCATGAGTGAGGAAGAAGGAGCGAGAGGCGTGGTTATCAAACTCGCGGCCATTGTCGCACTGCAGAGCACGGACCGGGCGACGAAACTGGGTGGATACCTAGGTGAAGAAGTGTGTGAGGGTGGTGAATGTGTCCGACTTCAACCGAAGCGGGAAGGTCCAGAGAAAATGGGAAAATCATCCAAAATCACCAAATAGTATTTATAGCCAGAAAGACTGAGAACAGGGGAGGTCCAAAGATCACAGTGAACCAGGTCAAAAGCCTGCGCAGCCCGAGAAGAAGAAGTAGTAAATGGGAGACGAGTATGTCGGCCTAACTGACAAGCATGACAGAGACCCTCAAAATGTCCCCTACTACATGAAGGATCTAGACTACTGGTAATCTTGGTCATGACGTCGGGTCCAGGGTGGCCGAGACATCGATGCCATGTGGTGGAGGAGGTGGTGGAGACCAGGGCAGGAGGGGGAGACACGCCGGCGGTGGAGGGCTGGAGCGTGTAGAGTGGCCCCGAGCTGTCACAGCGGGCGAGAAGGGTCCTGGTGGCCAGATCCTTCACAGAAAAACCAGAGGGGTCAAACTCAATGGAACAGGAGTTGTCAGTGGTGAATCGACGAACAGAAAGAAGATTGTGAGTGATGTGGGGAGCTATGAGAACATCGTTGAGGTAAAACGGCCCAGGGAGAACCGAGGCACCTACTGAGGTGACTGGCAGAGTGGAGCCGTTTCCAACGACGATCGAGGAAGGGTGAGAGGGGAGGGGGGAATGAGAGCGAGAGAGCGTGCCTGCCGTGGGAGTGGTGTGGTACGAGGCACCGGAGTCGATCACCCAGTCGGAGGGGGGTGGGGTCATCGCCATGGTGCTGAAAGCAGCAGCGAGGGAGGCGCTGTCCCAACCACCGGCCGGCGGGGACCAAGGCGTCGAGGTGTGGGTCCCCGGAGGCAGGAACGCGGGCGGAGCCTGGGGCACGACGGGGACACCGTAAGGAGGTGCGCCGTAGTGAGGAGTAGTCAGGAGGGCTGGCGCCGGAGGACGGGGGGTACTCGGTGCCTGGCCCGGCCACATGGCGATGGTCCCGGTCCAGGGGTTGTAGAATGACGGCCACGCGTGGCCGCCACCCCGGCCAGGGTCGCGGGGGTCCTCCAGGGGTTCCACCGGGGCGACCGGTGGGTGGCCGAGGAGACGTTGCGTGGTGGCCATCTGGGTGGTCAGTGCGGCACCCAGAGCACGCTCACGCTCCAGGGCGAGGGAGGCGGCGCGCTCACGCTCCTGCGAGGCCATCACAGCCGCCTGGATCGTGGCGAGGGTGTCGCCGAGGGTGGAGTCGGTACCGGGGGGGTGCCGCGAGGGCAGGAAACCCCGGTGGGGAGCCTCGGCGGTGGGCCGGGGAAGAGACGTCGCGGATGGGCCGTAGGCCGACGATGTAGGGAGCCGCGGCATCGGTCACGGAGCGGCCGGGGCCCATGGGGTGGGTCTGGCTGGTAGTGGGGAGGCCCAGGGAGGCGACGCCGGCGGCCAGGGAAGTGGGGGCCGCGCCCAGGTCCGCGGTCAGGGACGGTTGCACCAGGCCGGCAGTGTGCGGGTCTGGTCGGAGGTCCGCCATGAGCAGGGGCGAGCAGAGGGCTGCGGCGGTGGAGGCGAAGGGGGAGTAGGGCGCGCAGGTGGGGCGCGACCTGCTGGAGAGGGGAGGCGCGGCTGGCACAGGACAGGGCGCGCAGGCTGGGCGGCGGCTGGGCCTGGCGCTGGGCGGCGTCGGGGTCGGCGCCTGGGCTGCACGGCTCCCAGGCGCGAGTGCGGCCGGGGCGCGTCCTGGCGGCGGCCGTCCAAGGTGCGCCTGGACGAAGGGCAGAGCGGCGCCGGGCGCGGAAGCTGCTCCTGGCGGCGCGACGAGCCGCGAGTTCGGGGACGGGCGGCTCGGTGCAGACGGATGGAGGCCGGCGGCTGGGGACGAGTGGGAAGGGGAGGGAGGGAGGTAGAGGGGAGGCCGGCGGCTGGGGGCTGGGGGCCGGCGGCGGGAGGGAGGCTGGCAGCGGCTGTAGGGGGAAGACGCCCCCTGGCGGCTGTAGCAGTAGGAGAGGATGAAACCCTAAGCTGATACCATGTTAGAATAGGAACCCATACCCTAAACAGGGGTTAGGAGTGATATTAATAGAGTGAGTAACTGGGCCAGGCCCATTACACAGGGGGTATAACGGTCATTACAAGGGGAATAACACAAACCCTAGACGGGTAGTCTAACAGACTGCCTTACTTTCTGACCCCATTTTGTTTGATTATCTCTCGCTAGGAGTGACTCGGCAGATTTCACTTCTTGAGGAAAAACACTCCCAAGATCTGGCTGAATTGGCTCAGCGGTGCACTGACTTTGAGGAGAAGTACTCTCAGGGCCAAATTGAACTGGGTCAAGTTTCTGCTGCTTTAGACGACGCCAATGCCCTGAATTCTTCCCTTCATTCTCAGCTTGATTCTGAAAAGGTATCATACAAAACTGTGCCTTGCCTTGCTGTGCTCCTGTTACATGCTTGGTTTTTGAAGAAACTGACTTTTGCTCGCAGGAAGAAAAGCGTATCCTTGCTGCTTCTCATGACAATCTTGACAGGTTGTATCGTGATTCTAGCAATTCGCTGACTATCCTGGAGAGAAGTCATCGCTTCACCATGGAAGAATTAGACCTCCAACGTCGTAAGCTGCAGGAATCCATGGATGAGGTAACCCGGCTTAAGCAGTTGATATCAGCGAAGGATGCTACTATCAAAGGACTCCGAGCTTCCAAAAAATCCATTGTCCAGGAGTTAGAGAGCGCTCGACTGGCTGCTAAAGCTGCTGAAGAAACTTCTGTTACTCTTAAGGCCCAACGCGACAAAGCCCTGGACAAGGCTATACGGGCGGGACGAATTTTGATGAGGAGACCCGGCGTGGTTGTTCCTGAAGACATAAGGACTGACGTGAACGCCGCCCCTGATTCCTCGAGTCGCCCTTCTTCGTCGGTCGCTCCTGAGAAAGACATTGTAAAATAGAAAAACTGAAAGTCGCCTAGAGGGGGGGTGAATAGGGCGAAACTGAAAATAAAAATAATCACAACTACAAGCCGGGTTAGCGTTAGAAATATAGTAGAGTCCGCGAGAGAGGGCGCAAAACAAATCGCAAGCGAATAATGAAGTGAGACACGCGGATTTGTTTTACCGAGGTTTGGTTCTCTCAAACCTACTCCCTGTTGAGGAGGCCACAAAGGCCGGGTCTCTTTCAACCCTTCCCTCTCTCAAACGGTCCCTCGGACCGAGTGAGCTTCTCTTTCTCAAATCACTTGGGAATCAAACTTCCCGCAAGGACCACCACACAATTGGTGTCTCTTGCCTCGATTACAAGTGAGTGTTAAATCACAAGAAAGAATGCCAAAGAAAAAGAAGCGATCCAAGCGCAAGAGCTCAAATGAACACTACAAATCACTCTCACTAGTCACTAGGGCTTTGTGTGGAGTTGGAGAGGATTTGATCTCTTTTGGTGTGCTTTGCAATGAATGCTAGCTCTTGTATAGTGGTTGGAAGTTGGAAAACTTGGATGCAATGAATGGTGGGGTGGTTGGGGTATTTATAGCCCCAACCACCAAACTTGACCGTTGGTGGAGGCTGTCTGTCGATGGCGCACCGGACAGTTCGGTGCACACCGGACATGTCCGGTGCCCCCGCCACGTCATCAATGCCGTTGGATTCTGACCGTTGGAGCTTATGACTTCTGGGCCCGCCTGGATGTCCGGTGCACACCGGACATCAACTGTTCATTGTCCGGTGCGCCAGTATGGGCGCGCCTGACGTCTGCGCGCGCAGAGCGCGCATTAAATGCGCCGCAGGTAGCCGTTGGCGCCGAATAGCCGTTGCTCCGTGGTTACACCGGACAGTCCGGTGCACACCGGACATGTCCGGTGAATTATAGCGGAGCGGCTGCTGCGCGAACCCGAGGCTGGCGAGTTGAGGAGGCCGCGCTTCCATGGAGCACCGGACACTGTCCGGTGTACACCGGACAGTCCGGTGAATTATAGCGAAGCGGCCTGAGAAATTCCCGAAGGTGGCGAGTTCGAGTTGGAGTCCTCTGGTGGCGCACCGGACACTGTCCGGTGTACACCGGACAGTCCGGTGCCTCCAGACCAGAGGGCCTTCGGTTGCCTCTTTGCTCCTTTGTTGAATCCAAAACTTGATCTTTTTATTTGATGAGTGTGAACCTTTTGCACCTGTATAACTTATACACTAGAGCAAACTAGTTAGTCCAACATTTGTGTTGGGCAATTCAACCACCAAAATTATTTAGGAACTAGGTGTAAGCCTAATTCCCTTTCAATCTCCCCCTTTTTGGTGATTGATGCCAACACAAACCAAAGCAAATATAGAAGTGCATAATTGAACTAGTTTGCATAATGTAAGTGCAAAGGTTGCTTGGAATTGAGCCAATATAAATGTTTACATGAAGCGCATGGATTGTTTTCTTTGTTTTTGACATATTGGACCACATTTGCACCAAAAGTTTTGTTTTTGCAAACTCTTTTGTAAATTCTTTTCAAGGTCCTTTTGCAAGATAGTCAAAGGTAAATGAATAAGATTTTGCAAGGCATTTTCAAGTTTTGAAATTTTCTTCCTTTGTTCAAAATGTTTTCCCTTTGACTAAACAAAACTCCCCCTCAATTAAAGTCTCCTCTTAGTGTTCAAGAGGGTTTTAAGACATCAATTTTGAAAAATACTACTTGCTCCCCCTTTAGAACACAAAGAGATACCAATTTGAAATTTTCAATTGAAAACCTTTAAATTTTAAAATTAGGGTGGTGGTGCGGTCCTTTTGCTTTGGGCCAATACTTTCTCCCCCTTTGGCATGAATCGCCAAAAACGGATACTTAGAATGAAATATAGGCCCTTTGAAGTACTTTCTCCTCCTTTGGTCATAAAATAAATGAGTGAAGATTATACCAAAGATGGAGAGTGATGCGGAGCGACGGCGAAGGATGAGTATTAGAGTGGAGTGGAAGCCTTGTTTTCGCCGAAGACTCCAATTCCCTTTCAATATACCTATGACTTGGTTTGGAATACACTTGAAAACAAATTAGTCATAGCATATAAAAGAGACATGATCAAAGGTATTCTTATGAGCTATGTGTGCAAGTTTAGCAAAAGAAATTCCTAGAATCAAGAATATTAAGCTCATGCCTAAGTCTGGTAAAAGATTGTTCATCAAGTGGCTTGGTAAAGATATCGGCTAATTGATCTTTAGTGTTAATGTATGAAATCTCGATATCCCCCTTTTGTTGGTGATCCCGAAGAAAATGATACCGAATGGCTATGTGTTTAGTGCGGCTATGCTCAACGGGATTATCCGCCATGCGGATTGCACTCTCATTATCACATAGAAGAGGAACTTTGGTTAATTTGTAACCATAGTCCCGCAGGGTTTGCCTCATCCAAAGCAATTGCGCGCAACAATGGCCTGCGGCAATATACTCGGCTTCGGCGGTAGAAAGAGCGACCGAATTTTGCTTCTTTGAAGCCCATGACACCAAGGATCTTCCCAAGAACTGGCAAGTCCCCGATGTGCTCTTCCTATTAATCTTACACCCCGCCCAATCGGCATCCGAATAACCAATCAAATCAAATGTGGATCCCCGAGGGTACCAAAGCCCAAACTTAGGAGTATAAGCCAAATATCTCAAGATTCATTTTACGGCCGTAAGGTGTGATTCCTTAGGGTCGGCTTGGAATCTTGCACACATGCATACGGAAAGCATAATGTCCGGTCGAGATGCACATAAATAAAGCAATGAACCAATCATCGACCGGTATACCTTTTGATCCACGGACTTACCTCCCGTGTCGAGGTCGAGATGCCCATTTGTTCCCATGGGAGTCTTGATGGGCTTGGCATCCTTCATTCCAAACTTGCTTAGAATGTCTTGAGTATACTTCGTTTGGCTAATGAAAGTGCCCTCTTGGAGTTGCTTGACTTGAAATCCTAAGAAATATTTCAACTCCCCCATCATAGACATCTCGAATTTCTGTGTCATGATCCTACTAAATTCTTCACATGTAGATTTGTTAGTAGACCCAAATATAATATCATCAACATAAATTTGGCATACGAACAAATCATTGTCAAGAGTTTTAGTGAATAAAGTAGGATCTGCTTTGCCGACTTTGAAGCCATTTGCAATAAGGAAATCTCTAAGGCATTCATACCATGCTCTTGGGGCTTGCTTGAGCCCATAAAGCGCCTTAGAGAGCCTATAAACATGGTTAGGGTACTCACTGTCTTCAAAGCCGGGAGGTTGCTCAACATAGACCTCCTCCTTGATTGGTCCATTGAGGAAGGCACTCTTCACGTCCATTTGATAAAGCTTGAAGCCATGGTAAGTAGCATAGGCTAATAATATGCGAATTGACTCAAGCCTAGCTACGGGTGCATAGGTTTCACCAAAATCCAAACCTTTGACTTGTGAATATCCCTTGGCCACGAGTCGAGCTTTGTTCCTTGTCACCACACCATGCTCGTCTTGCTTGTTGCGGAAGACACACTTGGTTCCTACAACATTTTGATTAGGACGTGGAACTAAGTGCCATACCTCGTTCCTTGTGAAATTGTTGAGCTCCTCTTGCATCGCCATCACCCAATCCGCATCTTGAAGTGCTTCCTCTACCCTGTGTGGCTCAATAGAGGAAACAAAAGAGTAATGTTCACAAAAATGTGCAACACGAGATCGAGTAGTTACCCCCTTATGAATGTCGCCGAGGATGGTGTCGACGGGGTGATCTCGTTGTATTGCTTGGTGGACTCTTGGGTGTGGCGGCCTTGGTTGTTCATCCTCCTTGTCTTCATCATTTTCATCTCCCCCTTGATCGTTGCCGTCATTTTGAGGTGGCTCATCTTCTTGATCTTCTTGTTCAACATCTTGAGCCTCGTCCTCAATTTGAGTTGGTGGAGATGCTTGCGTTGTGGAGGATGGTTGATCTTGTGCATGTGGAGGCTCTTCGGATTCCTTAGGACACACATCCCCAATGGACATGTTCCTTAGCGCTATGCATGGAGCCTGTTCTTCACCTATCTCATCAAGATCAACTTGCTCTACTTGAGAGCCGTTAGTCTCATCAAACACAACGTCACAAGAAACTTCAACAAGTCCTGAGGACTTGTTAAAGACTCTATATGCCCTTGTGTTTGAGTCATATCCTAGTAAAAAGCCTTCTACAGTTTTAGGAGCAAATTTAGATTTTCTACCTCTTTTAACAAGTATAAAACATTTGCTACCAAAAACTCTAAAATATGAGATATTTGGCTTTTTACCGGTTAGGAGTTCATAGGATGTCTTCTTGAGGATTCGGTGAAGATATAACCGGTTGATGGCGTAGCAAGCGGTGTTGACCGCTTCGGCCCAAAATCGATCCGGTGTCTTGTACTCGTCAAGCATGGTTCTTGCCATGTCCAATAGAGTTCGATTCTTCCTCTCCACTACACCATTTTGTTGTGGAGTGTAGGGAGAAGAGAACTCATGCTTGATGCCCTCCTCCTCAAGGAAGCCTTCAATTTGAGAGTTCTTGAACTCCGTCCCATTGTCGCTTCTAATTTTCTTGATCCTAAAGCCAAACTCATTTTGAGCCCGTCTCAAGAATCCCTTTAAGGTCTCTTGGGTATGAGATTTGTCCTGCAAAAAGAACACCCAAGTGAAGCGAGAATAATCATCCACAATAACTAGACAGTACTTACTCCCGCCGATGCTTATGTAAGCGATCGGGCCGAATAGGTCCATGTGTAGGAGCTCCAGTGGTCTGTCACTAGTCATGATGTTCTTGTGTGGATGATGAGTGCCAACTTGCTTCCCGGCTTGGCATGCTCTACAAATCCTGTCTTTCTCAAAATGAACATTGGTTAGTCCTAAAATGTGTTCTCCCTTTAGAAGCTTGTGAAGATTCTTCATTCCAACATGGGCTAGTCGGCGGTGCCAGAGCCAACCCAAGTTAGTCTTAGCAACCAAGCAAGTGTCGAGTTCAGCTCTATCAAAATCTACCAAGTATAGCTGACCCTCTAACACTCCCTTGAATGCTATTGAATCATCACTTCTTCTAAAGACAGTAACACCTGTATCAGTAAATAGACAGTTGTAGCCCATTTGACATAATTGGGATACGGAAAGCAAATTGTAATCTAAAGAATCTACGAGAAAGACATTGGAAATAGTGTGGTCAAGAGATATAGCAATTTTACCCAATCCTTTGACCAAACCTTGATTTCCATCCCCGAATGTGATAGCTCGTTGGGGATCTTGGTTTTTCTCATATGAGGAGAACATCTTTTTCTCCCCTGTCATGTGGTTTGTGCACCCGCTGTCGAGTATCCAACTTGAGCCCCCGGATGCATAAACCTACAAAACAATTTTAGTTCTTGACTTTAGGTACCCAAACGGTTTTGGGTCCTTTGACATTAGAAACAAGAACTTTGGGTACCCAAACACAAGTCTTGGAGCCCTTGTGTTTGCCCCCAACAATCTTGGCAACTACTTTGCCGGATTTGTTAGTCAAAACATAAGATGCATCAAAAGTTTTAAATGAAATGCTATGATCATTTGATGCATTAGGAGTTTTCTTTCTAGGTAACTTAGCACGGGTTGGTTGCCTAGAACTAGATGTCTCACCCTTATACATAAAAGCATGATTAGGGCCAGAGTGAGACTTCCTAGAATGAGTTCTCCTAATTTTGCTTTCAGGATAGCCGGCAGGGTACAAAATGTAACCCTCGTTATCCTGAGGCATGGGAGCCTTGCCCTTAACAAAGTTAGACAAGTTCTTAGGAGGGGCATTAAGTTTGACATTGTCTCCCCTTTGGAAGCCAATGCCATCCTTGATGCCAGGGCGTCTCCCATTATAGAGCATACTTCTAGCAAATTTGAACTTTTCATTTTCTAAGTTATGCTCGGCAATTTTAGCGTCTAATAATGCTATATGATCATTTTGTTGTTTAATTAAAGCCATGTGATCATGAATAGCATTGATATCAACATCTCTACATCTAGTACAAATAGAAACATGCTCAACATTAGAAGTAGAGGGTTTGCAAGATTTTAGTTCTACAACCTTAGCATGCAACATATCATTCTTAGTTCTAAGGTCGGAAATTGTAACATTGCAAACATCTAATTCTTTAGCCTTAGCAATTAATTTCTCATTCTCATTTCTAAGGCTGGCAATAGAAACATTCAATTCATCAATCCTAGCAAGCAAATCATCATTATCATTTCTAAGATTGGGAATTGAATCAATACAATCATGAGAGTCAACCTTAGTAATTAATTTGGCATTTTCATTTCTAAGGTTGGCAATAGTGTCATGGCAGGTGCTTAGCTCACTAGATAATTTGTTACATTTTTCTACCTCTAGAGCATAAGCATTTTTAACCTTAACATGTTTCTTATTTTCCTTGATTAGGAAGTCCTCTTGGGAGTCCAAGAGATCATCCTTTTCATGGATGGCACTAATTAGCTCATTCAATTTTTCTTTTTGTTCCATGTTAAGGTTAGCAAAAAGAACGCGCAAGTTATCCTCCTCATTTTTATCATCATCCTCATCACTAGATGTTTCATATTTAGTGGAGGACCTTGATTTTACCTTCTTTTTGCCGTCCTTTGCCATGAGGCACTTGTGGCCGACGTTGGGGAAGAGGAGTCCCTTGGTGACGGCGATGTTGGCGGCGTCCTCGTCGGAGGAGGACTCGGTGGAGCTCTCGTCGGAGTCCCATTCCCGGCAAACATGGGCATCGCCGCCCTTCTTCTTGTAATACTTCTTCTTTTCTCTCCTCTTTCCCTTCTTGTCGTCGCCCCTGTCACTGTCACTAGACATAGGACATTTTGCAATAAAATGACCGGGCTTACCACACTTGTAGCAAACCTTCTTGGAACGGGATTTGTAGTCCTTCCCCTTCCGTTGCTTGAGGATTTGCCGAAAGCTTTTGATGATTAAGGCCATCTCCTCATCGTCGAGCTTGGAGGCGTCAATTGGTTGTCTACTTGGTGTAGACTCTTCCTTCTTCTCCTCCGTTGCCTTGAAGGCCACCGGTTGTGCCTCGGATGTGGAAGGTTCATCAAGCTCGTTGATCTTCTTTGAGCCCTTAATCATGCATTCAAAACTCACAAAATTCCCGATAACTTCCTCGGGGGTCATTAGTGGATATCTAGGATTACCACGAATTAATTGAACTTGAGTGGGGTTAAGGAAAATAAGAGCTCTTAAAATAACCTTAACCACCTCGTGGTCATCCCACTTTTTGCTCCCGAGGTTGCGCACTTGGTTCACCAAGGTCTTGAGCCGATTGTACATATCTTGTGGCTCCTCCCCTTGGCGAAGACGGAAGCGACCGAGCTCCCCCTCGATCGTTTCCCGCTTGGTGATCTTGGTGAGTTCATCACCCTCGTGCGCCGTCTTGAGTAGGTCCCAAATCTCCTTTGCGTTCTTCAACCCTTGCACTTTGTTGTATTCCTCCTTGCTTAGAGAGGCAAGGAGAATGGTTGCGGCTTGGGAGTTGAAGTGCTCGATTTGGGCTACTTCGTCCGTGTCATAATCCTCATCCCCTATTGATGGTACCTGTGCTCCAAACTCAACAACATTCCATATACTTTTGTTGAGTGAGGTTAGATGAAATTTCATTAAATCACTCCACCTAGCATAATCTTCGCCGTCAAAAGTTGGCGGTTTGCCTAATGGAACGGAAAGTAATGGAGTATGTCTAGATGTACGGGGATAGTGTAAGGGGATCTTACTAAACTTCTTGCGCTCTTGGCACTTAGAAGTTACGGACGGTGCATCGGAGTCGGAGGTGGATGTTGATGAAGTGTCGGTCTCGTAGTAGACCACCTTCCTCATCTTCTTGTGCTTGTCCCCACTCCGATGCGGCTTGTGAGAAGAGGATTTTTCCTTCTTCTCCTTGTGGTGAGAAGAGGAAGATCTTTTCTCCTTCCGCTTGGAGGAGTTCTTCTTCTTCTCCCTTCTCTTGGTGCGGGACTCTTCCGATGAAGTGCTCCCTTGGCTTGTAGTGGGCTTGTCGCCGGTCTCCATCTCCCTCTTGGTGTGATCTCCCGACATCACTTCGAGCGGTTAGGCTCTTAATGAAGCACCGGGCTCTGATACCAATTGAAAGTCGCCTAGAGGGGGGGTGAATAGGGCGAAACTGAAAATAAAAATAATCACAACTACAAGCCGGGTTAGCGTTAGAAATATAGTAGAGTCCGCGAGAGAGGGCGCAAAACAAATCGCAAGCGAATAATGAAGTGAGACACGCGGATTTGTTTTACCGAGGTTCGGTTCTCTCAAACCTACTCCCTGTTGAGGAGGCCACAAAGGCCGGGTCTCTTTCAACCCTTCCCTCTCTCAAACGGTCCCTCGGACCGAGTGAGCTTCTCTTTCTCAAATCACTTGGGAATCAAACTTCCCGCAAGGACCACCACACAATTGGTGTCTCTTGCCTCGATTACAAGTGAGTGTTAAATCACAAGAAAGAATGCCAAAGAAAAAGAAGCGATCCAAGCGCAAGAGCTCAAATGAACACTACAAATCACTCTCACTAGTCACTAGGGCTTTGTGTGGAGTTGGAGAGGATTTGATCTCTTTTGGTGTGCTTTGCAATGAATGCTAGCTCTTGTATAGTGGTTGGAAGTTGGAAAACTTGGATGCAATGAATGGTGGGGTGGTTGGGGTATTTATAGCCCCAACCACCAAACTTGACCGTTGGTGGAGGCTGTCTGTCGATGGCGCACCGGACAGTTCGGTGCACACCGGACATGTCCGGTGCCCCCGCCACGTCATCAATGCCGTTGGATTCTGACCGTTGGAGCTTATGACTTCTGGGCCCGCCTGGATGTCCGGTGCACACCGGACATCAACTGTTCATTGTCCGGTGCGCCAGTATGGGCGCGCCTGACGTCTGCGCGCGCAGAGCGCGCATTAAATGCGCCGCAGGTAGCCGTTGGCGCCGAATAGCCGTTGCTCCGTGGTTACACCGGACAGTCCGGTGCACACCGGACATGTCCGGTGAATTATAGCGGAGCGGCTGCTGCGCGAACCCGAGGCTGGCGAGTTGAGGAGGCCGCGCTTCCATGGAGCACCGGACACTGTCCGGTGTACACCGGACAGTCCGGTGAATTATAGCGAAGCGGCCTGAGAAATTCCCGAAGGTGGCGAGTTCGAGTTGGAGTCCTCTGGTGGCGCACCGGACACTGTCCGGTGTACACCGGACAGTCCGGTGCCTCCAGACCAGAGGGCCTTCGGTTGCCTCTTTGCTCCTTTGTTGAATCCAAAACTTGATCTTTTTATTTGATGAGTGTGAACCTTTTGCACCTGTATAACTTATACACTAGAGCAAACTAGTTAGTCCAACATTTGTGTTGGGCAATTCAACCACCAAAATTATTTAGGAACTAGGTGTAAGCCTAATTCCCTTTCAAAAACATTTTGCGTGCTCCAAGCGCGCGGTTAGAATGATCGAGTATTTGTTAGAGGGCATCAGTTTATCATTCGAATGACATAATTACTCTCTCATTGTATCAGAATTTATTAGTTAATGAGTTGGCAGTAATGACGCATGATGATTATGAAATTTGTTTGCGGGATATGGAAGTCATCCCCTGAATTATATAGGTACGAGCATGTTGCACCGGTCTTAAGTTGTTGCCAACTTAAGTCGATCGCTCCGTTTGTAGGGCATAGTGGTCGCCCTGAGTTAAGTAAGCGTGAGCATGTTGCACCGCCTTAAGTCGTTGCCGACTTAAGTCGATTGCTCCGTTAGCAGGGCATAGTGGTCACCCTGAGTTAAGTAAGCGTGAGCATGTTGCACCGCCTTAAGTCATTGCCGACTTAAGTCGATTGCTCCGTTAGCAGGGCATAGTGGTCACCCTGAGTTAAGTAAGCGTGAGCATGTTGCACCGCCTTAAGTCGTTGCTGACTTAAGTCGATTGCTCCGTTAGCAGGGCATAGTGGTCACCCTGAGTTAAGTAAGCGTGAGCATGTTGCACCGCCTTAAGTCGTTGCCGACTTAAGTCGATTGCTCCGTTAGCAGGGCATAGTGGTCACCCTGAGTTGAGTAAGAATGCAAGTCAATCGTAAATGAATTGAGTATCCTTGAAACCTCTTTTTTATTGATGACATATTTCCACTTTACAGAGTACATCATCATCCCAGCCGTTTTGAGATACAGCTAAGGATAAAACTTTCTGAGGTGTTCTATGTTCCAGGAGTTCCCAACTTCTGTGCCATCAATCTGAGTGAGGCAATACGATCCGGGCCGAGTGACTTCTGCTACCACGAAGGGTCCTTCCCATAAGGGTGATAACTTGTGTCGTCCCTCTCCCGTTAGAATTCGGCGGAGGACGAGATCTCCTACTGAGAAGAATCGTTGTCGCACAGCCTTGTCGTGATAGCGCCTTAGAGTCTGCTGGTACCTTGCTGATTGGATTACTGCGTTTAACCGTTCTTCCTCGAGTACATCTATGTCCTCCAGCCTGGTGGTCTCAGCTTCTGCTATGCTTTCAAAGATCAGCCTTGGCGCCCCAAACTTGAGATCAGCAGGTAGCACTGCCTCCGACCCATAGACCATGAAGAAAGGAGTGTTTCCATGCAAAGCTCGGCTAGGTTGGGTTCTTAGGCTCCAAACAACATAGGGTAATTCCCTTATCCACTTTCCTGCGAATTTTTCATTCTTATCGAAGATCTTTTTCCTGAGTGCATCCAATATCATCCTGTTGGCTCGCTCAACTTGCCCGTTGGCTCTTGGATGGGCTACAGATGCATACTTGATCTGAATGCTCTTTTGCTCGCAGAAGTCAAAGAATTCTGAACTTGTGAAGTTGGATCCTAAATCAGTTATGATGCTGTTTGGTATCCCGAATCTGAATATTATGTCTTGTATGAATTCCACGGCCTTAGCAGAGGTTAAGGAGGCAATGGGCTTGAATTCTATCCATTTAGTGAACTTGTCAATTGCTACCAATACATGAGTGTATCCCCCTTGAGCTTTCTTGAAAGGTCCAATCATATCCAGTCCCCAGCATGCAAAAGGCCAAGTTACTGGTATGGTTTGCAGTTGCTGTGCTGGCATGTGTTGTTGCCTTGACAAGTATTGGCAGGCCTCGCACCTTCGAACTAATTCGGCTGCATCGTTCTTTGCTGTTGGCCAATAGAATCCTGACCTGAAGACCTTCCCAACTAGTGTTCTGGAGGCTGCATGTATTCCACATTGCCCAGCATGGACTTCCTCCAGAAGTTGCTTCCCAATGGATGGGAGAATGCACTTCATGAAGACGCCTGATGCACCCCTTCTGTATAATGTCTCCCCAATAAGTGTATAGTGAGCTGACTGTCTTGCAATGCGCTCTGCCAAATTTTTGTTGTCTGGTTCCTCTTCATTCTTTATATACTCAATGATCGGCCTCCTCCAGTCATCAAGGTCTGACTCGGGTTGATCTATGATGTTGCATTCTTCTGTCTGATCCATTGAGATACTTGGCCGCAGAATTTCTTGCACGAAAACCCCGGGTGGGACCTGAGTTCGACCGGACCCCAGTTTGGACAGTACATCGGCTGCCGTGTTCCGATCTCTTTCTACATGATGAAATTCCAGACCCTCGAATTTATCTTCCAACTTTCGGACGGCAGTGCAGTATTTTCCCATTGAATCGCTTGAGCAATCCCACTCCTTGTTTATCTGGCTGATGACTACCAGAGAGTCTCCGTATACCATTAATCTTTTGACGCCCAACGATATGGCAATGTTCAATCCATGGATCAAAGCTTCATACTCGGCTGCATTGTTGGAGGCCGGGAATAGCAACTGGAGGGCGTACTTGAGGTGTTCGCCTCCAGGCGCAGTGAAGAGAATCCCTGCTCCTGCTCCCTGCAGCTTCAGTGAGCCATCAAAATACATTCGCCATACTTCTGCAGTCTCCGGGTTGTCTGGTACTTGTTGTTCAGTCCACTCCGATACAAAATCAACCAGTGCTTGAGTTTTGATGGCAGTGCGAGGTCGGAACTCGATGTCATGAGATCCCAGCTCACAAGCCCACTTGGCTATTCGACCAATGGCTTCCTTGTTGTGAAGAATATCCCCTATTGGAAAACTCGTAACTACTATGACTTTGTGGTCGTCAAAGTAGTGACGCAGCTTACGGGCAGTTAGAAGTACTGCGTACAATAACTTCTGAACTTGAGGGTACTTTTTCTTCGAGGGGCCTAGGACTTCACTAATGAAGTAGACATGATGTTGTACTGGATAGGCATGTTCTTCTTCTACTCGCTCGACTACTAACGCGGTGCTTACCACGTGAGTCGTACAAGAGATATACAGTAGCAAATTTTCAGCCGGTTGAGTTGTCGTAGCTCGCCGAGGTGGTTTCAGTACTGGTGGTGTTGTCAAGAATTTTTTCAGAGCATCTAGAGCTTCTTGCGCTTCTGAAGTGCATTGAAACTTATCCACCTTCTTGAGTAACTTGTAAAATGGCAGACCTTTTTCTCCCAGCCTGGATATAAATCTGCTTAGAGCTGCCATACATCCAGTAAGTCGCTGAACCTTCTTCTGCGATCGAGGTGCTTCCATCTTCATGATAGCTTCAATCTTATCTGGATTAGCCTCAATTCCCTGGTGGCTGACAATAAACCCGAGCAACTTTCCGGCTGGTACCCCGAAAACACATTTCTCGGGATTAAGCTTCCATCTATACCGCCTCAGACTGTTGAAAACCAGTTGCAAGTCTTTGATGAAGTCTTTTGAGTCCTGTGTTTTGATTACCACATCATCCACGTAGGCTTCCACACGCTTGCCCCAGTGATCGGCTAAGCATGTTTGAATGGCTCTCTGGTAAGTTGCTCCAGCGTTTTTGAGGCCAAACGGCATGGAGGTGTAACAGAAAGCACCAAACGGAGTAATGAATGCCGTTTTTTCTTCATCTTCCTTTGCCAGACTAATCTGATGGTATCCAGAATAGCAATCCAGGAAAGACAGCATAGAACATCCAGCGGTGGAGTCCACCACCTGATCTATCCTCGGGAGCCCGAAAGGATCCTTCAGACAATGTTTGTTGAGATCAGTATAATCAACACACATGCGCCAATCCACTTTATTCTTTTTGAGTACAAGAACAGGGTTGGCTAACCACTCGGGATGTAATACTTCTCTAATGAATCCAGCTGCAACCAAGCGAGCTAGCTCAGTGCGAATGGCCTCTCTCTTGTCAGGCGTGAAACGACGCAGTTTTTGCCGAATCGGCCTTGCTTGGGGATAAACCTTCAATTTGTGCTCGGCCAGTTCTCTTGGGACTCCCGGCATATCCGCAGGTTGCCATGCGAATACATCTCGGTTATCTTGCAGAAACCGGACGAGCGCGCTTTCCTATTTGTCATCCAAGCTGGAGCTGATGATAGCCGTCTTGCGCTCATCAGCGAACCCCAGGTTGATTCTCTTGGTTTCTTCAGTCGGCCGCATAGAGGTCGCGGTCTGAGCTTCGCTCGCCGGTACTGCGAGGTCCTCCTCAGGCTTAGAGTTCGCCAGTGTGGAGGGAGCCGTCGATGGCTTGGTGGTGAGGGCTGCTTGAATAGCCACTCGGAAACACTCTGCGGCGCCTTGGAAGTCGGCGCGCACAGTTATGATCCCTTGCGGTCCTGGCATCTTCAGTATCATGTATGTGTAATGCGGAATGGCCATGAACTTGGCCAATCCAGGCCTCCCGATGATGGCGTTGTACCCGCAGTCGAAGTTCGCCACTTCAAACCTCAGGAACTCGGTTCTGTAGTTCTCCGGAGTTCCGAAGGTGACTGGCATGTAGATGTGGCCCAGCGGGTATTCCCCTTCCGTCGGCACGATGCCGAAGAAAGGAGTGTCCGACTCGTGGAGCTCTTTGAGGTGAACTCCCAAGCCTTGGAGTGTCCGGGGGAAGGTGACGTTGATGCTGCTCCCCCCGTCCACTAACACCTTCTTCACCCGGCTCTCTCGGATCACCGGATCGACGAGAAGCGGGTATTTGCCCGGATGGTCGAAGTTGAGCCATTGATCTGCCCGAGTGAAGGTGATCGGGTGCTCCGACCACCGGTATGGGACGGGAGGGCCGGTGGTCGCCACCAGTATCTCAACATTGATCTGCCCGAGTGAAGGTGATCGGGTGCTCCGACCACCGGTATGGGGCGGGAGGGCCGGTGGTCGCCACCAGTATCTGGCGATCGTTGAGCTTTTGCTGTCTTCTGTTCTCCTGCGATCCATGTCCACCGAAGATGACGTTGACCTCCCTGTCAATGCGTGGGAAAGCTCCTCCTCCTCCCTCCTCCTGCCGATGGGGTTGTCGTGGTTCGTCTGGTCCTCCCCTCGGCGGAGGAGGAGGTAGAGGTTGGAAAGGTCGGCCGTGTCCGACGGAATGCTTGAAGTCTCGGCAGTTACGAAGAGTATGGCGCATGTCCTTGTGGTACGAGCACTGGGCGTCGAGGGTGTCGTCCAACGTGTGTTCGCCTCCACGAGGTCCTCCCCGGGCGCGAGAGGCAGGTGGTCCGGCAGCGTGCACTTCTTCACGAGGCCTCTTCTCCCATCGTTTGTCGGGTTGCTGGTTCGTGTCGCGTCGTGGTGCTGCCGGTGCGGGCTTTGCTCCTCCGATGAGGTCCTGGGCTCGCTCATCGGCGGTGATGTAGAGGTCGGCTTCCCGGAACAGCTCCACGGAGGTAGTCGGTGCCCTCTGTAGTATGGCTCGGACGAAAACCGAGTCATTGGAGCCTCTGTAGAAGTCCTCGATCACGACCGCCTCCGTGACCTCAGGGATACGATTTCTCATGGTCTGAAACCTTTTGAGGTATGACCGGAGAGTCTCGTCCCCCCGGCGCTTGATGGATTTGAGGTCCCACGGTTGCGCCGGCTTGTCGGAGAGGTGAGAGCACCTAGAGGGGGGGTGAATAGGTGATCCTGTGAAACTTAAACTTATAGCCACAAAAACTTGTTAAGTGTTAGCACAATAATCGCCAAGTGGCCAGAGAGGAGTCTCAACAAAACACAATACCACAAGAGATCAAACACAGAGATGACACAGTGGTTTATCCCGTGGTTCGGCCAAGACCAACGCTTGCCTACTCCACGTTGTGGCGTCCCAACGGACGAGGGTTGCAATCAACCCCTCTCAAGCGGTCCAAAGACCAACTTGAATACCACGGTGTTTTGTTTTGCCTTTCAATATCCCGTTTGCGAGGAATCTCCACAACTTGGAGCCTCTCGCCCTTACACTTGAGATTCACAAGAAATTCAGAGTAAGGGAGGAAAGCAACACACACAAATCCACAGCAAAATGCGCACACACACGGCCAAGAATCGAGCTCAAAGGACTATCTCAAAGTTCTCACTAGAACGGAGCTCGAATCACTGAGAATGACAAACGAATGCGCAAAGACTGAGTGTGGATGATCAAGAATGCTCTAAGGTTGCTTGGTTGTCTCCTCCATGCGCCTAGGGGTCCCTTTTATAGCCCCAAGGCAGCTAGGAGCCGTTGAGAGCAAATCTGGAAGGCCAATCTTGCCTTCTGTCGTCGGGTGCACCGGACAGTCCGGTGCACACCGGACACTGTCCGGTGCCCGATTTCCTTCCTAAAATGGCGCTGCCGACCGTTGCAGATCTGGGAGCCGTTGGCGCACCGGACAAGTCCGGTGCACACCGGACAGTCCGGTGCCCCCTTCCGACCGTTGGCCCGGCCACGTGTCGCGCGCAGATTCCGCGGCCGACCGTTGGCCCGGCCGACCGTTGGCTCACCGGACAGTCCGGTGCACACCGGACAGTCCGGTGAATTTTAGCCGTACGCCGTCGGCGAATTCCCGAGAGCGGCCACTTCACGCCGAGCCAGCCTGGCGCACCGGACACTGTCCGGTGCACCACCGGACAGTCCGGTGCACCCAGACTGGACAGACTTTGGCTGCTTGAGCCATCTCTTTTCCAACTCGATTTTTTCTGTTTCCAGCACTTAGACACAATACATTAGTCCATAAAACAATGTACTAAGTCTGAGAAACATACCTTTATCCTTGATTTGTACTTTGTCCACCATTTTACAATTAGGCACCTGTGTTGGGCACTAAATCACCAAAATACATAGAAATGGCCCAAGGGCACATTTCCCTTTCAATCTCCCCCTTTTTGGTGATTTATGCCAACACAACATAAAGCAAGTAGAACAAGTACAAAAACACTTCAAATAAGAACTCAAATTATTTTGATTCAATTTTGACATATATGGATCACTCTATGCCACCACTTGGTTTGTTTTTGCAAATCAAACTCAAATCTCTATCTCTAAGTCAAACACACATGTTGAAACATAAAGAGAGTCATTCCAAAAGAGATTGATCAAAGATTTCAAAAACTCCCCCTTTTTCCCATAATCAATACTTCTCCCCACAAGAAGCCAACTTTTGATAAGAGAGACAACAAAAGAGTTTTGACAAACCAAAAGCTCAATTCTACTATTTTCAAAATCTCTCAAGTGGTAGTTGATCCATTTATCGCTTTGGCCTTTATTTTCTCCCCCTTTGGCATCAAACACCAAAACGGGATTAATCTTGGCTCTATAACCCCATTGCCTCACCAAAATCTTCAATTAAGAGCAAATGGCAATAAGAGTTCATGAGATGAATGTGGCAGAACCACCCGAATTATTCCAGCTTAAGTGCCTAAGTCATGCCTCAAGGGCCGTGACACACTTAAATCGGAATAACCCGTCAGTCCTTCAGATCTAGTCTGATAGAGCCACTTAACCAGGATCAAATTCCACAATCTCACTCGAAGGTGAGTCACAGAAGAAATACAATAAAACAGGAATCCTCAAATTAAGTACTGAATTATTACATAAATCGGAGTTCTGGAGTAGCAAATAAAGTTCATTAAGTAAAGTGCAGCGGATAATCGATGTCGTCGGTAATGAGGAAATGGGCAAGGCCTAGCCCACTACTCCTCATGCTCCTCTCCTGCCGGAGCAACATCCCACTCGACCGTCCAACCCGGTGGCAGGGTGGTTGGCCAAGTCACACCATCAACCAAATCTTGCATGGTACCTGCAAAAATGGTGCCACAAGCAAGGCTGAGTATACTAATACTCAGCTAGACTTACCCGGTGTGAGGAGTCTACTCCTCTACCTCTAGACTATGCAGCTGTTTGGCTGAGGGGTTTGGTTTGCCAAAAGCACTAGCTGTTACTAAAATCAGTTTTTAGCTTTTCAAATTTTATCATCATTAGCCTAGCTAGATTTGCTCCTTCTAAGCATACATGGTAACAATCATTTAGTTCAAACAACAAGTTATCTCATATAACCACATTTCACTTCTTACTCGATGCAGTACAAGGAATCAAGCAGTCTCATTAGCTGCGAGAAGCAGACGATTCGAATCGAGTTTTAACCTTGCAAGGTAAACCTAAACACACGGCATGTCAGGGTACTCCGACCCTACACATGACAACCGTCCCCATCGATTCCCCGTTCGCGTCCAGGCCTCACCGCCTTGGCATACAATGCTCCACTGACCTCGGCTGCCGCCGTGCAGTGTCCGCACTTGTACCCACCATAGCTAGCATGGGAGAACCAGTCTCAGGTCGCATGAGGGATAAAGTCCGCGCCCGGCTTCACTCAGGTACTAGGTTTACCGGTTACCATTTTCTCGGCATGTGCTTAGTACGTTCAAAAGCTTGACTCAGGTATCCACATATTAATCCTTAATTCATTTTCCCGTCTCATGGACAAGGCATCCTCCCTGGATCCAAGTCCATAGACCAATATATATCCCATTATCAAGATGAATACAATCAATTCCTGACCTCGCGCGAGTGCTAGAAAAATCACTCGACTTCTACCGAGATCCTGATTAGCAAGCAGCTACTCGACCTAGCATACTAGTATTCATCTCAAAAAGGAGTCCTAAGTTCATGCATCTAGAGGTTTCACGCAATTCCTACACTTAAGTGCACATTACAAACCTACAAGCATTAAGTGTAGTAAAGTAGCATATAATAATAGGTTATGCATAAATCCGGGGCTTACCTTCAATTGCTGGGGCTGCGGGGAGATCCTCAATAGCAGCCTCTGAAGCCTGCTCCTGGTCTTCCTCTTGGACAGGTCCTTGCTCGGGGATGAGCACGTACTCTCCGTCGGCAAGATTACAATCTAATGAATGCAATGTGTAAGATATATGCATGATATGATATGTGCTTTTAGAAATCACAACTTAAAAGGTGTATGATCTTCCTTGAGTTAAACAAGTTAACTTTACTTATGTAAGACCCTTGGGTGGTATACTTGGTAAATTAAGTTAAACTTTAGCTAAGGCAAGTGGTAGGTTTTACTTTCAGGGGTTCCACTGAATTCTTTTTAAGTCTTAGGGATAATGATAAGTACTCAAGTTAGACTTATTGAGGTGGGGTTTATTTCCTCTTTCCTTTTTCTTTATTCTCTTTAATGTTTTGGAGTAGGTTTGAACTACAAGTTGCTTTTATAAAATTCTAAAAATTCTGTAAAAATTACAGTGGCTTGCTACTGGTGTGTGTTTCTCTTCCTTAAAATTTGGGGATCAGAAAGTGAATAGTTTTCTCTGCACAAAATTACCAAATTCTAAGGTAAAAAGGGTGCTTTGAACTACAACTATGATTTAAGAGTGGGTAATTCTTCAGAACTTATTTTTGCTGGCTTTTAGGTGTTATAACATGACTTGATACAAATTTCTAGTCATTAATACCTTTTAATTATTTTTCTATGGTTTTCTCAAGTTCCTAGCCAAATGGGTGCTTTCTACTACCACTATAATTGAAAAATATCAAACAACAGAGTTCTTATTTTTCTTAGTTATTGTTTTGTGCAAGAGCAATCATTCTGAAGTTTGGCATCTTTTTGCTTAAGGGAAGGGGTGGGGTGCATTATTTAGATTAAATGGCCTTTCTCTTAAATCATTAGCAATTGGTATGAGTTTGCTTCTTTTTCTTGGGTTTGCATTTTTCTCTGGTAGTCTACCTCATCATGGGCTTAGTTGATTTTTGGTTGCTCATTATCACAATATTTGAGGTTGTTCATGATTTAGTTAGAAAATGCCTTATTATCACCTTGGATTTATTTCCCTTACTCAAAAAGTTGGACTGAGGTGCTCTATATTTTTGCAGTGGGGCTCTGGTGGTTATAAGTTCACTGGATTTTTGTTAAGCATTTTGGTTATAGTTTTGCCTCTTTAATAATTGATTTCCAGCCTTATTTAGGCTAAACAATTCATTTTAATCTAAAACTGGTCCAAATTAATGGTCTCTGTATTTTTTCCTAGGTTCTCTGTTACATAAGTAAACTAGGAAAAATAATATTAGTTACTGTTTATTAATTTCTATTACCTTTCTGAATTTCTCTAAGTTTTGGACAAAACATCATTAAATGAGGAACTACATCATAATTTCTAATGCTGGGGTTCCTACTATTTTTAAACAGTGTCTAAAGGAGGTCTGAATGCCCACAAAATTTCTTAAGTCTAGTACAGAAGAAAAACTAATTTTCCTTGATTAAATAGGGTTTAGGGGGTTTCTGTTTTTAATTTTAAACTCTAAAAGTTTGAACAGAAAGCATAAGGTTTACTATTTTTAAATGATAGATTGTAATATACAGAGGCTAGCAAAATTGGTTTGACATTTTTTGAGTAAGAATTCATCAAGTTATGAATTTTACAAGTTCTCTGGTTATTTAAAAGAATATCAGAATCGATTTAAATGAAAAGCTACTTTGCACTGGGGTCCCTGGCGGTTTTCTAAGTTTTTCCTCGCGAATCAGTCCTCAGGCTACTATTCACCAGGGTCTCTGACATTACAGAAAACCCCTCGGGTTCTTCACCTCCTAACCCGAGGTCCTTAGTTTAACTTAAACAGTAGCCGCGGCGGGGAAAAGGGCGGAGGGGCTTACCGGCGGCGAGACTGTTCCGGTGAAGTGGTCGAGGATGAAGGGGAGGTCCTGGGGATCACAACGGTGTGCGGAACGCCGTCGGAGATGGCCGGAGTCGGTCGGTCCACGCGCGCAGGCGGGGATACTCGTCGGCGGCGAGGAGACCGGCCTGGTCACGGCGAGGTAGTCCAATCAAATGGGTCAGGGAGGTCCACGGGATGCCAGAGAAGACATGAGCGAGAGGAATTGGGCGGAGACTCACCGGATAGCTCGGTCCACGCGCGGCGGCGGAAGACCGAAGTCCGGCGAAGTCGATCTCGGGCCTCCGGTGAAGTCCGGCCGGGTCCGAGGGCTTGGCGAGCTTCACTGGCTACTGGTGGAGCTGGCCGAAGCACTGGCTTGGCTTGAGGGCGGCTGGGGTGGGCTGGCCACGGTGGCCGAAGCGCGGGCGGCAATGGCGGGCGGAAATTAAGCTCGCCGGAGCTAAGGAAAGTGGTCGACCGGTGAGGGTGAGTGCGGGGCGAAGTGAGGCGCGCCTGGGGAGGCTTTATAGGCGCGGGCGGGCACGGCCGAGGGCGAGGGCGCGCGGCGGACGCGACTGGTCGCCGGGGAGCGCGCGCGCGGGTTGGGCGAGCTCTGGCGCGCCGGCCAGGGTCGAACACGTGGGAGCGCGCGTTCTGCCCAAGTTCTGGCGCGTGTAGTCGCTCATCCGAGCCTGCTCTCGCCTTGGTCAATGCACAAAACCTCTTCCCCTCCCTACAAGCTACCATTCTTGTGTGGTGGTCATAGGATTTTGCCTACTGGTTGCAGAGATATGGAGCCAGGAAATCTGGTCTGTCTCCCTGCGCAAATCCGAGGCAAATCCAAGGTTTAGTCGTGTCTAGGGCTCGCGTCCCAATGCCATCTTCTGGCACACGACAGAGGGGTTAGTTAGACACATTTTTGTCAATGGGGCCATTAGGATTCGAGTTAGGGATCAAGGTGAACATCCCTGATCTTTGGATCAAGGTCTGATTTTCAGAAATCTGAAATTCAGAATTCTTATTAAGTCCATACATGGCAAGCTTGATTTGGGGTTTTATTTGGGCTATTTTGGCTAAGCTTTCTCAACCTTTCTTGTTGCCCATTAAATATACTTCAATTTTTATAATTGGCTCAACTCAAAATTTTAAACTTTTCACTCCCTTTTCCTTACTTTTTGAATTTTTGCTCATGAGGCTCATTTAGGATTTTTAAACTAGGGTTGTATAATCTGATCTTTTAAGGGACTTATTTGCTTTGATTATGACACTTTTAAGTATATACTTGGTGACTTCATTATTACTTAAGTTATTTTGATGCTCATGCTTACTTTGGTTCACATAAAATGATGGCTCTTGGTTTGGCTTTTGAAAGAAAAACCCTGAGTGACACTGGGGTGTCACAATGAACTTGGAATACGTTACCCTCTCATCGGAGTGCAGTGGAAGTCTTTCATGGTCCAAGTCCACCTTTTCCCTTTCAATTCTCCTTTGAGACTAAAACAAGCAAACTCAAGCATATGGTTAGTCTCAAAGGGTCAAGTTGTAACACATCTCCCCCTAAAACTGTGCATCATTTTGCCACGGACTTGTGAGGTCCAGGGAGTGTTTGTACAACTTGAGCACCACAATAAGCAACAAAATGCAGAATAAACATGATCAAGGGCATAAACACATATATGCTACAATTCAATCCAAGTTCCGCGAATCTAAGATATTTAGCTCACTACGCAGCCTGCAAAAGGTCTTCTCATCTAGAGGCTTGGTAAAGATATCGGCTAGCTGGTTCTCGGTGCTAACATGAAACACTTCGATATCTCCCTTTTGCTGGTGGTCTCTCAAAAAGTGATGCCGGATGTCAATGTGCTTTGTGCGGCTGTGCTCAACAGGATTTTCCGCTATTCGGATAGCACTCTCATTGTCACATAGGAGTGGGACTTTGCTCATATTGTAGCCAAAGTCCCTGAGGGTTTGCCTCATCCAAAGTAGTTGCGCACAACACTGTCCTGCGGCAACGTACTCGGCCTCAGCGGTGGATAGGGCAACGGAGGTTTGTTTCTTAGAGTTCCATGACACCAGGGACCTTCCTAAGAATTGGCACGTCCCCGATGTACTCTTCCTATCGACCTTACATCCAGCATAGTCAGAATCTGAGTACCCAATCAAGTCAAAGTTAGACCCCTTTGGATACCAGATCCCGAAGCAAGGTGTAGCGACTAAATATCGAAGAATTCGCTTCACAGCCACTAAGTGACACTCCTTCGGATCGTATTGAAATCTAGCACACATGCATACGCTAAGCATAATATCCGGTCTACTAGCACATAAATAAAGCAAGGAACCTATCATGGACCGGTATGCTTTTTGATCAACGGACTTACCTCCTTTGTTGAGGTCGGTGTGTCCGTCGGTTCCCATTGGTGTCTTTGCGGGCTTGGCGTCCTTCATCCCAAACCTCTTTAGCAAATCTTGTGTGTACTTTGTTTGGGAGATGAAGGTGCCTTCCTTGAGTTGCTTCACTTGGAACCCAAGGAAGTAGGTCAACTCGCCCATCATCGACATCTCGAATTTCTACGTCATTACCCTGCTAAACTCTTCACAAGACTTTTGGTTAGTGGAACCAAATATTATGTCGTCGACATAAATTTGGCACACAAAAAGATCACCATCGCAAGTCTTAGTAAAAAGAGTTGGATCGGCTTTCCCAACCTTGAAAGCATTAGCAATTAAAAAGTCTCTAAGGCATTCATACCATGCTCTTGGGGCTTGCTTAAGTCCATAGAGCGCCTTAGAGAGCTTACACACATGGTCGGGGTACCGTTCATCCTCGAAGCCAGGGGGCTGCTCCACGTACACCTCCTCTTTGATCGGCCCGTTGAGGAAAGCGCTCTTCACATCCATTTGGTACAACCTGAAAGAATGGTGAGCGGCATATGCTAGCAAGATACGAATTGATTCTAGCCTAGCCACAGGAGCAAAAGTCTCCTCAAAGTCCAAACCTGCGACTTGGGCATAACCTTTTGCCACAAGTCGAGCCTTGTTCCTCGTCACCACCCCGTGCTCGTCCTGTTTGTTGCGGAACACCCACTTGGTTCCCACAACATTTTGCTTGGGACGAGGCACCAGTGTCCAAACTTCATTGCGCTTGAAGTTGTTGAGTTCCTCCTGCATGGCCAATACCCAATCCGGATCTAGCAAGGCCTCCTCTACCCTGAAAGGCTCAATAGAAGAGACAAAGGAGTAATGCTCACAAAAATTAACTAATCGAGATCGAGTAGTTACTCCCTTGCTAATGTCACCCAAAATTTGGTCGACGGGATGATCCCTTTGAATCACCGCTCGAACTTGGGTTGGAGGTGCCGGTTGCGCTTCTTCCTCCCTCACGTGATCATCTTGTGCTCCCCCTTGATCACACGCCTCCTTTTGATGAACCTGTTCATCGTCTTGAGTTGGGGGATGCACCGTTGTTGAGGGAGAAGGTTGATCTCGTTCATCTTGTTCCTGTGGCCGCACTTCTCCAATCGCCATGGTTCGTATAGCGGCCGTCAGAACATCTTCTTCATCTACATCATCACAATCAACAACTTGCTCTCTTGGAGAGCCATTAGTCTCATCAAATACAACGTCGCTAGAGACTTCAACCAAACCCGATGATTTGTTGAAGACCCTATACGCCTTTGTATTTGAATCATAACCTAATAAAAACCCTTCTACAGCTTTGGGAGCAAATTTAGAATTTCTACCCTTCTTCACTAGAATGTAGCACCTGCTCCCAAATACACGAAAGTAAGATACATTGGGTTTGTTACCGGTTAGTAGCTCATACGACGTCTTCTTGAGGAGGCGGTGAAGGTAGACCCTGTTGATGGCGTGGCAAGCCGTGTTCACGGCTTCCGACCAAAAGCACTCGGGGGTCTTGAATTCTCCAAGCATAGTCCTTGCCATATCTATGAGCGTCCTGTTCTTCCTCTCTACCACACCATTTTGCTGAGGTGTGTAGGGAGCGGAGAACTCGTGCTTGATCCCTTCCTCCTCAAGAAACTCCTCCACTTGAAGGTTCTTGAATTCGGACCCGTTGTCGCTCCTTATCTTCTTCACCTTGAGCTCAAACTCATTTTGAGCTCTCCTTAGGAAGCGCTTGAGGGTCCCTTGGGTTTCAGACTTATCCTGCAAAAAGAACACCCAAGTGAAGCGGGAAAAGTCATCAACAATAACTAGACCATACTTACTTCCTCCTATGCTTAGATAGGCGACGGGTCCGAAGAGGTCCATATGCAGCAGCTCCAGAGGTCTTGACGTGGTCATCACATTCTTGCTGTGATGTGCTCCTCCCACTTGTTTACCTGCTTGACAAGTTGCACAAGGTCTATCTTTTTCGAAATAAACATTGGTTAGACCTATCACGTGTTCTCCCTTTAGAAGCTTGTGGAGGTTCTTCATCCCCACATGTGCTAAGCGGCGATGCCACAGCCAGCCCATGCAAGTCTTAGCCATTAAGCATGCATCTAGACCGGCCTCTTCTTTTGCAAAATCAACTAAGTAAAGCTTGCCGTCTAGTACACCCTTAAAGGCTAGTGAACCATCACTTCTTCTAATGACAGACACATCTATATTTGTAAAAAGACAATTATATCCCATATTGCATAGTTGACTAACAGATAGCAAATTGTAACCAAGAGACTCAACTAAAAACACATTGGAGATTGAGTGTTCATTAGAAATTGCAATTTTACCTAACCCTTTTACCTTGCCTTGATTCCCATCACCGAATATAATTGAATCTTGGGAATCCTTATTTTTGACGTAGGAGGTGAACATCTTCTTCTCCCCCGTCATATGGTTTGTGCATCCGCTGTCGATAATCCAGCTTGAACCCCCGGATGCATAAACCTGCAAGGCAAATTTAGGCTTGGGTCTTAGGTACCCAACTCATGTTGGGTCGTATAAGGTTAGTGCAAATATCCTTAGGGACCCAAATGCAAGTTTTGTCTCCCTTGCATTTTGCCCCAAATTTCCTAGCAACTATTTTCCTATCCTTTCTACAAATAGCAAAAGAAGCATTTAAAGCACAATAAATTGTAGAAGGTTCATTCACTACTTTCCTAGGAGCATGAATAATATTCTTTCTAGGCACATGATGAATAGCATTTCTCCTAGACATATTTCTACCATGCATATAGGAAGAACTAGAAGCAAACATGGCATGAGAGTCAAAATCATTATAAGCATTATAACTCCTATAAGCATTTCTAGTTTGTCTCTTATCATGATACATAAAAGCATGGTTCTTTTTAGTACTACTAACCATAGGAGCCTTCCCTTTCTCCTTGGCAGAGATAGGAGCCTTATGGCTTGTCAAGTCCTTGGCTTCCCTCTTGTAGCCAAGTCCATCCTTAATTGAGGGGTGTCTACCAATCGTGTAGGCATCCCTTGCAAATTTCAGCTTATCAAATTCATTCTTGCTAGTCTTAAGTTGGGCACTAAGACTAGCCACTTCATCATTTAGTTTTGAAATTGAAACTAAGTGTTCACAACAAGCATTAATATCAACATCCTTACACTTAGTGCAAATTTCAACATGTTCAACACAAGAGTTAGATTTACTTGCTACTTCTAGCTTAGCATTTAAATCATTAATTTCACCTTTTAAAGAAGAAATGGTTTCGTTACAAGTAGAAAGTTCACAAGAAAGCATTCCATTTCTTTTAACTTCTAGAGCAAGTGAATTTTGTGCACTAACAAATTTATCATGCTCTTCATATAAAAGATCTTCTTGTTTCTCTAAGATTCTATCCTTTTCATTCAAGGCATCAATCAATTCATTAATCTTAGCTATCTTAGTTCTATCCAATCCCTTGAATAAACTGGAGTAATCTATTTCATCCTCACTAGACTCATCATCACTAGAAGAATCATTAGCATTATGATTGATTACCTTCTTCTCCCTTGCCATGAGGCAAGTGTGATGCTCGTTTGGGAAGAGGACCGATTTGTTGAAGGCAGTGGCGGCGAGTCCTTCGTCGTCGGAGTCGGATGAAGAGCAATCCGAATCCCACTCCTTTCCAAGGTGTGCTTCGCCTTTGGCCTTCTTGTAAACCTTCTTGTTCTCTCTCTTCCCATTTTTCCCTTGCTCCTGGTCACTATCATTTTCGGGACAGTTAGCAATAAAATGACCAACATTACCACATTTGAAGCATGAGCGCTTCCCCTTTGTCTTGGTCTTCCTTGGTTGCCCCTTGCGACCATTTAGCGTCGTCTTGAATCTCTTGATGATGAGAGCCATCTCTTCATCATTGAGCCCGGCCGCCTCAACTTGCGCCACTTTGCTGGGTAGCGGCTCCTTGCTCCTTGTTGCCTTGAGAGCGATGGGTTGAGGCTCGTGGATTGGACCGTTCAACGCGTCGTCGACGTATCTCGCCTCCTTGATCATCATCCGCCCGCTTACGAATTTTCCGAGTACCTCCTCGGGCGTCATCATCGTGTACCTGGGATTCTCACGAATATTGTTCACGAGATGAGGATCAAGAACAGTAAAGGACCTTAGCATTAGGCGGACGACATCGTGGTCCGTCCATCGCGTGCTTCCGTAGTTCCTTATTTTGTTGATGAGGGTCTTGAGCCGGTTGTACGTTTGGGTTGGCTCCTCTCCCCTTATCATGGCGAATCGTCCAAGCTCGCCCTCCACCAACTCCATTTTGGTGAGCATGGTGATGTCATTCCCCTCGTGAGAGATCTTGAGGGTGTCCCATATTTGCTTGGCATTGTCCAAGCCGCTCACCTTGTTGTACTCTTCCCTGCACAAGGACGCTAAGAGAACAGTAGTAGCTTGTGCATTTCTATGGATTTGTTCATTTATGAGCATAGAGTTATCCAAGCTATCAAACTTCATTCCATTCTCTACAATCTCCCAAATGCTTGGATGGAGAGAGAATAAGTGACTACGCATTTTGTGACTCCAAAATCCGTAGTCCTCCCCATCGAAGTGTGGAGGTTTGCCAAGAGGAATGGAAAGCAAATGCGAATTCGAACTATGTTGAATACGAGAATAATCAAATGAAAAGTTCGAATTGACCGTCTTTTTGTAGTCGTTGTCGTCGTCCTTTTGGGAAGAGGAAGATTCGTCGCTGTCGTAGTAGATGATCTCCTTGATGCGTCTTGTCTTCTTCTTCTTCCCATCTTTGCGTCTGTGCCCCGAGCCCGAGTCGGTAGTCTTGTCGTCCTTTGGCTCGTTGACGAAGGACTCCTTCTCCTTGTCGTTGATCACGATTCCCTTCCCCTTAGGATCCATCTCTTCGGGCGGTTAGTCCCTTTCTTGAAGAGAACGGCTTTGATACCAATTGAGAGCACCTAGAGGGGGGTGAATAGGTGATCCTGTGAAACTTAAACTTATAGCCACAAAAACTTGTTAAGTGTTAGCACAATAATCGCCAAGTGGCCAGAGAGGAGTCTCAACAAAACACAATACCACAAGAGATCAAACACAGAGATGACACAGTGGTTTATCCCGTGGTTCGGCCAAGACCAACGCTTGCCTACTCCACGTTGTGGCGTCCCAACGGACGAGGGTTGCAATCAACCCCTCTCAAGCGGTCCAAAGACCAACTTGAATACCACGGTGTTTTGTTTTGCCTTTCAATATCCCGTTTGCGAGGAATCTCCACAACTTGGAGCCTCTCGCCCTTACACTTGAGATTCACAAGAAATTCAGAGTAAGGGAGGAAAGCAACACACACAAATCCACAGCAAAATGCGCACACACACGGCCAAGAATCGAGCTCAAAGGACTATCTCAAAGTTCTCACTAGAACGGAGCTCGAATCACTGAGAATGACAAACGAATGCGCAAAGACTGAGTGTGGATGATCAAGAATGCTCTAAGGTTGCTTGGTTGTCTCCTCCATGCGCCTAGGGGTCCCTTTTATAGCCCCAAGGCAGCTAGGAGCCGTTGAGAGCAAATCTGGAAGGCCAATCTTGCCTTCTGTCGTCGGGTGCACCGGACAGTCCGGTGCACACCGGACACTGTCCGGTGCCCGATTTCCTTCCTAAAATGGCGCTGCCGACCGTTGCAGATCTGGGAGCCGTTGGCGCACCGGACAAGTCCGGTGCACACCGGACAGTCCGGTGCCCCCTTCCGACCGTTGGCCCGGCCACGTGTCGCGCGCAGATTCCGCGGCCGACCGTTGGCCCGGCCGACCGTTGGCTCACCGGACAGTCCGGTGCACACCGGACAGTCCGGTGAATTTTAGTCGTACACCGTCGGCGAATTCCCGAGAGCGGCCACTTCACGCCGAGCCAGCCTGGCGCACCGGACACTGTCCGGTGCACCACCGGACAGTCCGGTGCACCCTGACTGGACAGACTTTGGCTGCTTGAGCCATCTCTTTTCCAACTCGATTTTTTCTGTTTCCAGCACTTAGACACAATACATTAGTCCATAAAACAATGTACTAAGTCTGAGAAACATACCTTTATCCTTGATTTGTACTTTGTCCACCATTTTACAATTAGGCACCTGTGTTGGGCACTAAATCACCAAAATACATAGAAATGGCCCAAGGGCACATTTCCCTTTCAAGAGGGACTGGAAGTTGGCGGTGAAGCATCGACTGAAGTCGCCCCAGACGTCGATGCAGTGTCGGGGCAGATGTCGCAGCCATTGCAGCGCGTCTTGCCCAAGGACAATGGGTAAGTATGCGGTCATCACGTCTTCGGACGCCCCGGCAGCTCGAGCAACGGTGGTGTAGACGGCTAGCCAACCCCATGGATCCTGTTTAGGTTCATATTTGTCAACATTGGATACCTTGAAGTTGGGAGGCCATTGGATGGCCCTAAGGCGCGGAGTAAGAGCGGACACTCCGCATGTGTCCTCCTGTCGTCGGGGACGATGTCTGTCCCGGGGAGGGGAGTTGTGATTGTGGTTCCTCGACCGCCCCCGGGTGGTTCCGCTAGTTGAGGCCGTTGCCGACTCAGTTCTGGTGGCTTGGCTTTGAGTTGGGATACCATGATTCCTGTCATACTCCTCCCGATGGCGAATCTCGTTCTCATGCCGCCGCTCGCGTGAAGCATTGATGGAACTTCGCGCGTCTCGACGGCTGTTGATGGCGTGTCGTAGATCGTTCGGCGGGTGAGCAAGCGGTAGAAGATGGTTAGCCGCCTGGGTGAACAGTCGTCAGTAGCCATCGGCGTCAGGAGTCCGAGGAAGTCCCTCAGCTATCCGAGCCAGTACCCCTCCGACTTCGCTCGGCGTGTTCATAGCCCGGGCGAAGTCGGGGTTCAGGTTGCGCCCGAAGAATGGATTCTCCCGACGCTGCCTTGCATCTTGCTCAGCCTGTTCCTAAGCTCGTCGGCGATCACATCGTCGGGAGTTCCTTCGTTCTCTGAAGACGCGTTCTTCCGGGGTTTCTCCTACCTCCGAGACCTCATCTCGCGAGACAGGCTGCTCCGGATTCCGCTCTCCGGCAGCATGATGTCGTCGAACGTTCCTGCGCCGGTTCCTCCGTCGACGGGACTCTCGTTGAGGCGGTTCCTCCCCGGGTACAGTCGGCTCATCGTCGGAGACGATAGGCGACTCCGCTCTCCCGATGAAGAGGACGTCGGGGTAGAATGGTGCTGCTGCCGTGGTGACCTTCTTCCCGTTCCCCTTTGAGGCATGAGGAACGAAAAGAGCAACTTGTTTCTCCCCGGTTACCTTCTTCCTTGCAATCTGTGTCCACTCTTTTGTCGGAGAGGTAGGCAGTGGAGTTCTCTGGGTCAGCGAGCCCTCGGCCCCTGGCTTTTCGGAGACGATCCTCATCCGGAGAGCTGGAGGTTGTGCTTCTCTAGTATTTCCGGAGTTCGTTGGGGGAGACTTCTTTTCCGGCGGATCCGCGATACGGTGCAGAATTCCTTCTTCATCCGCTACAAATGAGATTGTTCCAAAGCAGAACACGGATCCGGGACGCAGGGTGATCTTGCTGTAGAAGGTGACGGCCATTGAGCTAGCTTGGATTGTCGACACCCCCCTACCTGGCGCGCCAGCTGTCGGTGTTTTGGGTCCGACCGCACACCCGGGGTTGTCCCTCAAGGTGTTTTAGGAGTAGGACGGTGTCAACAACTGTAGCAAAATGGTTCGTGCAGATCGCACGAGGAGCGGTGGACAAGGTTTACAGGTTCGGGCCGCTTGGAGATGCGTAACACCCTACGTCCTGGTGAGTTTGCTTGGTGAATGTGGTTACAAGAGAGCTCTCTAGATTGAGAATACAGAGAGTTGATGTGGGTGGCTAAGTAAAGGGTCGATCGTTCTGAAGGGGTGCCCCCTAGGCCTTATATACTCGACCGTGGGGCAGTACACGTGGATAAGATAACAACAAGTAGCTAAAAGATAGTGAACCTCTTGAGATTATCCCTACGTAACCCTCGCCGACTTATCCTCGCATGGCTTCGTTGCATGGAGGCTCCAGCGCGGGAGAGTCGGATCTCTGTTGCGGTCATTCGCTCGAGGCTGTGGGCCGTCTGGGTTTACACCAATCCGGCCTCATGTCGTTCTGTTTTGCTGGTTGTTTCTCCCCAGGCCCACGAAAGAATGACCTTACGATTTATTGGACCCTTGGGCCTTTCGTGAGGTCCTTTACTCTTTTAGGGGACCCGGGGGATATCTATTCCCCACAGGTATCCCCTGCATTTTGGTTTACCGGTTATGTTAATGGAGTTAGCTATTTAGTTGGGCAGCCTTTTATTCCACTTTCCTCTTTATCTGAGAAGCTGTGTGGTCTGTGTTGGAGATCAGTAAAGATGCTCATATGCTCAGTGTTGTGGAGAATTCTATACTCTTTTCTTATGCTGCAAGACTTGCAAGATCAGTTTTGATGTGTGGTTGCATTCTGCAGATGTCAGAAAATAGGCGCAGAGGAGGAAGGCGTGCTCAGCAGGAGCAGGCAGCTCCGCAAGATGAGGTGCCCTAGCAGCAGCATCTGCCGCCCCCGCCCCCGATGTCCATCGAGCAGATGTTTCTGATGCAGACTCAGGCAGTTCAAGCCATTGGTTAGACTCTGGCCGCCATTCAGCAGCAGCAGCAGCAACAGCCACCACCTCAGCCTCAGCCTCAGATGCCCAGGGACAAGCGTGCTGAATTCATGAGAGGTCATCCCCCAACATTCGCTCACTCTTCTGACCCCATGGATGCTGAAGACTGGCTGCGCACTATGGAGCGGGAGTTGCATACCGCTCAGTGTGATGACAGGGAGAAAGTCCTGTATGGTCCCCGTCTGTTGAGAGGAGCAGCTCAGTCATGGTGGGAGTCTTATCTCGCCACCCATGCCCACCCCGACACCATCACCTGGGAAGAATTCAGGGGTAGCTTTCGTCAGTACCATGTGCCTGCAGGTCTGATGACAATGAAGAAGGAGGAGTTCTTGGCTCTTAAACAAGGGTCATCGTCTGTCAGTGAATACCGGGACAGGTTTCTGCAGTTGTCCCGCTATGCACCTGAAGATGTCAACACCGACGCCAAGAGACAATACCGTTTCTTGAGAGGCTTGGTTGACCCTCTACAGTACCAATTGATGAATCATACTTTCCCGACATTCCAGCACCTGATCGACATAGCAATCATGACAGAGAGGAAGCGTAAGGAGATGGAGGATCGCAAGCGCAAGATCAGTGGACCCCAGCCTGGAAGCAACAATCATCCTCGTTTCTTAGGCAATCAACCTCAGCAATTCAGGCAGAACCTGCGTCCACCTCAGCAGCATCAGCAGTTCCAAAGGTAGTATCCTCAGCACCAGTACCAGAATCGTCAGAACAACCAGTCAGGAGGAGGTCAGTTTCAGAGGCAGAATCAGCAGGCACCTCGTCTTCCTGCCCTAGCAAACCAGCAGAACAGTCAGGCAGCACCAGCTCAGGTTGGAAACAGAGCATGTTTCCACTGTGGAGAGCAGGGCCATTGGGTGATGCAATGTCCGAAGAAGGCAGCCCAGCAGCAGTCAGGCCCTAATGCCTCAGCAAAGCAGAATGTGTCTCAGCCTGGAGCAGGCAACCGTTCTCAGCCGCGCTATAATCATGGGAGACTGAACCACTTGGAGGCTGAAGCAGTTCAGGAGACCCTCGGCATGATAGTAGGTATGTTCCTAGTCGACTCCCATATTGCAGAAGTGTTATTTGATACTGGAGCAACGCATTCTTTCATTACTACATCATGGGTAGAAGCCCATAATCTTCCAATTACTACCATGTCAACCCCCATTCAAATTGACTCAGCTGGTGGTAGAATTCGAACTGATAGCATTTGTTTGAATGTAAGTGTGGAAATAAGGGGGATAGCGTTCCCCGCTAATATCATAGTAATGGGTACTCAGGGAATAGATGTCATCCTAGGGATGAATTGGCTAGATAAGTACCAGGCAGTTATCAGTTGTGATAAGAGAACAATCAAGTTGGTGTCCCCATTAGGAGAGGAAGTGGTGACCGAGTTAGTCCCGCCTGAGCCGAAGAAAGGAAGTTGTTATCAAATGGCTGTCGATAGCAGTGAAGCAGACCCAATTGAGAGTATCAAGGTTGTGTCTGAGTTCCCAGATGTGTTTCCAAAGGACTTACCAGGCATGCCGCCAGAGCGGAAAGTTGAGTTTGCCATAGAGCTTCTTCCTGGAACCGCCCCCATCTTCAAGAGAGCTTACAGAATATCTGGGCCAGAGTTGGTTGAACTTAAGAAACAGATCGATGAGCTGTCAGAGAAAGGTTACATCCGGCCAAGCACCTCGCCTTGGGCCGCCCCTGTCCTATTTGTGGAGAAGAAAGATGGCACCAAAAGGATGTGTATCGATTATCGAGCTCTGAATGAGGTCACGATCAAGAACAAGTACTCTTTGCCCAGAATAGAAGATCTGTTCGACCAGTTGAGAGGAGCCAGTGTGTTCTCCAAAATTGATCTGAGGTCGCGTTATCATCAGCTCAGGATTCGACCTTCGGACATTTCGAAGACGGCATTCATTAGCAAGTATGGTTTGTATGAGTTCACTGTGATGTCTTTCGGTTTAACCAATGCACCGGCCTTCTTTATGAATCTGATGAACAGTGTATTCATGGATTATCTTGATAAGTTTGTGGTGGTATTCATTGATGACATTTTTATTTATTCTCAAAGCAAAGAAGAGCATGCAGATCATTTGAGGATGGTATTGCAGAGATTGCGAGAGCACCAGTTGTATGCAAAGTTGAGCAAGTGCGAGTTCTGGATCGGTGAAGTCCTGTTCTTGGGTCACATAATCAATAAAGAAGGATTGGTTGTGGATCCGAAGAAAGTGGCAGACATTCTGAACTGGAAAGCGCCAACAGATGCTCGAGGAATTAAGAGCTTTATTGGAATGGCCGGATATTATCAGCGATTCATTGAAGGGTTTTTGAAGATTGCGAAACCAATGACAGCATTGCTAGGCAACAAGGTCGAGTTCAAGTGGGCCCAGAAATGTCAAGAGGCCTTTGAAGCGCTGAAAGAGAAGTTGACTACAGCGCCTGTCTTAGTCTTGCCTGATGTGCACAAGCCCTTCTCGGTGTATTGTGATGCTTGTTACACAGGTTTGGGATGTGTGTTGATGCAAGAGGGAAGAGTTGTGGCTTACTCGTCCTGACAGCTGAAGGTTCATGAGAAGCATTACCCAATCCATGACCTAGAGTTGGCAGCGGTGGTTCACGCATTGAAGACATGGAGGCACTATCTGTATGGACAGAAATGCGATGTTTACACAGACCACAAGAGTCTGAAGTACATATTCACTCAGTCAGAGCTGAATATGAGGCAACGAAGATGGTTAGAGTTGATCAAAGACTACGAATTGGAGATCCATTACCATCCAGGCAAAGCGAACGTAGTGGCAGATGCTTTGAGCAGGAAGAGTCAAGTCAATCTGATTGTCGCTCGTCCGATGCCTTATGAGTTGGCCAAAGAGTTTGACAGGTTGAGTCTCAGATTTCTGAATAATTCACGAGGAGTCACAATTGAGTTGGAACCCACCCTGGAACGAGAAATCAAAGAAGCACAGAAGAATGATGAGAAGATCAGTGAGATCTGGCGACTGATTCTGGAAGGCAAGGGCAAAGATTTTCGGGAAGATGTAGAAGGTGTGATATGGTTCAAAGACCGCTTGTGCGTTCCCAATGTCCAGTCTATTCGAGAATTGATTCTCAAGGAAGCTCATGAGACAGCTTATTCGATTCACCCTGGCAGTGAGAAGATGTATCAGGATCTGAAGAAGAAATTCTGGTGGTATGGAATGAAGAGGGAAATCGCAGAGCATGTGGCTATGTGTGATAGTTGTCAACGGATCAAGGCAGAGCATCAGAGACCAGCTGGATTGTTGCAACCACTGCAAATCCCTCAGTGGAAATGGCATGAGATCGGCATGGATTTCATAGTCGGATTGCCTCGCACTCGAGCCGGCTACGATTCCATTTGGGTAGTGGTTGTAACACCCGGTTTTAAGGAACAAAGCCGGGTGCATCTCATACATGCGCCAAGAAGACAACATATATAATAACAGAGTGTATAGAGATAAATGTCATAAAACATCAGAGTATTTATTACATAGCGGAAGACTTATTACAAAATAAAGGAATAAATATAAAACGAACTAAGGATCGACGGCGCCAATGTCGACTGAGAAACGCCACCTAGATCAAGTCGAATGCCTCAGTGTTAAGCGGCTCCTCTTCGACCACCTGTTCTTCTCCTGTGGGGGGGGGGGTGTGAGACAGCAAGAGTGAGCTCACATACGTTCATAGCTCAACAAGTTGTGGGGAATAATATGGCATGAACTCACCAAAGGTGGGAGTTCATGAAGTGTAAGGCTAATCAATGAAGTAAAGGCTGAGGATGAGCATTGCTTTTATAGGTTGGTCAAAATTTTATTAGCAATTATTAAGTGTAAGTAAATACCAAACCTTAATAATAATAAAGAACAGTAATAGTAAAATAATCCCAAATGCGATGCAAATGTCAAATTAAATTTACGTTCCATAAATTAATCATGTGAGGGTCCGAGCCGCTCATGACCATGAGCACGGCTAGTATACTAGTTTTACACTCTGCAGAGGTTGCGCATCTTTACCCACAAGTCATGTTACCCATCTGCCAAGAGATGGCCAATCCCATACACCTCTACCGAGGAGGCGAGGCAGGGTAACACTACGAGGCCTTTACAAAGTTCCACTAGCTTCAGAAATCCCGCTACAGTTTATAGGAAGCTCCAGTGCAGGGTTCTTGCCTGACCGCCATCGCAACAAAATCAAGCAAGGACCTCCCTACACTGACCACTCCCCTACTGCCCTTGCCCCTTTCGGGTAAGGAAGACCTCCACTAGCTTTCCTAGTTAATCAGCCAAGGGCGTCCCACTAAACCCTTGTGGTAGCACTGTTTTCCCGGGTGGTCGCTCCATGTTCCCATTAATTTAATGATCTTAACATGAACAGTAATAATAACAAGATAATAACAGGATAATCATGAGTAGTGTATCTCCATACCCAATCCACATAAAGCAATAGCAAGTACTACCCAAAAACATTTCAGGGGTGAACAAGGTATAAAGATAACCAAAACTGAGGTAACCTATTGGATCCCATCAAAATTAACCTATGCAGATCATTAAAGTTAATAAGAACATGGCTGGGAAAAGTAAGTGATCAAGGGCACAACTTGCCTTCAATGAGCTCCTGCTCAGCTACTTCTACTTGTTGAACCTCAGTTTCTTCAGTGGCTTGCTCGTCTATTCGCATCAACACAATACATACATAGTACAGCAAAAATTAACATTGCACCAAACATGTAAATAAAATACACAGTAAAAATCTACACATTAAAATGAAATCATAGGAACTGGAATCACTAAATTTGGAGTTATAGATTTCAAGTTATGAATTTCCTAAGGTTTAATGTGACTAAAATAGGATTAGATGAGAAATTAATTTTCTTACTGAGTTCATGTCAAAACAGTGACCCTAAATGGTAGAGAATATTATTACAAAATTTTAGAAATTGGAATGGTTCAATTTGGACTAAAAATGGATTTTCTATGATTTATACAAGTTCTAGGGTTTATTTTCATATTAAAATCCAATTTCTAATTCATTTAGTTGATTTAAAACAGTTCTGGATCGGGCCTCATTTTCTGGTAAGCACAGGGTTCTCGGTGTAAATTTTCTAAGACATAGAGCACAGTGCTCTCTGGATGGCAGGTTGATTTCTGATAAACGCAGGGGCTCTTTAGCAATACTGACCCGCGAAGGGGGGTACAGATGTTTTCTGGCCGTTGGATGGAAAACCGAGCGCCCAGATTAGTTTTACACATCCACGAACCGTTACGCAACCGTGACCGTCGGATCAGCGAGCAGCGGGCCTGATTTAAGATGTCTCGATTGAATCCCATGCGCCAGATCTGAATCAGACGGTGCATGCTAAACAATCGAAGGGGTATGATGTAATCTAATCCTAGCCGTCCGCCAAAATCCGACGGCGCACGCGCTTCTTCCTAAACAACGCTGCACGGGCGGCCGCACCCTCGCCACGGCGGAGGGCACGCGCGGCGAGCCTGCAATCTGACCAACCCTACCCCCATACTCCAATTCGTCGAGCCAGCGCACAATTGGGAACAAAACGTACGCAATTGATGGTTTCTCACCTTAAATGGTGCCCAGCAGAGCTCGGTCGACGCGGGCGGCACGGCCACGGCGGAGATGCGGCGACGGCGAGGAATTTAGGGCGCCACGATGGACCTCCGGGCACAATTCTTCACGCCAATGATCTCCACAGGCCGGTGAACGGTCTCGACACCACCCTGGACACTAATCAACGATACCGGCCGGGGTCAACGGCGGCGGCCACAATCCTTCCGCGAGCGTAGCAATGGCGGCGTCGATTGGCTCAGGGGAAAGCTAGGCTTGTGCGAGAAGGTAGTAGGGGACGGAACAGATGTGCTTTTATTCAGCGCGGGCAAAGTCCGAGGGCGGTCAGCGCTGGCGTTCTCGCGGCGGACATCGCGCAACGGCGAGCGAAGAAAAGGGGAGGTGGGTACGCGGCTGACATGCAGGTCCCGCGGATCAGAGAGACCGAGCGCGCGCGAGATGCGACTGGACGGTGGGACCCGCGCGGCAGTGAGGGATGGCGCGCGCGCGTAAGGGCTGGTGAGCGGGCCGCGCGTGAGCGTGTGGGCCGAATTGGTTCCTTCCGGCCCAAGTAGCCCCTTTATCCTTTTTCTTTTTCTTTTTCTGTTTTCTTTCTATTCAAATTTCAAATTCTTCCCAAGTTTAAATTTCCTGACTGGTTGACAAGTTTATTCTCAGATCACATATTCAATTTGAACATACCAAGACAAGATTTATTTATTTATGAATTTATTTTGTAGGTTATAATATTTATTTCTCCTTTACCCTTTTAAATCCCAACTCAAATTTATGTTTTAATCCAATCTCCAACTCATTTTTTTTATATTTTAACCATGTTATTATTTTATTAAATGCACACACAAAACTCCAATATGATGCATTTTCTTTTATTTTAGTGTCTTTGGTTTTAATTGATCACTCTCAACATGTATGCTCTTTTTATGATGCAAAATGAGGCTCATAAAATAAGGAAATCATCATGTATTTCTTGTACACAATTTTGAGTATTACAAATCCTACCCCCCTTAAAAATAATCTCGTCCTCGAGATTTAAGCAGATCTAGGGAAAAGGTGGGGAAAATCTATGCGAAGCTCTTCTTCTCTTTCCCAAGTTGCTTCATCTTCACCGTGGTGGCTCCATTGCACTTTGCACATCTTTATAACTTTATTCCTCGTGACTCGAGTCAAAGTATCCAAAATCTTGATGGGGTACTCCGCATAAGTTAGATCCTCTTGAACACTAAGGTCTTCCATTGGTAACTGTTCTTCAGGCACCCTGAGACATTTCTTCAGCTGAGATACATGAAAGACATCATGAACATCCGCGAGATGATCCGGTAACTCCAATTGATATGCGACCTCTCCCACTCGCTTTAAGATTAAGAAGGGTCCAATAAAGCGAGGAGACAACTTTCCTTTGACTTTGAATCTTCTCATACCCCGGAGTGGTGACACCTTCAAATAGACATGATCACCCTCCTTAAACTCCAGTAATCTTCTCCTATTATCAGCATAGCTCTTTTGCCTGGATTGTGCAATTCTCAAATTTTTCCTGATTTGTTGGACTTGTTCCTCTGCTTCTTGTATAACCTCCGGTCCAAACAACTGCCTTTCACCAGTTTGATCCCAATACAATGGGGTCTTGCACTTTCTGCCATACAAGGCCTCAAACGGTGACATCTTCAAACTGGCCTGATAGCTATTATTGTAAGAGAACTCCGCATAAGGAAAGCTCTTATCCCAACTTCCACCATGTTTAAGAGCACAAGCTCTTAACATATCCTCTAGCAATTGGTTGGTCCTCTCAGTCTGCCCATCAGTCTGGGGATGGTAAGCCGAACTAAAATTCAATCTCGTATCCAAGGACTCGTGTAACTTCTTCCAATACCGAGAAGTAAACTGTGATCCTCGATCAGACACGATTTTCTTTGGCACACCATGCAGACAAACAATCCGTGCCATGTACAACTCTGCCAACTTGGCTCCTGAATATGTGGTCTTCACTGGAATAAAGTGGGCTACTTTAGTTAGCCTGTCCACAATCACCCATATAGAATCATATCCAGCAGACGTGCGGGGTAATCCAACAATGAAGTCCATGCCAATCTCTTCCCATTTCCACTCGGGTATCTTCAGTGGATGCAGTAGTCCGGCTGGCCTCTGGTGTTCAGCCTTAACTCTTTGACACACATCGCACATAGCCACATATGCAGCCACGTCTCTCTTCAATCCATACCACCAATATTTTTGCTTCAAATCCTGATACATCTTAGTACTCCCAGGATGGATGGATAAAACTGAATCATGTGCCTCCTTCAATATAGTTTCCCGAAGACTATCAATATCGGGAACACAGATCCGATTCTTGAACCATATCGTGCCTTGCTCATCCTCCATGAATTCCGGTACTCGACCTTCCGTAATCAGATCCTTAATCTCTTGAATTTTAGCATCACCAACCTGACCTTTACGAATTTCTTGCTCCAAGGTAGGTTCCAATTCAATAGTAACTCCTTCCATATGTGTAACAATTCCTAGGTTGAGCCTCTCAAAATCTTTTGCTAATTCATCAGGTAGCTGGACAACAAAAGTGGAGTGAACATGCTCCTTCCGACTCAAGGCATCTGCAACCAAATTTGCCTTGCTTGGGTGATAGTGAATCTCCAAATCATAATCCTTAATGAGCTCCAACCAACGGTGTTGCCTAAGGTTGAGGTCCTTCTGAGTGAATATGTACTTCAAACTCTTATGATCCGTGTATACTTGGCACTTAGTTCCCATAACGTAGTGTCTCCAAATCTTAAGGGCATGCACAACGGCAGCCAGTTCCAAGTCATGAGTGGGGTAGTTCAGTTCATGCTTCCGCAACTGACGAGATGCATAGGCAATCACATGTCCTTCTTGCATGAGCACACATCCAAGTCCTTGGCCACATGCATCACAGTAAATGTCAAATCCCTTCTGCAGATCTAGCATAATCAATACTGGCGGCGACATTAGTCTCTCCTTCAATTGATCAAAGCTTTCTTGGCACTTCTCATCCCACTTGAATTCTCTCCCTTTCTCCAAAAGCGAGGTCATAGGCTTGGCAATCTTAGAGAACCCTTCAATAAATCTCCGATAATATCCTGCGAGTCCCAAGAAACTCCGAATCTCAGTAACTGTAGTGGGCACTCTCCACTCCATTATCTCCTTCACTTTAGCAGGATCCACTGCTATTCCTCCATTAGAAATAATATGACCAAGGAATGGCACCTTGTCAATCCAAAACTCGCACTTGCTGAACTTAGCGTAGAGTTGATTATCTCGTAACTTCTGTAGCACCAACCTTAGATGTTGTTCATGATCACTTTCATTCCTAGAATAGATCAGAATATCGTCGATAAATACCACGACGAATCTGTCCAAGTACTCCATAAACACCTTGTTCATCAAATTCATGAAATAAGCCGGTGCATTGGTTAACCCAAATGACATAACAGTAAACTCATATAATCCATATCGGGTTGAGAAAGCCGTCTTAGGAATATCTGAGGGTCTAATCTTCATCTGATGGTATCCTGATCGGAGATCAATCTTCGAAAATACTCTAGCACCTCTCATCTGATCAAATAAATCCTCAATACGGGGTAATGGATACTTGTTCTTCACAGTGACATCATTAAGTGATCTATAGTCCACGCACATCCGTTGTGATCCATCCTTCTTCTGTACGAATAACACCGGTGCTCCCCAAGGTGAGGAACTCGGACGAATGTACCCCGCTTCTTGTAACTCAGTTAACTGCTTCTTAAGTTCCTTCAACTCCTCTATGGACATCCTATATGGCCGTTTAGAAATAGGGGCGGTTCCAGGTAAGAGATCAATAACAAACTCAACTTCTCTATCAGGTGGCATCCCTGGTAACTCCTCTGGAAAGACATCCGGAAAACCTCTAACCACCCGGATGTTGTCACCAACAAACTCCTCAGGCATAAAGAACATTGCACGCATGGATGAGGAGGTTACTGCAATATTAACTTGAAATCTTTCTCCTTTAGTGGTAGTGAGTTCTACGGTACCCCTACCACATGCTATAACGGCCTTTGCCTTTCTTAGCCATGACATACCAAGGATCAGATCTATACTGCTTGACTCTAATATTATAGCAGTAGCTCCAAATTCTCTACCCATAATGGTCAATGTCAATCTACGTGTCATTTGATTCGCCTCAACAGGCCCTTTAGGTGTAATTACTATCAGGGGTTTTCTCATATTTAGCAGTGGAATTTCATTTGTGTTGGCATATCTAGCAGACATGAATGAATGTGTAGCACCAGAATCAAATAATATAGTTGCAGGAATTGCATTAACATAAAACATACCAAGTACGATGTCACCACCATCAGGAGTATCATCAACGCTGACTTGATTCACCCTGGCTATAGAATATCCCTTGCTAGATCCTGGAGTTTGCTGCCTGTTCTGAACTGGAGTAGTAGCAATCCTCTGTGGGCAGACATTTGCATAATGACCAGTCTTCCCACACTTGAAACAAGTAGTGCCTGAACTCTGTCCTGAAAACTTTGTCGGGGTGCCAGTGGGGGTAGCCTGTCGAGGAGGTGGAGTCCTCAGTGGTGATTGCTGAACTAGGCGCGGTCCTCCTGGTCGAGTCGGTGTACCCTATGGTGGAACGTAGCGCGGACGAACACTGCTGCTACCTATCCCTGCGAGATAGCCTTCCTCTTCAAATCACCCAGTTGAACACGCTTGTGTTCAATAGCGAGAGCCTTATCCTGTAGCCTCTGAAAGGATGGAAAGGTGTGTGCAACCAGTGCATACTGCAAGGGTCCATTAAGTCCTTCAATAAAGTGCTCCTGCTTCCTCTCATCCTCAGCAACTTCCTCTGGAGCATATCTTGACAGCTGAATAAATTTGTCTCTATACTCGCTGACTGACATGTTACCTTGCTTCAATGACAGAAACTCCTTCTTCTTGATCTTTACCATACCAGCTGGAATATGGTAGTTCCTGAACTGTGTACTGAACTCTGCCCAAGTAATAGTATCAGCAGCATCATGGGCAACAGTATAAGAATCCCACCAGTCAGCCGCAGGACCAGTCAGACGTCCAGAAGCATATAAAACCTTCTCTCGGTCCGTGCACTGTGCAATATTCAGCATCTTCTCAACGGACTTCAGCCAATCATCCGCGTCTAGTGGATCAGGTGAGCTTGCAAATGTAGGTGGCTTATGACTCGTGAACTCTTTATGCTTGTCTCGGGGTGGAACTGGTGGTGGTGGTGGAGGCAGTGGTACTTGTTGCTGCTGTTGCTGCTGTTGTTGCTGTTGCATTTGTTGTTGCAGCTGCTGTTGTTGTTACGCCCTCCTTTCTTGGCGTATCTCCTCTCTCTCCTGGCGCAACTCCTGGCGTATATCTTCTCTTTCCTGATGCATTTCCTGGCGTTCTTGCTGCATCTGTGCACACATATCAGCCATAGTGTCCACCATTTGCTGCATCACCGCCATCTGTGCTGCAATCAGTGGATCAACTCCGCCTGGTGGAGGATTAGGAGGATTCATCCCTACTGGCTGTGGCTGAGGTTGTCTATATATCCTTCGAGTGTGTCGATTAGGAGGCAAATCAATTCCACCACCCCTCCTGGTATTGACCATCTGAGTTAGATACATATGGTAAGAGAGAGCAGTAGACAAGGCAGTAATTACAAATCATGTTACTTTGGGGGATTTATTAGCTAAGTAGATTAGTGTGTCACCTACTAAAGCTAATACATTACCTTATGGTGGAACATGCTAAGATGTCCATATATAATATTTCAATCAATCAAAGAAGCAAATCAGGCATTGATCATCAGAACAATCAACCAACATTTTTAATAGAGAAAATAGTTTTAATTTTGTCTTAGGCTTCCTATCTCTTAAAAATGTCATAGGGGTAGGGATTCCAAGGTGTGAAATCCGTCTTGTCTTAGAATAGAAAAGGTAAGAATGATCAGAGTAGAACAGTAGAAGGTGAGACAGGATCAAGATAAGTGTAGAAAGAATCAGAGTAAGGTAAGTGTAGAATGAATCAGAATGAGATAAGTAGGTAAAGGTTGTCCATTTCTATCTAGGTTCCGTCCTACAATCAACATTTCCTCTGATACCACTTCTGTAACACCCGGTTTTAAGGAACAAAGCCGGGTGCATCTCATACATGCGCCAAGAAGACAACATATATAATAACAGAGTGTATAGAGATAAATGTCATAAAACATCAGAGTATTTATTACATAGCGGAAGACTTATTACAAAATAAAGGAATAAATATAAAATGAACTAAGGATCGACGGCGCCAATGTCGACTGAGAAACGCCACCTAGATCAAGTCGAATGCCTCAGTGTTAAGCGGCTCCTCTTCGACCACTTGTTCTTCTCCTGTGGGGGGGGGTGTGAGACAGCAAGAGTGAGCTCACATACGTTCATAGCTCAACAAGTTGTGGGGAATAATGTGGCATGAACTCACCAAAGGTGGGAGTTCATGAAGTGTAAGGCTAATCAATGAAGTAAAGGCTGAGGCTGAGCATTGCTTTTATAGGTTGGTCAAAATTTTATTAGCAATTACTAAGTGTAAGTAAATACCAAACCTTAATAATAATAAAGAACAGTAATAGTAAAATAATCCCAAATGCGATGCAAATGTCAAATTAAATTTACGTTCCATAAATTAATCATGTGAGGGTCCGAGCCGCTCATGACCGTGAGCACGGCTAGTATACTAGTTTTACACTCTGCAGAGGTTGCGCATCTTTACCCACAAGTCATGTTACCCATCTGCCAAGAGATGGCCAATCCCATACACCTCTACCGAGGAGGCGAGGCAGGGTAACACTACGAGGCCTTTACAAAGTTCCACTAGCTTCAGAAATCCCGCTACAGTTTATAGGAAGCTCCAGTGCAGGGTTCTTGCCTGACCGCCATCGCAGCAAAATCAAGCAAGGACCTCCCTACACTGACCACTCCCCTACTGCCCTTGCCCCTTTCGGGTAAGGAAGACCTCCACTAGCTTTCCTAGTTAATCAGCCAAGGGCGTCCCACTAAACCCTTGTGGTAGCACTGTTTTCCCGGGTGGTCGCTCCATGTTCCCATTAATTTAATGATCTTAACATGAACAGTAATAATAACAAGATAATAACAGGATAATCATGAGTAGTGTATCTCCATACCCAATCCACATAAAGCAATAGCAAGTACTACCCAAAAACATTTCAGGGGTGAACAAGGTATAAAGATAACCAAAACTGAGGTAACCTATTGGATCCCATCAAAATTAACCTATGCAGATCATTAAAGTTAATAAGAACATGGCTGGGAAAAGTAAGTGATCAAGGGCACAACTTGCCTTCAATGAGCTCCTGCTCAGCTACTTCTACTTGTTGAACCTCAGTTTCCTCAGTGGCTTGCTCGTCTATTCGCATCAACACAATACATACATAGTACAACAAAAATTAACATTGCACCAAACATGTAAATAAAATACACAGTAAAAATCTACACATTAAAATGAAATCATAGGAACTGGAATCAGTAATTTGGAGTTATAGATTTCAAGTTATGAATTTCCTAAGGTTTAATGTGACTAAAATAGGATTAGATGAGAAATTAATTTTCTTACTGAGTTCATGTCAAAACAGTGACCCTATATGGTAGAGAATATTATTATAAAATTTTAGAAATTGGAATGGTTCAATTTGGACTAAAAATGGATTTTCTATGATTTATACAAGTTCTAGGGTTTATTTTCATATTAAAATCCAATTTAGAATTCATTTAGTTGATTTAAAACAGTTCTGGATCGGGCCTCATTTTCTGGTAAGCACAGGGTTCTCGGTGTAAATTTTCTAAGACACAGAGCACAGTGCTCTCTGGATGGCGGGTTGATTTCTGATAAACGCAGGGGCTCTTTAGCAATACTGACCCGCGAAGGGGGGTACGGATGTTTTCTGGCCGTTGGATGGAAAACCGAGCGCCCAGATTAGTTTTACACATCCACGAACCGTTACGCAACCGTGACCGTCGGATCAGCAAGCAGCGGGCCTGATTTAAGATGTCTCGATTGAATCCCATGCGCCAGATCTAAATCGGACGGTGCATGCTAAACAATCGAAGGGGTATGATGTAATCTAATCCTAGCCGTCCGCCAAAATCCGACGGCGCACGCGCTTCTTCCTAAACAACGCTGCACGGGCGGCCGCACCCTCGCCGCGGCGGAGGGCACGCGCGGCGAGCCTGCAATCCGACCAACCCCGCCCCCATACTCTAATTCGTCGAGCCAGCGCACAATTGGGAACGAAACGTACGCAATTGATGGTTTCTCACCTTAAATGGTGCCCAGCAGAGCTCGGTCGACGCGGGCGGCACGGCCACGGCGGAGATGCGGCGACGGCGAGGAATTTAGGGCGCCACGATGGACCTCCGGGCGCAATTCTTCATGCCAATGATCTCCACAGGCCGGTGAACGGTCTCGACACCACCCTGGACACTAATCAGCGATACCGGCCCGGGTCAACGGCGGCGGCCACAATCCTTCCGCGAGCGTAGCAATGGCGGCGTCGATTGGCTCAGGGGAAAGCTAGGCTTGTGCGAGAAGGTAGTAGGGGAAGGAACGGATGTGCTTTTATTCAGCGCGGGCAAAGTCCGAGGGCGGTCAGCGCCGGCGTTCTCGCGGCGGACATCGCGCAACGGCGAGCGAAGAAAAGGGGAGGTGGGTACGCGGCTGACATGCGGGTCCCACGGATCAGAGAGACCGAGCGCGCGCGAGATGCGACTGGACGGTGGGACCCGCGCGGCAGTGAGGGATGGCGAGCGCGCGCGTAAGGGCTGGTGAGCGGGCCGCGCGTGAGCGTGTGGGCCGAATTGGTTCCTTCCGGCCCAAGTAGCCCCTTTATCCTTTTTCTTTTTCTTTTTCTGTTTTCTTTCTATTCAAATTTCAAATTCTTCCCAAGTTTAAATTTCCTGACTAGTTGACAAGTTTATTCTCAGATCACATATTCAATTTGAACATACCAAGACTAGATTTATTTATTTATGAATTTATTTTGTAGGTTATAATATTTATTTCTCCTTTACCCTTTTAAATCCCAACTCAAATTTATGTTTTAATCCAATCTCCAACTCATTTTTTTATATTTTAACCATGTTATTATTTTATTACACAAAACTCCAATATGATGCATTTTCTTTTATTTTAGTGTCTTTGGTTTTAATTGATCACTCTCAACATGTATGCTCTTTTTATGATGCAAAATGAGGCTCATAAAATAAGGAAATCATCATGTATTTCTTGTACACAATTTTGAGTATTACAGTGGTGGACCGCTTAACCAAGTCAGCCCACTTCATACCTGTCAAGACCAACTACAGCAGTGCAGTATTGGCAGAATTGTACATGTCTCGGATCGTTTGTCTTCATGGTGTGCCAAAGAAGATAGTGTCAGACAGAGGAACTGTAACACCCAATTTGTAGATAAAATAAAAATAAGCGAGTACATCTCAACCTATGCCATGCCTCATACTCATCATCACATGGTAAAAACCATATATGAGAAAAACAAATGATTAAGACCACTAAAATAAATCATGTCTCATGTAGGAGCTTTGCTTGTATAGTTATTAATACTGATTATATTACTAAAGGCACATTAATAATGAGGATTAGGGAATTAATTCAAATTCAATTATAGGATTTGGAAATAAAAAAAAAGCTAAAAGGGAAGTCAGAAAAGAAATAGAGGAATAAGAGAATTACATAAAATATACCTAGAAGTATATTTTCAGAGTTAGTACTTTAAATGTGCAAGGTAGTTTGAAGACAAATTTGCCACAGTGTCAGATTTACATTTGAATTTGAAAAGAAGTCAAAATAAAATAAAAGAAAGAAAATCAAAAACATAAAAAAAGAGAAAAGAATAAACGAGTTCGGCCACTGGGCCGATTGTCCCCATCGGCGGCCCACTTCCCTTCTCCTCCACTCCCGCATAGTCCACTAGCGTCGTTACACTTACAGGCGAGCCCCACTGACCAGTCCTTCAACCCATGCGCCAGAAGCTTCTTCCTCCCCCAACAGAATCACACGCGTTCCCTGTAGATCTTTCCCCCTCGTCGTGCGCTTCACCCAGTCAACAACTTGTCGTGAGCTCTGCGGACTCCGTCGATTCCGCCGTGGATCTCGGCCACTCGCGTTCCCTCCACGTACAGCTTCTCGGCCATTGGTCAGTCGTCCGCGCTGGCCACGTTTCTCCCGCTCTTCTTCCCCAAATCCGCGCCGAGCTCAACTACCGCGCGCAACTGACTCCGTAGAAACCGGGCTGACCGTCCGCAGCTGGGGGAAGGAAGCTATAAGCCGCGTTACCAGGACCCCTTTTTCTCATCAACCAAGCCCCGCCGCCACCCTTGTGAAAATACAGAAACCAGTGAGGAGAGATCCGCCACCGTGACCCTGTTCTGCGCCGTCGCGGTATAAAACCAGGGCATCTCTGCGCCTTCCCCTATCACTACCCTGTGCTTGTAAAGCCCAAGCTCGCGGCCGCCACCAGGAGAGAGAGAGCAGAGCACAGAGAGAGGAAGCAGCACCACCGTGGACCGCCTAGTGCCATGGGCGAACGCTATCCTCGACGTTCGGAGTTTGGCTGCCGGTCGGGGGAGATCGCGAGATCGTATCGAGGCTCGTCGTGATGTCTTCGGAGGGTGATGTTCACCAGCTCCGGCCTAGGTGCTCGCCGTCAACAGCGCACAACCACGGTTCCACCGGGCATCGCGGCCAGCTTCACCTGAGTGCCAAACCTCGGTAAGAAGCCTCCCACTGAACTCGATTTCACCCTCGTTACGCGTAACATCCAATCAGACTCGATTTTGTGCGCCGGTTGCAAGTGCTCCGGCGAGGTCCGCCGCCGTGCGGTGAGCTCTGCTCGCCTCCATGCTCCGCCGTTGGGGGATTGTGCGTGTGCCGTCCGATTGCAATGGATGGCGTGGATTAAGGACAGCGTACGCCATCGGATCGTGATCCTGCGCCTGGGATCTGACCTTGGGTATTTTGTATTCGTGACCGTTGATCACTAACCCAATGGGCAGATCGGATCGGGGTTGTGGCGAATGCGTGGCCTTGGATTGGGATCCAACGGCTCTGAGTGAATCAGCCGTAAGTGCCGAGATGATTTAATCCGGACCGTTCAGCCATAATCGGGCGGCTCAGATTAGGGGATCGCTTCTCATCCGTGGATGCTAGATCCAACGGTTCGTATCACATAACGGTTTATAATGTTAGCGTCTAATCTCGACGGTCGGAACAAGATTCAACGGCTCAGATGATCTCATACCCCTTCGGCCAACGCTTTTCTTAAAGAGCCCCTGCGGTTTCCAGAAAACAACCCGCCATCCCTATTCACTATCCGCTGAGTCTACGAAATCTTGCGAAGTTAGCACCTGTGCTTCTGTTTATTTAGAGCGCAGACCAAACACTTATTAAAACCGATAAATTCGTTTGGAAAATGATTTTAGTGTTAAAATAATTCTAGGAACTTATTTAATTCATAGAAAATCCATTCTAGCTCCAAATTAATTCATTTCAGTTCCCATAATTTTGTATTAATATTGCCTACTACTTGGTAACACTATTTTAACATGAAATCTATACTAGAATTGATTACTCAATTAATTTGGTAGCAAGCACACACGAACTTTGGATATTCATAATTCACAATTTGTAACTCCGATGTGATCCGTTCAAGTTGCGTTAGCCTCGTATAAATATTTGCTGTGTAATAACAACATTTATTGCACCATGTCTCATTCTTTTATAATTAGATTTCTATTTAACTTATGTTGGTTAGTCTTGTTAATCTGCTTATCATTATAATCCACCAAAATATAATCTATGGTCAATTTATAATTTAGATTGAAGTTGAGATAAGTATTTATAGAATAACCTCATATATGATTTATATTAATCAATTTATAATATAGTTTAACATTTTAATCACATAAATTCTCTATAAAAATCATAACTCCTTAACCGTAACTCTGATTTTAGTGGTTCTCGTTCCCACAATTCTGTAGCTTCGCGTAGATTGTTATTATTCAATTTGCTCTCATGTTTGGTGTGATGTTGATTTTGTCTATACCATGTTTTCTTGTATTGCTACGACTAGCAGTGCGGTCACGAGGATCTGAAGAATCACCCTGGTAACTAGAATCTCAAGTGCCAGGCAAGTTGTGCCCTTGATTCACTTTTGTTACCCAATAATATTCTTTATTATCACTATTCAATGCATAGGTTTAATTCTGATGGGACCCAATAGGTCATCCTAGACTGTTTATCCTTTTACCTTGTTTATCCCTGAATCATTTGGGTAGTTATGCTATTGCTCTATATGGTTTTGGGATTAATATTTCATTACATCCATGTTCCAATTATTCTGTTATGTTATTTATGTTCATGATAAGATCATTATGTTAATTGGAACATGGAGCGACCACCCGGGAAAACAGTGCTACCACAAGGGTTTAATGGGACGCCCTTGGCTAATTAACTAGGAAAGCTAGTGGAGGTCTTCCTTACCCGAAAGGGGCAAGGGCAGTAGGGGAGTGGTCAGTGTAGAGAGGTCCTTGGGTTGACTTTGCTGCGATGGCGGTCAGGCGAGGGATTCCTGCACTGGAGCTTTCTATATACTATAGCGGGATTTCTGAAGCTAGTGGAACTTTGTAAAGGCCTCATAGTGTTACCCTGCCTCACTTCCTTGGTAGAGGTGTATGGGATTCATGACCCCTTGGCAGATGGGTAACACGGCTTGTGGGTAAAGATGCGCAACCTCTGCAGAGTGTAAAACTAGTATACTAGCCGTGCTCACGGTCATGAGCGGCTCGGACCCTCACATGATTAATTTATGGAACCTAAACTCAATTTGTCATATGCATTTGCATGGGATTATTTATTAATTTTGTTCTATTATTTATTATGGTTTGGTATTTACTTACATCTAGTAATTGCTAATAAAAGTTTGACCAACATTAAAAGCAATGCTCAGCTTCAACCTCTATTTTGTTGATCAGCCTTACACTTCACATGAACTCCCACCTTTTGTGAGTTCATGTCACATTATTCCCCACAACTTGTTGAGCGATGAACATGTGTAAGCTCACCCTTGCTATCTCACACTCCCCACAGGAGAAGAATAGGTGGTTCAAGTGGAGCCACACATTGAGGAGTTCGATTCGATCTAGGTGGCGTCTCCTAGTTGACTTTCTGGCGCCAAGGATAGATTTTAGATCCTGCTATATTTATCTTTTATTCTTGTAAGTCTTCCGCTATGTAATAAGTACTCTGATTATTGTGACATTTATCTCTATACACTCTGTGATTATATATGTTGTCTTCTTTGGCGCATGTATGAGATGCACCCGGCTTTGTCCCTTAAAACCGAGTGTTACAGGAACGCAGGTCACCTCTCATTTCTGGCAGCAGTTGCATGAAGCCTTGGGCACACATCTGAATTTCAGTTCAGCTTATCATCCGCAGACAGATGGTTAGACTGAAAGAACCAATCAAATCCTCGAAGACATGTTGAGAGCCTGTGCGTTGCAAGATCAGTCCGGATGGGACAAGAGATTGCCTTATGCAGAGTTCTCCTATAACAACAGTTACCAGGCCAGCTTGAAGATGTCACCATTTCAAGCGCTCTATGGAAGGAGTTGTAGAACTCCGTTGCAATGGGATCAGCCTGGAGAAAAGCAAGTGTTTGGGCCAGACATTTTGCTTGAAGCCGAAGAGAACATCAAGATGGTCCGAGAAAATCTGAAGATAGTGCAATCAAGGCAGCGAAGCTACGCAGACACAAGAAGAAGAGAGCTGAGTTTCGAAGTCGGAGACTTTGTCTATCTGATAGTGTCACCGATCAGAGGAGTCAGAAGGTTCGGAGTCAAAGGCAAGCTAGCACCTCGCTTCATCGATCCGTATCAGATTCTTGCAAAGCGTGGAGAAGTGGCCTATCAACTCAGTCTGCCAAAAAATTTGTCCGCAGTGCATGATGTCTTTCATGTGTCTCAATTGAAGAAGTGCTTGCGTGTGCCAGAGGAGCAGTTGCCAGTTGAAGGTCTTGAAGTCCAGGAGGACCTGACCTACGTTGAGAAGCCAACGCAGATCCTTGAGACCGCAGACAGAGTCACCCGAAGGAAGACCATCAGAATGTGCAAAGTCAGATGGAATCATCACTCTGAGGAAGAAGCAACCTGGGAGCGCGAAGATGATCTGATGGCCAAATACCCTGAGCTCTTTGCTAGCCAACCCTGAATCTCGAGGGCGAGATTCTTTTAAGGGGGATAGGTTTGTAACACCCTGAATTTGGGGGTAGAAATTTTTTCTTGTTTTCCTTCACCAAATTTAGGTGTTACCCTTTCCTTTTCTCTTTTCTCCTCGCTAAACCTTGATCTTTTCCAAAGTTATAGCAGGATTCGGCTTGAGATCCCATGTAAAGCAAAACCCTAAAATACTTTATTTTGTGTGATGCACTATGCCGAACCATGCATACTTTTTGATTGCTTGAAATGTGAATGCATTCATCTAGAGAAAAGTAGATTTTAGAAAAAAGAAAAAACCTTTTTTCTCTCCTTCCCCCTCCCCTCCCATTTTTGGCCCAGCCGCCCCCCTCCTCCTCGCGCCCGGCCCAGCCGGCCGACCCAGCCGCGCCCCCTCCCCTTTCCCTCCCCCGCCGTGGGCCGCCCCGGCCGGCCCAGCCGCCCCCTGCGCGCCCCCCTCGTGGGCCCAAAGTGGCCTAGCCGCCCCTCCCCTTTCCCCCCCCAAATTCCCTCTCTCCCTCTCCCCTACCCTAACCGCCGCCGCCGCCCTCTCCTTGCGCCACCGCGACGCCCTCCCCCGTGCGGTAAGCCCCCTCCCTCTCCTCTCCCCCTCCCTCCCTCTCCCCGGCTCAGCCGCCCCCGCCCGCCGCCGCCCCGCTCGCCCCGCGCTCGGCCCCGGCTCGGCCGCCCCCGCCCCGCCCTCGCGCCGCCCCCCGGCGAGCCGCTCTCGCCCCGCCCCGGCTTGGCCGCCCCTGCCACCCCCGTCCCTGGCTCGGCCGCCCCCCGCCCCGACTCCGGCCGCCCCCGCCGCGGCCCGGCCCCGCCGCGCCCGCGCCCGGCTCGGCCGCGCCCGGCCCCGGCCATGGCGCCCCCGCCCCGGCTCCGGCCGCCCCCCGCCCCATGCGCGCCCGCCTGACCCCGCCTTGGCCCCGACCGCGCCGCCCCGCGCCGCCCGGAACCTGTCCCGGCCGCGCTCGGTCGTGCCGCCCCAGCCTCGGCCGCCCTCGTCCCGCCCTCGGCTGCGCCGCCCCGGCCCCAAGTCGCGCCCGCCCCGCCCGTGCCTCGCCTCGCCCGTGCTCCGTGCTCGCCCGCCCGCCCCGGCGTGCCTTGCTCGCGTCGTGACGGCCCCGGCGCGGCCTCGAGCTCGGCCCAGCGTGCCTATGGCGCGCGGCCTTGAGCTCGGCTAGCGCGCGGCCCCCGACGTGCGCACGGCTAGTTCACGGCGTGTGCGTGCGGCCTTGCGCGCGTGCTCGCGTAGTGCGCAGTGCCTTGGCACGGCCCGTCGTGCCCGTCTATCCCCTTTTTTATTTATTTATTTTTTGTGTGCTAATCGCATTGTTCATGTTAATAAGATAGGAGTCTCAATTTAGAAATTGGTTACGTTAGTTAATTTGTATAGCTAATCGTCTATCTCATTTAATGTTAATCTACTAAAAGTGGTCGCGTTTCTATTAGTGCATGTAGCTAATCCTTATTATTGGAGCTAAGTAGAACTAGAGCACGTAACATTTAGTTATTCGTCTACCCGTAAGTGCGTCTCAAGCATAAGCTTTAACCCCTGCGAGACATTTCCCCGTTTCTTTCCAACCATGGTAAATGCAATATCGTATGTCATATTTTGTACATGTTTAATCTATTTGTTCTCTTGTATGGTGTACTGTTTGTTTCCTAATTTGAATGTATGGATGTATGTATGTTTGCACTCGCATAGAGAACGATCCGGTTGAAGAGCCCGAAGAACTCGCAGGAGAAGTCCCTGAGCAGCAGTCGGTTGGTGGAGGCAAGTATCCCTTGACCTATCTCTGTCCTATTCATTCTTTAATTCACCACCCGCATTACACATTTATACCTTAGGATTTACTAGTTTTGTTATCCTCCTTGTTTACCTATTTGGGTTGGATTATTATTGGTTAGCTGTATGCTATTGCTTAACATTAATCAATGAACATGATGAGAATTATTTATGATACGCTGTTTTCCCCTCTTTTATTATGATGTTATACTTGTGACCTTCAAGGGGGCTCGAGCGGTTTCTCGAGTGTCTCTCTGTAAGGACCTGTTCGTTGGATGACCGCCCGGGAAGATAGTGCAACCATGAGGGTGGAGTGGGACGCCCTTAGCTGAGTAATTAGAGGAACCGGGGTGTAGTTCGCTTAGCTGTCGTGCCGTCAATGGGGCTCGGTGTATGCGGCTCGCTCTGCCGAGGTTGGTTTGTCCCTTGGGGAGGAGTGCGATACATTTAGGAAACCTAACGGGCGGCTACAGCCTCGGGGAATCTTTGTAAAGGCTACATAGTGATGCCCTGCTGGACCACCTAGGTAGTGGTCAATGGGGAGTAGCTCTCTCCGGGCAGAAAGGGAATCACGACTTGTGGGTAAAGTGCACAGCCTCTGCAGAGTGTTATGAAAACTGATATATCAGCCGTGCTCGCGGTTATGAGCGGCCAAGGGAGCTCCATTGATTAGAGACACTTGATCAGAGATGGTTTGTTTATAGATGATGATGAGGAGGATGGTTATGATTATGCTTATGGTAATGGTAAGTTGTATTCTTTCCGTTTGGAAAGGGTACTTTGGATTAATAACTTGGGTTAATGCTAAAACCTGGCTTTCTACTAGTAAATAATGATCTGACCAACTAAAAGCAACTGCTTGACTTACCCCCACATAAAGCTAGTCCACTATAGCCAAACAGGACACTTGCTGAGTATGTTGATGTGTACTCACCCTTGCTCTACACACCAAACCCCCCCCAGGTTGTCAGCATTGCAACCACTGCTCAGGAGAAGATGAAGCTATGGAAGGAGACTTCCAGGAGTTCCAAGACTACGACGAGTTCTAGGCGTGGGTTAGCGGCAACCCCAGTCGGCTGCCTGTGAAGGCCGCGTTTATCTACGTTTCTTTTCCGCACTTTGATTTATTGTAAAGACTATGTGGATGTCTCAGACATATGATGTAATCGACTATTATTTCTCTTTTAATACTATTTGAGCACTGTGTGATGATGTCCATGTTATGTAATTGTTGTGTACGTGAGTTGCTGATCCTGGCACGTACATGGTTCGCATTCGGTTTGCCTTCTAAAACCGGGTGTGACAGTCCTCAAGTGCGAAGAAGGCGAACTGCCGCACAAGGAGCGTGCTACCGCCCCACGGTAGTGCGCCCCTTCATCTTTGCCACGACCAACGGGCAAGAAGGCGAACCTCCACACAAGGAGCGTGCTACCGCCCCGTGGTAGTGTGCCCCTTCTTCTTCGCCACGACCAACGGGCAAGAAGGCGAACCGCCACACAGGGAGCGTGCTACCGCCCCACGGTAATGCGCACCCTCATCTTCGCCACAACCAACGGTCCAACCTCTAGCACAGGGGCCCGCATGTCATACACCAGGCGTGCCGGATTCTACGTGTGGAAAAGGCGAACCGATGCATGAAGAGCGCGCCACTGACTGCGGTAGCGTGCCTCTTCACCTCTGCCAAAAGCAACAACCTAGTCTCTGACACAGGGGCCCAGGGCCCTCGAGTCATCCACCTAGGGTGCCGGTTCCTAGGTGCAGAGAAGTCAAACCGCCGCCCACGCCAATACCGTGCCTCCTCGGGACCGCCGCAGAAGACGAAGATGTTAAATTTTCAAAACTAGTGCAGCAGTACCGAGGCGCCCCACGCATGGCCCAGCAAAACTGTCAAGTACGGAAGTCACGGGTCAATCAGTCGCAGGGATAGGCGTGCCAGTTGGCGTGATCGAAGGTGAACGGACAGTAATTACGACAGCGGGCGCGTAGAAGCAGCGTACCAATCAAACTTTGGCCCCACCTACAGGCTCGTTCCCTCCCCTGAGGTGGGCCCAGGGGCCACTGTCGGTACCCTGGATCAGGGGTACCCCTTACTACAGTATGAAGGCATGGTGCCCGTGAGGCTATCTCTAGCCGTACGGAAAACAGCCCCAATGATGTCACATGGACAGAAGAGGTGGTAGACTCTGAGATACCGTCATTGGACCCGGACCTCCTCAAGACGGCCCGGGACCCCCGGGTAAGCATTCCGGATCCCTTGGATGAGGTTCGGACCCCCCCCCTAAGTAAGAACCGGACCACCCACAGCAGGGTCCCGGGACAATGAATACCCTGGCCTAGGCAAGGGTCCGGTACTGACACGTGTCCCGGCGCTATCCGGTCCGCTTCCGCTCCCCGCTTAGGCGGAGGCCCGATGCAGCCACGAGGCCTATCGCCCGTGACATAAGCCTTCGGGCAAAGCATGACGTTAGTGAGAGCACCTAGAGGGGGGTGAATAGGTGATCCTGTAAAAACTTGAAACTTAATCCACAAAACTTGATTAAGAGTTAGCACTATAAAGCCAAGTGGCTAGAGAAGAGTTCTTGCACAACACGATAACCACAAGAAGATCAACACAGAGATGGCACAGTGGTTTATCCCGTGGTTCGACCAAGTCCAACACTTGCCTACTCCACGTTGTGGCGTCCCAACGGACGAGGGTTGCACTCAACCCCTTTCAAGCGGTCCAAAGACCCACTTGAATACCACGGTGTTTTGCTTTCACTTTACTATATCCCGCTTGCGAGGAATCTCCATAACTTGGAGCCTCTCGCCATTACACTTTGATTATCATAAAGAAGCACAGAAGTAAGGATGGGGTGAGCAACGCACACAAGACACAAAATCGGAGCAACACACGCACACAAGTCACAACACGAGCTCTCAACACAACTCAAAGAGTTCTCTACTCAAATGGAGCTCTAATTGCTATCACAAAGAATCGAATGCGCGGAATTGAAGTCTTGGTGCTTAGGAATGCTTAGAGAATGCTTGGTGTACTCCTCCATGCGCCTAGGGGGTCCCTTTTATAGCCCCAAGGCAGCTAGGAGCCGTTGAGAGCATTCCAGGAAAGCAATTCTTGCCTTCTGTCGACTGGCGCATCGGATAGTCCGGTGCACCACCGAACACTGTCCGGTGCAGATTTGTTTCCTTCTGTGGCGTAGTCGACCGTTGAAGATCCAGAGCCGTTGGCGCACCAGACACTGTCCGGTGCACACCGGACAGTCCAGTGCCCCCTTCTGACCGTTGGCTTGGCCACGCGTCGCGCGCGGATTACTCGGCCGACCATTGGCCCGGCTGACCGTTTGGCTCACTGGACAGTCCGGTGCACCACCGGACAGCCCGGTGATTTATAGTCGTACGCCGTTAATCGCTTCTCGAGAGCGATGACTTCGCCTGTGAATGGCTCACCGGACAGTCCGGTGCACCACCGGACAGTCCGGTGATTTATAGCCGTACGCCGTTGATTGCTTCCCGAGAGCAGCCAGTTGACAGTCGCCAGCCTGGCGCACCGGACACTGTCCGGTGCACCACCGGACAGTTCAGTGCACCCAGACTGAGCAGAGTCTTGGCTGCTTAGCCAAGTCTTTTCCAAATTGGTCTTTTCCTGTTTCTAGCACTTAGACACAATACATTAGTCTCCAAAACAATGTACTAAGTCTTAGAAACATACCTTTACTCTTGATTTGCACTTGGACCATCAATTGGCATATATTAACATTTAAGTACTTGTGTTGGCACTCAATCACCAAAACACTTAGAAATAGCCCAAGGGCACATTTCCCTTTCAATCTCCCCCTTTTTGGTGATTTATGCCAACACAACAAAAAGCAACTAAAGAAGTGCAACATCAAAACAAATGAGAACACAAATTTGTTTTGATTCAAACATGTCGTAGAACGCCTTTGCAGTCGGCTCTGGCTCGTCATCCATACATCCTCCCGTGTATTGTGCCTCCTGATAGTCGTTCAACATATCCGCTACCCCCGCATCCGCGTCATAATCCTCGACACGTTGTCTCAACACCTCCTCTCTGATACGATGCGCTTCACCATGAAATATCCACCGAGTATAGCCCGACGTAAATCCATTCTTCCAAATATGTTCTACCATGGCCTTCTTTGGTTTTCTTTTCCGGTTGTCACATTTGTTGCACGGGCATGGGACTAGACTCGCTCCTTTAGCAGCTTCGCCATATGCCCGTTCCACGAAATCATCGGTCTTTCAAATCCATTCAATGGTGACATCGTTCCTTCCTCTACGGCCCGTGTACATCCACTCACGGTCCTCTATCCTATAACATATATAACCGACTATAGTTTAATATAACATGTAAGACATATGCAAAAAATAACTCAAGCCTATCAACAAAAAATTCGGCAGCACCTCCCCTCTACGGGGATGTTTACAAAACCTGTAAATAAAACTATCAGCACGATAGCTGACATCCACAAATATATCTAATTGATACACATAGTATAAACTCCCTAAATTCAATAATCATGTAATATAAATTTAATACAACACATATACTAAATTCAATAAACATACATAATTAATTATAAAAACATAATATAAACACGTAGTATACACACAATAAATTAAATAAACATGTAGTATAAATTTAATACAACACATAATATGACAATAAACACACATAAATTTAATAAATTAAATAACATATGACAATAATACCGACGGTGGAGGGCGCGGGCAACGACGGCGGCGTTCCGAGCGCGTGGGGCAGGCGGCGGCTTGGGCGCGGCCGATGGCGGCTTGCCGGGCGCGTGGTGGCGGGCGTGTTACGGCGGCGGCGCTCCGAGGACGGCGGCGGCGCGCGTGGCAAGCGCGGCGAGTGCGGGCGCAGGGCCAGGGGCGCGCGCTTGGCCGGCGGCGAGGGCGGGCGTGGGGTCGGCGGCGAGCACGGGCGGCGGCGTGAGCGAGTGAGCGTGAGTGAGAGAGAGAAGAAGGAGAAGTCGTCGATTTGGTTAAGTTCACCTTCTTTGCCGAATGCCCGCGATGCGGCACTCGGCAAAGATTTTTTTTATTTTTAAAATATGCTTTGCCGAGTGCCAGATCGGCGACACTCGGCAAAGGCGCCTTCTTTGCCGAGTGCCACCCAGGGGCACTCGGCAAAGATTAATTTACACTTCTTTGTCGAGTGCCACCCAGGGGCACTCGGCAAAGCATACTTTGCCGAGTGTCAACCAGCTGACACTCGGCAAAGTACATTTGTATTTTTTTTGTTTTGGGCACCAAACTTTTTGTGGTATGTTTCTAAACTATGTAGACCTACATGTATCATTTTGGGACAATTATAACAGTGTTTGCAATAGCTAGTAGATTTAGTTCGTTTATTTGAATTTTTTCGGAAAATTCAGATTTGAACTGGAGGTCACTCGAAACATGGAAAACAGTGCATGAAAAAATGATATTTATGCTACTTAGCACAAGTTACGACCGATTCCAGGAGCGGACCGGAAACTTCGAGCAACATGCTCACTAAACATGGTCGTAAACTTGTCATCCACATGTTTAAAAATTGTATAAAACACAAACAAAGTCAGAAAATCATAAAACTTGTCCACGTGTCATGATATCATATATAAATGTTGTGATAAAAATTTGAGACAGTTTCGAGAAAGTTGTGAGACATTATGTGTAGAAACCTAAGAGAACTACACATGAAATCATGGAGTTTCAATGTGGATTTGTTAGGTTTGTACACATAGTGCATCACAGCTTTCTCGAAATTTTTTTAAATTTTTATCATAGCCTCTACATATGATATCATGACACGTGGACAAGTTTCATGATTTTCTGACTTTGTTTGTGTTTTATACAATTTATAAACACCTAGATGGCAAGCTCACGACCATGTTAAGTGAGCAAGGTGCTCTAAGTTTCCGGTCTGCTCCTGAAATCGATCGTAACTTGTGCTAAGTAGCATGAATATCATTTTTTCATGCACTGTTTTCTAAGTTTCGAGTGACCTGCAGTTCAAATTTGAATTTTCCGAAAAAATTCAAATAAACGAACTAAATCTACTAGCTATTGCAAACATTGTTATAATTGTCCCAAAATGATACATGAAGGTCTACATAGTTTAGTAACATACCACAAAAAGTTTGATGGCCAAAACAAAAAAAATAAAAATATACTTTGCCAAGTGTTTAGGGATGACACTCGGCAAAGCCTCCTTTACCGAGTGCCTACCATTTGGCACTCGGGAAAGAAGCTCTTTGCCGAGTGTCAACCGTTGGCTCTCGGCAAAGACTGACGGTCGTGCCGAGTGGGGTTATGTGCCGAGTGTGCAGCACTTGGTAAAGAGACTTTTTGCCGAGAGCCTAACTTTACCGAGGGCGGCGCTCGGCAAAGCCGTCTTTGCCGAGTGCCCGACAAAAGACACTCGGCAAAGATACCAACACTCGGTAAAGCCTCGGATTCCGGTAGCGAGTCTGCCGTAACGTCGGCCGACGTAGCCGCCGCGCCTACCGGCTGACGCGTGGGTCCTCCTGCCACGGCGGAACGTTGAGCCGCCGCTCGCGCCAGCTACGCTACGCATTGCTGCGACTGACTGCATTATTATTGGTGGAAGAAACTGTGTCGAGGGAAGGAAGGAAGAAGACAAGCAAGAGAGAGCAAAATATAATCCACAGGCACGCACAGCACCAGCACAGGGGATTGATAATTATATGCCGGGCGCATCATATATTATATCCAGTTTGTTTGGCTTGCAGCCGCATGCTGTGGGATCGGCAAACAGCAGCCATTCCTTCCTCATCCCGGCACCGACGGAGTCCATCCTCTCCGCCTGCCTCAGCCGCCCTAGCTAGCTACTGCGGCAGGGTATTTGAGCCACCGGCCGCCATGGCCCATGGCATCAGAACTCAGAAGGCCTCAGTGTCACAGCTCACAAGAGCCCGTCGTCAGTCGTCACACTCGTCAGAACCTAGAAGGACGCGGCAGTAGTACACGTACATAAGTACGCATGGCTCCCTCCGTGATGGCGACATGGCGCCGTCGGCCACCGCCGCCGTCACTCCATTCCAGGGGCTCGTGTCCGCCGCCGGACTCCCCGTCGCCTGGTCCTGGTGCTGCTGCTCCACCGCCGGCGGCGGCTTCCGCGACGTCCGCAGCGGCGAAAGGATCATCAGGCGCATGCAGGTAACCTCAACGACGTCAGCTTGATCACAGTGTAGTTCGTTAATTAGTTTCAGAAGACCTTATTAGCTAGATATATAGGATCGGAATAGGATCGAGTCTGTATCCGTTTCTCATGCAACACACAACAATGCAAGGACACGTGTGGCCGGTCGAGGGCACCAACCAGTCCGGGACGACGACGACGACGCTGTTGTACCTGCAGCCGCTGCTGAGCATCATGGACGATCTGCAGATGATGAAGCAGATCGACTAGTACCTGCTGCTGCGCTCCAACTGGCGGCTGCCCTGCCTCGAGCTCATCATGCTCATCAGCAAGGCGGCCGGCTCGGTGGTGTACCGCGAGAACGCGAGGACCCCCGGGCACGACGACGGCAGGCGCTACAAAAGATATTCTATTTTTTGACACTGTATATCTCTCGTAGTATAGACAACTAATGTTATTAGCTCACTGCTGCTGTTTGACGACGTTTGCATTTTTCTACCGCTAATTTATGACATTATTGGCTTCTAAGTCATGAAAAACAGCCGACAGAAGTTGGGGCCTTTGCTCTTGAAATAAAGAGGCTTCAGCTTTTTAGGGTAGGGAAAGGGGCGCCAAGCAAACTTCTTCTCTTCTCGGTTGACTCATGCTTATTGGTTGCCATATGCCTTCATAGTGGAGTTGGGAGTTATATCTGGGGGCAATGTTGGGTCTTGGGCTTTCCATTTGCTAGTTCAATGCCAAATGAAGTTTTCGCTGGCAAAGCTCCAACCTGAATGGGTGTTGCAAAATCAACAAGACCAGTCTCTTTCCACGCAGAATACATCGCTGATAATCCCACAAAGCACACCTACGATCCCTGTAATTACTACCCTATGAGCTCGCAAACTATAACTTTATATTTTGTTAGGCTTTAGGCCCGCAGTCTTTTTTTCCTTGCAAAGTGAAAGGATCACGATGCCCAAGAGGGAGGCGAATTGGGCTTTTCTAAAAATCAACACTAATTAAAACCTAAGCAAGAGCTAAGCAAGAGCCCAACTTCACCCCAACAACTAGCACTAAAATTATAATACTAGAAATACAACAATGCTAAGACAATACTTCAAATACTTGCTAAACAAATACACAATGTAAAGTGCTTGAATTAAGTGCGAAATGTAAAGCAAGGTTTAGAAGACTCCTCCAATTTTTCCCAAGGTATCGAAGAGTCGGTACTCTCCACTAGTCCTCGTTGGAGCATACCCGCGCAAGGGTATCGCTCCCCCTTGGTCCTCGCAAGAACCAAGTGCTCACTACGAGATGATCCTTTGCCACTCCGGCGCGGTGGATTCCTCGAGACCGCTTACAAACTTGAGTCGGGTCACCAACAAGATCTTCACGGTGATCACCGAGCTCCCAACGCCACCAAGCCGTCTAGGTGATGCCGATCACCAAGAGTAACAAGCCGTAGACTTTCACTTGACCAAGAGAAGCCTAATGCAAGTGGTGTGTGCTCTAGGTGGCTCTCGCTAGCGCTAATGAGGAACAAACGCGGATTAAGATTCTCTAATCTCCTCACTAGGCTTTTGGTGCTTGCAATGCTCTAGCAATGTGCTGGAATAAATGTGGAGTGCAAGACATTGAATATGGTGGGTGGAAGGGGTATAAATAGCTCTCACCCACCAACTAGCCGTTATCAGTAACTTTCTGCGCAATGGCGCACCGGACAGTCCGGTGCGCCACCGGTGCGCCAACGGTCGTTTCCAACGGCTAGTTCTGACAGGTAGCCGTTGGACTCATGGCACACCGGACAGTCCGGTGCGATGTCTGGTGCGCCACTAAAATTCAATTCTGAAACAGGCGCTCTCGGGTTTTCTGAGAAGGGAAGCTTCTTCCCCGGGCCAGCCTGGGCCCCACCTGGCAGGGTGCACCGGACAGTCCGGTGCACACCGGACAGTCCGGTGCCCCAGGGCTAGAAACCTCATCTCTTGTTTTTCAGCTGATTTTCAAATCGGTTTTCGTTCTAACATGTGAGTGAGTTCTAGAGTGACACCTAGCACTGTATGTGAGTGTGATTGTGCACCGACACTACACTAGAACTCTCTTGGTCAAACTACTCATCGACAGCCCCTCTTTATAGTACGGCTAAAAGAGAATAAAAGACCTAACTAAATCACGAGTGTCCACATCTCCTTGACACTCGGACTCCGTAGTCCTTCACCTTTTGTTTCGTCATTTTAGCCGTCGCTTCGAGTTCTTATTTTTGGGATTGTTTTCACCGTTGTAGTACTTCTACCTGTAATGCGACCTAACTTACCATTTGTCTCTGCAAAACACACGTTAGTCACATATAACGATACGTTGTCATTATTCACTAAAACCAACCAGGGGCCTAGATGCTTTCACAAAGGGTCACAAGGCATAACCCAAAATCAACATGACTCAATGTAATAAAGAGCTCCCCCAACATCTTGGTGTTGTCGAAACCGACCAACAGTGTCGCGATTGGCCCTCATCATCGCACTAAGGATTGCCCTTGGCAAAACCCCCACACCAGGGGCTTCTACCAAGGCCAAAGCTTTTACATTTCACAAAAAGAGACACCCTCGCATTCGCCATTATATCTCAAATGCGATCACAATCGTGATACGCAATGATGCTTCGAGCGAAACACCACGCATAGCTTCTCCAACTAAGGACCTCAATTCCTCCCTGAACTTAGTCCCAAAACCTAGTTTTTGTACCTCACTTCCTCCCTGAACTTTGTACCGAAAACTAGTCCCATCGCAGTTGTCGATCAAGTTTCACATCAATCATCACTTGCACACATCAACAACACACTCAACCGTGTACGAGCACAAGTCTACGACTTGACTAAAGGTTAATCCACGCAACACCACTCCACTGAGTGTGTTACACCAATATCAAAGCACATGTTAACACACACAAATATAAATCAAAATCATATATTTGCACACATGCATTATATCCAAAAGCATGTCACTTTGCGATGACAATAATAATTTATCACAGTGTCTCAATGTGAATAAATCCAATATTTTCATCACACGCGATTTCAGACAAACCTCACCTTGCCTTTGAAAAACAAAGAAACACGAGGCAGGAGGTACCTCATCTTGCTCCTAAAAACAAATAAAGACAAGGCGAGAGGTCTCACAAAAAGGAGCACCTTCACATTCACCCCACACGAGGAGCTCTATCTGAACACCACCTTGCCTTCGAAAAACAAAGAAACACAAAGGCAAAAGGTCTCTCAGAAAGGAACACACGCATTCTCTCATACACCCACGCAAGACGCTCCATCTAAACCTCACCTTGCCTTTAAAAAAATCAAAGAAGAAGACATGAAGTCTCACAAAACAAAAGGTGCACACCCTTCACCAGCGAATCCTCACCAAACCATATTCATAAAGACAGTTAGAGAACTCTCTCTCTCCAATAAAGAAAGAAAGGTATCGTCAGGTAGCATTGCGGCTCGTTCACGTCCGATTAGCAGGGTGGCGAGAAGAATCGAATCAGTCCCTATCTGAGGAGCATGCATGCAGCGATCGACCAAGTATTTTTATCTTCGTTTCTGAAAGGCCGGGTAGCCAGCGGCAGCAGAGCTAGAGCTGTTAGCTAGCCTTGTTGCAAGGGTAATGGCGGAGGCGATCATCGGGCCTCTGGTCGGGAGGCTGCAGGAGGTGGCCGTGGGCGAGGCCCGGGCGCTGGTGGGGGTGAACGCCGACATCCACCGGCTCCGCGACAAGCTCATGTGGCTGCAGGCCTTCCTCCGCGAGGCCGACACCAGGCGCCGGGCCGTCACCGACGAGATCACCAGGGTCTGGACGCTGCAGACGCGCGACGCCGTGTTCGACGCCGAGGACGCGCTCGACCATTACCACCTCCGTGCCGACATGTCCAGGTACCCACAATCCACAGAACCATCGATCGATGGCCGAATTGTTGCAGCAGGTCATCAGACAGTTTGAGGCCTTGTCCGGTATACCATGGATTTAATCCGAGACTGAATTAGATGGATCCATATCTCACACTTAATTCTATGATGAAATGATATCCATCATTTAATCTATATATTTTTCGAAACTAGTTATTCTTTTAATTCATGGATTCTAATATAAAGTTATGCAATATTTTTAATGGATTTGTTCAATATCTAATGAACTATTGTATATATATCCCTCCAGCTCCACAAAGGTTTTTCTCTGATTTGTAACATGCTCATATATGCATCAATTCTGAAGGTACCCAAGGTGGGCTCGTGGTACTATGATGTGTCTTCAGACATTCACGACTCAAATACGGATGAGACGCGGCCTCTCCAGAAAAATCAGAGCCATCAACATGAGGCTTGACGGCATCATTGAAAACAAGGATAAATACAAGATAGAGGATTCCAATACGAAGACAGGTGTGACATGGAAGCCTTCTACCTCGACATCTATACGCTACACTCATAGAAAGCTGTAAGTGGACAGAGTGAATTACCTAGCTTCTCTACTGCTTAACTATACTAGCGCGAGGGGAGGGCTTGCATAGCACGAGTGAGGGAAAAAGCCTAGGGGCGGGCGGCAGGGTCACGGGGAGAGGGGGATGAGAGATGATGGATGATCCAAATAATATTATCTATTCGATTTGAATGCGTAAGGAAGATGGGGTTATTCAGCGATATGAATCGTAGATTTGTATGATCCCATGTAAAATCCTAAATATGTAGTCAGGAGGACCTATGCCACCTCTATAAATCGATTTACAGAGACAATGTGGTGACCATAGCCACAAAAAACGGGTACATTGGTAGTGACCCATGACTAAGAACGTTGTCCTTGATCCGGATACGTGGAGTCATTTTCGTTACCACTATATAAAAATCTCTCACAATATCACGTTCATCGACCATATCAATTTGGGAACTTTGTAGCTATGGGTCTATGGTGGTAACTGGTGGCAGTCTCAAGATGTATGGCTCTGTATAGTGCATATAGTATTAGGTTATCTTCAACAGCTTACTCATCTTCGTCTCACATTTCAAACTCTACTCTGTAAACTATGAAGTCTACAATATAAAACATTACATAACAATATTTTGCACGGTCATTGTCAACTTATTCTTCAGACTAAACTTACTGGTACTAACCACAATACAATGGTTGAACTTGAGCCTCAGGGATGATGTCCACGATGCAGACGCGGTGATCTATATGGAGGAGCACGACAAACTAGAGGATGCCCTTGTCAACAACAACCTAGCTGAACACCACCAAGACGGCAAAGACGACCACTACCCAGTCATGATCACCGTGTCCGGAGAAAGCGGCATCGGCAAGACAACTCTCGTGAGAGACATCTACAAAAAGATGGAGAACCAGAAAGTGTTCGAGGTGCAAGCCATGGAAAGCTTCGCGCCTTACCTGACCGCTCCCAACATCCTCCAGCAGATCACCCAGCAGCTGACGCAGGACGACACCAACTGCCCTAAAGAGATGGCGCAGGAGATGCTGCAGAGCAGGCTGAGAGGCAAGAAGTACCTGCTCGTGATCGACGGCGAGGTCAGCGGCACTGAGTGGAAGCACTTCTTGACCAGCATCCCGGTGGGCGCCAGGGGCAGCAGGGTGGTGCACATCACGCAGGGCAAGCCGGAAGAGCCGCCTAGCAGCTACCACCACGTCACCATCGAGCTAAAGAAGCTCACGGAAGACGCCGCCATGGCGTTGTTCCGGCAGAGGCTGCCCAAGGAGCTGCAGGACAAGAACCTCAGCAAGTACCGGAAGAGCGTTTTCAAGATCACCCAGGGGCTGCCTCTGGCGGTGGTTCTCTTGTCGGGCCTCGTGCAGACCAAGGTGTTCCCGGGCGAGTGGGTGAAGGTCTTCCACTACCTCAAGTCCAAGCCGTCGACGGCGAACCTCGAGAGCATGCTGTCGGTCTGCTTCGACGACCTTCCGCACGAGCTCAAGTGCTGCTTCCTCTACTTCGCCGCGCTGCCGACCAACACCACGGTCGAGGCGCGCAGCCTGGTGTTCATGTGGGTCGCGGAGGGGTTCCTTTCCTCCAAGGGCGGGAAGACGATGGAGAAGATCGGCTTCGTCTACCTGTCCGAGCTGATCAGCCGGAACCTCGTCAACCGGGCCAAAATGAACGACGATTCCAGCTTCGGGAGCATGCTGGTCACGATCCAAACCAAAGTCCACGACTTCCTGCAGATAGAAGCGCATGAGGCGAGCTTCGTGGAGGTCCACAGCAACGACGACATCCCCACGCTGACCAGCGCTCGCCGCCTCTCTCTGCAGAACTACACCGACAAGTACGCCGTCCTGGCGCACCCGCTGCCGAAGCTACGGTCCATCTTCTCCCAGTACGAGCAGGAGCCTAACAAGGGTGACCGGGGGCACCACCACAGGTCCAAAGGGAGCCGGGCGTACATGTTCCGGTTGTCCCAGCAAAGGGCGATCTCGAAGATGAAGAGAGACATCAGGTCTCACATCAAGGACCTGTTCCATGGGTCCGAGTTCCTCCGCGTCATCAACCTGCAGGGCATCGAGATCGGCGAGACTCTGACGAGCGCCATCGGCAACCTTGTGCACCTGCAGTACCTCGGCATCACGTCGTGCTCGCTGAGACACGTCCCGTGGTCCATCGGAGGACTCACCAGCCTCCAGACACTGGACGTGAGGGAGACCAACGTCCGAGAGCTCCCGAGGTCGTTCTGGATGATCAAGACCCTGCGGCATGTGCTTGGCTTCGTCCTCAAGCTGCCCAAGCAGATCGGCAACCTGAAGCAGCTGCATACGCTCGACTCCATAGACCTCGAGCAAGTTTCAGAGGAGACGGATTTGGTGGAGACGCTAGGAGAGATGATCCACCTCGAGTTCCTCTCCATCTGGCACATCTCGCATGACAACGTGAAGGCTCTCTCCGCTGCCATGGAGAAGCTCGAGAGCCTCAGGACCCTCATCTTGGAAGGCAAGATCATCCCTTCAAACGTCTTCACCACCGCCTCCCTCCGCCGCGTCAAGTTCATGTTCCTGAGCGGGGACCTGCTGCGTTCATCTGACCTAGACGACGGTGGTGAATCCTTCAGCCTCCCTAACCTCGCCATGCTCTCTCTGGAGAAGACGTACGTGACGCAGGAGTTCATCAGCAAGCTGTCTGAGCTGCCGTCTCTCACCACCCTTGCGCTGTACCCTGGCTCGTACAGGGACAAGAAACTCGTGTTCGCTTCGGCCAAGTTCCCGCGCCTCAAGAGGATCAAGACGGTCGACGTGGAGGTGCTGGAGAGCGTCGAGGTTGAGGTGAGCAAGGTCCCTGAGCTCAAAGAGCTGGAGATCCACTCCTACTTCACAGGTGGTTATCATCACATTGACCTGGGTAGTGAAAGGAGGAAGCGTTCTCGAAAGACGAGGATCGTGGTTGATCTGAAGAAAGTGAACGGTGCTGTTCATGAAGAAAATGCTGACACTTCTGGATGGTGGATGATATTCTCGTGAGTCATATAGTAAGGTAAAATTGGCACCCACCACAGCTGTACAAGCAGGGATGCTGATTATCTTCTTTTCTCATGTTGTTCCTCTTTTTTCTCTCTGTTCATCATCTTGTTGACTTCTTCCTTCTTCTCTCTTCCCTCTCTTCTCCCTTCCTCTTCCTTCTTCCTCTCTCTTCTCCCTTCCTCCTCTTCTTTCTTCATCTCCCTTCCTCATCCACTATCTTCTCCCTTCATATACTCCCATGTGCAAGCAGGCGCAGGGGGGCTGGAGCGCCCCTCTGGATCCGCTACTGTGCACAAGTATAAATCATTAAGATGCCATTATCGTTCCTAGAGCTACAAGCTCCTATGAGCTACAATGCTTGTACATGCCTACATGGTCACTGCGTAACCATCACACTCTCTTAAAGATGGTGTGTTGAATGATTGTAATTTGTAAATATTTGGATGGCGTTGTTGTTTTCAGTGTTGTGAATAAATGTAACCTCTGTTTAAGACGTGGGTTAACAGTCTTCATTAAAATAAGGTTATATTAAACAACTGAGAAGTGAGAACATTGAATATATGTCCTGGTATTTGATGAGGACTGTTAGATTAAGTATGACCATAATTTATGTTTTATTTAATTAAATTAAATAAATTCTAGGTACATATTAAATGTGTTAAGGCATCAAGACCCTTTTGTCGGGGCAATCTAGGGTTGTCGAAGACCTCTAGGGCCATCTAGGAGTGTCGGGGCTAGACCTAGAAGTTTAGACCAAGCTATTTGGGGATGTCTAGAAATGCCCTAGAAATAAGAACCCAAAATATGGCATGATACGAAGAAAAATAAGTCGGGTCAGACCTCAAATATAGACACGATGGGAGAAGCGTCCGATGTACGAGTATGTTTAGAGCTTATTTGGAAAAGAGGATTTAGGGCTAAAATCTTGTCCCTATTCAAAATTAGATAGAAAATATATTTACCGCCCTCCACCCCACCCCACCCACCCCCAACTTCCAAAGTGACAGAAATTGAAGAGGGCTAAAGGAGATTGAGGGAGAAATTGGTTTATTTGCCCTTTAATCACCAAAGGGACCGAGAGGAAACACGGGGATTGGTAGATGGGGAAGCGTGAAATTGAGGAAGAGGGAGAGAGATTGGGGATGATGTAGAAGGCCGATGGGGACAGTGGATGCTGCAATTTCCTTGCTTGCTGTTGCTGCCATATCCCCTGCTCTGCTGCGACAAGGATTTGGTCATCACGTAAATGATAACCATAATAAATAAATTTAAGTCGCAAAAAAGGACAAGTATTTGCAGTTCACATCATATCTATGACACTATGACCAGTTAAGTTCTAACACTGCTTCAGCCCAGCTCTTAAGGGTTTGTTCGGTTATACCCAAATGGAATTGAGAGGGTTTTAATCCCTGGTAAATTAAAATCCCTCACAATTCGTATCAATCCTCTTCAATCTATATGGATTGAAAATAACCGAACAAGCCCTAAAAGTGAACTGCTATATCAGAGGGCAGCTCTATTAAGCAACAATTCCAGCGCCACTTTCTTGCGCCTCAGGGGATCAATGCAAAGTCTAACTACTGCACACACGACACAAACAGGAAGAGTTAAAACAACTCGGACCAAACAAAAGCCCCCATGCCTATTCTACAATCTTTTTTTTCCTAATCGTGACCATTGGTCCTGCTGCTTCTCTTGCGGCAGGGCCAGTCACGTATAAGCTCGACACCAGGTAATTATGGCTAATGTACAAAATTTAGCACCAGGTGCTGCCTCTTATAAGCCCGCCCCGATGGATGTCATGCCACCATCGAGTCATTGTCGTTGGGCGGACGGAGATTGCTGCACCTGCATTGCTGGGAAGTACCCCATGCCTGCTGATGGCTGGAAGAACCCTGCTGGCTGCTGCTGTGCTGGCGCCTGAGGAGGAGACTGCTGCTGCTGCTGCTGCTGGGGTTGGGTCTGAGCCGGTGGAAGCGGAGGTGGAGGTGGACCGCTTGGCGCTGGAAAACCTGCTGGCATGATGCTGGACATCGGCGGAGGAGGCGGCATGGAGCCAGCCATCATCCCGAACGGTCCCATCCCCATCATTCCTCCAGCGCTTTGACCGAACTGTTGCAGGAGCGGTGGCAGAAGAGGCGGCAACGGTGGTGGTGGAGGCGGTGGTGCGAATGGGCCTGGCGCTTGGTTCATCTGTGCCGCTGCTTGTGTGGGCATCGATCCAACCGGCTGCTGCAGCCGTGGTGCTTGCACGGAGAATGGAGGCGCGCCCATGTCGCTGGCCAGCACGGTTCTCTCAAGCCTGGGCCTCTTTTCGACCTGGAAGCCCGGCGGTGCCCCGGAGAGTTGGTCTCTGGGAGGAGATCCGCTGTTCATGGAAGATAGCGAAGCGCCGTGTGTGGCGACGAAAGATGAGAAGATGGAGCTCAGGACCTGCACCGGCGCTGACAGAGATGCCAGCTTGTCGGCCATTGCTGCTGCCGTTCTCTTGGGCTCATCTCCGGCTGCACCGATTGGAGGGGCGAGTGAGGGTGCTGGATTCAGCGACTGTAACTGAGGAGAAGACATCAGCAGCGGACTAGAACTAGATCCTGTGCCATTTGCGACAACCGCACCACCAAACCGTTGCCTAAGTTGAATGGCATGTTCAGCCTCTGCTCGAGCAACCTGTTATGGCAATCAGACAAGGGATTACCAATAATTTCATAAGACAGCTAAAAGATTATTACACCATAGATGAATCTCAGCAAAAAAAAAAGAGCTAATTGAGAAGCAGCGACCGGAATCAAGACATGCATGTCGGCATCACCCGAGGCACAGAAGCTTCATACAATTAGCACATGCCCAATCAGACAGAGAAACGCAAAGGCATACTTGTGGTGTGAAGGTGTTAGATGGCTCAGACAACACAAATGATCATGGCTTACTAGCGCAGGTGCCATTTATGGAAACAAGGATTCAATTCGGAATGAACAGATTAGGTATCTCTACTTGAAGTTCTACATATATTCTCTATTAGTACCCACTTTAATAGCTGTGTGTCAGCAGTCCAGGCACGCTGGCAAGGAAAAAGCGCCAACCATCCGGAGACGCCAGCCAAATAGGCGTGTGATTGGGCCAGAATGGGCCAAATGAAGATATACATGTAAGAGTGAGCTGAATGCCATGAGCTAGGTTTACGTGAGGGTATAAATACTCAAACAATGTAATAAGTTGGTAACTTTGCAGAAGAGAAATATACGCCGCCACTCCGTCTGGCCTTCGTCTCTCTTCCTCCTCTTGCATTCCTTGCTTGCTCCCTACGCACAGCAGTATATCCCCTCTCTAACATCTGGTATTCGGAGATAGTTCATCCTGGATTCCACAACCCAAATTCCGCGCCGTCCCCGATCTACTGCTATGGCCAACTCCGATTCGGCTGTAGCGAAGATGCTCGAGGAATTGCAGCACATGGAGAACCGCCTGACGGGAGTCATTGAAGGTCGCTGCCTCGGCATGGAGCGTGACTTCGACGATCGCTGCACCAACCTCGGCAAGCACTTCGAGCAACGCTGCGACGACATCGCACATCAACTCACCGAGGCGGAACAACGCGCAAACGCGCGTCTGATTTCCGTCGAAATGTCGCAAGCGGAGTTCGAGCACTGGACACCGTCCATGGAGAAACACATCGCCGATCTGTCGTTGGAAATGACGCGGACGACGAAGTTTCTGGAGCGAGAGTACCGTGCGCCTGCCTTCGGTCAGCCGGGTCTCTTCGGCTCGCACGTGTCAGCGCCCGAGCGCCCACCTGCCGGATCAAGTGCTGACGGGCCTCATGGCCACCGCGTCGAACATCATTACCGGGATCGTGAATCTGGGTTCCGACCCCAGATGCACGACCCGGTCACGGGTATGCACCATCCCCCTCCCAATCTTTCCACCGGGTTTATGCATGACCAAGAGATTCCATCAGATCGGCATGGGGGTTATGGTCGGCTGCCTCAAATCACCTTTCCCCGATTCGATGGCAGCCAGCCACAACTGTGGCGAGCTCGTTCTGAAAGTTATTTTGACATGTATGATGTGCATCCGTGTGTTTGGATCAAGGTGTCTATTCAGCACTTTGATGGTCGTGCTGCACGTTGGTTACAATCGGTAGAAAGGCGTCTTAAACAATTATCCTGGAATGAATTTTGTGCCCTCTTGCATGATAGATTTGGGCGTGAGCAACATGAGTCACTCATTAGGCAACTCTTTCACATTAAACAAGTGGGTTCAGTCACTGAATATGTGGAACATTTTGCTTCTCTAGTAGATGAACTCACTGCATATGAATCTAGAACAGACCCACTTTACTATACTATGAGATTCATTGATGGTTTGCGCGATGACATCAAATCGGTTATTATGGTTCAGCGTCCATCCGATCTAGATACTGCTTGTGCGCTTGCCTTGGTGCAGGAAGAAGCCACGGACGCAACACGTCGCCGCCGATTTGAGCCATCATTCAACAGGACGGCTATCAAGACATCCTCAGCTGTGTTTGACAAAGAGAAGCATGAACAAGTGTCAGATGGGGTGCCTGGCGACAAGAAGTGGAGTCAGCCAAGCAGACATCCATCTTCCAGTGGTGACAAGTTGGCATCCCTTCGCAGTTATCGGCGAGCTCGTGGTTTGTGTGACCGTTGTGCTGAAAAGTGGTCTTATGGGCATAAATGTGCGTCCTCAGTGCAGTTACATGCTCTGGAAGAAGTCTTGGACTTACTCAGTGATGAGGAGACGACACCAACACCACAAGAAAGTGTTCCTCCTGAATTGATGTTTGCTCTCTCACAAACTGCTTGGTCTGGAACTGCAGGGGGTCACACACTAAAGTTGCAGGGATCTCTTCAGTCTATTCCTCTCTTGATACTTATAGATTCTGGCAGTTCAGACACTTTTCTCAGTGCTCGTTTCATGTCTGAACTTAAAGGACTAACTGAAATCACTACACCAGTGTCAGTCAAGGTTGCCAATGGAGCTCTGATCACTTGCCAGTTTCAACTGCTGAATCAACAATGGTTTATTTATGATTACAGCTTTACTTCAACAGTTCATCTGTTGCCCTTGACTACATATGACTTGGTGGTTGGGATGGATTGGCTTGAGCGCTTCAGTCCCATGCGGGTGGACTGGGCAGCTAAATGGATGGCTATACCTTATAATGGGACAACAGTTGTTCTTCAAGGATTGACACCAAACGTTCCTGTTGGTACAGTGGTGGAAGTTTCAGTGTTGGCAACACAATCTGACGACCAGTCAACGTTCTCAGTAGCACCAGAGATTCACCCTGATATTCAGCTCATTCTCAATGACTTTGCTGCTGTTTTTGCTGATCCCGTGGGTTTACCTCCTAACCGTCATTGTGATCATACTATTCCCCTGATTCAAGGTGCTCAACCATTCAACATCCGGCCATACCGATATCCCCCAGTGCTGAAAGACGAGATAGAGAAACAAGTTTCGGACATGTTAGCACAAGGGGTGATACAGAAGAGTCGAAGTCCTTTCGCTTCACCTGTCTTGCTGGTCAAAAAGAAAGACAACACCTGGCGCTTTTGTGTGGATTATCGGTACTTAAATGCATTAACCCTCAAGAGTCGGTACCCGGTTCCGGTGTTTGACCAACTCATGGACGAGTTAGCTCATGCTCATTGGTTTAGCAAGCTTGACCTGAAAGCCGGCTACCACCAGATTTTGTTACAGCATGGTGAAGAGTACAAGACCGCGTTCCAAACGCATATCGGTCACTTCGAGTTTCGGGTCATGGCCTTCGGCCTCTCAGGAGCACCTAATACATTTTTGAGTGCCATGAACGACACCTTAGCTCCGGTGTTAAGGAAGTCAGCCATTGTGTTCTTTGATGATATACTCGTGTACAGTGCTACTTTTGAGGACCATTTGGAACATTTGAAAGAAGTGTTACAACTGCTGCAGCAAGATCACTGGGTGGTGAAACTTTCCAAATGCGAGTTTGCTAAGACTGAGATTTCTTATCTAGGCCATGTCATCAGTCATATGGGTGTGGCTACTGATCCTTCCAAGGTGGCGGTGATCGCTCACTGGCCTACACCTTCTTCAGTAAAGGAACTGCGTAGCTTTTTGGGATTGGCCGGGTTTTATCGCAAATTCGTGAGGCATTTCGGAGTTATCAGTCGGCCCCTCACTGATCTCCTCAAAAAGCACTCCCTGTTTATCTGGACTGTCGATCATGAGCAAGCTTTTGCTACACTGAAACAGGCCCTGATGACTGCCCCTGTGCTGGCCTTACCAGATTTTTCTCAGCCTTTCTGCATCTACACAGATGCGTGTTCTAATGGGATTGGAGCTGTGTTGATGCAAAATGGCCACCCCTTAGCATACTTAAGCCGTGCACTGGGACCCAAAACTCAAGGCCTCTCCATATACGAGAAGGAATACTTAGCGCTTATCATGGCTGTTGCTCATTGGAGATCCTACCTCCAGTTGGCAGAATTCACTATTTTTACGGACCACAAAAGTTTGACTCAGCTCAACGAACAGCGATTGCACACATTGTGGCAACAGAAATTGTATTCTAAACTGGTCGGTTTACAGTACAGAATTATCTTTAAACAAGGGTGTGACAATAGTGCTGCCGATGCTCTATCTCGTGTACTAGTATCATCAGAATGTAGTGCCATTTCTCAGTGTGCTCCTCTCTGGATAAACGAGGTTATTCAAGGCTATCACAGCGACCCGGCTGCTAAAGATCTGTTAGCCAAGCTGGCTATTCATCCAGAACCTGATAGTCATTTCACACTTAAAGATGGTCTTATTCGGTACAAAGGACGAATCTGGCTGGGATCTAACACTGTTTTACAGACCAAGGTCATCACTGCTGTCCATGATTCTGCTGTTGGGGGCCACTCTGGAGTTCCGGTTACTTATAGCAGACTCAAACAACTGTTTTATTGGCCGGGCATGAAGCATGCTGTCCACGAGTTCGTCAAGTCATGCACGGTTTGTCAGCAAGCCAAACCCGACCAGGCTAAATATCCGGGGTTACTGATGCCTTTGCCTGTACCACCTCACGCTTGGCACACGGTCACGATGGATTTCATTGAGGGACTACCACGCTCAGCCTCTTTCAATTGCATTATGGTCATAGTGGACAAACTGTCAAAATACAGTCATTTTATTCCTCTAGCTCATCCCTTTACAGCTGTCAAGGTAGCTAAAATTTTTATGGATCAAATTTACAGGCTACACGGCTTACCTGCGGTTATAATTTCAGACCGCGACAAGATCTTCACAAGTGCCTTCTGGCAGCAGCTGTTCTTGCTATCTGATACAAAGCTCAGTATGTCCTCTGCATACCACCCTCAATCGGACGGCCAGACCGAGCGCGTCAACCAATGTTTGGAGACCTTTCTTCGTTGCTTCGTTCACGCTTGTCCTCACAAATGGTCTCTATGGCTTGCAGTAGCTGAATTCTGGTATAATACGTGCACACATTCAGCCTTGGGTTCCTCCCCTTTTGAAGTTCTCTATGGACACCGGCCACGTCACTTCGGCATTTCGGATGCCTCAGCTGTTACCATGACAGATCTCAAGAGTTGGGTTCAGGAGCGCGAATTGATGCAGAGGCTCATCAAGCAACATCTGCTCCGTGCACAGGACCGCATGAAAAAACAAGCAGATAAGAAGCGTTCAGAATGCGTTTTCGCTGTGAATGATTGGGTATTTTTGAAGCTCCAACCTTATGTCCAGTCGTCTGTATCCACCAGAGCAAACCACAAACTCTCTTTCAAGTTCTTTGGTCCATTTCAAATTGTGGAACGTATCAGCCCCGTCGCTTATCGTTTGCAGCTTCCGGCTCATTCATCCATACACCCGGTTTTCCATGTCTCCCAACTGAAACCGGTGATCACACGTGATCAGGTATCTGTTTCAGCTCTCCCAACTTCTACTGACCAGCTTCAGATTCCAGTTCGCATCCTACAGCGACGCATGATTCAACGTGGGGGTTCCATGGTGGCGCAAGTCAAAGTGCTATGGTCTGGAATGGACACTAATCTGGCCAGTTGGGAGGACGCCACAGCCCTACGCAAGCAGTTCCCAGGTGCACCTGCTTGGGGTCAAGCAGGACCTGAAGAGGCGGCGGATGTCAGCAGTCCAGGCACCAACGAAGAAGACGACGGGAGCGCTGGCAAGGAAAAAGCGCCAACCATCCGGAGACGCCAGCCAAATAGGCGTGTGATTGGGCCAGAATGGGCCAAATGAAGATATACATGTAAGAGTGAGCTGAATGCCATGAGCTAGGTTTACGTGAGGGTATAAATACTCAAACAATGTAATAAGCTGGTAACTTTGCAGAAGAGAAATATACGCCGCCACTCCGTCTGGCCTTCGTCTCTCTTCCTCCTCTTGCATTCCTTGCTTGCTCCCTACGCACAGCAGTATATCCCCTCTCTAACACTGTGGAACGACATGTTCATGCAAGGAACAACAACAGATGAAAAGCCACCATGCAATAGTGCATAAAGAATAATTCTTACTTGCAACTGGCTGCGAAGAACCTCTGACTTTGACTCCTGTTATAGAAATAAGAACAACAATTTTGAAAAAAAAACATGAGGCATATGTAAGTGAGATGAAACGTTTGGAATATAATGGAAGTGTGCTTCAAGACCTGTTCGGTGAGAGCTTCTTTTAATTGATTTATCAGTGATATCCTCGCTGCATCTACACTTCCAAGTTGTGCAATGCAGTGTTTCAGGATTGTTTCCTGTTCTTGTAGGTCAGAAATCATTGTTGAGGCAGGCGGATCACCTTATGAAAAACCATGCAGGCCAAAAAAAAGCAGAACAGATAAGAATAGTGTCGAACTTTCTTCAACAGAAGATATCCATAACTAGTGAGCTAGATAAATCCTTACCTTTGGTGCTAGCATCCTCTATATCTTTCTTTAGCATTTCCAGAACACTAACAGTACTCTTACACTTGTTCAAAGCTGCGTCTTCATCAAAATGCTGATCAAACACAGATTGGTATGCAGTCACAATCTTTTCAGGCATACCACCAACAGTCAGTTTCTACAGAAGAATTCAACAAGAAGTTAATACTCTCATATCCAATTCAATATGTTTCCACCCAAAAAGTAGAGTGCCATAGGATAACAAATAGCTTACTTTTAGTACTGTACTGGAATCTTTCCTTCCAACTTTGGAATTTAAGGGATTAGAGCTAGGATTTGAATTATTAGTATTCCCACTGTGATCGAATATAGGAGGGTTGTCACCAAAAATGCCGTCTTTCAGACTTTCAATACGGGTTCCAAAAACTTTGCGGTCATCCCAAATTCCTATCTGTAATTCCAAAAGATATGTTAGATATATTTTTTATTCTGGATTTCCAACAAAAACAAAGCAAATCAAATTAGCCATCAGTTATCCAATATTCAGTGGCAATGGGTGCCCGATGGGCAAAAACCCTATTAGGACGCGGGTATGGTGAATTTTGATACACGTGAGTATTTTATTATGTCATTTGTTATACCCATCGGGTATGGTGGCCGTGGGTATGTTCTCTCTTGCCCCATACCCGTCACCCGATGGGAAACCCGCTAACATATGGCATGTGGGTCCAGATTAAGGGGCTTGTTCTCTCTCATTCATGGGTTTGTATGATGTTGTCATTTAATGTTGAATGTTGTTGACCTTGTAATAAAATTATGTTAGGTTCGATGAATTTGTCAAGCTGGCACAAAGATAATATATTATTTTATCATCTTTCAATATTGATAAGGTATGGGGTTTCATCATTTTTTATTTGGTACTTATTTTTGCGGTTCAAATGATCATGTCTATTTTGATGTTAGCGGGTATAGTCGTATAGATACCCGCTACCCGTGGTAGGTATGAGTATGGCGTAATTTTGTATCCATAATGGGTAGTGGGTATGGGACATTTTTTATACAGTATGGGTATAGATTTGTGTTAGTGTACCCGTTTAGGCCTTGTTTGGTTATTCCCATTATACATGGATTGGATGAGATTGGAAAAAATTTAGAAGAACTTTGACTTGCTTGGGATTTAAACCCACCCAATCCCACTCAATTCACATGGATTGAGAGCTAATCGAACACACCCTTAGGGTTTGGGGTTCTACCCTGTGTATTTACCATCTCACCCTGTAATAGGCCAGGCCCACCTAACACAGTCTATTAATACATCTCCCAACCTCTCATTAGGGTTAAGGTTTCCCACATGATATAGAGCCAAGTTTTCTTTCCTTCCTCCCCTCCTCCCACCCAGCTGCCGCCCTCACCCACTCCTGCCCTGCTGCCGGCCGCCGCCCACACTTTGTGTGCCCATTGGATACCTTACCCACTGGCCATTGCCATCCCTAAAATTTTAGTTTCAATAAAGTATCATGTAATATTGGTGCACATTATTCTGGCAGAATTTGCAGCAAGTTTCTTCACACGGTATTAATAAAAGTCCAAACAAACTATGATTAAAATTGAACAACCCTTCCAAATATCTATAACATCAGAAACACAGCTGAAGAAAACTTGAATCACTGCTTCTAGCAGATGAGTAGCAACTTACCAAAAGACAATGTTTAAGAAAACAACATATTAAAACCAATGCTATTGGAAACGGAGGAAATTAGGCTACAAACTAAAAAGGCTAGTTGCTTTACTAATTGATTATGCTCGTTAGTTTAAGCTCACAATTTCTTTGCATACAATTATATATACCAAAATCGAATGCACCATGGACATGACCATGATCATGGCTTCAAAAGAGATCAGAACAAACAAGTACTATCTGGGATCCAGAAAAGTGTACCAGAAGAGTAATAAGGATAGTTGAATAACATAAAGCAACTAATAGCATGTAACTCCAATAGTTTGCTACAGTTAAACTAAATTGGTCATTGATTCAATGGTACTATAGTACTTTGATTGTCCTAACACATTTAGATATTCCTGCATTCTTGGACAAGGCTCTAGAACAAGTGAACAACTCTAAGAGCTGCTCACTGCAAAGAATTAATCTTGTAATAGTGAAACAAGATAAAACTTACTAGTCTTGCAACCAGTTTCTTTGCTTCTTCTCCCCCATTTTCGTAGAAATGTTTCAATAATCTGGGTAGAACCCTCCAGAACTCATGCACATAATCTCCTCCCTTGCGCTTACTATTTTGCAAGATATCATTTGATAGAAACAGGAATGATATTTTCTTATCATTTGTTGCAGTACTGAAATGCTTTTCCCATGTGTCCACAATCCTTCTGGCCCTCTTGCGGTGAAAAATGCACCAATGTGAAAGTGCTGCGCAAGGGTTAAGGAATACAAGAAAAACTGGTCATGCAATATTTAGATGCAACTTTACATATTAAATTTGATGTATGAACAGATAGAGGAAATGAGGAAATACATAACAAGTTTAGCCATTTACTACTTAAAGAATGCAAGGTATATAAACCACAAATTGAGTCCACTGATCCTCAACATGAAAAAAGGGGGTACCATAGATCCTAGGTATTATATAGGTGCCATCTATGAACTCTACCTACCCTGTAGATTCCCACTGAAGGCTTGTTCGTTTTGCTCCCAATCCATATGGGTTGGGTGGAATTGAGTGGGTTTAAATCCCAAACAAGACAAAATCTTTCATATTTTTTTCAATCACATGCAATCCACATGGGATAGGAATAACCGAACTAGGCCTGAAGTCTTCAAAAGTTCTGCTATTTCCTTCCAGTTTTACAGTGAGTGTCATATTAAATCTCAAGAAGCAGAACATGTTCTGAGGGAAACAAAATAACAACGTTGCTCTAAAACCTAAGGTTTAGATGTGGAGATCAAATTAGGTGAATATAAGCGTGAAAAGCGAAAGAGCCTCTATCTGAATTGGTTAGGTGGTCTGAATAGCACTCCTCGGGTTCTGGGTTCGGCTCCCCGTGGGAGCGAATTTCAGGCTGTGGTTAAAAAATCCCCTTGTCTATTCCACACCAAAGCACAGGTCTAAGGTTCGACCCTGGTCGTGGTCGTTCTCACATGGGCTTCGATGCTGCTGTGTATGGGTGGGGCAGGGGTTCGGGGGGTTTCTCGACCTGTGTGAGAAGGTCTTCTTAATACAATACTCGGGGGTTGTCTTACCCCCCGCAGGTCGAGTTTTTTTTAAGCGTGAAAAGTTAACAAGGCATAAATTGCTAGTATGATTTGATACTTGATATTCCTAAGAGACACAGCAACACATGCAGTATATGTCATAGCAACTTGCTTAGAAATGGATGTCATATTCCACATATGGCATGGAATTTTTCATGCACAAGCAAGCACATTGATATCAAAACAATTATACATTTTTTCTGCACCTGTACATCAAACTCCAAAAGCATGCCTCACAGAATGTTTTTTTATGCAATAAGAGGACAGGATGTGGGATATTCCTTTACTCCACTGGTTAGTTGGTTCATATATATCCATAATGTAAAATGCAGAGTTGTTTTGAGAAATACATTTTCAGCGCAACAAATGCTGCAAAATTTGTTTTGAACACAAAACAGAAAAGAGCAGCAGAATGCCATAAAGATTGTTCAGAGATCTAACCAAGAGTAAAACAGGCTTACTAGTTACTACCGTACTATTGCATGAATAACAGCAACCAGAGGGGAGTAGATGGCAGTTAGGATCACATGACTAAAACTTTAGGTCCTTATTAAAAGATGTGGCATAAAATTGTTCTGCTCACTTAATTTAGTAAACATGACAGCAAAATCGAGTACCCAAGAAACAAGAGACATATATAATCTAGTAATTACTGATAAAATTTAGACTCCTAGGAGTTCTTGTTACCATTTTCCATTTCACAAAATGAACAGACTCAAATGACAATGGAAGTCGTAAATACAACTAAATGAAAGGAAAAAAAATGAGAGTAACAATAAAATAGTCCCGAGAAAGTTAGGGTGGGCTAGAGATGAAACCCACCCAACAAGAGCCACCAACAAAAAGTATAAAGAAATAAAATGAAAAGGGTGTTAGTGACATAATTATGGTGATAGTACTAGTAATAAAAAGAGATTAGTAACCTAGCTCACCGTTCGAGGACGTGAAAGTTGATTTGTATGCGCTTATATTCAAGGATAAAAAAAAGAATAAAATGAACTGCAGCACGAAAGCATATTAGAAATCTAGAATATGCTGCCTGACCTATCACATTTATGATATAAGAGAAACACTGTTCTCAAACAAAACTGTCCAAAAAAGGCACTAAAGTCAATGGAATTTTCAGGGGGTACAGTAACACGAACACATTAAATCCATACTCAAGAGGGTTTATAACTTCTATCTATGTGCACCAACAATCTACCAACACAGCAATCACTGTACGAAGCTAAGCAGATAAGGGTGTGTTTCGTATGCACAATCGATCTCATATCCAGTTCTCACATAGGCATTCCAATTGGCAAGTTAGGGCTTTACTGTATATAGTAGATTAACTGGAACAGGAAGTAACAGGCAGCAACGCATAAAGGTAACCATGGGAAAGAAAGGATACTCTGAATGCTCGCTGTTGTGTTGTTGAGCTTGTTGAGCTTATCAACAAACCTCTCCTCGCTGAAGGAGCCGCCGCCGCCGCCGTCCCTCGTTTCCACGTCTACGCCCGACTTCGCAGCAGCCATCACGAAGTCTCCAACTAATTTACCTTCCTCGCGGATAGGCTAAAACCCAGATCGAAACGACCTTGCGCGCAAAAAAATCAGAAAAAAAAACATACCAGAAAATCAGAAATTTGGGGATTGTGGTGAAAGATTAGAGCTCGGAGTTCTTCGGGGGAGAGATGCGTACCTCGGTGGCGATGAGCTCGAGCTTGGCGCCGCAGACGAGACGGGGAAGGGGAAGCACGAAGCAGGAGGGAGGACGAGACAGAGAGGGTTTGGTTTGCGGCTTCCACCTCCACCCTTTCCTTCCCTTGGATGTCTTTTTTTTCTTTTATTTTGGGTGTCAAAGTCCGAAGAATAAAGGGTTTTAAAAGGATCGCTATAGTGCTTTTCGAGGTGGTCGTGAGCTTAAATATAAAAAAACAGCCGTGTAAATTAGGACGGAAAGAAAACAAAATACATTGCGCAAGTGAAAAAGAGAAACCACCGATTATATGAACGTCAAAGTTAGGAAAGAAATGGTCTATAGACTAACATTATTTATTTACCCTCTAGATTATATAATTAAACTTAAATAAATTAAAAACAAACAAACTACCTAGATTATTAGATGGGTTATACAACCTAGATATCTAGATTATGGTAATTCATAAGTAAGGCCCTATTTGTTTCAGATTATAATCTCTCTAGATTATATAATTCAGCGTAAATAATCTAAAAGGTAAATAAACACCTAGATTATAGGTTCAGATTATATAATCTAAAGCTCAGATTAATCTACTCGAGAGTAGCTTATTTAAGATTATTTTGGTAAAAGACCCACTACCCATGGTTATGTAAATAGAAATTACAATATATGTCATTCTTCTTTTCTCACCTCAAATAAACAAACAAGGGTACTGTTGTCTTTATGAATAATCTACATTTGTATAATCTAGACTACCAAACAACTATATGTAGATTATAATATGTTTAGATTATAATCTAGATTATATAATTTAGATCATAATCTAGATTATATAATCTATAAGCTGAAACAAACATGCCCTAAGTCATTAGGTGCTTATATAATCCATAAACTGGATTATATAATATTGACCTTATGCTGATTTGATGACCAGGTAAATAGGGGGATATCCGTAGGAGAGTAATTCTCTTGCTATTCAATTTATAAGATTCCTCCACTATGGACCCCCCCCCCCTCTTTTATTTTCCTTTGGATAGCAGGTTGGTTCCTCCCTATGGATCCTTTCTATTTTCTCTGGTCACCAAACTAACCTTAGGTAGTGTTTGGGTATGGAGCTAGTTGGGATAGAGTTGTTCCATGCTAGGAGCGATCCATCTAGAAGATTTTGGGGAACTGAATGGTTCAGCATCTGAGCATAATTTTCCTTTTTAGACTCACTCTGTCCTATACGGAACTAATCCAAACAACAACAAGTTGAGAGCGGTGTGGCTCTGTTTCACCATACTTCGGAACCAAACCTTACCGTAAGAAGGGTACCAACATCACAAGAGTAATGCCTGCTAGCGAAATTTATAGATAGACAGGAATCATATCTCGTGGGTCTAGAGAGAAGACTTCATCAAGTGTAAGAGTTAGAAAAATGAGACGACAGACGACTAACGATAGATCCGTGTAGATAGAAACTTTTTTCAAGTGAACGCCAAATTTAGGCCAAGAATGCACATGATATTTTTGTTCGTTGCGGGGGAAAAGAGGAAACCAGTGCCATGTAAAGAAGAGGGCCTGCCAGTAGCTTATGTGGACGGGAGAGATTGTATCTATGGGCTTAAAAGGAATACATAATTGCATGAATGTTAAAGTAGGAGGCGTAACAATAGATTTATGTCCAATGGGTATAAAGGGGACCACCTTCGCGCGAAAACACCTTGGTTTGGTGAAGGAGTGCTCACTTGTCAAATCGTATATTGCGACTTGAAAGGGCTGTCATTGTCACGTGAAAAGGAGGGCTTCTATGGTACAAGGACTATGGCCATTTTTGTTTCGGCTTCTAGCAGCTTCTGGCCACCAAAAGCTGCTGCAGATTGCCAAACGCTCAACTTTTCAGTCAGCTTTTATAAAATTTGTTAAAGCAAAAACCATCCGAAATCGACATAAACACATAATCGGTTGAGTCGTTGTAATAGTAGAAATCCGTCACTTTCTAGATCCTGAAGCCTATGAACAACTTTATCTTCCTCCACACGTAATCGTAATGGTACTCAGATTTTTCTCATAGTCAGATTCTCCACACAGCCAGATTTTCAGAAAAGCTAATCAGAAAAAAGCTGAACCAAACATGCACTATATCTATGGGCTTAAAGAAAAGATAGTGTCTATGATGGTTTTGCGTTTAATAGGTGTATAGGGGCCACAAAAGTTAGATCAGGAATGTTCACGGTAGGATTTATGTGTTATGGACTTAGCGAAAGCCAACGTCGCGTGGAGAGAGGATATTATAAAAAAAAACTTTTATGGATATAAAGGATCGCATCTATGAGCTTAGAAGGAACACAATATCACGTGAATGCCAAATCATATGTTAGAGCACCAAATCATATGTTCCACACATTTTTTTGAGTCTTGCTATGTATGTTGATAGGAGCACCAAATGATATGTTAGAATATCAAATTGCAGCACAAGTTTCTACACACGAAATATAAGGGACAACCTATGTAATCAAGCATCCTAATTATAGTTTTAACTACATGCTTAATATGACCGTTGATGGACGTGGCACTGTTGGACTGCGTGTTTCCCGAAGCGTCGTGCCCTTTCTATAAAAGGCAACGCGACCGGGGCTGTTTCTTACCCTTGCGTGCACTAGAAAACCCTAACTTTTTTCAAACCGCTCGCCTGCTCGCCTGCCCTCCTTGTTCTTCTGCTTCGGAGATCTGGCCCGCGTCAAGCAGACCGTGTGCCGCCGCCGACGGTACGTAGTAATGTCGTCTTCCTCGTCTGCTGCGAGCGCGTCATCTGCCGATCTGTCGCCCGAGGACACCCAGAGCGATTTAGCGGCGATGGAGTTGCAGTCGGGCCACACGGTGGAGTTCGGCACCTCGAGGATTTCCTTGTGTAGGAGATGCAACGGCTGGGGTACTTTGGGGACGGTGTTGGGCGCGTCTCGGGCGCTGAGGAGATTCCTGAGCCTGAGGGTGAATTAGTTGTGTTCGAGGCATTCTTTGTCGCCGGCCTTCGCCTACCGGCGCATCGTTTCGTTGCGGAGGTTCGACGTCCAGGTCCACCAGTTGACACCAAACGTCGTGGTTGCCTTGGCAAAGTATGTCTGGGCGGTGACTTCTGTAATACCTAAATTTGTAACTCTTATGAAAAGAGAATATTTTCTTCATATATATGTGTGCGTACCATCTCTAGTTACTATCACACGTGAATAAACACCATCCACAGTGGATTAAATAACCAATAACACCTGAATAAGTCATGCATCATGCTGAGCTTTTATTGGATTGTGCATTTATGGCTAATAAAATAAAGGTATTATTAATATGTTAATAGACACATGGAATTTAAATTCTATTTTGGAAAACAAAACTCCAAAGAGATATGGAGGGGGAGGAAAATAATTACTAAATATATATATATACAAAATAATAATTATAAATAAAAGCAGGACTGATATGTTCAAAATCATACTTTAAATCTGAAGAGAATCTACCAAAGAATTTGAGTTTGAAATTTTAAACTCAAATGAAAACAGAAAATATAAAACAAAAAAAGAAGAGAAAGAAATACCCCAACCTGCGCCTGGGCCGAAACCACTGTCGGCCCACTCTAACTTCCCATCTGCGCGGCCCAGGTTACCACTTCGGTTGCCTCGCGCCACCACATGACCCAGCCTCACCGCGCATTGGGACCCACCGGTCAGCTGTGGCCCTCCCTCCGCGCGAACTCGTCTCCTGTGCACTCGGCCCCCTACCGACCCTGACTCGCGGGACCCGCGATGTCATCCGTAACACCCACTTTGTAAATTGCTAGAAATAATACCAATAGAGAAACAATTTCTCTTTATGTGAGTTTGATCTTTACGCATCATCCCATGTGAACACCATATTCAAAAGCAAATAATTAATAAAAAGAATATATGCCATTAAAATTTTGCATCATGCTGGGATTTTCTTTTGTGTGCACATGGTGACAAAATAAAATAATAAATGTGACAAGAAAAATATTAAAGTCCAAAGTGGAATTTAAAATCCAAAAGGAATTGTAGAATTTGGAAAAGAGAAGAAAATAAGAATTTTGTGGATAAAAAAAATGATGAGTAAATAAAAATATATTGTTCCTCCACTAGAAGCTTGAATTTGTACACTTGACACAATGTTGAAATTCGTATTCAGAATTCAAATTTGAATTCAAAATAGTTAAAAATAAAAGAAAACAAGAAAAGAAAATGAAAAAAAGAAAAGAAAAAAGGGTACTGTGCTTGCCTGGGCCGGTTTTCACCTTTTCGGCCCAGCTTCCGATCCCCTCTGCGCGGCCCACTCCCCCACCGCGCGCCTCCACTCTCTGCCGCATGGGGCCCGGCTGTCAGCCACGTCGGAACCGCGCGGACTGGGTAGACCCGCTGACGGGTGGGACCACGTTGTCGGCGCCAACATACGCATGATGTGCACGGTGCTATGACGATGACATATGGGCCCCAGACGTCAGATACCTCCTCCACCTCGGTCGCGGCCGTCGTACCCCGTCCGAAATCCCCGCCGTGGAGACCGGGATTCTCCCCACGGCTTCGGCTTTGGCCGTTGCTCCCCTCTGGCCGCCTGGCGCAGATATATAGTGCCCTGCTCCGCGCCTTTAGCCTCCATCGGAAGTTGGCGCTGCCGCGTACGCACGAGAGCAAAATCTGCCGCCGCTGTGAGGTGTGAGAGCCGCCGCCTACGAATCTCGGCTCCGGTTGTCGTCTGGCCTCGGTGTAGGGCCTGGGTGGGTCGTCAGCACTTGGGGGTGCCATCCGTGGCTGCAATCGAAGGGAGAGGCCGCGGAGACACAGCAATTCCTCGCCGTCGACCTGCGCTCTGCCGTGGACCGCACCTCGCCGTGGCTGCGCTCCTGTGCTCAAACCCCTCGGTAAGAAATCCGTCCCTCGTGCCCGTCTTACCTTCCGCATGGTATATCTCGAGTCGATTTAGTGTTTAGCACGCGGGGAGCACCGATTGGCGACCTCGCCGGAGTTCGGCTGGGTGTGGAGCAGGGGGGCGGCGCCGCCGTGCGTGCGGGCGCTGTTGGGGCGTTGGTTGTGCGCCGTTGGATGGCCAGCAACGGTTGAGATTAGATCATGTGCATACCGATTCGCGTAATAGGCTCGGCACCGTTCGATCCGCATCTGGCGGCCGGAAAACGGTCGTGGGAGTGTTACTGCGTATGATAGATCTGAGCCGTAGGATCTCGATCCACCGATCAGGATTGTTTACCGATTCATATAAGGCATGGGCTAATCCTGGCGGCCGGTTTCTAATCGGACGGTGGTCAGCTCTCGATACCCCTTCGTGGGTGGTTTTGCATATGAGCCCTCGGGTTTTGATGAAATCAACCCGCCATCCGCGCGAGGATTAAGTCTGAGTCTTCAGATAAATTGCGCTAAGGCCCCTGTCTTTCTCCAAAATAGTGCGCCCAGTCCAGTAGTGAATTAAAAGGATTAAATGAAATAGAAATTTGATTTTTAATATGAAAATAAACCCTAAAACTTGTATAATTCATAGAATATTCATATGGGCTCCAAAATAATCCATTCCACTTTCTAAATTTTTGTAATTTTATTCTTTATCACTTAGAGCCTCTGTTTTGTCATGAAAACAGTAATAAATTTAATTCCACACTTAATCCTATTTTAAACACATAAAGCCTTTGAAAATTCATAACTTAAAATCTATAACTCCAAAAATTATGATTCCTGTTCCTAGGATTTTATTTTAATGTGTAGATTATTACTGTGTATTTTGTTTACATGTTTGGTGTGATGTTAATTTTTCCCTGCATATTGTGCTTGTTTGTATTGTGGCGAGTAGAAGAGCCCGTGACCGAGGATCTTGGTGAGCAGCAGGTTGAAGTAGCTGAGCAGGAGCTCATTGAAGGCAAGTTGTGCCCTTGACCACTTTTTACCCAATAATGTTCTTTAATGTCATTTATCCATGCATAGGTTAATTTTGATGGGACCCAATAGGTCACCTTAGATTGTTTATCTCATTACCTTGTTTACCCTGAATCACTTGGGTAGTTTGCTATTGCTTTACATGGTTTTGGGATAATCATTTATTATATCTATGTTCCAATTATTCTTTTGTTATCCTATTTATGTTCATGTTGAGATCATTAATGTTAATTAGAACATAGAGCTTAACTTGAGTAACACGTGCCACCATAAGGGTTTAATGGGACGCCCTTGGCTGACTAATTAGGAAAGCTAGTGGAAGACTACCTTACCCGAAAGGGGCAAGGGCAGTAGGGGAGTGGTCAGTGTAGGGAGGTCCTTGGTTGATTTTGCTGTGATGGCGGTCAGCCAAGAACCCTGCATTGGAACTTCCTATAAACTGTAGCGGGTTTTCGGAAGCTAGTGGAACTTTGTAAAGGCCTCGTAGTGTTGCCCTGCCGCGCTTCCTAGGTAGAGGTGTATGGGATTCGTGACCCCTTGGCAGATGGGTAACATGACTTGTGGGTAAAGGGTACAACCTCTGCAGAGTGTAAAACTGGTATACTAGCCGAGCTCACGGTCATGAGCAGCTCAGGACTCTCTGATGTTTAAATTATGGAACTTAAATTCAATTTTGTCATTTGCTTTGCATGGGTTTATTATTAACTTGTTCTATTACTTTATCTATGGTTTGGTATTTACTTACACTTAGTAACTGCTAATAAAATTTTGACCAACTACTTAAAAGCAATGCTCAGCTTTAACCCCTATCATTGATTAGCCTTACACATCACATGAACTCACACCTTTGTGAGTTTATGTCCACTGGTTCCCCACAACTTGTTGAGCTATGATCATGTGTGAGCTCACCCTTGCTGTCTCACACCCCCCCACAGGAGAAGAGCAGGTGGTTCAGGAGGAGCCACAAGGCGAGGAGTATGATCTGATCTAGGTGGCGTTTCTCAGTTGACATTGGCGCCGACGATCCTTAGTTCGTTTTATATTTACCTTTTATTTTGTAATAAGTCTTCCGCTATGTAATAAATACTCTGATGTTTTATGATATTTATCTCTATACACTCTGTTATTATATATGTTGTCTTCTTGGCGCATGTATGAGATGCACCTGGCTTTGTTCCTTAAAGCCGGGTGTGGCAGAAGTGGTATCAGAGGAAATGTTGACCGTAGGACGAGACCTAGATAGAAATGGACAAACCCTTTACTACTTACCTTAATCTGATTCATTCTATACTTATCTCATCTTGATCTTGTCTCACCTTCTGCTAATCTACTCTGGTTAATCTTATCTTTTCTCCTCTAAGACAAGATGGATTTCACACCTTGGAATCCTACCACTATGATCTTTTTAAGATATAGGGGACCTAAGACAAAATTCAAAACTACTTTCTTTAAAAATGTTGTTTGATTGTGCTGATGCTAAATGCCTGATTTGCTTCTTTGATTGATTGAATTATTATAGATGGACATCTTAGTATGTACCACCATAAGGTAATAAATTAGCTATGGTAGGTAAAATATTAATCCGCTTAGCTAATAAATTCCCCAAAGTAACCTGCTTTGTAAATACCTGCCTTGTCTACTATTTTCTTACCATATGTATCTAACTCAGATGGTCAATACCAGGCGGGGTGGCGGAATTGATTTGCCTCCTAACCAACACACTCGAAGGATATATAGACAACCTCAGCCACAGCCTGCAGAGATGAATCCTCCTAATCCTCCACCAGGCGGAGTTGACCCACTGGTTGCTGCTCAGATGGCGGTGATGCAGCAAATGGCGGACACTATGGCTGATATGCGTGCCTAGATGCAGCAAGAACGCCAGGAGATGCGTCAGGAAAGAGAAGATATACGCCAGGAGTTGCGCCAGGAGCGAGATGAGATACGCCAGGAAAGGAGGGCGCAACAACAGCAACTGCAACAGCAAATGCAACAGCAGCAACAGCAACAAGTACCACTGCCTCCACCACCACCACCAGTTCCACCTCGTGATAAGCATAGAGAGTTCATGAGTCATAAGCCACCTACATTCGCTAGCTCACCTGATCCACTGGACGCGGATGATTGGCTGAAGTCCATTGAAAAGATGCTGAATATTGCACAGTGCACGGACCGGGAGAAGGTTTTATATGCTTCTGGACGTCTGACAGGTCCTGCTGCTGACTGGTGGGATTCTTATACTGCTGCCCACGATGCTGCTGATACTATTACTTGGGCAGAGTTCAGTACACAATTCAGGAACTACCATATTCCAGCTGGTATGATAAAGATCAAGAAGAAGGAGTTTCTGTCGCTGAAGCAAGGAAGTATGTCAGTCAGCGAGTACCGCGACAAGTTTATTCAGTTATCCAGATATGCCCCTGAAGAAGTTGCTGAAGACGAGAGGAAGCAGGAGCATTTTATTGAAGGACTTAATGGACCACTGCAGTATGCTCTAGTGGCACACACATTTCCATCATTTTAGAGGCTGCTTGATAAGGCCCTGGCTATTGAACACAAGCGTGTTTAGCTGGGAGATTTGAAGAGAAAGGCTATATCTCAAGGACAAGGAAGCAGCAGTGTTCGTCCTCGCTACAGTTCACCACAGGGTACACCGACTCGACCAGGAGGACCGCGCCCAGTTCAGCAATCACCACTGAGGACTCCACCTCCTCGGCAGGCTACCCCTATTGGCACCCCGACGAAGTTTTTAGGACAGAGTCCAGGCACTACTTGTTTCAAGTGTGGGAAGGCTGGTCACTATGCAAATGTCTGCCCACAGAGGATTGCTACTACTCCAGTTCAGAACAGACAGCAAACTCCAGGATCTAGCAAGGGATATTATATTGCCAAAGTTAATCAAGTCAGCGTTGATGCTACCCCGGATGGTGGGGACCTCGTAATTGGTATGTTTTATGTTAATGCAATTCCTGCAACCATATTATTTGATTTCGGTGCTACACATTCATTCATGTCTGCTAGATATGCCAACACAAATGAAATAGCACTGCTAAATATGAGAAAACTCATGATAGTAATTACACCTAAAGGGCCTGTTGAGGCGAATCAAATGACACGTAGATTGACATTGACCATTATGGGTAGAGAATTTGGAGCTACTGCTATAATATTGTCACACCCGGATTTTAGGGATCCAAAACCTGGGCGCGAACATATTCACCAGGAGTGCTGGGACCAAGTCTCACACATATGATGAATCATGGCACAGGATCGAATGTCACATCTTTACTATATAATAGGAGTTCTGTACAAAATAAATAATTACATTATAAGGAGACAACGGTCCAGCAAACCAAAGTTGACTGGGAGACGACGACCTAGACCTCTCACGAACACATCGCAGCATCCTCCACGCGCCTCATCCTGTGGTACCTGTTCTTGACCTGTGGGGGGGTGTGAGACAGCAAGAGTGAGCTCACATACGTTCATCGCTCAACAAGTTGTGGGGAATAATGTGCATGAACTCGTCAAAGGTGGGAGCTCACGTGAAGTGTAAGGCTTTACCAAAGAGGATGGTTAGAGCTGAGCATTGCTTTTAAAGTTGGTCAAAGTTTTATTAGCAATTACTAAGTATAAGTAAATACCAACCCAATTAAGTAGTAGAACAAAAGTAACAACATCACCTGCGATGCAATGCATATGACAAATTGAGTTTAAGTTCCATAATTTAATCATGTGAGGGTCCGAGCTGCTCATGACCGTGAGCACGGCTAGTATACCAGTTTTACACTCTGCAGAGGTTGCGCATCTTTACCCACAAGTCATGTTACCCATCTGCCAAGGGATCGCGACTTCCCATACACCTCTACCGAGGAGGTGAGGCAGGATAACACTACGAGGCCTTTACAAAGTTCCACTAGCTTCAGAAAACCCGCTACAGTTTATAGGAAGCTCCAATGCAGGAATCCCTTGCAGGACCGCCATCGCAGCAAAATCCTCCCGAGGGCCTCCCTACACTGACCACTCCCCTACTGCCCTTGCCCCTTTCGGGTAAGGTAGTCCTCCACTAGCTTTCCTAATTAATCAGCCAAGGGCGTCCCATTATACCCTTGTGGTAGCACTGTTTTCCCGGGTGGTCGCTCCATGTTCCAATTAACATAATGATCTTATCATGAACGATAAATAACAACGGATAACAAAAGTATAATCATGAGTAATGTATCTTCATACCCAAAACCACATAAAGCACTAGCAAGTACTACCCAAAAAGTTCAGTGGTAAACAAGGTATAAAGATAATCAAACTAGGGTAACCTATTGGGTCCCATCAAAATTAACCTATGCAGATCATTATGATTAATCAGAACAAGAGTAGGTAGAAAGAAGTGATCAAGGGCACAACTTGCCTGGGACTTGAGATTCCAGATACCAGGATGATCTTCAGATGACACGTGTCCTCACTGCTAAACGTAGCAATACAGACATACATGGTATAGGCAAAATTAACATTACACCAAACATATATGCAAATTACATATTAATAATTTACATATTGAAATAAGATCACAGGAACAGGAATTATTAATTTTGGAGTTACAGATTTTAAGCTATGAATTTTCAAAGGTTTCATGTGCTTAAAATAGATTAAGTGAGGAATTAAATTCTTTCTGTTTTCATGACAAAACAGAGGCTCTAAGTGATAGAGAATTAAATTACAAAAATTTAGAAAGTGGAATGGAGTAATTTGGAGCTCATATGAATTTTCTATGAATTTCACAAGTTATAGGGTTTATTTTCATATTAAAAATCAAATTCCCATTTCATTTAATCAAATTAAAACAGCTCTGGACTAGGCCTCAATTCCTGTGAAGCGCAGGGGCACTGCGCAAGATATCCTAGACTCAGGAAACAGTTAAACGGGGATGGCGGGTTGATTCCAGAAATCCCTAGGGTCTCTTTAACAAAAAATCCCTGGCTGAAGGGGTACGGTTGATTTTCGGTCGCTGGATCTAATCCGTGCGGCCGAGATTAGGTTGAGCCACGGATGAATCGGTAAGCGATCAGAAACGCAAGATCAGGATTCAACGGTGGAGATTTTATTACCCTAGATTAAATTTTATCCGTCAGATCCAGATCGATGGCCCTAACTAAACGTGGCGAAGGGGTATGGCATGATATGATCTCGACCGCTGCTCTTCCTACCAACAGCCGTGATGATCCAACAGCCCCATCCGGACTGAGATCCGATCCAAGCCGTCCATCGCCAGACTAACGGTCCACGAGTTGTCTTCCACCTCGCGACACGCGGGTGACCGAGCCCGCCAGCCGAAGGCGAACTCGCCGCCGTGACCGCGAACAACCAAGCAGCACCCAGCCCTTGCCTAACCAAAACCTCTCACGCCACCCGCCACGCTACGCTGAGCCGAACGCCAGCCCTGATTAAGTCTAGCCGCCAAGGTGAGCTATGCCAGGAAGAAGAATAAGGCGAGAACGTGGGGGTGTTCCTTACCGAAAGGTTCACGCGCCGCAATCCTGCTTCCGACGGCACCTTGCGCACCGCCTCCGCAATTCCACTCGACGACGCCAGCCAACATGAGCCGAACTCCCCCGAGTGCACAATTCGCCCAGGATCGACGGCAATCACCAGTGCACAACCACGGCGGCCGAGCTCCGGTTCTCCCTCTCTCTTACCGCCTAATCCGCTGTGATGGTGAACGACACTCGCGGAATCGTTGCACACGAAGGAAGGAGCGACGGCGTGATGCTTTATACTCGGGAGGGCGCTCCTGACTTCCGAAAATGGCGGCGAGCCCAGCGCGAGGTAAGCGAGGTCCGTGCAGAGTTCTATTTTGCGGACGCGGCAGCTATCTGACAAGTGGACCCCGCGTGGAAGTGGCGTAGTGAGAGGAGTTGTTCGCTGGGACTGCCGAGTGGGTCCATACACGGGCAGAAGCGCGTGAGTGGCGGACCAGATGGGGCCACATGTCGGCGCGCGCGCAGCGTAGGGAAGGGGGTCATGGGCCGAAATGGGTATTCGCGGCCCAATTAGGTTTCTTCTCTTTTTCTTTTTATTTTCTGTTTCATTTCATTTTTAAATCTCCATTTTGAATTCAAACTTGTTCGTGAGCTTCATAACTGAGTTAAATACCTAAATTAAAATATTAGTAGGAACAAAATGTATTCTTTCATATATTTATTTTCCTCTATTTTGTATAATCTCTTCCTTCTTTCTTTTCTTAATTCTAGGATTAGTTTAGGATTAAAATCCCCATCTGGATATTTAACATATTTCTTTTTACATTTATTATAACATTGTCACAAAAATGCACACACAAATAAAATATTCAGCATGATGTAATGATTTAGTAGCATATCTTTTTATTAATTGTTTTTGGACATGATGTTCACATATGATGATGCATAAAGATCAAACTCTCATAAAGAGAAATTGTTTCTCTATTGTTATTATTTCTAGCAAATTACAAAGTGGGTGTTACAAATCCTACCCCCCTTAAAAATAATCTCGTCCTCGAGATTTGTAAGAAAAGGGATGTTAAAAAAACTTTATTTATAGTTTAGCCTTTAACTTCTAATTAGTTTTAAGAATAAGAAGTTTCATGTTAATTAGAAAGTGACTAGGAAAGCATGGGTATCTATATGTATAGTCATTTTATTATAAAAGATGGGTAGGCTAGGGCAAGAAGAGCATATGGTAAGAAAGTTTAGGGTGAGAAAGAACTTTGTGCTGGATGGTAGTGCATCCGAAGGTCGAGTTTGACTTCTCTCCTTCCTTGACGGGGTTGATCTTTTCCTTTTCCGGTCTTGAGCTCATTGATTCGAGGTTAGTGTATATTATCGGAGTTGGGGAAATATGGTTAGAATAGTTATGGGTGAGATGGACTACATGATGTAGGTCAAAATCTGGTTGGTCAGGTGGGGGTTAATAGATTATGCAATCCATCAAGACTCTATTGGTTGGGTTAGCTCATGGTTGTTATTCTAGAGTGGGATAAATACGCTAATTAGGGCAAGATGAATCCATAAGGATAGGGTAGAATCTTTTGAGGTCAGTTAGATCTATTAGGATAAGATAAAATCTTTTCAAGGTAAGATGAATCTATTAATGTAAGAGAGAGTCTTTTAAGATAAGATGGATTGGTTAGAATGAGATCTTTTTTAGGATAAGATAAATCTCTTAAGCTAGATATATTCCAATGGGGATAATCTAGGTTGTCTAGTTATTTTATAAATATATTTTTTATACCTATGTGTATATGCAGATGCAATTGTGGACATTACTCCACAACTCATCACACTCAATCAAAGATCCAAATCAAACAAGTATCATAAGAACAAGCATTAAAGCACATAAATATGTATAAAAATAGTTTTGTTTTTTTTGTTCCTTAAGATTAGGTCTCCTATACATAATGGTCACTTTAGGCATGTGATTTTAAAGTGTGAAATCCACATTTGTCTTTAGAAAGAAAAGGTAAGAATAATCAGAGTAAAGCGGAAATAGATGAGAAATGATCAAGATAAGCTTAGGAAAGAATCAGAGTAAGGTAAGTAGGTAAGGGTTGTCCAGTTCTATCTAGGTTTCGTCCTACAGTCAACATTCCTCTGATACCACTTCTGTCACACCCGGATTTTAGGGATCCAAAACCCGGGCGCGAACATATTCACCAGGAGTGCTGGGACCAAGTCTCACACATATGATGAATCATGGCACAGGATCGAATGTCACATCTTTACTATATAATAGGAGTTCTGTACAAAATAAATAATTACATTATAAGGAGACAACGGTCCAGCAAACCAAAGTTGACTGGGAGACGACGACCTAGACCTCTCACGAACACATCGCAGCATCCTCCACGCGCCTCATCCTGTGGTACCTGTTCTTGACCTGTGGGGGGGGTGTGAGACAGCAAGAGTGAGCTCACATACGTTCATCGCTCAACAAGTTGTGGGGAATAATGTGCATGAACTCGCCAAAGGTGGGAGCTCACGTGAAGTGTAAGGCTTTACCAAAGACGATGGTTAGAGCTGAGCATTGCTTTTAAAGTTGGTCAAAGTTTTATTAGCAATTACTAAGTATAAGTAAATACCAACTCAATTAAGTAGTAGAACAAAAGTAACAACATCACCTGCGATGCAATGCATATGACAAATTGAGTTTAAGTTCCATAATTTAATCATGTGAGGGTCCGAGCTGCTCATGACCGTGAGCACGGCTAGTATACCAGTTTTACACTCTGCAGAGGTTGCGCATCTTTACCCACAAGTCATGTTACCCATCTGCCAAGGGATCGCGACTTCCCATACACCTCTACCGAGGAGGCGAGGCAGTATAACACTACGAGGCCTTTACAAAGTTCCACTAGCTTCAGAAAACCCGCTACAGTTTATAGGAAGCTCCAATGCAGGAATCCCTTGCAGGACCGCCATCGCAGCAAAATCCTCCCGAGGGCCTCCCTACACTGACCACTCCCCTACTGCCCTTGCCCCTTTCGGGTAAGGTAGTCCTCCACTAGCTTTCCTAATTAATCAGCCAAGGGCGTCCCATTATACCCTTGTGGTAGCACTGTTTTCCCGGGTGGTCGCTCCATGTTCCAATTAACATAATGATCTTATCATGAACGATAAATAACAACGGATAACAAAAGTATAATCATGAGTAATGTATCTTCATACCCAAAACCACATAAAGCACTAGCAAGTACTACCCAAAAAGTTCAGTGGTAAACAAGGTATAAAGATAATCAAACTAGGGTAACCTATTGGGTCCCATCAAAATTAACCTATGCAGATCATTATGATTAATCAGAACATGAGTAGGTAAAAAGAAGTGATCAAGGGCACAACTTGCCTGGGACTTGAGATTCCAGATACCAGGATGATCTTCAGATGACACGTGTCCTCACTGCTAAACGTAGCAATACAGACATACATGGTATAGGCAAAATTAACATTACACCAAACATATATGCAAATTACATATTAATAATTTACATATTGAAATAAGATCACAGGAACAGGAATTATTAATTTTGGAGTTACAGATTTTAAGCTATGAATTTTCAAAGGTTTCATGTGCTTAAAATAGATTAAGTGAGGAATTAAATTCTTTCTGTTTTCATGACAAAACAGAGGCTCTAAGTGATAGAGAATTAAATTACAAAAATTTAGAAAGTGGAATGGAGTAATTTGGAGCTCATATGAATTTTCTATGAATTTCACAAGTTATAGGGTTTATTTTCATATTAAAAATCAAATTCCCATTTCATTTAATCAAATTAAAACAGCTCTGGACTAGGCCTCAATTCCTGTGAAGCGCAGGGGCACTGCGCAAGATATCCTAGACTCAGGAAACAGTTAAACGGGGATGGCGGGTTGATTCCAGAAATCCCTAGGGTCTCTTTAACAAAAAATCCCTGGCTGAAGGGGTACGGTTGATTTTCGGTCGCTGGATCTAATCCGTGCGGCCGAGATTAGGTTGAGCCACGGATGAATCGGTAAGCGATCAGAAACGCAAGATCAGGATTCAACGGTGGAGATTTTATTACCCTAGATTAAATTTTATCCGTCAGATCCAGATCGATGGCCCTAACTAAACGTGGCGAAGGGGTATGGCATGATATGATCTCGACCGCTGCTCTTCCTACCAACGGCCGTGATGATCCAACAGCCCCACCCGGACTGAGATCCGATCCAAGCCGTCCATCGCCAGACTAACGGTCCACGAGTTGTCTTCCACCTCGCGACACGCGGGTGACCGAGCCCGCCAGCCGAAGGCGAACTCGCCGCCGTGACCGCGAACAACCAAGCAGCACCCAGCCCTTGCCTAACCAAAACCTCTCACGCCACCCGCCACGCTACGCTGAGCCGAACGCCAGCCCTGATTAAGTCTAGCCGCCAAGGTGAGCTACGCCAGGAAGAAGAATAAGGCGAGAACGTGGGGGTGTTCCTTACCGAAAGGTTCACGCGCCGCAATCCTGCTTCCGACGGCACCTTGCGCACCGCCTCCGCAATTCCACTCGACGACGCCAGCCAACACGAGCCGAACTCCCCCGAGTGCACAATTCGCCCAGGATCGACGGCAATCACCAGTGCACAACCACGGCGGCCGAGCTCCGGTTCTCCCTCTCTCTTACCGCCTAATCCGCTGTGATGGTGAACGACACTCGCGGAATCGTTGCGCACGAAGGAAGGAGCGACGGCGTGATGCTTTATACCCGGGAGGGCGCTCCTGACTTCTGGAAATGGCGGCGAGCCCAGCGCGAGGTAAGCGAGGTCCGTGCGGAGTTCTATTTTGCGGATGCGGCAGCTATCTGACAAGTGGACCCCGCGTGGAAGTGGCGCAGTGAGAGGAGTTGTTCGCTGGGACTGCCGAGTGGGTCCATACACGGGCAGAAGCGCGTGAGTGGCGGACCAGATGGGGCCACATGTCGGCGCGCGCGCAGCGTAGGGAAGGGGGTCATGGGCCAAAATGGGTATTCGCGGCCCAATTAGGTTTCTTCTCTTTTTCTTTTTATTTTCTGTTTCATTTCATTTTTAAATCTCCATTTTGAATTCAAACTTGTTTGTGAGCTTCATAACTGAGTTAAATACCTAAATTAAAATATTAGTAGGAACAAAATGTATTCTTTCATATATTTATTTTCCTCTATTTTGTATAATCTCTTCCTTCTTTCTTTTCTTAATTCTAGGATTATTTTAGGATTAAAATCCCCATATGGATATTTAACATATTTCTTTTTACATTATTATAACATTGTCACAAAAATGCACACACAAATAAAATATTCAGCATGATGTAATGATTTAGTAGCATATCTTTTTATTAATTGTTTTTGGACATGATGTTCACATATGATGATGCATAAAGATCAAACTCTCATAAAGAGAAATTGTTTCTCTATTGTTATTATTTCTAGCAAATTACAAAGTGGGTGTTACAAATATTAGAGTCAAGCAGTATAGATCTGATCCTGGGTATGTCATGGCTAAGAAAGGCAAAGGCCGTTATAGCATGTGGCAGAGGTACCGTAGAACTCACTACCACTAAAGGAGAAAGGTTTCAAGTTAATATTGCAGTAACCTCCTCACCCATGCGTGCAATGTTCTTTATACCGGAGGAGTTTGTTGGTGACAACATCCGGGTGGTTAGAGATTTTCCGGATGTCTTTCCAGAAGAGTTACCAGGGATGCCACCTGATAGAGAAGTTGAGTTTGTTATTGATCTCTTACCTGGAACCGCCCCTATTTCTAAACGGCCATATAGGATGTCCGTAGAGGAGCTGAAGGAACTTAAGAAGCAATTAACTGAGTTACAAGAGGCTGGGTACATTCGTTCGAGTTCCTCACCTTGGGGAGCACCGGTTCTGTTTGTACAGAAGAAGGATGGATCGCAGCGGATGTGTGTGGATTATAGATCTCTTAATGATGTTACGGTGAAGAACAAGTATCCGTTGCCCCGTATTGAAGATTTATTTGATCAGATGAGAGGTGCTAGAGTGTTCTCGAAGATTGATCTCCGATCCGGATACCATCAGATGAGGATTAGACCATCGGATATTCCCAAGACGGCTTTCTCGACTCGATATGGATTATATGAGTTTACTGTTATGTCGTTTGGATTAACCAATGCACCAGCTTATTTTATGAACTTGATGAATAAGGTGTTTATGGAGTATTTGGACAGATTTGTCGTGGTGTTCATCGACGACATTCTTATTTATTCTCAGAGTGATAACGATCATGAGGAACATCTGAGGATGGTGCTACAGAAGCTACGAGATAACCAGCTATATGCCAAGTTCAGCAAGTGCGAGTTTTGGATTGGCGAGGTGCCATTTCTTGGTCATATTATTTCTAATGGAGGAATATCAGTGGATCCTGCTAAAGTTAAGGAGATAATGGAGTGGAGAGTACCCACTATAGTTGCTGAGATTCGGAGTTTCTTGGGATTAGCAGGATATTATCGGAGATTTATTGAAGGATTTTCTAAGATTGCTAAGCCTATGACTTCGCTTTTGGAGAAAGGAAGAGAATTTAAGTGGGACGAGAAGTGTCAAGACAGCTTTGATCTATTGAAGAAGAGGTTGATGTCGCCACCAGTATTGGTTATGCCAGACCTACAGAAAGGATTTGATATCTATTGTGATGCATGTGGCCAAGGCTTAGGATGTGTGCTCATGGAGGAAGGACAGGTGATTGCCTATGCTTCTCGTCAGTTACGCAAACATGAACTGAACTACCCCACACATGACTTGGAGTTGGCAGCCGTTGTGCATGCGCTTAAGATTTGGAGACATTATATCATGGGGACCAAATGCCAAGTATATACGGATCATAAGAGTCTGAGGTATATATTCACTCAGAAGGATCTCAACCTTAGGCAACGTCGTTGGTTGGAGCTGATTAAGGATTATGATTTGGAAATTCACTATCACCCGGGCAAGCAAATTTGGTTGCAGATGCCTTGAGTCGAAAGGAGCATGTTCATTCAGCTATTGTTGCCCAGCTACCCGATGAGATTGTTGAGGATTTCAGGAGACTTAACCTGGGGATAGTTACTCATACTGAAGGAGTTACTATTGATGTGGAACCTACTTTGGAGCAAGAGATCCGCAAAGGACAAATTGGTGATGCTAAAATAAAAGAGATTAAGGATCTGATTACTGAAGGTCGAGTTCCGGAATTTACCGAAGATGAGCAGGGCACTGTATGGTTCAAGGACAGGATGTGTGTTCCTGATATTAAAAGCCTTCGAGAGACTATTTTAAAGGAGGCCCATGATTCAGATTATTCTATTCATCCTGGTAGTACTAAGATGTATCAGGATTTGAAGCGAAAGTATTGGTGGTATGGATTGAAAAGAGATGTAGCTGCACATGTGGCTATGTGCGATGTATGTCAAAGAGTTAAGGCTGAACATCAGAGGCCAGCTGGACTATTGCACCCACTGAAGATACCCGAGTGGAAGTGGGAAGAGATTGGTATGGATTTCATCACTGGATTGCCTCGCACCCAGAAAGGATATGATGCTATATGGGTGATTGTGGATAGATTGACTAAAGTGGCTCACTTTATTCCTGTCAAGACTACTTATAAAGGTTCTCAGCTAGCAGAGTTATATATGGCTCGGATTGTGTGTTTACATGGAGTACCAAAGAAGATCATGTCTGATCGAGGTTCACAGTTTACCTCAAGATTTTGGAGAAGCTTTCATGAGAACTTGAGTACAAAGTTGAATTTCAGTACGGCATATCACCCTCAGACTGATGGACAGACTGAAAGGACTAATCAAGTATTGGAAGATATGTTGAGAGCATGTGCCCTTCAGCATGGAGGAAGTTGGGATAAGAGTCTACCTTATGCTGAATTCTCATATAATAATAGTTATCAGGCCAGTCTGAAGATGTCACCTTTTGAAGCTTTGTATGGGAGGAAGTGCAGGACTCCTCTGTATTGGGATCAGACTAGAGAGAGACAGTTCTTTGGGCCTGAATTGATTCAAGAAGCAGAAGAACAAGTCCGTATAATTCGAGAGAATTTGAGAGTGGCTCAAACCAGGCAAAAGAGTTATGCTGATAATAGAAGGAGGCCACTGGAATTTGAAGAAGGAGATTATGTGTACCTCAAGGTGTCACCACTTCGTGGAATGAGGAGATTCAAAGTTAAGGGCAAATTGTCCCCTCGCTATATTGGACCATTCCTGATCTTTAGGCGAGTTGGGGAGATGGCATACCAACTCGAGTTACCTGCTACCCTATCGGATGTGCATAATGTGTTCCACGTATCTCAACTTAAGAAGTGTCTTCGTGTCCCTGAGGAACAATTACCCATGGAAGAGCTCAGTGTTCAGGGTGATTTGACTTACACGGAGTACCCGATCAAGATTTTGGATACTTTGACTCGGGTTACGAGAAATAAGGTGATAAAGATGTGCAAAGTGCAATGGAGTCACCACGGTGAAGATGAAGCAACTTGGGGAAGAGAAGAAGAGCTTCGCATAGATTTTCCCCATCTTTTCCCTAGATCTTCTTAAATCTCGAGGACGAGATTATTTTTAAGGGGGGTAGGATTTGTAACACCCACTTTGTAAATTGCTAGAAATAAGACCAATAGAGAAACAATTTCTCTTTATGTGAGTTTGATCTTTACGCATCATCCCATATGAACACCATATTCAAAAGCAAATAATTAATAAAAAGAATATATGCCATTAAAATTTTGCATCATGCTGGGATTTTCTTTTGTGTGCACATGGTGACAAAATAAAATAATAAATGTGACAAGAAAAATATTAAGGTCCAAAGTGGAATTTAAAATCCAAAAGGAATTGTAGAATTTGGAAAAGAGAAGAAAATAAGAATTTTGTGGATAAAAAAAATGATGAGTAAATAAAAATATATTGTTCCTCCACTAGAAGCTTGAATTTGTACACTTGACACAATGTTGAAATTCGTATTCAGAATTCAAATTTGAATTCAAAATAGTTAAGAATAAAAGAAAACAAGAAAAGAAAATGAAAAAAAGAAAAGAAAAAAAGGGTACTGTGCTTGCCTGGGCCGGTTTTCACCTTTTCGGCCCAGCTTCCGATCCCCTCTGCGCGGCCCACTCCCCCACCACGCGCCTCCACTCTCTGCCGCATGGGGCCCGGCTGTCAGCCACGTCGGAACCGCGCGGACTGGGTAGACCCGCTGACGGGTGGGACCACGTTGTCGGCGCCAACATACGCATGATGTGCACGGTGCTATGACGATGACATATGGGCCCCAGACGTCAGATACCTCCTCCACCTCGGTCGCGGCCGTCGTACCCCGTCCGAAATCCCCGCCGTGGAGACCGGGATTCTCCCCACGGCTTCGGCTTTGGCCGTTGCTCCCCTCTAGCCGCCTGGCGCAGATATATAGTGCCCTGCTCCGCGCCTTTAGCCTCCATCGGAAGTTGGCGCTGCCGCGTACACACGAGAGCAAAATCTGCCGCCGCTGTGAGGTGTGAGAGCCGCCGCCTACGAATCTTGGCTCCAGTTGTCATCTGGCCTCGGTGTAGGGCCTGGGTGGGTCGTCAGCACTTGGGGATGCCATCCGTGGCCGCAATCGAAGGGAGAGGCCGCGGAGACACAACAATTCCTCGCCGTCGACCTGCGCTCTGCCGTGGACCGCACCTCGCCGTGGCTGCGCTCCTGTGCTCAAACCCCTCGGTAAGAAATCCGTCCCTCGAGCCCGTCTTACCTTCTGCATGGTATACCTCGAGTCGATTTAGTGTTTAGCGCGCTGGGAGCACCGATTGGCGACCTCGCCGGAGTTCGGCTGGGTGTGGAGCAGGGGGGCGGCGCCGCCGTGCGTGCGGGCGCTGTTGGGGCGTTGGTTGTGCGCCGTTGGATGGCCAGCAACGGTTGAGATTAGATCATGTGCATACCGATTCGCGTAATAGGCTCGGCACCGTTCGATCCGCATCTGGCGGCCGGAAAACGGTCGTGGGAGTGTTACTGCGTATGATAGATCTGAGCCGTAGGATCTCGATCCACCGATCAGGATTGTTTACCGATTCATATAAGGCATGGGCTAATCCTGGCGGCCGGTTTCTAATCGGACGGTGGTCAGCTCTCGATACCCCTTCGTGGGTGGTTTTGCATATGAGCCCTCGGGTTTTGATGAAATCAACCCGCCATCCGCGCGGGGATTAAGTCTGAGTCTTCAGATAAATTGCGCTAAGGCCCCTGTCTTTCTCCAAAATAGTGCGCCCAGTCCAGTAGTGAATTAAAAGGATTAAATGAAATAGAAATTTGATTTTTAATATGAAAATAAACCCTAAAACTTGTATAATTCATAGAATATTCATATGGGCTCCAAAATAATCCATTCCACTTTCTAAATTTTTGTAATTTTATTATTTATCACTTAGAGCCTCTGTTTTGTCATGAAAACAGTAATAAATTTAATTCCACACTTAATCCTATTTTAAACACATAAAGCCTTTGAAAATTCATAACTTAAAATCTATAACTCCAAAAATTATGATTCCTGTTCCTAGGATTTTATTTTAATGTGTAGATTATTACTGTGTATTTTGTTTACATGTTTGGTGTGATGTTAATTTTTCCCTGCATATTGTGCTTGTTTGTATTGTGGCGAGTAGAAGAGCCCGTGACCGAGGATCTTGGTGAGCAGCAGGTTGAAGTAGCTGAGCAGGAGCTCATTGAAGGCAAGTTGTGCCCTTGACCACTTTTTACCCAATAATGTTCTTTAATATCATTTATCCACGCATAGGTTAATTTTGATGGGACCCAATTGGTCACCTTAGATTGTTTATCTCATTACCTTGTTTACCCTGAATCACTTGGGTAGTTTGCTATTGCTTTACATGGTTTTGGGATAATCATTTATTATATCTATGTTCCAATTATTCTTTTGTTATCCTATTTATGTTCATGTTGAGATCATTAATGTTAATTGGAACATAGAGCTTAACTTGAGTAACACGTGCCACCACAAGGGTTTAATGGGACGCCCTTGGCTGACTAATTAGGAAAGCTAGTGGAAGACTACCTTACCCGAAAGGGGCAAGGGCAGTAGGGGAGTGGTCAGTGTAGGGAGGTCCTTGGTTGATTTTGCTGCGATGGCGGTCAGCCAAGAACCCTGCATTGGAACTTCCTATAAACTGTAGCGGGTTTTCGGAAGCTAGTGGAACTTTGTAAAGGCCTCGTAGTGTTGCCCTGCCACGCTTCCTAGGTAGAGGTGTATGGGATTCGCGACCCCTTGGCAGATGGGTAACATGACTTGTGGGTAAAGGGTACAACCTCTGCAGAGTGTAAAACTGGTATACAAGCCGAGCTCACGGTCATGAGCAGCTCAGGACTCTCTGATGTTTAAATTATGGAACTTAAATTCAATTTTGTCATTTGCATTGCATGGGTTTATTATTAACTTGTTCTATTACTTTATCTATGGTTTGGTATTTACTTACACTTAGTAACTGCTAATAAAATTTTGACCAACTACTTAAAAGCAATGCTCAGCTTTAACCCCTATCATTGATTAGCCTTACACATCACATGAACTCACACCTTTGTGAGTTTATGTCCACTGGTTCCCCACAACTTGTTGAGCTATGATCATGTGTGAGCTCACCCTTGCTGTCTCACACCCCCCCACAGGAGAAGAGCAGGTGGTTTAGGAGGAGCCACAAGGCGAGGAGTATGATCTGATCTAGGTGGCGTTTCTCAGTTGACATTGGCGCCGACGATCCTTAGTTCGTTTTATATTTACCTTTTATTTTGTAATAAGTCTTTCGCTATGTAATAAATACTCTGATGTTTTATGACATTTATCTCTATACACTCTATTATTATATATGTTGTCTTCTTGGCGCATGTATGAGATGCACCTGGCTTTGTTCCTTAAAGCCAGGTGTGACACTTCCGCTGCGCTCTGCAATGAACCACACGCGAATGGCGGACCTCGCGTAGATCCTGGGTCGTGGCAACACCCCCACCGCATATGTCTCAACCGTTCCGTTCCCCGGGTATAAGTGCTTCGGCTACCGCGACCTCTTATCCTCATCCCATGCAACCATGACCACGCGCCACGATAAGAACGAGCTGCCCGCTGCCATGGGAGAGAAGTGGAAGTCGCTGTGGTTGTCCGCCTATGCCAATCCGTGGCCGGCGTGGAGCCATACGACATCACCAGAACGTGGAGACCCTGGGCGCGGAGCAACATTATTGACTGCGGCGTGCGGAATTGCTCGTCGTCGTTGGAGCTCCGCCGCGGGCCGCATGACGCCGTGGCCAGCGCGGTCTGCACCCACACTGCCGGTAAGATCACCGTCCCACGATTTGATTCACTATTCTCTTCGAGTAGAGCCTCCCGTGGTTGATAACCGTGCACTGGGGCGCCGGGCGTGCCAACTCCGGCCATCCTCCGGTGAGAGTTGGGGCGGGGCGGCTGTATACCATCGGGTGGAAGGTGACAATGTGGTGGCCGTCGATCTATGGATGGGCGTCGGGGATTAAACGCTGCATACCAATTTGGTTGGACCAATTGAGACCGTGGATCGTAGGATGGAGGGGCGAGATTAGATCGGGAGGGACCCTTCAGTCACATGATCTAAGCCGTTGAAGTTTGGTCTGAGGGTCCAAAATGAATACCGGTTCAAAGGGGACGCAGATGCAATCTGGACCGTCCATGGATGATCGAATGAATAGAAACAACCGATACCCTTTTGGCCAGGGACTTTTTCTTATGAGCCCCTGAACTCCATAGAAATTAACCCGCCATCCTAAGTGACTGTGCGCTGGGTCTCTGGTTTCTTGCGCCGGGGACCCTGCTCTCTCTAGTATTTCAGGCGTAGTCCAGGAATTTGGGAAATCAGGAAAAAAATATAGAAAATGAGTTTTTAATGTGAAAACAATTCATAGAATTTGTATAATCCATAGAAAATTCATATGAACTCCAAATTGGTCCATTCCAGTTCCTAAATTTTTATAATATTATTGTCTATCCATTTGTGTTACTGTTTTGGCATGAAAAGCACATTAGAATTATTCTAGTACTTAATCTTGTATTAAGCACATAAAACATTAGGAAATCCATAACTTAAAATCTATACCTCCAAATTTAGTGATTCCAGTTCCTAGGATCTTATTTTAATGTCTAGATTATTACTGTGTATTTTATTTACATGTTTGGTGTAATGTTAATTTTCGCTATACCATGTATGTATTGTGTTGATGCGAGTAGACGAGCAAGCTTCAGAGGATCCTGAGGTTCAGCTGGTAGGGACTGCTGAGCAGGAGCTCGTTGAAGGCAAGTTGTGCCCTTGATCACCTCTTTTACCCATTCATGTTCTTATTATTCATAATGATCTGCATAGGTTAATTTTGATGGGACCCAATAGGATGCCCTAGATTCTGACTATCTTTATACCTTGTTTCACCACTGGTTTTACTACTAAATTTTTGGGTAGCTCATGCTATTGCTTTATGTGGCTTTGGGTATAGAGATATTCATCACTCATTTTTATACTTGTTATTATCTGTTCATTATTTTCTGTTCATGATAAGATCATTATGTTAATGGGAACATGGAGAACCACCCGGGAAAACAGTGCTACCACAAGGGTTTAATGGGACGCCCTTGGCTGATTAACTAGGAAAGCTAGTGGATGGCTACCTTACCCGAAAGGGGCAAGGGCAGTAGGGGAATGGTCAGTGTAGGGAGGTCCTTGGGTTGATTTTGCTGCGATGGCAGTCAGGCGAGGGATTCCTGCACTAGAGCTTCCTATAAACTGTAGCGGGTAGTCTGAAGCTAGTGGAACTTTGTAAAGGCCTCATAGTGGTACCCTGCCTCGCTTCCTTGGTAGAGGTGTATGGGGTCTGATCAACTCCGTGGCGAATGGGTAACACGACTTGTGGGTAAAGATGCGCAACCTCTGCAGAGTGTAAAACTGGTATACTAGCCGTGCTCACGGTCATGAGCGGCTCGGACACTCACATGATTAATTTATGGAACTTAAACTTAATCTGTCATTTCATTGCATTTGGGATTATTTTACTATTGCTTTTATTTATTATTACTATGGTTTGGTATTTACTTACACTTAGTAACTGCTAATAAAATTTTGACCAACTTATAAAAGCAAAGCTCAGCTTCAGCCTTTATTTCATTGATCAGCCTTACACTTCATGAACTCCCACCTTTGGTGAGTTCATGCCACATTATTCCCCACAACTTGTTGAGCGATGAACATGTGTGAGCTCACTCTTGCTGTCTCACCCCCCCACAGGAGAAGAACAGGTGGTTCAGGAGGAGCCACAGGGCGAGGAGTATGATCTGATCTAGGTGGCGTTTCTCAGTTGACATTGGCGCCAACGATCCTTAGTTCGTTTTATGTTTATTCTTTTATTTTGTATTAAGTCTTCCGCTATGTAATAAATACTCTGATGATTTATGACATTTATCTCTATACACTCTGTTATTATATATGTTGTCTTCTTGGCGCATGTATGAGATGCACCCGGCTTTGTCCCTTAAAGCCCGGGTGTGACAACTTCGTACGGCGATCAGTCGTCCATGGAGGTCTTCGCCAAAAACTATTGTCTGCACTGGCAAAAGAGGAAAATTGGAGATGAGATTGCACAATTTGGATCGTGCACCTTCACGCCGAGAACCGAAAAGACCTCAGCGGAAGTCGTGGAAATAGTCCCCTGCGCTCAGAACAAGTGGGGCAACTGGTGGGACTATTAGTTTTATGTCTCGGAAGGGGAAGTCGAAGACCTCTCAGGGCTCCCTACGGCCGTCATGTGCTCCCACTGTTACGTGGCGTTCCCACCGTTTGAGGTGGCGGAGGACGATGAGGACGAAGGGGCCCTCCGGTATGCTGCCCGCATGAGTAGCGGGCGTGACCTGGTTGAGGAGTTCATCGGTTATGGAGTGTGGCCCTTGGTGCACGGCTGGGTGCTTGGCGAAGTGTGCCCTCGCCAGATGCCTACTTTGGGCGGGCAGTTGGTGCGAAGTCCTGCCTTCGCTTGGATTTGCGTGGCCGGAACTCAGCCGCGTTTGTGCGTGAAGTAGAGGATGGGGCAGTGAGGATTGTGGGGCGGTATTTGCCGAGGACGGAGGCTTTGCGGAGTTGGGATATTCGCGGATCCAATGTTCGTCTGAACCGTGTCTTCGAGTTGAACCGTCTGCCATATGGCGGTTACCCGGGAGACGACGCTGTTACTACTATCAATCACCAGGGAAAAAAGTCAGCGGTTGCGGTTGAGGAAGGCCCTTCGCGCACTAAAAAGAGAAAACTAGGTACTGCAGCTAAGGGGTTGGGGGGTCTCCGATCGTTTTGCTGTGGATTTAATGGAAACTTGTGCGGCCCCCGGGGGAAGGATGTCTTCGCCTGAGCTCCGGGAATCTTCGGCGCGAATGCTGGAGGTGACCAGGGGTCGCTGGTCGAGGAATGTTCCGATCCCCCGGGTGGCCGGCGAGGACATGTTTACGTCTTGCTTGGCTCGTGAGATGAAGATTTTTCCTTATGGATGGAATATTGCTGGTGTTGTATCGGCAGTGATGGATAAGGATCGTCAATATGCGACGCGGAAGCGCCGGGCGTTCACTAGGGTCGGGGACCCTAGTCGCGAGGTTAAGAAGTGAAAGGGAAATGTGCCCTTGGGCAATTTCTATTATGTTTTGGTGATTAAGTGCCCAACACATTTAATTAAGTTCTTATGTGCTAAATGAAGATAAAAGTGCAAATCAAGACATGAGGTATGTTTCTAGACTTAGTACATTGTTTTGAGTACTAACATATTTTGTCTAAGTGCTAGAAACAGGAAAAGAGAGAATAGCAAAAGACTTGGCTGTGTGCAGCCAGAGTCTAGCTCGGCCTGGTGCACCAGACAGTTTCGGTGGTGCATCGGACAGTGTCCGGTGTGCCAGGCTGCTCTCCGGTGAACAGGCCGCTCTCGGGAAAAGTTTGGCGGTGTACGACTATAATTCATTGGACTCTCCGGTGATGCACCGGACTATCCGGTGATGTATCGGACTGTCCGGTGAGCCAACGGTTGCCAGCGCAACGGTCGGTCGCGCAATCCGCGCGTGACGCGTGGCCCGCTCCAACGGTCGGCGGGGGGCACCGGACTGTTCGGTGTGCGCCAACCAGCTCGGAGCTAAAACGGTCGTCTGCGCCAGAAAAGGAAGGAGATCGGCATCGGATCATCTACAATGACTATCCGATAGCGCACCGGACTGTCCGGTGCGCCACTCGACAGAAGGCAAGGATAGCCTTCCTTGTTGATCTTCAACGGCTCCTAGCTGCCTTGGGGCTATAAAAGGGACCCCTAGGCGCATGGAGGAGCAACACCAAGCATTCACTAAGCATCCTAAGGTATTCAGACTCTGTTCCCGTGCATTCGTTTCATTGTGTTAGAGATTTGAGCTCTATTCGAGTCAAGGACTCCCTGTGTTGTCATTTGAGCTCAAGTCTTCTCTTGTGTGCGTGGGTGTGCTGCGATTTGTGTCTTGTTTGTGTTGCTCTTCCCAACCTTACTCTTGTGCTTTCTTTGTGATCAATCTTGTAAGGGCGAGAGGCTCCAACTTGTGGAGATTCCTCGCAAATAGGAAGAAAACTATAAGGAAGAACACCGTGGTATTCAAGTTGATCATTGGATCACTTGAAAGGGGTTGAGTGCAACCCTCGTCCATTGGGATGCCACAACGTGGAAGTAGGCAAGTGTTACTTGGCCGAACCATGGGACAAAATCGTGTGTCCCTTGTGATTGCTCTCTCTTTGATTGTCTGTGTTCGCAACAGCTCACAGACTTGATTAACTCGCACTAATATCTTTATAAACAATTTTGTGGAATTTAGTGTTGAATTTTACAGGATCACCTATTCACCCCCCTCTAGGTGCTCTCAATTGGTATCAGAGCCGTTCTCTTCACGTAAGGGACTAATCGCCCGAAGAGATGGATCCTAAGGGAAAGGGGATGGTGGTCAACAACAAAGAGAAGGAGTCCATCTTCAACGAGCCAAGAGACGACAAGCCCACTGACTCTGGCTCGAGTCACAAGAAGAAGGACGGGAAGAAGAAGAGGTGCATCAAGAAGATCATTTACTACGACAGCGATGCCTCCTCTTCTTCACCAAGAGACGACGACGATGACTCGTCAAAAAAGAAACCGGTTAATCAAAACTATTCATTTGATTATTCTTGTATTCCATTCAATTCTAATGCTCATTTGCTATCAATTCCACTTGGGAAACCTCCACACTTTGATGGAGAAGACTACTCCTTTTGGAGTCACAAAATGCATAGTCACTTATTTTCTCTCCATCCTAGTATTTGGGAGATAGTTGAAAATGGAATGCATTTCGATAGTATGGATAACCCTGTGTATATTAATGAGAAAATGTAACACCCCAGGTGTTTAGTCCGAGTTAAGCAGCGAGTTCGGATCTAAGTTAAGAATGTCAGCGAAGGTAGCAGTCTCTGTGTCGTATTCATCTTCGTTCATCTAAACAAATAAAAGATTATGTGTAGTTGAGATTTAATAATCTCATGAAAGGACGAGTCTTGTGCCGTTTGAATCGCCTGGTTGAGCAAATATAAATTTGGAGGCACTCGACTTATATACTTCGGACTGCGCACATTGCCCAAGAAAAGAAAAAAACGTGCGCAAGATTTGTAATTGGGATTGTTTATCCATTACGCTGTCCTCAACGAAGAAGTCAAAGGTGTTCGGATGGCAGGTACATTTCCGTCCGATTTTAGCTAAATCAAACCCCGTCTGGATATTGAAGCCGATATTGTTGATCTGTCTATTTGCATCTTATCCGGACCCAAATCCTAAAAACCCGGATGAGTGGATATATCATATATGCGTACGTTTTGGTAAAAAAAGAGAGAAAACTTCTATATATTTTTATTTCCTCACGGATGTTTCCTCCTTTATCCATGTTGCCACCGTCCTAAAATATCATGCAGCCATTGGATATTTCCATCACCACATCGTACTGGATCAAGCGATATTATCTGCCTCCCTTGGATTTTTCTTCCGCCATTCTCATCCTCTCCCTGATCTTTTCATCGTGCGTGGCTGTGTGGCGGCACTGCATCTTCACCAGTTGCCCAGCCTTATCTCCATGCACGACCACTGCCCCACGCGTCCAGCAGCTCCTTGCCGCTGGTCATTAGCCATGGCCACCACGCCGTCGAAGCTCCCTGGTCATGCCGCTCCCTCGCCTAATCGTGGTCGCGCGCGCGTGTGACTTCTCTTGGTGGTGCTCGACCTCAGCCTCAGGCAGCCACATCCGTGGTCGTCGGGCATGCTAGCCGTCGTGGCTCCCCTTGGGCATGTCTCCCTCACGGCGCTCCCTCCTCACCATCGTTCCTGTCGTCGTGGGGCTCAGCCTCGGCATGGCGCTGGACGCCCGGGCTTCCTCTCGGTGCTCTCCTCGACGTTCCTCCCTGCTCTGACTGCTTCGGCTTGGCCATCGGTCACCTTGTGCACGCCACCTGCCCATTGTAATGGGAAGCCAGCAGCCCCTCCTTGCTCCTCGCCGAAGTTTGCTGGTCGCGCTCGCCGTTCCCTGCTCAGCCTCATCGTCGTCTCCAACGCCGTGGAGACGCTCCTATGCTCGACACGCGCCACTTGCTCGTCGAAAGGTGTGACCGACCTCCTCAGCCTTGCCATGGGCTGGTTCGCGTCAGCCACCGTCTTTGACTTCCACAGCAACATCGTCGTGTCCATAGTGGTGAGCTTCTTTTCCCTGTCGCTGACTGTGCTATGCATGTGAGAAAGACTGGTTGTGATGTATGTGTGTATGTGTGGGACATTGGAGCATAGGAGTTCCATTAGTATAAGGAGAAGCAAGTCCCAACATGACGCCCGCTAGGTGTTCAATGAGTTGCATGACTCAAAACTATTGTCGTTCCACAAGTTCTGAATCGATTTCAGTTTTGAGTGTGCATAAAAATGAAGTAGACACACCGTATTATTATAATGGCATTTGTGATTGGGAAATAGTTGTATCATATGTGTATGATGAGGTTTAGATTTTAGATACAAAATTATGCAAAGTATAGTTGTAGACATAGATGCGATATATGGTCAAGTTGATGGCGTGAAGGATAAGTTTAATATTTCAATTAGCTAACTAGCAGGATCTTTCAATGTGTTTGCTCCGATTTTTAATTATTTGATGAAGTTGATAGCCTGCTCGTGTAGTTTGAACACACTATATTTAGTGACCGGTTAAATGTTATAGATGGTGGTTGATTGCTTCTCCATGTATTTGGAAGCAATTAACATCGCTAGGTCTGCTTCAGTTGAAATCTGGATACTACATAGTGAACACTGCATATTAGTGTTTAGGTATTTTGGTTTTAAGTCGTGGTTTGGTAAAAATCTATAATACTTGTTGATGTTCTGCCTACGAGATTAAATAATCTGATATCCTAATTAGATGGTGTGCGAGGTATGATTGGTTCAGGGATTTGAATAGTAGGTTAACGTTTCATGCATCTAGCCGATAGTGCTATCAGTGTTTCTCGTGAGAATTCTTATTGTTGGGTAGCATTGATGCCTTGCCTTAGTTAGTAGTACTTTTTATGTTGTTGCTTAGGGTAATAGTATAGGATGAATGTAAATCGCTGCCCAATTAATTTGAAATCAAGTAGAGTGGGCAAGTCGATTTTAGTTGAAATCCGAGAAACACCGTGGTAGAGGGTATACAAATGCTTGAGGTATTTAGGTTGATGAATTAAATGTTGTTAGTCTTCGGTGTTATGCTTTAGCTAAGAAAAGCATAGAACAAGGGTATAATTTATTGTTCGTGATGTTTGAGCTAGCTCCGGGTGAGCTAGAAAAGCATAATTGTTGCACTTAGTGGTATATCGACATCCAGCGTTTACTTATGAATGTTGTGATACACTTCACCATTAAGTGTCTAATTCTTTATTGCGTAGCATCGTAATATTTTGCGCCATTCCTTCGAATGTTCATTCATATGCATTATGCATCTCATTAGGAATGCTAGTGATCACGTGATGCGGAAGATCAAAGCCAAGTTATTCCCCAAGATGATGCAAAGAGTGGACATCTCCGCAAGACGATGTCGTCAGTCGGGCCAACCTGAAGATGGATAAAACAAGCAAGTGCTCATCTAAGAGATGATCGACAAGCGAGCATCGTCTAACAACACTAACCTAGTGTTATTCAGGCAAGCCCCGGTGCATGCAACCCCTTCCTTGTGTTTTTAAATTATTTTTACACACTTTAAGTCTAGTGAATGTGCATTAGGTTCATAGGAGTTGCTTGGAAACCCTTTGATTCATTGGCTACCTTGAAATCCATTCCTTTTATAGATACTTCTGGTGAAATACCAAAATATGATTTACAAAAAAATGCTTAGCCCTGCTTATAAGCAGATAGATTTTGTCCTTTGCACTTATGCTTAGCTCAGGTTTATCCTGAGGAAGGATGGCCTCTACCTGCAAGAATATTTTCATTGAGAGCATGGTGGGATCTTACTGCAAAGTTCCCTATAATGCTCTTTTCATCCTTAGGAACACAAAACAATCCTAAGGGTGGAAGTACTTAACTCGAGACTTGGGCTAGGAACAGGTGATGCTCCACCCAGGTTAATTAAGGATTGGATGCGTATGTAGGCCTGTATGATCAAGAACTATCTTAACTTGCCACATGCCCTGGATATGGGACAAGGTAAGCTTGAACCCGGCTATTCCATACGTGAAAAGACAACCGCGCACTAGGCGTGGGAGATGGTGGGAGTAGCGTGTACCCTCCTGGCTAGAGGCTGGACGGAGGAGTACTGTGCTCCCGGGTAGCGTGGACCGGTTCACGTTGTGGAGGATCTGTGGGAACGGTTGACATATGCAAGAGTTAAGTGCTACATATGTCGTGTGGTTAGAGATCCTCAGCTGAGTAAATCGATTCGGATCGCCGTTATATCCCCGGAGAGTGGAGACTTGATCTCCGACCTACAACCTCAGTCAGGATGTAAACATATGAATAAAAATGATGTTGTATTGATGAGATGGTAAAATTAGACTAGATGCAACCAGAGTCTATTAATATTTAATCTGGCGCTAAAATATTGAAAGTAAGGACTCACTTTAGTAAGCTATTTCTGCAAAAGTATCTAAGTTGATTCTTGCTAAAGCCTTTTCCTTGATTCCTATTCACCCAGCATATCCTTGAGAGTCATTTTCCTTAGTCGGGTAAGTCTTGCTGAGTAATTCCGTACTCAGGGTTTTATTACCTATTGTTTTTCAGGTTTTAACTTTGTGCTGCTGTTGATGGTGTTAAGTGCCGGTGGGCTCGGCCTTCTTATAAGTCTAAGTAACTCTTCTATACTTCTTATTGAGGATGGTCACTTGAGCTAGCATATATTTCAAACTTATACTTTTGTAATCACTCCGATAAACCTAAAGTAAACTTGATGTAACTTGTAAAATTTGGTAATAAGATTTCCGCTACAAAATTTTTGGGTGTGTGATTTGTGTTTACTTAATCCCGCGGTTCTGGTTGTAAGTGGTTTATCCGAGGTCCTTGGGACACTCGGATGGATCCTGTTAAGTTATTTGGTGCACATGCATAGCTGTCTGAGGTCTTTGAGACAAGGACAGATGCATGTGGGCCCAATAACTTGGGAGGCTCTGCCACAGTGTGGGGGATAGATATCCCCCGGGTCCACTAAAAGAGTAAAGGACCTCACGAAAGGCCCAAGGGCCCAATAAATCGTAAGGTTATTCTTTCGTGGGCCTGGGGAAAAACAATCAGCAACGCAGGACGACATGAGGCCGGATTGGTGCAAACCAGGATGGCCCATAGCGTCGAGCGAGTGGCTATAACAGAGATCCGACTTTCCCGCGTCGGGGCCTCCATGCAACGAAGCCACGTGAAGATAAGTCGGCGAGAGTTACGTAAAGGATAATCTCGAGAGGTTCACTATCTTTTAGCCACTTGTTGTTATCTTATCCATGTGTACTGCCCCACGGTCGAGTATATAAGGCCTAGGGGGCACCCCTTCAGAACGATCGACCCATTACTTAGCCACCCACATCAACTCTCTGTATTCTCGATCCAGAGAGCTCTCTTGTAACCATATCTACCAAGCATACTCATCAGGACGTAGGGTGTTACGCATCACTAAGCGGCCCGAACCTGTAAATCTTGTCCACCGTCCCTCGTGCGATCGGCACGAACCATTCTGCTACAGTTGTCGACACCTTCCTACTCCTAAAACACCTTGAGGGGTAACCCCGGGTGTGCGGTCGGACCCTAAACACCGACAGCTGGCGCGCCAGGTAGGGGGTGTGTCAACAATCTAAGCTAGCTCAATGGCCATCTCCTTCTACAGCAAGATCGCCCTACGCCCCGGATCTATGTTCTGCTTCGGAACAATCTCATTCGTAGCGGACGAAGAAGGAATTCTGCACCGTATCGCGGATTCACCGGAAAAGGAATCTTCCTCAACAAACTCCGAAAATAGCGGAGAAGTGCAACCTCCGGCTCCCCGAAAGAAGATCACTGCGACGGCAGCACCGTTCTACCCCGACGTCCTCTTCGTCGGAAGGGCGGAATCGCCCGCCATTTCCGACGACGAGCCGACTGTACCCGGAGAGGAACCGCCTCAGCGAGAATCCCATCGACGGAGGAACCGGCGCAGGAACGTTCGACGACATCACGCAGCCGGAGAGCGGAATCCGGAACAACCTGTCTCGCGAGACGAGGTCTCGGAGGTAGGAGAAACCCCGGAAGAACGCGTCTTCAGAGAGCGAAGGAACTCCCGACGACGTGATCGCCGACGAGCTCAGGAACAGGCTGAGCAGGATGCAAGGCAACGTCGAGAGAATCCACTCTTCGGGCGCAATCTGAACCCCGATTTCGCCCGGGCCATGAACACGCCGAGCGAAGTCGGAGGGGTGCTAGCTCGGATAGCGGAAGGACTTCCTCGAACTCCTGACGCCGACGGCTACCGACGACTGTTCACCCAGGCGGCCAACCATCTTCTACCGCTTGCTCACCCGCCGAACGATCTACGACACGCCATCAACAGTCGCCGAGACGCGCGGAGCTCCATCAATGCTTCGCGGGAACGGCGGCATGAGAACGAAATCCGTCGTCGAGAGGAGTACGACAGGGATCATGGCGCCCCGACTCAGAGCCAAGCTACCAGGACTGAGTCGGCAACGGCTTCAACTGGCGGAACCACCCGGGGATGGTCGAGGAATCACAATCACAACTCCCCTCCCCGGGACAGACATCGACCCCGACGACTGGAGGACACGTGCGGAGTGTCCGCCCTTACTCCGCGCCTTAGGGCCATCCAATGGCCTCCCAACTTCAAGGTATCCAATGTTGACAAATATGAACCTAAGCAGGATCCATGGGGTTGGCTAGCCGTCTACACCACCGCTGCTCGAGCTGCCGGGGCATCCGAAGACGTGATGACCGCGTACTTGCCCATTGTCCTTGGGCAAGACGCGCTGCAATGGCTGCGACATCTACCCCGACACTGCATCGACGTTTGGGGAGACTTCAGTCGACGCTTCACCGCCAACTTCCAGTCCCTCTCCGACAAGCCGGCGCAGCCGTGGGACCTTAAATCTATCAAGCGCCGGGGGGACGAAACTCTCCGGTCGTACCTCAAGAGGTTTCAAACCATGAGGAATCGTATCCCCGATGTCACGGAGGCGGCCGTGATCGAGGACTTCTACCGAGGATCTAATGATTCGGTTTTCGTCTGGGCCATACTACAAAAGGCGCCGACCACCTCGGAGGAGCTGTTCCGGGAAGCCGACCTCTACATCACCGCCGACGAGCGAGCCCAGGATCTCATCGGAGGAGCAAAGCTCGCACCGGCGGCACCACGACGCGACACGAACCAGCAGCCTGACAAGCGATGGGAGAAGAGGCCACGCGAAGAAGTGCACGCCGCCGGACCACCCGCCTCTCGCGCTCGAGGAGGGCCTCGTGGAGGCGAACGCACGCTGGACGACATCCTCGACGCCCAGTGCCCGTACCACAAGGACATGCGACACACTCTTCGTAACTGCCGAGACTTCAAGCACTCCGTCGGACACGGCCGACCCTTCCAACCTCTGCCTCCTCCTCCGCCGAGGGGAGGACCAGATGAACCACGACAACCCCATCGGTAGGAGGAGGGAGGAGGAGGAGGAGCTTTTCCACGCGTTGACAGGGAGGTCAACGTCATCTTCGGCGGACATGGATCGCAGGAGAGCAGAAGACAGCAAAAGCTCAATGATCGCCAGATACTGGTGGCGACCATCGGTCCTCCCGCTCCATACCGGTGGTCGGAGCACCCGATCACCTTCACTCGGGCGGATCAATGGCTCAACTTCGACCACCCGGGCAAGTACCCACTTCTCGTCGATCCGGTGATCCGAGAGAGCCGGGTGAAAAAGGTGTTAGTGGACGGGGGGAGCAGCATCAACATCACCTTCCCCCGGACACTCCAAAGCTTGGGAGTTCATCTCAAAGAGCTCCACGAGTCGGACACTCCTTTCTTCGGCATCGTGCCGACGGAAGGGGAATACCCGCTGGGCCACATCTACATGCCGGTCACCTTTGGAACTCCGGAGAACTACAGAACCGAGTTCCTAAGGTTTGAAGTGGCGAACTTCGACTGCGGATACAACGCCATCATCGGGAGGCCTGGATTGGCCAAGTTCATGGCCATTCCGCATTACACCTACATGATACTGAAGATGCCAGGACCGCAAGGGATCATAACTGTGCGCGCCGACTTCCAAGGGGCCGCAGAATGTTTCCGAGTGGCTATCCAAGCAGCCCTCACCGCCAAGCCATCGACAGCTCCCTCCGCAATGGCGAACTCTAAGCCTGAGGAGAACCTCGCAATACCGACGAACGAAGCTCAGACCGCGACCTCTATGCGGCCGACTGAAGAAACCAAGAGAATTAACCTGGGGTTCGCTGATGAGCGCAAGACGGCCATCATCAGCTCCAGTTTGGATGACAAATAGGAAAGCGCGCTCGTCCGGTTTCTGCAAGATAACCGAGATGTATTCGCATGGCAACCTGCGGATATGCCGGGAGTCCCGAGAGAACTGGTCGAGCACAAACTGAAGGTTTTTCCCCAGGCGAGGCCGATTCGACAGAAATTACGTCGTTTCACGCCTGATAAGAGGGAAGCCATTCGCGCCGAGTTAGCTCGCTTGGTCGCGGCTGGATTCATTAGAGAAGTATTACATCCTGAGTGGTTAGCCAATCCTGTTCTTGTACTCAAAAAGAATAAAGTGGACTGGCGCATGTGTGTTGATTATACAGATCTCAACAAACACTGTCTGAAGGATCCTTTCGGGCTCCCGAGGATAGATCAGGTGGTGGACTCCACCGCTGGATGTTCTATGCTGTCTTTTCTGGATTGTTATTCTGGATATCATCAGATCAGTCTGGCGAAGGAAGATGAAGAAAAAAACGGCATTCATTACTCCATTTGGCGCTTTCTGTTATACCTCCATGCCGTTTGGCCTCAAAAACGCTGGAGCGACTTATCAGAGAGCTATTCAAACATGCTTAGCCGATCACTGGGGCAAGCGTGTGGAGGCCTATGTGGATGACGTGGTGATCAAAACACAGGACTCAAAAGACTTCATCGAAGATTTGCAACTGGTTTTCAACAGCCTAAGGCGGTATAGATGGAAGCTTAATCCCGAGAAATGTGTTTTTGGGGTACCAGCCGGAAAGTTGCTCGGATTTATTGTCAGCCACCGGGGAATTGAGGCTAATCCGGATAAGATTGAAGCTATCATGAAGATGGAAGCACCTCGATCACAGAAGAAGGTTCAGCGACTTACTGGATGCATGGCAGCTTTAAGCAGATTTATATCTAGGCTGGGAGAAAAAGGTTTGCCGTTTTACAAGTTACTCAAGAAGGTGGATAAATTCCAGTGGACTTCAGAAGCACAAGAAGCTCTGGATGCTCTGAAAAAATTCTTGACAACACCGCCAGTACTGAAACCACCTCGGCGAGCTACGTCAACTCAACCAGCTGAAGATTTGCTATTGTACATCTCTTGCACGACTCACGTGGTAAGCACCGCGTTGGTAGTCGAGCGAGTAGAAGAAGGACATGCCTACCCAATACAACATCCTGTCTACTTCATTAGTGAAGTCCTCGGCCCCTCAAAGAAAAAGTATCCTCAAGTTCAGAAACTATTATATGCAGTACTTCTAACTGCCCGAAAGCTGCGTCACTACTTTGATGACCACAAAGTCACAGTAGTCACAAGTTTTCCAATAGGGGATATTCTTCACAATAAGGAAGCCATCGGTCGAATAGCCAAGTGGGCCTGTGAGCTAGGATCTCATGACATCGAGTTCCGGCCTCGCACTGCCATCAAAACCCAAGCACTGGTTGATTTCGTATCAGAGTGGACTGAACAACAAGTACCAGACAACCCGGAGACTGCAGAAGTATGGCGAATGTATTTTGATGGCTCACTCAAGCTGCAGGGAGCAGGAGCGGGGATTCTTTTCACTGCACCTGGAGGCGAACACCTCAAGTACGCTCTCCAGTTGCTATTCCCGGCCTCCAACAATGCAGCCGAGTATGAAGCCTTGATCCATGGATTGAACATTGCCATATCATTGGGCGTCAAAAGATTAATGGTATATGGGGATTCTCTGGTAGTCATCAGCCAGATAAATAAGGAGTGGGATTGCTCAAACGATTCGATGGGAAGATACTGCACCGCCGTCCGAAAGCTGGAGGATAAATTCGAGGGTCTAGAATTTCATCATGTGGAAAGAGATCGGAACACGGCAGCCGATGTACTGTCCAAGCTAGGGTCCAGTCGAACTCAGGTCCCACCCGGGGTTTTTGTGCAAGAAATTCTGCAGCCAAGTATCTTAATGGATCAAATGGAAGAGTGCAACATCATAGATCAACCCGAGTCAGATCCCGGTGACTGGAGAAGGCCAATCATTAAGTACATAAGGAATGAAGAAGAACCAGACGATAAGAACTCGGCAGAGCGCATTGCAAGACAGTCAGCTCACTATACACTTATTGGGGAAACATTATACAGAAGGGGTGCATCAGGCATCTTCATGAAGTGCATTCTCCCATCCACTGGAAAGCAACTCCTAGAAGAGGTCCACGCTGGACAATGTGGAATACATGCAGCCTCCAGAACACTAGTCGGGAAGGTCTTCAGGTCAGGATTCTATTGGCCAACAGCAAAGAATGATGCAGCCGAGTTAGTTCAGAGGTGCGAAGCCTGCCAATACTTATCAAAGCAACAACACCTGCCAGCACAGCAGCTGCAGACCATACCAGTGACTTGGCCTTTTGCATGCTGGGGGTTGGATATGATTGGACCTTTCAAGAAAGCTCAAGGGGGATACACTCATGTATTGGTAGCGATTGACAAGTTCACTAAATGGATAGAATTCAAGCCCATTGCCTCCTTAACTTCTGCTAAGGCCGTGGAATTCATACAAGACATAATATTCAGATTCGGAATACCAAACAGCATCATAACTGATTTAGGATCCAACTTCACGAGTTCAGAATTCTTTGACTTCTGCGAGCAAAAGAGCATTCAGATCAAGTATGCATCTGTAGCCCATCCAAGAGCCAACGGGCAGGTTGAACGAGCTAACGGGATGATATTGGATGCACTCAGGAAAAAGATTTTCGATAAGAACGAAAAATTCGCAGGAAAGTGGATAAGGGAATTACCCTATGTTGTTTGGAGCCTAAGAACCCAACCTAGCCGAGCTTTGCATGGAAACACTCCTTTCTTCATGGTCTATGGGTCGGAGGCAGTGCTGCCTGCTGATCTCAAGTTTGGGGCGCCAAGGCTGATCTTTGAAAGTATAGCAGAAGCTGAGACCACCAGGCTGGAGGACATAGACGTACTCGAGGAAGAACGGCTAAGCGCAGTAATCCAATCAGCAAGATACCAGCAGACTCTAAGGCGCTATCATGACAAGGCTGTGCGGCAACGATTCTTCTCCATAGGGGAGCTCGTCCTTCGCCGAATTCTAACGGGAGAAGGACGACACAAGTTATCACCCTTATGGGAAGGACCCTTCATAGTAGCAGAAGTCACTCGGCCCGGATCATATCACCTCACTCAGATGGATGGCACGGAAGTTGGAAACTCCTGGAACATAGAGCACCTGAGAAAGTTTTATCCTTAGCCGTACCTCAAAACCGCTAGGATAACGACGATGTACTCTGTAAAGTGGAAATATGTCATCAATAAAGAAAAGGTTTCAAGGATACTCAATTTATTTACGATTGACTTGCACGCTTACTTAACTCAAGGTGACCACTATGCCCTGCTAACGGAGCAATCGACTTAAGTCGGCAACGACTTAAGACGGTGCGACATGCTCACGCTTACTTAACTCAGGGTGACCACTATGCCCTGCTAACGGAGCAATCGACTTAAGTCGGCAACGACTTAAGACGGTGCGACATGCTCACGCTTACTTAACTCGGGGTGACCACTATGCCCTGCTAACGGAGCAATCGACTTAAGTCGGCAACGACTTAAGGCGGTGCGACATGCTCACGCTTACTTAACTCGGGGTGACCACTATGCCCTGCTAACGGAGCAATCGACTTAAGTCGGCAACGACTTAAGACGGTGCGACATGCTCACGCTTACTTAACTCGGGGTGACCACTATGCCCTGCTAACAGAGCAATCGACTTAAGTCGGCAATGACTTAAGACCAATGCAACATGCTCTCGCCTATATAGTTCAGGGGATGATTTCCATATCCCACAGACAAAAATTCATAAGTCATCATGCGTCATAACTACCAAACCCATTAACTAAAAAATTCTGATACAATGAGAGAGTAGCTATGTTATTCAAATAAACCGGTGTCCTCTGACAAATATTCAATCATGCGAGCTGCGCGCTTGGAACACGCGAAATGTTTTCTCTATTTTGCAATGTCTTTTCCAGGAGCAATTGACGAAGAAGGACGACTCGAGGAATCAGGGGCAGCGTTCACGTCAGCCCTTATATCTTCAGGAACGACTACGCCAGGTCTCCTCATCAGGATTCGTCCCGCTCGAATGGCCTTATCCATGGCCCTATCGCGCTGGGCTCTCAGAGTACTGGAAGTCTCTTCAGCAACCTTGACAGCCAACTGGGCAGCCTCTAGCTCTTGGGAAACAGATTTCTTGGAAGCACGCAGATTCTTGATGACAACGTCTTTAGCCGATATCAACTCCCTAAGGCGAATCACATCATCCAAGGACTCCTGCAGCTTATAGCGAAGATTGTTTAACTCCTCCATGGAAAAGCGATGACTTCTCTCCAGAATAGTCAGCGAATTGCTAGAATCTCGATACAACCTATCAAGATTGTCACGAGAAGCGGCAAGGATACGTTTTTCTTCCTGCAAGCGCAAATCAGTTCCTTCAGAAAACCAGGCAAATAATAGGAGCACAGCAAGACGAAAGCGCAGTTTCGTATATCACCTTTTCACAGTCGAGCTGAGCATGCAGGGAAGAACTTAACGCATTGGCATCATCCAAGGCGGCAGAGACCTGACTCAGCTCAATCTGACCTTGAGAGTACTTTTCCTCAAGATCGATGCATCGCTGAGACAGTTCAGCCCGATCTTGAGAATGTTTTTCCTCAAGAAGCGCAATCTGTCGAGTCATTCCTAGCAAAGGACAACCAAACAAAACGAGGTCAGAAGGTAAAACAGTCCACAACAAGCGCGAAGAGAAGGAAAAAGAGCACTAACCAGCGTTAGTCGCCTCCAACTCGGATACACGGCGATGAAGTGACACTGGATTCCAACACGAAAAAGACGAAGCCACTTCTGGGACAGGAGCGCCATGCAATTTCAGCTGGCTGGTCATCCCATCCACCAAAACCTGATGAGAATAACAGATGAGCATAATGGCAGAAGTTCATGCAAAGTAAAAGTCAAGCTAAGAAACAGCACAGTACCTGGAGGTTGGAGAAGAATGAAGGGATCCCCAAATCAGCAGAAATCAGATGATAACCAGGCGCAAGGTCATCACCCGAAGCAGCTTGCAATGGAACAGTGGGAATCAGTTCATCTCTTTCAACAGAGCCGGATACCCGATCAGTGGGGACGCTGCTCTCCAAAGCGATGCCCCGGTCCAAAGTTTGGGCCACCACCATGCAGCCAGAGTGTGGAGGTGACCCTGCGTGAACGTCCATGGAAGTGCCGGAGGGAGACCCTGTTTGGGCACCCTCAGGGATTGGGCCATAGTTGGCACTGCCCACTTGAGCTGGATTATCCCCGGCAGCACCCTCGGGGGCTGGGCAGTAGCTCGCACTCTTCGCCCGAGCTAAGTCATCCCCGACGACACCCTCGGGGGCTGGACATGTGTCAACACCATTCTTGAGGTCCAAACTTTCAGCAGTAACCACCTCTAAGGTTGATGGGCCCTCGGCTACTTCCATGAAATCAGGACAATCCAAGTTAGCATCCCGACCCTCGAGATCGCGCTCTAAGGTTGATGAGGCACGGGATGACCTCAACCCAGCGTCCAGCACGGCACCACAAGCTTCAGTTACATCATCATCCACTGGCCCTGATAACAAGTCCTCTGGAACCATATCCTCAAGAGTTTGATCAAAGTCAGCCAGGGATATGTTTTGCAGACCAACAAGGGCAGATAAAGCAGGAGAAGGAACTCCACTACTTTCCCCACTGGCGAGGAATTGCCGACTGTTCTTCCGAGTCAGAGGGACTTCATTTTCTTCCTCTCTGTCATCTTCATCAGCAACACGGCCAACACCCCCATTGGGATCAACCACAGATGGACCACACCCATTGGGATCAGCACTGATAAATTCAGGCGCAGGAACCTCCTCAGCAGCAGGAACCGAGGGACCAGCATCCTGGTCCAAGCTAGATACTCGCCGAAGGCGTCTCCTTTTCTTTTTCTGCTCATCAGCAGGAAGATCAGCTTGATTAACTCGGCAAGGACACCTCGAGCGAACACGGACAGGTCTCTGAACATTCAAGGTTATACCAACCTCAGGGAGAGGCGCCAGTGCCAATGTCTCAGCAGGAGTAGCGTCAGAAGAATCCTCAGCCAACATATCAAGCATGGCATTCATTTCAGCATCAGTAGGATCTAGGGCACCTCGAAATGGATTTGTCGTTCATCATCAGGAATTTCCCCAAGTGAGGCGACCAAAGCATTGACTTCTTCATCAGAGGGCCGCGTTCTAAGGCCCAAATTTCCATCAGTCGCAGGTGGATTTGACACGAAGAGAGTGAAGGCTTTGGCAGGAGGCAGATTCCAGGCCGAGTACGCCACTGGAGCACCAACATTGGATACTTTGCCTCTGAGAATCATCTCCAGTCGGCTCACCAAATCTGCAGAAGGAATTCTCTTGTTGATAACTCGGGTTGGGTCGGCTAGTCCTCGATAAAGATAAGCCGGGTAGACCCTATCTTTTAGTGGCCGAATGTTTTTGAAAACGAAGTCAACAACTATAGCTTCAGCAGTTAAACCCCTCTCTTTCAATAGCCCAACTTCAGCTAGCAGCACACTGGCCTCAGCCACCTCCTCGTCTGTAGGAGACTCGGTCCAGCTCGGGGTGCGAACATCTGGCTGTCTTCCTGACCGAGGGGGGGGGAGAGAGAATTTCCATAGTTATCAACTATAAACCACTCTAGGCGCCATCCCTTAATGCTGTCTTTAAGGGGAATCTCAAGATATTCAGTTTTCCGTCCCCGGCGCATCTCCAAGCTGGCACCTCCAACCAACTGATGTTGTCCCCCGGCCATCCCAGGGCGACAATGATACAGGTGTTTCCACAAGCCAAAATGCGGCAGCACGCCAAGAAAGGCCTCACATAAGTGGACGAAGATAGAAATTTGCAGAATTGAGTTAGGGTTCAGATGGGTTAGGTTGATGTGGTAGAAATCAAGAAGACCACGGAAAAAGGGAGAAATAGGAAGACCAAGGCCGCGGAGAAGAAAAGGAGCGTAAACCACGGACTCGTGGGTATCCTCCGTCGGGACCGTAGTCCCGTGGCAAATCCGCCAAGAACAGAGTTCCCGTGGAGGAAGAACCCCGATGGACACGAGGTGGAGGAGTTCGGCTTCAGAGATGATGGACATGTGGTTACCTGCGAAAGGCAACTGGCTGTTGGGATCAATTGGAGGAATCACCACAGCGGAAGAGCTCGCGATCTTTCTCTTGGGAGCCATCTCGATTTCACCAGTGAGCAGATTGGAGGCGAGCGCAGAGAGAATTTGGAAGCAGGAATGCAAGAACTAGGGCGCGGAAAGCAAAGGCGGCTAAAAGTGCAGCTCTTATGGGATATTCTCGGACCAGATACCGTTTCAAAAAGTGCCTAGTCATCACCCGGCAGTTATTCCCGAAATCCCAGCGTGCCACCTGGTCATTCGGCAGTTATTTCCAAAAACTGGTGGGCCATACCTTCACTCGGGTGTTAATCCTCAAAATAACTCGGCGTTGCCTCCAAAATGCCGACGTCACTATTCAGTCACTCGGGGTTACCTCTAAAACGTCGATCTTGAGCTGAATCGCTCGGCATTACTTCTAAAATGCCGACAGCGACCCTTAATAACTCGGCGTTGCCTCTGAAACACTGATCTCGAGTTCAATAACTCGGCGTTGCCTCTAAAATGCCGGCGTCACTACTCAGTCACTCGGCGTTGCCCCTAAAACGCTGATTTCGAGTTCAATCGTTCGGCATTACTTCTAAAATGCCAACGTTGACCTTCAATCACTCGGCATTACTTCTAAAATGCTGACAACGACATTTAATCACTCGGCGTGCCTCTAAAACGCTGATCTTGAGTTCAATAACTCGGCGTTGCCTCTAAAACGCTGACCTTGAGTTCAAAAACTCGGCGTTGCCTCTAAAATGCCGGCGTCGCTACTCAGTCACTCGGCGTTGCCTCTAAAACGTTGATCTCGAGTTCAATCGTTCGGCATTACTTCTAAAATGCCAACGTTGACCTTCAATCACTCGGCATTACTTCTAAAAACATTGATACAGGCTGCAATATTGCTCGGAGGCGTCAGTATAATGATCAAGCTGTTCGTCTATGGTCTCAAAAGAATCAGATTTATAGTCAAACAAAGCGAGTCATCAAGAGGGAACCAAATTCATTCTTCATTTAAGGGAAGTGGCAATACTTACAAATCAACTCATTATGAGTTGATACTCCCCTACTGCTACTACTACTACTACGCTACACTATACTACTCTACATTACTAATACTACTACATTATTTAACTATACTATTTCTAATCTATACTAATATCTAAAAAGACCAGTGGCATCTAGCCACTGGCCCTGCCCCTGCCGCTGCCGCCGCTCTTGGTGCCGCCCCTGCTGCCGCCGCCCCTGGTGCTGCCCCTGCTGCCGCCGCTCTTGGTGCTGCCCCTGCTGCTGCCGTTGCCGCCACCCCCGCCACTGCCGCTGTCGTCGTCGTCGTCGTCGTCGTCGTCGTCGTCGTCGTCGTCGTCGTCGTCGTCCTCGCCCTCGCCGCCGCCGTCCGAGTCCTCCTCATCCGAGGAGTACTCGGACTCATCCGAGCCTTCGAGCCCGGAGCGCTCGACGGCCCGGATGTACGTCCAGACCTCCGCGGCTATCCCCTGGGAGTCGTCCGAGTCATCGGACGACGCCGGGGGAGAGACGGGGGCCGGAGACCTCTCGGACTCGGAGGAGAACTCCTCCTCCGAGTACTCCGAGTCGCCGAAGTCCTCCGATGGAGGAGTCGGCTCGCGCTTGCGCTTGTTGTTTTTTCCCATGGTGGAAGCAAGCGGGAAAGAAGAGAAGGAAGCAGTAAGGAATAGCGAAGAGGTGTGAAGAAACCAGAGGGACAACAGCGTTATTTATAGAAGAGAAAAACAACCGCTCACCTCCAACCGCGGTCACTGAACAGTCGCAAAGCATTCATTATGCACTTCCACCCGTTCAAAGACACGTCAGGCGGCTGACGCCGTTTCATGCAGCACTACACCCATTGGGACTCCAGTCAACAGCGCAAAGGATATGATTACACTCGCCGTCCCATCACATTACAACTCAGAAGCAGCCGGTTAAAACACTCAGCGTACCAAGCCGTCCCTTGCCCACACCCATTGGGGGGGGACGCCCAGGAATTGTCAGTATATTTTTAAAATTGGTCACATCTGTGCAGAGCATGCAGTGAATGCCTCAAGACAAAAATGAGATATCAACAAGGGTTAGAGAGAAGCCAAGTATAGCCAGCAGAGTGCAAAATATGGTCGACAGACATGACTTGAAGACTAGACAGAGAACGTCCATCGAATGTCCAATCAGTTGCAGAGCAAATAAACTACGCTACCTAGCAGGATATGGAAGGATTGCAAATTCGGCTGCAAAAGACAAAACACATGCTGACCTCTGAAGCATAATGTTGATGACATAGCACGGATGACATCATGCCAACCTTTTTATGAGCAGAAAGAGTAATCTTCAGCAAAAGGACACAAAAAAGAAGACCTTCAAGCGAATTATCCTCAAAAAATCCACTTGAAGGTCGGGGGCTACACCCATTGGGTGCACCTTCGGTGCACCCCATGGATTGTCATTCTAAGCCAAGATAGCACCAATTTCTAAGGGCATGGGACAAGATTAAAAAGCCGATCCTCAACTGAATTGAAGGAATACAAATGGAAGTAATCTCTGCTGAAGACCTTCGAGTAGATTATTTTCTATAATCTACTCGAAGCTCGGGGGCTACACCCATTGGGTGCACCTCCGGTGCACCCAATGAAGTTCAGAATCCTACAAACAGGAATGCCGATCTCTAAGGCACAGGCACGAAACTAGGTTTTGGTCAACAAGTGATCGAAGCAGGAGAGAACAACAGGAAGCCATCTTTCTTCAAATCACCTACAAGCTGGACCTGAGATCTTCGGGTTGATTACCTCTAAATTAACCCAAAGATCGGGGGCTTGTGGGGGATAGATATCCCCCGGGTCCACTAAAAGAGTAAAGGACCTCACGAAAGGCCCAAGGGCCCAATAAATCGTAAGGTTATTCTTTCGTGGGCCTGGGGAAAAACAATCAGCAACGCAGGACGACATGAGGCCGGATTGGTGCAAACCAGGATGGCCCATAGCGTCGAGCGAGTGGCTATAACAGAGATCCGACTTTCCCGCGTCGGGGCCTCCATGCAACGAAGCCACGTGAAGATAAGTCGGCGAGAGTTACGTAAAGGATAATCTCGAGAGGTTCACTATCTTTTAGCCACTTGTTGTTATCTTATCCATGTGTACTGCCCCACGGTCGAGTATATAAGGCCTAGGGGGCACCCCTTCAGAACGATCGACCCATTACTTAGCCACCCACATCAACTCTCTGTATTCTCGATCCAGAGAGCTCTCTTGTAACCATATCTACCAAGCATACTCATCAGGACGTAGGGTGTTACGCATCACTAAGCGGCCCGAACCTGTAAATCTTGTCCACCGTCCCTCGTGCGATCGGCACGAACCATTCTGCTACAGTTGTCGACACCTTCCTACTCCTAAAACACCTTGAGGGGTAACCCCGGGTGTGCGGTCGGACCCTAAACACCGACACACAGCAAATTCATAAGAATGCACAAGCTACCACTGTTTTGCTAGCTTCTTTATGCAAGGATGAATACAACAAGGTGAGCGGCTTGGACAACGCCAAGCAAATCTGGGACACCCTCAAGATATCTCATGAGGGAAACGATGTCACCATGATCACCAAAATGGAGTTGGTGGAAGGCGAGCTAGGGAGATTTGCAATGATCAGGGGAGAGGAGCCAACGCAAACCTACAACAGGCTCAAGACCCTGGTCAACAAGATTAGAAGTTATGGAAGCATAAGATGGACGGACCACGATGTCGTCCGACTTATGCTAAGGTCATTCACGGTAATTGACCCCCATCTTGTAAACCTCATTCGTGAAAATCCCAGGTACACCAAAATGACGCCCGAGGAGATACTCGGAAAATTCGTGAGCGGGCGTATGATGGTAAAGGAAGCGCGATATGTGGATGATGCTCTTAGTGGCCCTTTACCCGTCTATGAGCCTCAACCCGTTGCTCTCAAAGCAACAAGCAGCAGGGAGGTGCTACCAAGCAAGGTGGCACAAGTTGAGGCTGCCAGGCTAAACGAAGATGAGATGGCCCTAATCATCAAGCGCTTCAAGACCGCATTAAAAGGACGCAAGGAGTACCCCAACAAGAACAAAGCAAGGGGAAAGCGCTCCTGTTTCAAATGTGGTAAGACTGGTCATTTTATAGCACAATGCCCCGATAATGATAATGACCAGGAACAAGAAAAGCATGGGAAGAGGGAGAAGAAGAAGGCTTACAAGAAGGCGAAGGGCGAGGCACACCTTGGCAAAGAATGGGATTCAGACTGCTCTTCATCCGACTCCGACGATGAAGGACTAGCAGCCTCGGCCTTCAACAAATCTTCGCTCTTCCCCAACGAACGCCACACTTGCCTCATGGCCAAGGATAAGAAGGTGAGTGTTCGAGATTCCCCTAAGTACTCTACTTCTAATGATGAGGATTCCTCAGATGATGAAGTAGACTACTCTAGTCTATTTAAAGGATTAGATAGAGCTAAAGTAGAAAAGATTAAAGAACTAATTGATGCTTTAAATGAAAAGGATAGACTTTTAGAAAAGCAAGAGGATATTTTGTATGAAGAGCATGATAAATTTGTTAGCGTTCAAAAATCTCTTGCTCTAGAAATTAAGAGAAATGAAATGTTATCCTTTGAATTGTCTGTGTGCCATGAATCAATCTCTAGTTTAAAGATTTTGAAAGATGATTTAAATGCTAAGCTAGAGGAAGCTAATACTACTAGATCTTGTGTAGAACATGTAGTTATTTGTAATAGATGCAAAGATTTTGATGCTTGTGATGATCATCTTGCGTCCATTTCTAAACTAAATGATGAGGTGGCAAGTCTTAATGCTCAACTTAAGACTTGCAAGATTGATTTTGATAAATTAAAATTGCTAGGGATGCCTACACAATTGGTAGACACCCCTCAATTAAGAATGGGCTTGGTTTTCGAAAGGAAGCCAAGAACTTAACAAGCCAAAAGGCTCCCATTCTTGCCAAGGAGAAAGGGAAGTCCCCTATGGCTAGTAGTATTCAAAAGAATCATGCTTTTATGTACAATAGGAAAATTGCTAGTCATTCCAATTATAATAGTGTCGGCGTTTCGAGACCGGGGGGTCCCTAAGCCGACGAGTGAAGTGTCGCCGCGTGCCCCAGCCCAGATGGGTCGGCGTGAGGCCGAGCGCGAAGGGGGGAAGTGAGGTGGCCGGAGACGTGCGTGAGAGAGGTGGAAATCCTGTGGCCTTCGTGTTTGTCCCGCACCCAGGTCGGGTGCGCTTGCAGTAGGGGGTTACAAGCGTCCACACGGGGGAGGGAGCGAGTGGCCTCACGCGAGCGCCTGTCTCTTCCTCGTCCCCGCGCGGCCAACCCTCTCTAAGAGGGCCCTGGTCCTTCCTTTTATAGGCGTAAGGAGAGGGTCCAGGTGTATAATGGGGGGTGTAGCAGAGTGCTACGTGTCTAGCGGAGGAGAGCTAGCGCCCTAAGTACACGCCATCGTGGTGGCCGGAGAGATTTTGGCGCCCGGTTTGTGTGATGTCGTGGCCGTCGGAGGAGCGCTGGAGCCTGGCGGAGGGACAGCTGTCGGGGCTGTCGAGTCCTTGCTGACGTCCTCTTGCTTCTGTAAGGGGGCCGAGAGCCGCCATCGTCAGGGTGCGTGCGGGGCGCCATCATTGCCTATCTGGCGGAGCGAGCCAGATGGGACGCCGGTCTTGTTCCCCGTAGCCTGAGTCAGCTTGGAGTAGGGTAATGATGGCGCCTCCTGTTGACGTGGCCGGCCTGCGCCCTAGGTTGGGGCGATGTGGAGGCTCCTCCGAGGTCGGGATCGAGTCCGTCTTCCGCGGTCGAGGTCGAGTCCGAGCCCCTAGGTCGGGCGAGGCGGAGGCCGTTGGCTGAGGCCAGGGCGGAATTTGAGTCCTGGGGTCGGGCGAAGCGGAGTTCGTCGTCTTCTGGGGCTGAGCCCAAGTCTGAGCCCTGGGTCGGGCGGAGCGGAGTTCGCTGTCTTCCGGGGCTTAGCCCGAGTCCGAGCCCTGGGTCGGGCGGAGCGGAGTTCGCCGTCTTCCGGGGCTTAGCCCGAGTCCGAGCCCTAGGTCGGGTGGAGCGGAGTTCGCCGTCTTCTGGGGCTTAGCCCGAGTCCGAGCCCTGGGTCGGGCGGAGCGGAGTTCGCCGTCTTCTGGGGCTTAGCCCGAGTCTGAGCCCTGGGTCGGGCGGAGCGGAGTTCGCCGTCTTCCGGGGCTTAGCCCGAGTCCGAGCCCTGGGTCGGGCGGAGCGGAGCTTCCTATGGTGCGTGCGGCCGGGCCTGACTGCCTGTCAGCCTCACTTTGTCAAGTGGCACCGCAGTCGAAGCGGCGCAGGCGGCGCTGTCTTTCTGTCAGACCGGTCAGTGGAGCGGCAAAGTGAAGGCAGTCACTTCGGCTCTGTCGGCTGAGGGGCGCGCGTCAGGATAAAGGTGTCAGGTCACCTTTGCATTAAATGCTCCTGCGATTTGGTCGGTTGGTGCGGCGATTTGGTCAGGGTTGCTTCTTGGCGAAGACAGGGCCTCGAGCGAGCCGGAAATATGTTCGTCGCTGGAGGGGGGCCTCGGGCGAGGCGGAGATCCTCCGGGGTCGGCTGCCCTTGTCCGAGGCTAGGCTCAGGCGAGGCGTGATCGAGTCCCTCGAATGGACTGATCCCTGACTTAATCGCACCCATCAGGCCTTTGCAGCTTTATGCTGATGGGGGTTACCAGCTGAGAATTAGGAGCCTTGAGGGTACCTGTCGGTGTTTTGGGTCCGACCGCACACCCGGGGTTGCCCCTCAAGGTGTTTTAGGAGTAGGACGGTGTTGAGAGCACCTAGAGGGGGGGGGGGGTGAATAGGTGATCCTGTGAAAACTTAAAACTTAAGCCACAAAAACTTGTTAAGTGTTAGCACAATAATTGCCAAGTGGCTAAAGAGAAGTCTCAACAAAACACAATACCACAAGAGATCAAGCACAGAGGTGACACAGTGGTTTATCCCGTGGTTCGGCCAAGACCAACGCTTGCCTACTCCACGTTGTGGCGTCCCAACGGACGAGGGTTGCAATCAACCCCTCTCAAGCGGTCCAAAGACCCACTTGAATACCACAGTGTTTTGTTTTGCCTTTCACTATCCCGTTTGCAAGGAATCTCCACAAATTGGAGTCTCTTGCCCTTACAAGTATATGATCACAAAGAAGCACAGAGTAAGGGAGGGAAGCAACACACACAAATCCACAGCGAAACGTGCACACACACGGCCAAGAATCGAGCTCACAAGAGTATCACAAAGTTCTCACTAGAACGGAGCTCGAAACACTTAGAATGACAAACAAATGCGCAAAGACTGAGTGTGGATGATCAAGAATGCTCAAAGGTTGCTTGTGTGTCTCCTCCATGCGCCTAGGGGCCCCTTTTATAGCCCCAAGGCAGCTAGGAGCCGTTGAGAGCAAATCCGGAAGGCCATCCTTGCCTTCTGTCGTCGGGGGCACCGGACAGTCCGGTGCACACCGGACACTGTCCGGTGCCCGATTTGTTTCCTTAAACAGCGAAGCCGACCGTTGCAGACCGTTGGCAGATCTGGAGCCGTTGGCGCACCGGACATGTCCGGTGCACACCGGACAGTCCGGTGACATCTTTCGACCGTTGGCTCCGCCACGTGTCCCGCGCAGATTGCGCGGCCGACCGTTGGCCCGGCCGACCGTTGGCTCACCGGATAGTCCGGTGCACACCGGACAGTCCGGTGAATTTTAGCCGTACGCCGTCGGCAAATTCCCGAGAGCGGCCACTTCGCGCCGAGTCGGCCTGGCGCACCGGACACTGTCCGGTGCACACCGGACAGTCCGGTGCTCCATACCGAGCTGGGTCTTGGCAGCACACAGCCAAGTCTTTTCTCCTCTTCTCTCTTCTTCTTCTTTCTGTTTCTAACACTTAGACAAGTATATTAGTACTCAAAACCAATGTACTAAAGCTTAGAAACATACCTTTATCCTTGATTTGTACTTTGTCCACCATTTTACAATTAGGCACCTGTGTTGGGCACTAAATCACCAAAATACTTAGAAATGGCCCAAGGGCACATTTCCCTTTCAGGTGTCGACAACTGTAGCAAAATGGTTCGTGCCGATCGCACGAGGGACAGTGGACAAGGTTTACAGGTTCGGGCTGCTTAGAGATGCGTAATACCCTACGTCCTGATGAGTATGCTTGGTGAATGGGGTTACAAGAGAGCTCTCTGGATTGAGAATACAGAGAGTTGATGTGGGTGGCTAAGTAAAGGGTCCCTCTATCTGAAGGGGTGCCCCCTAGGCCTTATATACTCGACCGTGGGGCAGTACACGTGGGTAAGATAACAACAAGTAGCTAAAAGATAGTGAACCTCTTGAGATTATCCCTACGTAACCCTCGCCGACTTATCCTCGCATGGCTTCGTTGCATGGAGGCTCCAGCGCGGGAAAGTCGGATCTCTGTTGCGGTCATTCGCTCGACGCTGTGGGCCGTCCGGGTTTGTACCAATCCGGCCTCATGTCGTTTCTACTTTGCTGGTTGTTTCTCCCCTGGCCCACGAAAGAATGACCTTACGACTTATTGGGCCCTTGGGCCTTTCGTGAGGTCCTTTACTCTTTTAGTGGACCCAGGGGATATCTATCCCCCACAAGCCCCCGATCTTTGGGTTAATTTAGAGGTAATCAACCCGAAGATCCCAGGTCCAGCTTGTAGGTGATTTGAAGAAAGATGGCTTCCTGTTGTCTTCTCCTGCTCCGATCACTCGTTGACCAAAGCCTAGTTTCGTGTCTGTGCCTTAGAGGTCGGCATTCCAATTCGTAGGATTCCGAACTTCATTGGGTGCACCGGAGGTGCACCCAATGGGTGTAGCCCCCGAGCTTCGAGTAGATTTTAGAAAATAATCTACTCGAAGGTCTTCAGTAGAGATTATTTCCATTTGTGTTCCTTCATTTTGGTTGAGGGTTGGCTTTTTTAATCTTGTCTCACGCTTTAGAAATCGGCACTATCTTGGCTTGGAATGATAATCCATGGGGTGCACCAGAGGTGCACCCAATGGGTGTAGCCCCCGACCTTCAAGTGGATTTTTGAGGATAATCCACTCGAAGGTCTTCCTTTTGTGTCCTTTTGCTGAAGATTATCCTTTCTGCTTGTAAAAAATTGGCATGATGTCATCTGCACTATGTCACCAATATTATGCTTCAGAGGTCAGCATGTATTTTGTCTTTTGCAGCCGAGTTCGTAATCCACCCATATCTTGCTAGGTAGTGCAATTTATTTGCTCTGTGACTGATTGGACATTTGATGGACGTTCTCTGTCTAGTCTTCAAGTCGTTTCTGTCGACCTTATTTTGTGCTCCACTGGCTATATTTGGCTTCCCTCTAACTCTCACTGATATCTCATTTTTGTCTTGAGGCATTCACTGTGCGCCCTGCACAAATGTGACCATTTTGAAAAATATACTGATAATTCCTGGGCGTCCCCCCCAATGGGTGTGGGCAAGGGACTTCTTGGTACGCTGAGTATTTTAGCCGGCTGCTTTTGAGTAGTAATGTGATGTGACGGCGAGTGTAATCATATCCTTTGCGCTGTTGACTGGAGTCCCAATGGGTGTAGAGTTGCATGAAACGGCGTCAGCCGCCTGACGTGTCTCCAGACGGGTGGAAGTGCTTATTGAATGCTTTGCGACTGTTCAGTGACCGCGGTTGGAGGTGAGCGGTTGCCTTTCCCTTCTATAAATAACGCTGTTGCCCCTCTGGTTTTTTCACATCTCTTCGCTGTTCTTTACTGCTTCCTTCTCTTCTCTCCCGTCTGCTTCCGCCATGGGCAAGAGCAACAAGCGCAAGCGCGAACCGACTCCTCCATCGGAGGATTTCGGTGACTCGGAATACTCGGAGGAGGAGTTCTCCTCCGAGTCCGAGGGATCTCCGGCTCCCGTCTCTCCCCCGGCGTCGTCCGATGACTCGGACGACTCCTAGGGGATAGCCGCGGAAGTCTGGACATACATCCGGGCCGTCGAGCGCTCCAGGCTCGAGGGCTCGGATGAGTCGGAGTACTCCTCGGATGAGGAGGACTCGGACGGCGGCGGCGAGGACGAGGACGACGACGACGACGGCGACGACAACGGTGGCGACGGCGACGGCAGCGGCAGTGGCAGGGGCAGCGGCGACGGCGGCAGGGACGGTGACGGCGGCGGCAGCAGGGGCAGCACCAAAGGCGGCAGCAGCAAGGGCAGCACCAAGGGCGGCGGCGGCAGCAGCAGCAAGGCCAGTGGCTAAACGCCACTGGTCTTTAGATATTAGTATAGTGTAGTTAGAATAATGTAGTAGTAACGTAAAGTAGTATAGCGTAGTATAGTAGTAGTAGTGATGTAATGTAGTAATAGTAGGGAAGCATCAACTCGCAAAGAGTTGATTTGTAAGCTTATTGTCTTCCCTTAATGAAAGAATGACGTTGGCTTCTTCTTGATGACTTGCTTTGCTTGATTATAAAACTGATTCTTTTGAGACAGTAGACGAATAACTTGGACATCATACTGACGCTTCCAGAAGTAGCCGCCGAGTAATCTTGTAGTCTGTATCGACGTTTTAGAAGTAATGCCGAGCGACTGAACGCTATACCAGCGTCTTAGAGGCAATGCCGAGTGATTGACGGTCGATGTCGGCATCTTAGAAGTAATGCCGAGCGATTGAACATGAGATCAGCGTTTTAGAGGCAACGCCGAGTGATTGAAGGTCGCCGTCGGCATTTTGGAGGTAATGCCGAGCGATTGAACACGAGATCAGCGTTTTAGAGGCAACGCCGAGTGATTAAAGGTCGCAGTCGGCATTTTAGAAGTAATGCCGAGCGATTGAACACGAGATCAGCGTTTTAGAGGCAACGCCGAGTGATTGAAGGTTGCCGTCGGCATTTTAGAAGTAATGCCGAGCGATTGAACACGAGATCAGCGTTTTAGAGGCAACGCCGAGTGACTGGATGGTGACGTCGGCACTTTAGAGGTAATGCCGAGTGACTAAATATGAAATCAGCGTTTTAGAGTCAACGCCGAGTGATTAAAGGTCGCCGTCGGCATTTTAGAAGTAATGCCGAGCGATTGAACGCGAGACCAGCGTTTTAGAGGCAACGCCGAGTGATAGTAGGCCGCATGAGCTATTTTGAGGATGATAACCGAGTGATGAGGTGGCCCATCGGCTTTTTGGAAATAACTGCCGAATGACCACGTGGCATGCTGGGGTTTTGGAAATAACCGCCGGGTGATGACTGGGCACTTTTTGAAACGGTATCTGGCTCGAGAATATCCCCTAAGAGCTGCGCTTTTAGCCGCCTTTGCTTTCCGTGCCCTAGTTCTTGCATTCCCGCTTCCGAATCCTCTCTGCCGCTCGCCTCCAATCTGCTCGCTGGTAGAATCGAGATGGCGCCCAAGAGGAAAATCGCGAGCTCGTCCGCTGTGGTGATTCCTCCAATCGATCCCAACAGCCAGTTACCTTTTGCAGGTAACCACATGTCCATCATTTCCGAAGCTGAACTCCTCCACCTCGTGTCCATCGGGGTTCTTCCTCCGCGGGAACTCTGTTCTTGGCGGATTTGCCACGGGACTACTGTCCCGACAGAGGATACCCACGAGTCTGTAGTTTACGCTCCTTTTCTTCTCCGCGGCCTTGGCCTTCCCATCTCTCCCTTTTTCCGTGGTCTCCTTGATTTCTACCACATTAACCTGACCCATCTGAACCCTAACTCAATTCTACAAATCTCCATCTTCGTTCACTTATGCGAAGCCTTTCTTGGCGTGCTGCCGCATTTCGGCTTATGGAAATACCTGTATCATTGTCGCCCTGGGATGGCCGGGGCACAACATCAGTTGGTCGGGGGTGCCAGTTTGGAGATGCGCCGGGGACGGAAGACTGAATATCTTGAGATTCCCCTTAAAGACAGCATTAAGGGATGGCGTCTAGAGTGGTTCATAGTTGATAATTATGGAAATTCTCTCCCCCCCCGGTCGGGAAGACAGCCAGACGTTCGCACCCCAAGCTGGACCGAGTCTCCCACAGATGAGGAGGTAGCTGAAGCGGGTGTGTTGCTAGCTGAAGTTGGACTGCTGAAAGAGAGAGGTCTAACTGCTGAAGCTGTAGTTGCTGACTTCGTTTTCAAGAACATTCAGCCACTAAAAGATAGGGTCCACCCAGCTTATCTGTATCGAGGGCTAGCCGACTCAACTCGGGTTACCAACAGGAGAATCCCTTCTGCAGACTTGGTGAGCCGACTGGAAATGATTCTCAGGGGCAAAGTGTCCAATGTTGGTGCTCCGGTGGCGTACTCGGCCTGGAATTTGCCTCCCGCCAAAGTCTTCACTCTTTTCGTGTCAAATCCACCTGCGACTGATGGCAATTTGGGCCTTAGAACGCGACCCTCTGATGAAGAAGTCAGTGCTTTGGTTGCCTCGCTTGGGGAGATTCCTCATGACGAACGACAAGTCCATTTTGAGGTGCCTTTGGATCCTAATGATGCAGAAATAAGTGCTATGCTTGATATGCTGGCTGAAGATTCTTCTGATGCTACTCCTGCTGGGACATTGGCGGTGGCGCCTCTCCCAGAAGCTGGTACAACCTTGGATGTTCAGAGACCTGTCCGTGTTCGCTCGAGACGTCCTTGCCGAGCCAATCAAACTGATCTTTCTGCTGATGAGCAGAAAAAGAAAAAGAGACGTCTTCGACAAGTATCTAGTTTGGATCGGGGCGCTGGTCCCTCGGTTCCTGCTGCTGAGGAGGTTCCCGTGCCTGAATTTACTGATGCTGACCCTAATGGGTGTGGTATGTCTGTTGTTGATCCCAATGGGTGTACTCCATCTGTCGCTGATCCCAATGGGGGTGTTGCTTGTGTTGCTGATGAAGACGACAGGGAGGAAGAGAATGAGGTCCCTCTGACTCGGAAGGACAGTCGGCAATTCCTCGCCAGTGGTGAAAGTAGTGGAGTTCCCTCTCCTGCTTTATCTGCCCTCATTGGTCTGCAAGAACTGTCCCTGGCCAACTTTGATCAAACTCTTGAGGATATGGTCCCAGAGGACTTGTTATCAGAGCTAGTGGATGATGATGCGATGGAGGCTTGCGCTGCCGTGCCTGATGCTGGGTTGAGGTCATCCCGTGCCTCGTCGACCTTAGAGTACGATCTCGAGGGTCGGGATGCTAACTTGGATTGTCCTGGTTCCATGGAAGTGGCTGAAGGCCCGTCAACCTTAGAGGTGGTTACTGCGGAGAGTCTGGACCTCAAGAATGGTGCTGACACATGCCCAGCCCCCGAGGATGTCGCCGGGGATGACTTAGCTCGGGTGAAGAGTGTAAGCCACTGCCCAGCCCCCGAGGGTGCTGCCGGGGATGGTCCGGCTCAAGTGGGCAGTGCCAACTATGACCCAGCCCCCGAGGGTGCCCAAACAGGGTCTCCTTCCTGCACTTCCATGGACGTTCACACGGGACCACCTCCACACTCTGGCTGCATGGTGGTAGCCCAAACTTTGGACCAGGGGGTCGCTTTAGAGGGCAGCGTCCCCGCTGATCGGGTGTTCGGCTCTGTTGAAGGCGCTGAGCTGATTCCTACTGGTCCGTTGCAAACTGCTTCGGGTGGTGGCCTTGCGCCTGGTTATCAGCTGATTTCTCCTGATTTGGGGATCCCTTCGTTCTTTTCCAACCTCCAGGTACTGTGCTGTTTTTTAGCTTGATCTTTACATTGCATGAACTTTTGTCATTATGCTCATCTGTTCTTCTCATCAGGTTTTGGTGGATGGGATGGCCAGCCAGCTGAGATCGCAGGGTGCTTCCGTCCCAGAAGTGGCTTCGTCTCTTTCGTGTTGGAATCCAGTGTCACTTCATCGTCGTGTATCCGAGTTGGAGGCAACTAACGCTGGTTAGTGCCCTTTTTCTTTTCTTCGCCTTTGTTGTGGACTGTTTTACCTTCTGACCTCGTTTTGTTTGATTACCTCTTGCTAGGAATGACTCGGCAGATTGCAATTCTTGAGGAAAAACATTCTCGAGATCAGGCTGAGTTGGCCCAGCGATGCACTGATTTTGAGGAAAAGTACTCTCAAAGTCAGATTGAGCTGAGTCAGGTCTCCGCTGCCTTAGATGATGCCAATGCACTGAGTTCTTCTCTTCATGCTCAGCTCGACTCTGAAAAGGTGATATACGAAACTGTGCTTTGCCTTGCTGTGCTCCTATTACTTGCTTGGTTTTTTGAAGGAACTGACTTGTGCTTGCAGGAAGAAAAGCGTATCCTTGCTGCTTCTCGTGACAATCTTGACAGGTTGTATCGAGATTCTAGCAATTCGCTGACTATCTTGGAAAGAAGTCATCGCTTCACCATGGAAGAATTAGACCTCCAACGTCGTAAGCTGCAGGAATCCATGGAGGAGGTAACCCGGCTTAAGCAGTTGATATCAGCGAAGGATGCTACTATCAAAGGGCTCCGAGTTTCCAAAAAATCCATTGCCCAGGAGTTAGAGAGCGCTCGACTGGCTGCTAAAACTGCTGAAGAAACTTCTGTTACTCTCAAGGCCCAACGCGACAAAGCCCTGGACAAGGCTATTCGGGCGGGACGAATCTTGATGAGGAGACCCGGCGTGGTTGTTCCTGAAGACATAAGGGCTGACGTGAACGCCGCCCCTGATTCCTCGAGTCGCCCTTCTTCGTCAGTCGCTCCTGAGAAAGACACTGTAAAATAGAAAAACGTTTTGCGTGCTCCAAGCGCGCGGTTAGCATGATCGAATGTTTGTTAAAGGACATCAGTTTATCATTCGAATGACATAATCACTCTCTTATTGTATCAGAATTTATTAGTTAATGAGTTGGCAGTTATGACGCATGATGATTATGAAATTTGTTTGCGGGATATGGAAGTCATCCCTTGAATTATATAGGCGCGAGCATGTTGCACCGGTCTTAAGTTGCTGCCAACTTAAGTCGATTGCTGCGTTTGTAGGGCATAGTGGTCACCCTAAGTTAAGTAAGCGTGAGCATGTTGCACCGCCTTAAGTCGTTGCCAACTTAAGTCGATTGCTCCGTTAGCAGGGCATAGTGGTCACCCTGAGTTAAGTAAGCGTGAGCATGTTGCACCGCCTTAAGTGTTGCCGACTTAAGTCGATTGCTCCGCCAGCAGGGCATAGTGGTCACCCTGAGTTAAGTAAGCGTGAGCATGTTGCACCGCCTTAAGTCGTTGCCGACTTAAGTCGATTGCTCCGTTAGCAGGGCATAGTGGTCACCCTGAGTTAAGTAAGAATGCAAGTCAATCGTAAATTCAGGGCATTGGGAGCATGTTGCACCTCCCAATGATGGCGTTGTACCCGCAGTCGAAGTTCGCCACTTCAAACCTCAGGAACTCGGTTCTGTAGTTCTCCAGAGTTCCGAAGGTGACTGGCATGTAGATGTGGCCCAACGGGTATTCCCCTTCCGTCGGCACGATGCCGAAGAAAGGAGTGTCCGACTTGTGGAGCTCTCTGAGGTGAACTCCCAAGCCTTGGAGTGTCCGGGGGAAGGTGACGTTGATGCTGCTCCCTCCGTCCACTAACACCTTCTTCACCCGGCTCTCTCGGATCACCGGATCGACGAGAAGCGGGTATTTGCCCGGATGGTCGAAGTTGAGCCATTGATCTGCCCGAGTGAAGGTGATCGGATGCTCCGACCACCGGTATGGGGCGGGAGGGCCGGTGGTCGCCACCAGTATCTGGCGGTCGTTGAGCTTTTGCTGTCTTCTGTTCTCCTGCGATCCGTGTCCGCCGAAGATGACGTTGACCTCCCTGTCAACGCGTGGGAAAGCTCCTCCTCCTCCCTCCTCCTGCCGATGGGGTTGTCGTGGTTCATCTGGTCCTCCCCTCGGCGGAGGAGGAGGTAGAGGTTGGAAGGGTCGGCCGTGTCCGACGGAATGCTTGAAGTCTCGGCAGTTACGAAGAGTGTGGCGCATGTCCTTGTGGTATGGGCACTGGGCGTCGAGGATGTCATCCAACGTGCGTTCGCCTCCACGAGGTCCTCCTCGGGCGCGAGAGGCAGGTGGTCCGGCAGCGTGCACTTCTTCGCGAGGCCTCTTCTCCCATCGTTTGTCGGGTTGCTGGTTCGTGTCGCGTCGTGGTGCTACCGGTATGGGCTTTGCTCCTCCGATGAGGTCCTGGGCTCGCTCATCGGCGGTGATGTAGAGGTCGGCTTCCCGGAACAGCTCCTTGGAGGTAGTCGGTGCCCTCTGTAGTATGGCTCGGATGAAAACCGAGTCATTGGAGCCTCTGTAGAAGTCCTCAATCACGGCCGCCTCCGTGACCTCAGGGATACGATTTCTCATGGTCTGAAACCTTTTGAGGTACGACCGGAGAGTCTCGTCCCCCCGGCGCTTGATGGATTTGAGGTCCCACGGTTGCGCCGGCTTGTCGGAGAGGGACTGGAAGTTGGCGGTGAAGTGTCGACTGAAGTCGCCCCAAACGTCGATGCAGTGTCGGGGTAGATGTCGCAGCCATTGCAGCGCGTCTTGCCCAAGGACAATGGGTAAGTATGCGGTCATCACGTCTTCGGACGCCCCAGCGGCTCGAGCAGCGGTGGTGTAGACGGCTAGCCAACCCCATGGATCCTGCTTAGGTTCATATTTGTCAACATTGGATACCTTGAAGTTGGGAGGCCATTGGATGGCCCTAAGGCGCGGAGTGAGGGCGGACACTCCGCACGTGTCCTCCTGTCGTCGGGGACGATGTCTGTCCCGGGGAGGGGAGTTGTGATTGTGATTCCTCGACCGTCCCCGGGTGGTTCCGCTAGTTGAAGCCGTTGCCGACTCAGTCCTGGTAGCTTGGCTCTGAGTCGGGATGCCGTGATCCCTGTCATACTCCTCCCGACGGCGAATCTCGTTCTCATGCCGCCGCTCGCGCGAAGCATTGATGGAGCTTCGCGCGTCTCGGCGACTGTTGATGGCGTGTCGTAGATCGTTCGGCGGGTGAGCAAGCGGTAGAAGATGGTTGGCCGCCTGGGTGAACAGTCGTCGGTAGCCATCGGCGTCAGGAGTCCGAGGAAGTCCCTCAGCTATCCGAGCTAGTACCCCTCCGACTTCGCTCGGCGTGTTCATAGCTCGGGCGAAGTCGGGGTTCAGGTTGCGCCCGAAGAATGGATTCTCTCGACGCTGCCTTGCATCCTGCTCAGCCTGTTCCTGAGCTCGTCGGCGATCACGTCGTCGGGAGTTCCTTCGTTCTCTGAAGACGCATTCTTTCGGAGTTTCTCCTACCTCCGAGACCTCGTCTCGCGAGACAGGCTGTTCCGGATTCCGCTCTCCGGCTGCGTGATGTCGTCGAACGTTCCTGCGCCGGTTCCTCCGTCGACAGGACTCTCGTTGAGGCGGGTCCTCCCCGGGTACAGTCGGCTCGTCGTCGGAGATGATGGGCGACTCCGCTCTCCCGATGAAGAGGACGTCGGGGTAGAACGGTGCTGCTGTCATGGTGATCTTCTTCCCGTCCCCCTTTGAGGCATGAGGGACGGAAAGAGCAACTTGCTTCTCCCCGGTTACCTTCTTTCTTGCGATCTGTGTCCATTCTTTTGTCGGAGAAGTAGGCAGCGGAGTTCTCCGGGTCAGCGAGCCCTCGGCCCCCGGCTTTCCGGAGACGATCCTCATCCGGAGAGCTGGAGGTTGCGCTTCTCCGGTATTTTTGGAGTTCGTTGGGGGAGATTCCTTTTCCGGCGGATCCGCGATACGGTGCAGAATTCCTTCTTCATCCGCTACAAATGAGATTGTTCCAAAGCAGAACACGGATCCGGGACGTAGGGTGATCTTGCTGTAGAAGGAGATGGCCATTGAGCTAGCTTGGATTGTCGACACACCCCCTACCTGGCGCGCCAGCTGTCGGTGTTTTGGGTCCGACCGCACACCTGGGGTTGCCCCTCAAGGTGTTTTAGGAGTAGGACGGTGTCGACAACTGTAGCAAAATGGTTCGTGCCGATCGCACGAGGGACAGTGGACAAGGTTTACAGGTTCGGGCCGCTTAGAGATGCGTAATACCCTACGTCCTGATGAGTATGCTTGGTGAATGGGGTTACAAGAGAGCTCTCTGGATTGAGAATACAGAGAGTTGATGTGGGTGGCTAAGTAAAGGGTCCCTCTATCTGAAGGGGTGCCCCCTAGGCCTTATATACTCGACCGTGGGGCAGTACACGTGGGTAAGATAACAACAAGTAGCTAAAAGATAGTGAACCTCTTGAGATTATCCCTACGTAACCCTCGCCGACTTATCCTCGCATGGCTTCGTTGCATGGAGGCTCCAGCGCGGGAAAGTCGGATCTCTGTTGCGGTCATTCGCTCGACGCTGTGGGCCGTCCGGGTTTGTACCAATCCGGCCTCATGTCGTTTCTGCTTTGCTGGTTGTTTCTCCCCTGGCCCACGAAAGAATGACCTTACGACTTATTGGGCCCTTGGGCCTTTCGTGAGGTCCTTTACTCTTTTAGTGGACCCAGGGGATATCTATCCCCCACAGTACCCCTAATATGGTCCCCGACAGTAGCCCCTGAGCCTCGAAGGGAGTATTAGCACTCGCTTGGAGGCTTTCGTCGCACTTTTTTGCAAGGGGACCAGCCTTTCTCGGTTGCGTTTTGTTCCGGTGGGTGCGCGCGAGCACACCCGCCGGGTGTAGCCCCCGAGGCCTCGGAGGAGTGGTTTGACTCCTCCGAGGTCATAACGCCTCGCACAATGCTTCGGCTGGTCTGGTCGTTCCCTCATGCGAGCTGGCCGTAGCCCGGGTGTACGGTCGGGTCCCAAGTTCTCGGGCTGGTATGTTGACGCTGTCAACGGTTTGGCCGGAGCCGGGTTTGCGAGAGCAGCCCCCGAGCCTCTGCACAGGGCGAGAGGACGATCAGGGACAGACTCGACTTTTTTACATACGCCCCTGCGTCGCCTTTCCACAAGGAGGAGGGGGGAGAGCGCCATGTTGCCCTCGGTGGGCGCCGAACATGGTGTCTCCGGTGAGCTGCAGGCGGGTGATCCGAGCGGACGTCCGTGCCCCATTCGTTAGGGGTCGGCTAGAGGCCCAGAGGCGCGCCCAAAAGTACCTGTGGGTGATCTGCCGGACCCGGTCCCCTGGCGACGGGGTCCGAGGGCTCGATGCCTCCCTCTGATGGGATTCCGTTACAAGATCGTTCCCGCTGGTCTCGGAAATGTCCTAGGGTACCTCGGGAGCGCAGCCCGAGCCTTGGTTATGTATCGAACGTACCCATGGTCATCCCTCGCTCTGTGTCTGAGGCGGCTGTGAACCCTTCGGGGGCCAGCCTTCGAACCCCTGATCAGTAGTGGGCGCGGAGCCCGAGTAGCCTGAGGCGGCCGTTGAACCCTTCCGAGGGGCCGGCCTTCGAACCTCTGACCAGTAGTGGGTGTGGAGCCCACGTGCTCTGAGGCGGCTGTTGAACCCTTCCGAGGGGCCAGCCTTCGAACCTCTGATCAGTAGGGAGGCTCGGAGCCTGGTTCCTTCACGGGGAAGGATCCTTTTCGAGGTATCCCCCTTTCCCGGTCCCTGTTGCAAGAGAGAGAAAGAGGAAAAAAGGAAAAGGATACGAAATCGAACGACGTGGCGTACCTTTTTTGACGCGGTCATCATGGCGAAGGCGAAGCGTCGCTCGCTTCTTCTGCCAGAGGCGCCGCCTGTCCTGCCGTGGAGTTAATGCGACGGGGCGAGTGGTTCGCGGGGCGGCCGTTGCGCGTGCGCGAGCCGTTCGAGGAACGGAACACGGGCGCGTTGTCTTCACGCCGTGGGAGAGGGTTCTCTCGCTGCCCTCGGATGGGACGTAAGCTTGGCTGATGACGCGACCGCTGCTGCTGCCCGCCTGTCACCGCCATTACCGCCGGCCCATTTTTGACCGTATTTGACCGTCGCGCTTGGCTGGCATTTCGGGGTTGCCTCGAATCGTGTTATTGACTCCGCAGTCGAGGAGGCACGGTAGTGGCATGAGTGGCGGTGCAGTTGCTCACACGTAGCAACCGGCGCACCGGTTGCATGACGCGTGGGCCTAGACCTCCATGCTGAGCGCATTGGAAGTCGGAGAGGTGCGCCCACTTGGCGCGGTTGCATGCCGCCTGCATGGCTGCCCGACCTTTCGCCCTCTGGTCTGGGCAAAAGTGGAGGGGTGCTTGTAACCGCCGGGTGGTTGCATGCACCGCGCGCGCGGCGGCGGTTTGGCTTCTTCTCCTCTGGACCGGCTTGCATGACGTGTGGGACCCAGCCCCCGCGCCGTGGGGGGAGAATCTTGGAGCGTGTTGGAGAAGACTCAACCCGCAACGATTGAGGACGCAAGTGGGGAGAGTCGCCTTTAAAAGGGGGGCGACCCCCTTGGAGGGCAACTATGTCTTCGCGCTCCCCTCCTGCATTGTGTCTTTCCACCTTCCGAGCCCCCGGGCGGGGGATGCTCGGAATCCTTCCGTCTTGTCATCGGAGGAACGCAACTTCGTGGAAGTTGGTACCTTTTAGCCATCGTTCGGCTTCATGGATTTTCATCAGGCAGCCCGGTCGCACCCCTCCGCCGGCGGTCACCCAAGATGGTGACCTCCAGTTCGATGGCGGGGGAGAGCGAACCGGGCCGCGGCCTCTGCCCCTCCCTCAACCTCAAGGATTTTCATCACCAGGGCTGGGGAGGGGAGTGTGCCGAGTTGGGGTCGGCCCCTGCGTGGGCGGTGGCCCGCTCCTTCCCTCTTGTTTCGAGTATCTGGACTTTTTTGTCGGTAACAGAACTGTTTGTGCGAGCGAGAGTTGCTTCTCACGGAAGGTGATGAGTGAGGTATCCGTATCCCGGAGGCGTAGGAGTCCCTCGGCTCGGTCGGCCTTGCCGCTTACGCGCACTCTTACCCGTCCATGGGGTTCTGTCACCGACGCAGTCGAGAAGGCTCGAAGAATCGCTCCGGCAGAAGAGCTTCCGAACGTGAAGACTTGTTCGGTCCGTGGAATCACTTATCCGAACGTGAGTTACTTATGGCAGAAGGTGATGAGTGAGGTATCCGTATCCCGGAGGCGTAGGAGTCCCTCGGCTCGGTCAGCCTTGGCTGCTTTCGTGTACTCCGTCGTTTTCAGGATCCACTTTCGAAGTAGTCGAAAAGCACGAAAGACATTCTGGCAGAAAAGATCTTTTTTCGAGGAAAATTTCGACGCAAAGGGGGTTCCCCCCTTTTAGCCCCCGAGGGAGGGTCGGGCTTTGCCGAGGCAAGGCTGACCCTTCCTTGATGACTAAACTTTGCGTGGGAGCGAGGTATATGAACAACTTGAAAACATCTTAAGGGTAGAAGCGACGTAGCTGTTGGATGTTCCAAGCGTTGCTGTAGACCTCGCCTTGACTGTTGGCCAGCTTGTACGTTCCGGGCTTCAGAACTTTGGCGATGACGAACGGCCCCTCCCAAGGGGGCGTGAGCTTGTGTCAACCTCGGGCGTCTTGTCGCAGCCGAAGCACCAGGTCGCCCACCTGGAGGTCTCGGGACTGGACCCCTCGGGCGTGGTAGCGTCGCATGGACTGCTGGTACCGCGCCGAGTGTAGTAAGGCCTTGTCCCGAGCCTCTTCCAGCTGGTCCAGCGAGTCTTCTCGACTAGCTTGGTTGCTTTGGTCGGCATAGGCCCTCGTCCTCGGGGAACCGTATTCCAGGTCTGTGGGCAAGATGGCCTCGGCCCCATAGACTAGAAAGAACGGCGTGAAGCCCGTGGCTCGACTCGGTGTCGTCCTCAGGCTCCAGACCACCGAGGGGAGTTCCTTCATCCATCGCTTGCCGAACTTGTTGAGGTCGTTGTAAATCCGAGGCTTGAGTCCTTGTAGAATCATGCCGTTGGCACGCTCTACTTGCCCATTCGTCATGGGATGAGCCACGGCGGCCCAGTCCACCCGGATGTGGTGATCCTCGCAGAAGTCCAGGAACTTTCTGCCGGTGAACTGGGTGCCGTCGTCGGTGATGATGGAGTTTGGGACCCTGAAATGATGGATGATGTTGGTGAAGAACGCCACCGCCTGCTCGGACCTGATGCTGTTTAGGGGTCGGACCTCGATCCACTTGGAAAATTTGTTGATGGCGACCAACAGGTGCGTGTAGCCCCCGGGTGCCTTCTGCAAGGGGCGACGAGGTCCAGACCCCACACAGCAAAAGGCCATGTGATGGGTATCGTCTGCAGAGCCTGAGCGGGCAGGTGGGTCTGCCTTGCGTAGAACTGACACCCTTCGCAGGCGCGGACAATTCTAGCGGCGTCAGCCACCGCCGTTGGCCAGTAGAAACCTTGTCGGAAAGCATTTCCGACAAGGGCTCGAGGTGCTGCGTGGTGGCCGCAAGCCCCCTGAGTGTATTTCTCGGAGGAGTTCCTGACCTTCGATGGTGGAGATGCATCACTGGAGGATGCCTGAAGGGCTGCGGTGGTAGAGCTCCTTCCCTTCTCCCAGCAAGACGAACGACTTGGCGCGCCGTGCCAACCGTCGAGCTTCGGCTCAGTCGAGGGGTAGCTCTCCTCGGTGGAGATATTGTAGGTACGGGGTCTACCAGTTTTGATCAGGCGTGACCCCGCTTTGCTCCCCCTCGACGTGCAGCGTCTCGCCCTCGGGGGCCGAGGGTACCTCGGGCCGAACCGAGGGTGCCTCGGGCCGAGCCGAGGGTGCCTCGGACTGTGCCGAGGGTGCCTCAGGCTCGGGCGTGTCGTCGATCTTGACGGAGGGTTGATGCAGATCTCGGGAGAAGACGTCCGGGGGAACCGTTGTTCGCCCCGAGGCTATTTTAGCCAGCTTGTCAGCAGTCTCGTTGTAGCGCCGAGCGATGTGGTTGAGCTCGAGCCCGTAGAACTTGTCTTCCAGGCGCCAAACCTCATCGCAGTAGGCCTCCATCTTCGGGTCGCGGTAGTGGGAGTTCTTCATGGCTTGGTCGATGACGAGCTGCGAGTCACCGCGAGCGTCAAGGCATCGGACCCCTAGCTCGACGGCAATCCGCAACCCGTTGACCAGAGCCTCGTACTCAGCTACATTGTTGGACGCCGGGAAGTGGAGGCGTAGCACGTAGCGTAGGTGCTTCCCGAGGGGCGAGATGAAGAGTAGGCCTGCGCTGGCTCCTGTCTTCATCAGCGACCCATCGAAGAACATGGTCCAGAGCTCCGGTTGGATCGGAGCTGTTGGTAGCTGGGTGTCGACCCATTCAGCCACGAAGTCCGCCAAGACCTGGGATTTGATGGCCTTCCGAGGGGCGAACGAGATTGTTTCGCCCATGATTTCCACCGCCCACTTTGCAATCCTACCCGAGGCCTCTCGGCAATGGATGATCTCCCCCAGGGGGAAGGATGACACGACAGTTACCGGATGAGACTCGAAGTAGTGTCGCAACTTCCGCCGTGTCAGGATCACCGCGTACAGCAGATTCTAAACTTGTGGGTAGCGGATCTTGGTTTCGGACAGTACCTCACTGACGAAGTAGACTGGCCTCTGAATGGGCAATGCATGCCCCTCTTCTTGCCTCTCGACCACAATCACGGCGCTAACCACCTGAGTGGTCGCGGCGACGTAGACCAAGAGGGCTTCCCCGGCAGCTGGGGGCACCAAGATAGACGCCTTCGTGAGGAGCGCCTTCAGGTTCCCGAGGGCTTCCTCGGCCTCAGGGGTCCAAGTGAAGCACTCGGCCTTCCTTAAGAGGCGGTACAGAGGTAGACCTCTTTCGCCGAGGCGTGAGATGAAGCGGCTCAGAGCCGCGAGACATCCCATGACCCTCTGTACGCCTTTCAAGTCCTTGATGGGCCCCATGCTGGTGATGGCTGCGATCTTCTCCGGGTTGGCTTCGATGCCCCGCTCGGAGACGATGAACCCCAAGAGCATGCCTCGGGGCACCCCGAAGACACACTTTTTGGGATTGAGCTTGACGCCTTTCGCCTTGAGACATCGGAATGTCACTTTAAGGTCGGAAAGGAGGTCGGAGGCTTTCCTCGTCTTGACTACGATGCCATCGATGTAGGCCTCGACCGTGCGGCCAATGTGTTCGCCGAACACATGGTTCATGCACCGCTGGTACGTCGTGCCCGCATTCCTCAAGCCGAACGGCATGGTGACATAGTAGTACATGCCGAAGGGTGTGACGAAAGAAGTCGCGAGCTGGTCGGACTCTTTCATCCTGATTTGGTGATACCCTGAGTAGGCATCGAGGAAAGACAGGGTTTCGCACCCAGCAGTGGAATCCACGATTTGATCGATGCGAGGCAGAGGGTAGGGAACCTTCGGACATGCTTTGTTCAGACCAGTGTAGTCTACACACATCCGCCATTTCCCCCCTTTCTTTCTCACAAGCACAGGGTTGGCAAGCCATTCGGGATGGAATACCTCTTTGATGAACCCTGCCGCCATTAGCTTGTGGATCTCCTCGCCTATGGCTCTGCGCTTCTCCTCGTCGAATCGGCGTAGAGGCTGCTTGACGGGTCGGGCTCCGGCTCGGATGTCCAGCGAGTGCTCGGCGACATCCCTCGGTATGCCGGGCATGTCCGAGGGACTCCACGCGAAGACGTCGGCGTTCGCGCGGAGAAAGTCGACGAGCATTGCTTCCTATTTGGGATCGAGACCGGAGCCGATCCGGACTTGCTTGGAGGCATCGCTGCTGGGGTCGAGGGGGACGGACTTAACCGTCTCCGCTGGCTCGAAGTTGCCGGCATGACGCTTCACGTCTGGCACCTCCTTAGAGAGGCTCTCCAGGTCGGCGATGAGGGCCTCGGACTCGGCGATGGCCTCGGCGTACTCCATGCACTCCACGTCGCATTCGAACACGTGTTTGTACGTGGGGCCGACGGTGATGACCCCGTTGGGGCCCGACATCTTGAGCTTGAGGTAGGTGTAGTTAGGGACGGCCATGAACTTCGCGTAGCATGGCCTCCCCAATACCGCGTGGTAGGTTCCTCGGAACCCAACCACCTCGAACGTCAGGGTCTCCCTTCGGAAGTTGGAGGGTGTTCCGAAGCAGACAGGAAGATCGAGTTGTCCGAGGGGCTGGACGCGCTTCCCGGGGATGATCCCATGGAAAGGCGCAGCGCCCGCCCGGACCGAGGACAGATCGATACGCAGAAGCCCAAGGGTCTCGACGTAGATGATGTTGAGGCTGCTGCCTCCGTCCATGAGGACCTTGGTGAGCCTGACGTCGCTGATGACGGGGTCGACGATGAGCGGGTATTTCCCCGGGCTCGGCACATGGTCGGGGTGGTCGGCTTGGTCGAAGGTGATGGGCTTGTCGGACCAGTCTAGGTAGACCGGTGCCGCCACCTTCACCGAACAGACCTCCCGGCGCTCTTGCTTGCAGTGCCGAGCCGAGGCGTTCACCGCTTGCCCGCCGTAGATCATGAAGCAGTCGCGGACCTCGGGGAACTCTCCTGCCTGGTGATCTTCCTTCTTGTCGTCGTCGTGGGACCTGCCACCCTCCGTGGGTGGCCCGGCTCTGTGGAAGTGGCGCCGAAGCATGACGCACTCCTCAAGGGTGTGCTTGACGGGCCCCTGGTGGTAGGGGCACGACTCCTTGAGCATCTTGTCGAAAAGGTTGGCACCTCCGGTGGGTTTCCGAGGGTTCTTGTACTCGGCGGCGGCGACAAGGTCCGTGTCGGCGGCGTCGCGTTTCGCTTGCGACTTCTTCTTGCCCTTCTTCCTGGCGCCGCGCTGAGTTGACGCCTCGGGGGCATCTTCCGATGGGCGGCCCTGGGGCTCCTTGTCCTTCTGGAAGATAGCCTCGACTGCCTCCTGGCCGGAGGCAAACTTGGTGGCGATGTCCATCAGCTCGCTCGCCCTGGTGGGGGTCTTGCAACCCAGCTTGCTCACCAGGTCGCGGCAGGTGGTGCCGGCGAGGAACGCGCCGATGACATCCGAGTCGGTGATGTTGGGTAGCTCGGTGCGCTGCTTCGAGAATCGCCGGATGTAGTCCCGGAGAGACTCTCCTGGCTGCTGTCGGCAGCTTTGGAGATCCTAGGAATTCCCGGGGCGCACGTACGTGCCCTGGAAATTGCCGGCGAAAGCTTGGACTAGGTCGTCCCAGTTGGAGATCTGCCCCGAAGGCAGGTGCTCCAACCAGGCGCGAGCGGTGTCGGAGAGGAACAGGGGGAGGTTGCGGATGATGAGGTTGTCATCGTCCGTTCCACCCAGTTGGCAGGCCAGACGGTAGTCCGCGAGCCACAGTTCCGGTCTCGTCTCCCCTGAGTACTTTGTGATAGTAGTCGGGGGTCGGAACCGGGTCAGGAACGGCGCCCGTCGTATGGCCCGGCTGAAGGCCTGCGGACCGGGTGGTTCGGGCGAGGGACTCCGATCCTCCCCGCTGTCGTAGCGTCCCCCACGCCTGAGGTGGTAGCCTCGGCGCACCCTCTCGTCGAGGTGGGCCCGACGGTCGCGGTGATGGTGCTCATTGCCGAGGCGACCCGGGGCCGCAGGCGCTGTGTTGCGCGTGCGCCCGGTGTTGACCGAGGCTTCCCGCATGAATCGGGAAGTCGCGGCATGATGTTCCGAGGGGTACCCCTGCCTTCGGGAGGCGGAGCTCTCGGCCCGCCGGACCGTGGCGCCTTCCTGGAGATCCTTGAGCTCTCCCTGGATTCGCCGCCCCTCGGTGGTTGATGGCTCCGGCATCGCGCGGAGGAGCATTGCTGCTGCAGCCAGGTTCTGGCCGACCCCACTGGATGCGGGTGGCGGCCTGACCCTGACATCGTCGGTGATGCGGTGCTGGAAGCCCTGGGGTAGATGACACATTTCTCCGGCCGGAGGTTGGCCCGCCCATGCCTGCCTGACGTCCCGGCGGATTGGCTCAAGCGCTCCTGCTCCCTCGTCGAGCCTGGCCTGCACCCCGCGGATTTGCTCGAGCTGCGGGTCGTGACCCCCCGCCGGAATGGGGACCACAGCTAGCTCCCGTGGGATGTCAACGCGAGGCACCGGCCTAGGGAGATCACCGTCCTCCGGCATGCCGAGATGGTTGCCTTTGGAGGGACCCCCTAGATCGACATGGAAACATTCGCGGCTCGGGCCGCAGTCCTCTTCGCCGAGGTACGGCTACCATCGGAACAGTCGGAAAGGCAGCAGTCGCATGCGGTCATGAAGCCCCGCATGGCACTGGGGTTGCCAAGTCCGGAGAAATCCCAACAGAAGCTGGGCTCGTCGTCTTCCTCGGACCCAGAGGGCCTGTAGGTCGAGACATCCATCAACCGGTCCCAAGGTGACCGCATATGAAACTCCAGAGGGTTCGGATTCGCCTCTGCGAGAGCGTCCGCCAAAGTGGAGCCGCTAGGCGGGTCGAGGCTGAATCCGAAAGGCGTGGGATGGGAATCGGTCGGTACCTCTTGGTCGATGGGCGGTGATGAAGTCACGTCGGGGACTGACTGCACCGTCGTCTCAGGTACGAGGGTGACACCCAGCAAGCCTTTCGCGAGCGTGCTGGCGTCGTCCGTTTGCTCGTATTGGCGTGTCGCGGGGAGACAACGCTCGTCTTCATCTCAAGCGCGAGGTCGATGCCCGACGCGCCCCCCGTTGGAGTGCTGGCGTTGTCGACTCGCTCGACGGCCGACGAGGCGCCGCCTCCTGCTTGGCCTTGGTTGCTCCGCCTCCTCCTCCGTCAGCGGGGAAGAGGACGGGGCGAGCTTGAAGGTTGTTCTTCCACCACGCGGGGAAGACATCGTCGATCCTGCCGCCGGGTGGGCGGACTGTCGGCCGCCATTGTCGCTGTCGCCCTACGGTGGAAAGAGTATCATGTCGTAGCTGCCATCGAGGGACATGAACTCAAGGCTCCCAAAACGGAGCACCATCCCGGGCCGAACAGGTTGCTGGAGACTACCCATCTGGAGCTTGACGGGAAGCTGTTCGTCAACACGCAGCAGGCCCCTACCTGGCGCGCCAACTGTCAGCGTTTCGAGACCGGGGGGTCCCTAAGCCGACGAGTGAAGTGTCACCGCGTGCCCCAGCCCAGATGGGTCGGCGCGAGGCCGAGCGCGAAGGGGGGAAGTGAGGTGGCCGGAGGCGTGCGTGAGAGAGGTGGAAATCCCATGGCCTTCGTGTTCGTCCTGCGCCCAGGTTGGGTGCGCTTGCAGTAGGGGGTTACAAGCGTCCACACGGGGGAGGGAGCGAGCGGCCTCACGCGAGCGCCTGTCTCGTCCTCGTCCCCGCGCGGCCAACCCTTTCTAAGAGGGCCCTGGTCCTTCCTTTTATAGGCGTAAGGAGAGGGTCCAGGTGTACAATGGGGGGTGTAGCAGAGTGCTACATGTCTAGCAGAGGAGAGCTAGCGCCCTAAGTACACGCCATCGTGGCGGCCGGAGAGATTTTGGCGCCCGGTTTGTGTGATGTCGTGGCCGTCGGAGGAGCGCTGGAGCCTAGCGGAGGGACAGCTGTCGGGGCTGTCGAGTCCTTGCTGACGTCCTCTTGCTTCCGTAAGGGGGCCGAGAGCCGCCATCGTCAGGGTGCGTGCGGGGCGCCATCATTGCCTATCTGGCGGAGCGAGCCAGATGGGACGCTGGTCTTGTTCCCCGTAGTCTGAGTCAGCTTGGAGTAGGGTAATGATGGCGCCTCCTGTTGACGTGGCCGGCCTGCGCCCTTGGTTGGGGCGATGTGGAGGCTCCTCCGTGGTCGGGGTCGAGTCCGTTTTCCGCGGCCGAGGTCGAGTCCGAGCCCCTAGGTCGAGCGAGGCGGAGGCCGTTGGCTGAGGCCAGGGCGGAATTTGAGTCCTAGGGTCGGGCAAAGCGGAGTTCGTCGTCTTCTGGGGCTGAGCCCAAGTCCGAGCCCTGGGTCGGGCGGAGCGGAGTTCACCGTCTTTCGGGGCTTAGCCCGAGTCCGAGCCCTGGGTCGGGCGGAGCGGAGTTCGCCGTCTTCCGGGGCTTAGCCGGAGTCCGAGCCCTGGGTCGGGCAGAGCGGAGTTCGCCGTCTTCCAGGGCTTAGCCCGAGTCCGAGCCCTGGGTCGGGCGGAGCGGAGTTCGCCGTCTTCCGGGGCTTAGCCCGAGTCCGAGCCCTGGGTCGGGCGGAGCGGAGTTCACCGTCTTCCGGGGCTTAGCCCGAGTCTGAGCCCTGGGTCGGGTGGAGCGGAGCTTCCTATGGTGCGTGCGGCCAGGCCTGACTGCCTGTTAGCCTCACTCTGTCAAGTGGCACCGCAGTCAGAGCGGCGCAGGCGGCGCTGTCTTTCTGTCAGACCGGTCAGTGGAGCAGCGAAGTGAAGGCGGTCACTTCGGCTCTGTCGGCTGAGGGGCGTGCGTCAGGATAAAGGTGTCAGGCCACCTTTGCATTAAATGCTCCTGCGATTTGGTCGGTTGGTGCGGCGATTTGGTCAGGGTTGCTTCTTGGTGAAGACAGGGCCTCGGGCGAGCCGGAAATATGTTCGCCGCTGGAGGGGGGCCTCGGGCGAGGCGGAGATCCTCCGGGGTCGGCTGCCCTTGTCCGAGGCTAGACTCGGGCGAGGCGTGATCGAGTCCCTCGAATGGACTGATCCCTGACTTAATCGCACCCATCAGGCCTTTGCAGCTTTATGCTGATGGGGGTTACCAGCTGAGAATTAGGAGCCTTGAGGGTACCCCTAATTATGGTCCCCGACAAATATGAGTTATGATCATGATGCTTTTGATTCACATGCAATGTTTGCCTCGAGGTCTACTTTTGTCCATGGTAGAAGTAGGCCTAGGAGAAATCATGTTGTGCATCATGTGCCTAGGAAAGTGTGTAATGAATCTACTACTATTTACCATGCTTGCAATACTTCATTTGCGCTTGTATGTAAGAATGCAAAAGTAGTGGCTAGGAAATTGGGATCCAAATGCAAGGGAGACAAGACTTGTATTTGGGTTCCAAAGGCTATTGTGACCAACCTTGTAGGACCCAACAAGAGTTGGGTACCTAAAACCCAAGTGTAAATTGCCTTGCAGGTTTATGCATCCGGGGGCTCAAGCTGGATTATCGATAGCGGATGCACAAACCACATGACGGGGGAGAAGAAGATGTTCACCTTTTATGTTAAGAACAAGGATTCCCAGAATACGATTATTTTTGGAGATGGGAACCAAGGCAAGGTTAAAGGCTTGGGCAAGATAGCCATCACCAACGAGCACTCCATATCGAATGTATTTCTAGTATACTCGCTTGGTTACAACCTCCTGTCTGTAAGTCAATTGTGTCACATGGGTTACAATTGTCTTTTTATAAATGTTGATGTATCTGTCTTTAGAAGGAGTGATGGTTCATTAGCATTTAAGGGTGTATTAGACGACAAACTCTATTTAGTTGATTTTTCGAAAGAGGAGGCCGATCTAGATGCATGCTTAATAGCTAAGACTAGTATGGGCTGGCTGTGGCATCGCCGTCTAGCACATGTTGGGATGAAGAACCTTCATAAACTTCTAAAGGGAGAACATGTGTTAGGACTAACAAATGTTTGTTTTGAGAAAGATAGACCTTGTGCAGCTTGTCAGGCAGGAAAACAAGTGGGGAGCACTCATCACAACAAGAATGTGATGACAACATCAAGACCACTGGAGCTACTACATATGGACCTCTTCGGACCCGTTGCCTACCTTAGCATCGGGGGAAGTAAGTATGGTCTTGTTATTGTTGATGATTTTTCCTGCTTCACTTGGGTGTTCTTTTTGCAGGATAAATCAGAAACCCAAGGGACCCTCAAGCACTTTCTAAGGCGGGCTCAAAACGAATTTGAGCTCAAGGGGAAAAAGATAATAAGCGACAACAGGTCCGAGTTCAAGAATCTATAAGTGGAGGAGTACCTTGAGGAAGAAGGCGTCAAGCACGAGTTCTCCGCTCCCTACACACCACAGCAAAAATGGTGTGGTAGAGAGGAAGAACAGGACGCTTATCGACATGGCGAGAACGATGCTTGGAGAATTCAAGACGCCCGAGCGGTTTTGGTCTGAAGCTGTGAACACAGCTTGCCACGCCATAAACCGGCTCTACCTACATCGCCTCCTCAAGAAGACCTCGTACGAACTTCTTACCGATAACAAACCCAACGTCTCATACTTTCGTGTATTTGGGAGCAAATGTTACATTCTAGTGAAGAAAAGTAGAAATTCTAAATTTGCACCCAAGGCAGTAGAAGGGTTTTTACTAGGGTATGACTCAAATACAAGGGCGTATAGAGTCTTCAACAAATCATCAGGTTTGGTTGAAGTCTCTAGCGACGTTGTATTTGATGAGACTAATGGCTCTCCAAGAGAGCAAGTTGATCTTGATGATGTAGATGAAGATGATGTTTCAACGGCCGCAATACGCACGATGGCGATAGGTGATGTGCGACCACAGGAACAACAAGAGCAAGATCAACCATCTTCCTCCACAATGGTGCATTCCCCAACTCAAGATGGTGAACAGGTACCTCAAGAAGAGGGACAGGATCAAGGGGGAGCACAGGAAGAACAAGTGATGGAGGAAGAAGCACCACGGGCCCCTCCAACTCAAGTCCGAGCGACGATCCAACGACATCACCCCGTCGATTAGATACTGGGTGACATAAGCAAGGGAGTAACAACTCGCTCACGTCTAGCTAATTTTTGTGAGCATTACTCGTTTGTCTCTTCTATTGAGCCTTTCAGGGTAGAAGAGGCCTTGCAGGATCCAGACTGGGTGTTGGCCATGCAGGAAGAGCTCAACAACTTCAAGAGGAATGAAGTTTGGAGCTTGGTGCCACGTCCCAAGCAAAATGTTGTGGGAACCAAGTGGGTGTTCCGCAACAAACAAGACGAGCACGGAGTGGTGACAAGAAAGAAGGCTCAACTTGTGGCAAAAGGTTATGCCCAAGTCGCAGGTTTGGATTTCGAGGAGACTTTTGCTCCTGTGGCTAGGCTAGAGTCTATTCGAATATTATTAGCCTATGCCGCTCACCACTCTTTCAGGTTGTTTCAAATGGATGTGAAGAGCGCTTCCCTCAACGGGCCAATCAAGGAGGAGGTATACGTGGAACAACCCCCTGGCTTTGAGGATGACAGGTACCCCAACCATGTGTTTAAGCTCTCTAAGGCGCTCTATGGACTTAAGCAAGCCCCAAGAGCATGGTATGAATGCCTTAGAGATTTCTTGATTGCTAATGCTTTCAAGGTTGGGAAAGCCGATCCCACTCTTTTCACTAAGACTTGTGATGGTGATCTTTTTGTGTGCCAAATTTATGTCGATGACATAATATGTGGTTCTACTAACCAAAAGTCTTGTGAGGAGTTTAGCAGGGTGATGACTCAAAAGTTTGAGATGTCAATGATGGGCGAGTTGAACTACTTCCTTGGGTTCCAAGTGAAGCAACTCAAGGACGACACCTTTATCTCCCAAACGAAGTACACTCAAGATCTTCTCAAGAGGTTTGGGATGAAGGACGCCAAGCCCGTGAAGACACCAATGGGAACCGACGGACATGTCGACCTCAACAAAGGAGGTAAGTCCGTTGATCAAAAGGTATACCGGTCTATGATAGGTTCCTTGCTTTATTTATGTGCTAGTAGACCAGACATTATGCTTAGTATATGCATGTGTGCTAGATTTCAATCTGACCCTAAGGAATGTCACCTTGTGGCCGTTAAGCGAATTCTTAGGTATTTAGTTGCTACGCCTTGCTTCGGGATCTGGTATCCAAAGGGGTCTACCTTTGACTTGATTGGATATTCAGACTCCGATTATGCCGGGTGCAAGGTTGATAGGAAGAGCACATTGGGGACGTGCCAATTTCTAGGAAGGTCCCTGGTGTCTTGGAGTTCGAAGAAACAAACATCTGTTTCCCTATCCACCGTTGAGGCCGAGTATGTTGCCGCAGGACAGTGTTGCGTGCAACTACTTTGGATGAGGCAAACCCTCCGAGACTTTGGCTACAATCTGAGCAAAGTCCCACTCCTATGTGATAATGAGAGTGCAATCCGCATGACAGATAATCCTGTTGAACACAGCCGCACTAAGCACATAGACATCCAGCATCACTTCCTGAGAGACCACCAGCAAAAGGGAGATATCGAGGTGTACCATATTAACACCGAGAACCAGCTAGCCGATATCTTTACCAAGCCATTGGATGAGAAAACCTTTTGCAGGTTGTGTAGTGAGCTAAATGTCTTAGATTCGCGTAACTTGGATTGATCTATAGCATACATGTGTTCTATGCCTTTGATCATGTTACTTTATATAATTTGTTGCTTATTTATGGTGCTCAAGTTGTGCAAGGGATCCTCGGACCTCACAAGTCCATGTCTGAATGATGCACTTATTTAGGGGGAGCTGTGCTACAACTTGACCCTTTGAGACTGACCTTTGTGTTAGAGTATTCTTGATGTAGTTTCAAAGGTGCATTGAAAGGAAAAATGGACTTGGACGTTGCAAATACTTCCACTGCACTCCGGTATTGGTGTATTTACTTCCAAGTCCATACCTATGCTCTTATTGCCTTTTTGCTCTTAATTAACAATTTTGGTGAGGCAATGGGGTTAAAAGGCCAAGAATGATCCCGTTTTGGTGCTTAATGCCAAAGGGGGAGAAATTAAGGCCAAAGCAAATGGATCAGCTACCACTTGTGAATTTTGAAAACAATAGAGTTAGAACGTTTGATTTGTCCAAAATACTCTCATTGCAAAATTTAGTCTCTTGTGGGGGAGAATTTTTTATCATGGGAAAAAGGGAGAGTTTTTGGCACTTGATCAATTTCACTCTTGGATTATCTCTCTTTGTGCCCAAACAAGTGAGTTTGACTTAGAGATAGGAAAATGAATTTGATTTGCAAAAACAAACCAAGTGGTGGCAAAGAATGATCCAAATATGTCAAAACTTGTGCAAAGACAATTTTGTTTTCAATTGCATTGATGTTGCACTTCTTTTGGTTGCTTTTGGATGTGTTGGCATAAATCACCAAAAAGGGGGAGATTGAAAGGGAAATGTGCCCTTGGGCAATTTCTATTTTGTTTTTGTGATTAAGTGCCCAACACATTTAATTAAGTTCTTATGTGCTAAATGAAGAGAAAAGTGCAAATCAAGACATGAGGTATGTTTCTAGACTTAGTACATTGTTTTGAGTACTAACATATTTTGTCTAAGTGCTAGAAATAGGAAAAGAGAGAATTGCAAAAGACTTGGCTGTGTGCAGCCAGAGTCTAGCTTGGCCTGGCACACCGGACAGTGTCCGGTGCGCCAGGCTGCTCTCCGATGAACAGACCGCTCTCGGGAAAAGTTTGGCGGTGTACGGCTATAATTCACCAGACTGTCCGGTGATGCACTGGACTGTCTGGTGAGCCAACGGTCGCCAGCACAACAGTCGGCCGCACAATCCGCGCGCGACACGTGGCTCGCTCCAACGGTCGGCAGGGGGCATCGGACTATCCGGTGTGCACCGAACAGTGTCTGGTGCGCCAACCAGCCCGGAGCTGCAACGGTCGTCTGTGCTAGAAAAGGAAGGAGATCGGCATCGAACCGTCTACAGTGACTGTCCAGTGGCGCACCGGACTGTCCGGTGCGCCACTCGACAGAAGGCAAGGATAGCCTTCCTTGTTGATCTTCAACGGCTCCTAGCTACATTGGGGCTATAAAAGGGACCCCTAGGCGCATGGAGGAGCAACACCAAGCATTCACTAAGCATCCTAAGGCATTCAAACTCTATTCCCGCGCATTCGTTTCATTGTGTTAGAGATTTGAGCTCTATTCGAGTCAAGGACTCCCTGTATTGTCATTTGAGCTCAAGTCTTCTCTTGTGTGCGTGGGTGTGCTGCGATTTGTGTCTTGTGTGTGTTGCTCTTCCCAACCTTACTCTTGTGCTTTCTTTGTGATCAATCTTGTAAGGGCGAGAGGCTCCAACTTGTGGAGATTCCTCGCAAACGGGAAGAAAACTATAAGGAAGAACACCGTGGTATTCAAGTTGATCATTGGATCACTTGAAAGGGGTTGAGTGTAACCCTCGTCCATTGGGACGCCACAACGTGGAAGTAGGCAAGTGCTACTTGGCCGAACGACGAGACAAAATCTCGTGTCTCTTGTGATTGCTCTCTCTTTGATTGTCTGTGTTAGCAAGAGCTCACAGACTTGACTAACTCGCACTAATATCTTTATAAACAAGTTTGTGGAATTTAGTGTTGAATTTTACAGGATCACCTATTCACCCCCTCTAGGTGCTCTCAAGAAGGCGCGAGGGATCGCGAAATCCGTCGCCCCCGGCGGCAGGAAACCGCTGCTGGCTGTGAAGCCTGTGTAATACCCAAAATTGTAAAACATAATATAAGAGTGGATCTTCCTATTTGTTTTGCCATCCAATCCTCATTACATGGGGATAATAATATTTAAGGAAATTAAATAAGACACCTTCATGTAAAAGTATACTAATTGAGTCTAGAATTTGAAGTTAACCCAAAAGTACAATTTTGGAAATTGGGATTTAGCCTTAAATTTAAATTCGGATTTGAAAATGAGAAAGAGAGAAATATTCTAAAATACAAAACAAAACTTATAAAATTCAAACTATGTTCAAACTGAACATTTAAGGTGAATATAAATGTGCCATGAAAACTTAAATTGGAATTAGGTCCTTGGATTTGGAATTTAAAACTGAAAAGAAAAAGAAATAGAGAAAAGGAAAAGAAAGGAAATTAAAAGAACCACCAGCGCTCGTGGGCTGATTTCCAATCTGGCCCAACTCACCCCTGTCTGCACCAGCCCATCTGCTACTCCTCCTTTGCATTTTCTGTTGGGACACTTCCATGCGGGGCCCGCTCGTCGGAACACCCTCCAGCCGCTTCACTTGCGTCTGTTTCATTGACGTATGGGCCCCAATCGACAGGGTTGTCTCCTACCTCTACTCCGAGACGAACGCAACAGCCGCACGAACGCCGTGGATCCCGCGCGTGGACCAAGTCCGTCGCTCACACAATGGCATCGCCGCTTTCCCTCGCTCGCTCACGGGCTGCGCTGGTGGGACCGCTTCTCAGCTGCTCAGCGCGCCACGCCTGGTCAAAGACGGATGGGGCCCCGGTGTCAGCTTCGTCTCCATTGGAGCGAACCTCCGCATCCCTCGCCGGTCCGCTCGGAGTTGCAACTGAATCCTTATCCGCCGCCGGGAACCGTGGATCTAGGCCCCGTGCACGCCCGGGCTCTCCCCGCCCCTATAAACCAGCTGCGACCCCCTCCTCTCATTTGTCTATGCCAGAGCTGAGTGCATCGCGTGAGCTGAGAGGTGAAGAGAGAGAATAGACGCCGTCGCTGTCGATCTCGCCCCGCACCATGTCTTGGGGTTCAGCTTGCGGTTGGGAGGCCCCGGTGACCACGATTCTTTGCCGTCACCCAGGCTTCGCCGTGCGCCGTGGGCAGGGCTGCACACCACTGGAAAACTGGTACGGGCCTCACCCAGACATTCGCAATTTCTTCCTCTTCGTGTAGACGTAACCCGAGCGAAGTTCGAGCGCGTAGAGTTAAGGTTCGCGTGGCGCCGGTGATGGACCGCCGTGGTCTGTGTCCTCTCCGGTGGCCCCCTTTTGAGCTGGTGACTGAGTAGGGGGCGATGCATGTCCACCGTCGGATCGAGAATGAGCGGCGGAAAATTAGGCAATCGCAACGATTCGGCTTGGACTAATGTTAGCCGTAGATTGTTGATCGTAGGATGGGGAGCTCGGGTGGATGCTAGAGTCATTTGGGCCATCGGATCGAGATCTGAGCGCTCTAGATTGCACATTATTCCCCTCGCGGAGCTGATTTAATCGGGGCCGTCTACTGGCAATCTTGCGGCCCATAGCTCACGATACCCCTTCGCCGATTGATTTTGCATAAGAGCCCCCGTAGTATTTAAGAATCAACCCGCGGGACCCCTCGGGTTGGACTGAATCTTGGATCCTTTTGCGCTCTAGCCCCTAGGGTTTCTGATAATAATGCGCCGAGTCCAGAGACCAATAAAAATAGAAAATTAAGTATAGAAAATGATTTTTAATACAAAAACAATACTAGAAACTTGTATAATTCATATATAATTCATTTTAATTCCGAATTGACTCATCCCAGTTGCGTTGGTCTCGTATAAATATCTACTATGCAATAATAACATTTATTTTGCCATGTCACATTCTTTTATAATTAGATCTTTATATAACTTATGTTGATTAGTCTCGTTAAACCACTTATCATTATAATCTACTAGAAAATAATCTATGGTCAATATATAACTTAGAATAAAATGGAGATAATTATTTATAGAATGACCTCTCATATGGTTTATACTAATTAAATTATAATATAGTTTAATATTTTAATCACACAGATCTTTTATAAAATCATAACTCCTTAATCGTAACTCCGATCTTAGTAGTGCTCGATCCCGCGATCTTGTAGCAACGTGTAGATTATTATTATGCAGTTTGTACTTATGTTTGGTGTGATGTTAATTTTGTCTATACCATGTTTGCTTGTATTGCTACGACTAGCGCGAAGGCATGTGTCATCTGAAAAGCAAGTTGGTACCTGGAATCTCAAGTGCCACACAAGTTGTGCCCTTGATTCACTTTTGTTACCCAATAATGTTCTTCATAATCATTTATCATGCATAGGTTTAATTTTGATGGGACCCAATAGGTCACCCTAGATTGTTTATCTCATTACCTTATTTACCCCTGAATCACATGGGTAGTTTTTGCTATTGCTTTATATGGTTTTGGGATAATTATTTCATTATATCCATGTTCCAGTTATTTTGTTATTCTATTTATATTCATGACAAGATCATTATATTATTGTTAATTGGAACATGGAGCTTAACTTGAGAAACACGTGCCACCATAAGGGAGGAATGGGACCCCTTGGCTGACTAATTAGGAAAGCTAGTGGAAGACTACCTTACCCGAAATGGGCAAGGGCAGTAGGGGAGTTGCATGCAAGGAGGTTCTCGGGTTGATTTTGCTGCGATGACGGTCAGACGGGGGATTCTTGCAAGTGCTCTTCCCATAAACTGTAGCGGGTTTTCAGAAGCTAGTGGAACTTTGTAAAGGCCTCGTAGTGGATCCCTAGCCATTCACCTTGGTAGTGTCTAAGGGCCTAGCTAACCCTGGCGACATGAGATACACGACTTGTGGGTAAAGGGTACAACCTCTACAGAGTGTAAAACTGGTATACTAGCCGAGCTCATGGTCATGAGCGGCTCAGAACTCTCCGATGATTAAATTATGGAACCTAAACTCAATTTGTCATTTGCATTTGCATGGGTTATTATTAATTTTGTTCTATTACTTTATTTAAGGTTTGGTATCCACTTACACTTAGTAACTGCTAATAAAATTTTGACCAACTTATAAAAGCAATGCTCAGCTTTAACCTCTATTGTTGATCAGCCTTACACTTCATGAACTCCCACCTTTGGTGAGTTCATGTCACATTGTTCCCCATAACTTGTTGAGCGATGAACATGTGTGAGCTCACCCTTGCTGTCTCACACCCCCCACACAGGAGAAGAACAGGTGGTTCAAGAGGAGCCGCATACCGATGAGTTCGATTCGATCTAGGTGGCGTTTCTCAATTGACATTGGCGCCGATGATCCTTAGTTCGTTTTATATTTATCTTTTATTTTGTAATAAGACTTCCGCTATGTAATAATACTCTGATTATTGTGACATTTATCTCTATACATTCTCTTATTATATATGCTGTCTTCTTTGGCGCATGTATGAGATGCACCTGGCTTTGTTCCTTAAAGCCGGGTGTTATAGAAGTGGTATCAGAGGAAATGTTGACTGTAGGACGAAACCTAGATAGAAATGGATAAACCCTTACTTACTTACCTTACTCTTATTCATTCTATACTTACCTTATCTTGATCCTATCTCATCTTCTATTGTTCTACTCTGATCATTCTTACCTTTTCTACTCTGAGACAAAATGGATTTCACACCTTGGAATCCTACAACTATGATCTTTTAAGAGATAGGGAACCTAAGACAAAATAAAAAAAATTATTTTCTCTATTAAAAATGTTGGGTGATTGTTCTGATGATCAATGCTTGATTTGCTTCTTTGATTGATTGAAACATTATAGTTGGGCATCTTAGCATGTACCACCATAAGGTAATGTATTAGCTTTAGTGTATAACACACTAATCTACTTAGCTAATAAATCCCCCGCAGTAACATTCCTCGTAATTACTCGCCTTGTCTACAATTCTTCCTTTCTTACCCTGTATTTCTAACTTCGATGGGCTACCCCTATAGTGTTAGAAGAGAGCACTATAGACGTGATCCTTGGTATGCCATGGCTAAGAAAGGTGAAGGCAGTATATACACCATGCTAAGGGAACTGTAGAACTCACCAGTTCCAAAGGATAAAGATTTGAAGTTGAAGTTGCAGTAACTACCACCATCAGACTAGCGACATTTTTAGTAGATGAGAAGTTTGTGGGTGACAATATCCGTGCAGTTAGAGATTTTTTCCGGATGTCTTTCCAGATGAGTTACCAGGGATGCCACGAGATACGAAAGTTGAGTTTGTCATAGATCTCTTACCTGGGACTGCCCCTACTTCCAAACGGCCATACGAGATGTCTGTAGAAGAGTTAAAAGAACTTAAGAAGCAATTAACAGAGTTACAAGAGGCTGGGTACATTCGTTCGAATTCTTCACCTTGTGGAGCGTCGGTTCTATTTGTAAAGAAGAAAGATGGATCACAAGTGATGTGTGTGGATTATAGGACCTTTAATGATGTCACTGTGAAGAAAAAGTATCCATTACCCCGCATTGAGGATTTATTTGATCAGATGAGTGGTGCAAGGGTATTCTCGAAGATTGATCTCCGATCGGGTTACCATCAAATGAAGATTTGGCCATCGGATATTCCCAAGACGTATTTTCTCGACCTGATATGGTTTATATGAGTTCATCGTTATGTCATTTGGACTAACTAATGCACCAACTATTTTATGGATCTGAAGAATAAGGTGTTTATGGAGTATTTGGACAGATTCGTCGTAGTGTTCATCGACGATATTATTTATTTATTCCAAGAGTGATAGTAATCATGAGGGGCATCTGAGAGTGGTGCTACAGAAGCTACGAGATAATCAACTCTACGCCAAGTACAGTAAATGTGAGTTCTAGATTGACGAGGTGCCATTTCTTAGACATATCATTTCTAAGGGAGGAATATCAGTGGATCCTGCTAAAGTCAAGGAGATAGTGGTGTGGAGCATACCCACTACAGTTACAGAGATTCAGAGTTTCTTGGGACTTATGGGATACTATCGGAGATTTATTGAAGGATTTTCTAAGATTGCTAAGTCTATCTCCTCACTTCTGGAGAAGGAAAGAGAGTTTAAGTGGGACGAGAAGTGCCAAGATAGCTTTGACCAATTAAAGAAGAGAGTGGTATGGATTTTATTACTGGATTGCCTCGCACCTCGAAAGGATATGATTCTATATGGGTTATTGTGGATAGACGGGCCAAAGTGGCTCATTTCATTCCGGTCAAGACTACTTATAAGGTAACTTAATTGGCAGAGTTATATATGGCTCGGATTGTGTCTCTACATGGTGTACCGAAGAAGATCGTCTTGGATAGAGGATCATAGTTTACCTCCAGATTTTGGAAAAGTTTTCATGAGAATATGGATACAAAGTCGAATTTTAGTACAACCTATCACCCTCAGACTGATGGACAGACTGAAAGGACTAATCAAGTACTGGAATACATGTTGAGAGCTTGTACCCTTCAGCATGGTAGTAGTTGGGACAAGAGTCTACCTTATGCTGAGTTTTCATATAATAATAGTTACCAGGCCAGCCTGAAGATGTCACCGTTCGAGACTCTATATGGCAGGAAATATAGGACTCCTCTATATTGGGATAAGACTGGAGGAAGACAATTCTTTGGACCTGAACTTATTCAAGAGGCAGAAGAACAAGTCTGTATAATTCGAGAGAATTTGAGGGTAGCTCAGACCAGACAAAAGAGCTATGCGGATAATAGAAGGAGACCATTGGAATTTGAGGAAGGAGATTATGTGTACCTCAAGGTGTCACCACTTCATGGAATGAGAAGATTTAAAGTTAAGGGCGAATTGTCCCCTCACTTTATTGGACCATTCTGAGTTTTTAGGCGAGTAGGAGAGATGGCCTATCAACTCGAACTACCTGATAATCTATCTGATGTGCATAATGTATTTCATGTGTCTCAACATAAGAAGTGTCTCCGTATCCCTAAGGAATGGTTACCAATGGAAGGGCTTAGTGTTCAGGGTGATTTGACTTATACGGAGTACCCGATCAAGATTCTTGACACTTTGACACGAGTTACAAGAAATAAGGTGATAAAGATGTGCAAAGTGAAATGGAGTCACCATGGGAAAGAGAAGAAGAGCTTCGCATATATTTTCCCCATCTTTTCCCTTGTTCCTCCTAAATCTCGAGGACGAGATTCTTGTTAAGGGGGTAGGATTTGTAATACCCAAAATTGTAAAACATAATATAAGAGTGGATCTTCCTGTTTGTTTTGCAATCCAATCCTCATTACATGGGGATAATAATATTTAAGGAAATTAAATATGACACCTTCATGTAAAAGTATACTAATTGAGTCTAGAATTTGAAGTTAACCCAAAAGTACAATTTTGGAAATTGGGATTTAGCCTTAAATTTTAATTCAGATTTGAAAATGAGAAAGAGAGAAATATTCTAAAATACAAAACAAAAACTTATAAAATTCAAACTATGTTCAAACTGAACATTTAAGGTGAATATAAATGTGCCATGAAAACTTAAATTGGAATTAGGTCCTTGGATTTGGAATTTAAAACTGAAAAGAAAAAGAAATAGAGAAAAGGAAAAGAAAGGAAATTAAAAGAACCACCAGCGCTCGTGGGCTGATTTCCAATCCGGCCCAACTCACCCCTGTCTGCGCCAGCCCATCTGCTACTCCTCCTTTGCATTTTCTGTTGGGACACTTCCATGCGGGGCCCGCTCATCGGAACACCCTCCAGCCGCTTCACTTGCGTCTGTTTCATTGACGTATGGGCCCTAATCGACAGGGTTGTCTCCTACCTCTACTCCGAGACGAACGCAACAGCCGCACGAACGCCGTGGATCCCACGCGTGGACCAAGTTCGTCGCTCGCACAACGGCATCGCCGCTTTCCCTCGCTCGCTCACGGGCTACGCTGGTGGGACCACTTCTCAGCTGCTCAGCGTGCCACGCCTGGTCAAAGACGGATGGGGCCCCGGTGTCAGCTTCGTCTCCATTGGAGCGAACCTCCGCATCCCTCGCCGGTCCGCTCGGAGTTGCAACTGAATCCTTATCCGCCGCCGGGAACCGCGGATCTAGGCCCCGCGCACGCCCGGGCTCTCCCCGCCCCTATAAATTGGCCGCGACCCCCTCCTCTCATTTGTCTGTGCCAGAGCCGAGTGCATCGAGTGAGCTGAGAGGTGAAGAGAGAGAATAGACACCGTCGCTGTCGATCTCGCCCCGCACCATGTCTTGGGGTTCAGCTTGCGGTTGGGAGGCCCCGGTGACCACGATTCTTTGCCGTCACCCAGGCTTCGCCGTGCGCTGTGGGCAGGGCTGCACACCACTGGAAAACTGGTACGAGCCTCACCCAGACATTCGCAATTTCTTCCTCTTCGTGTAGACGTAACCCGAGCGAAGTTCGAGCGCGTAGAGTTAAGGTTCGCGTGGCGCCGGCGATGGACCGCCGTGGTCTGTGTCCTCTCCGGTGGCCCCCTTTTGAGCTGGTGACTGAGTAGGGGGCGATGCATGTCCACCATCGGATCGAGAATTAGCGGCGGAAAATTAGGCAATCGCAACGATTCGGCTTGGACTAATGTTAGCCGTAGATTGTTGATCGTAGGATGGGGAGCTCGGGTGGATGCTAGAGTCATTTGGGCCATCGGATCGAGATCTGAGCGCTCTAGATTGCACATTATTCCCCTCGCGGAGCTGGTTTAATCGGGGTCGTCTACTGGCAATCTTGCGGCCCATAGCTCACGATACCCCTTCGCCGATTGATTTTGCATAAGAGCCCCCGTAGTATTTAAGAATCAACCCGCAGGACCCCTCGGGTTGGACTGAGTCTTGGATCCTTTTGCGCTCTAGCCCCTAGGGTTTCTGATAATAATGCGCCGAGTCCAGAGACCAATAAAAATAGAAAATTAAGTATAGAAAATGATTTTTAATACAAAAACAATACTAGAAACTTGTATAATTCATATATAATTCATTTTAATTCTGAATTGACTCATCCCAGTTGCGTTGGTCTCATATAAATATCTACTATGCAATAATAACATTTATTTTGCCATGTCACATTCTTTTATAATTAGATCTTTATGTAACTTATGTTGATTAGTCTCGTTAAACCACTTATCATTATAATCTACTAGAAAATAATCTATGGTCAATTTATAACTTAGAATAAAATGGAGATAATTATTTATAGAATGACCTCTCATATGGTTTATACTAATTAAATTATAATATAGTTTAATATTTTAATCACACAGATCTTTTATAAAATCATAACTCCTTAATCGTAACTCCGATCTTAGTAGTGCTCGATCCCACGATCTCGTAGCAACGTGTATATTATTATTATGCAATTTGTACTTATGTTTGGTGTGATGTTAATTTTGTCTATACCATGTTTGCTTGTATTGCTACGACTAGCGCGAAGGCATGTGTCATCTGAAAAGCAAGTTGGTACCTGGAATCTCAAGTGCCAGGCAAGTTGTGCCCTTGATTCACTTTTGTTACCCAATAATGTTCTTCATAATCATTTATCATGCATAGGTTTAATTTTGATGGGACCCAATAGGTCACCCTAGATTGTTTATCTCATTACCTTGTTTACCCCTGAATCACATGGGTAGTTTTTGCTATTGCTTTATATGGTTTTGGGATAATTATTTCATTATATCCATGTTCCAGTTATTTTGTTATTCTATTTATGTTCATGACAAGATCATTATATTATTGTTAATTGGAACATGGAGCTTAACTTGAGAAACACGTGCCACCACAAGGGAGGAATGGCTGACTAATTAGGAAAGCTGGTGGAAGACTACCTTACCCGAAAGGGGCAAGGGCAGTAGGGGAGTTGCATGCAAGGAGGTTCTCGGGTTGATTTTGCTGCGATGGCAGTCAGACGGGGGATTCTTGCAAGTGCTCTTCCCATAAACTGTAGCGGGTTTTCAGAAGCTAGTGGAACTTTGTAAAGGCCTCGTAGTGGATCCCTAGCCATTCACCTTGGTAGTGTCTAAGGGCCTAGCTAACCCTGGTGACATGGGATACACGACTTGTGGGTAAAGGGTACAACCTCTGCAGAGTGTAAAACTGGTATACTAGCCGAGCTCACGGTCATGAGCGGCTCAGGACTCTCCGATGATTAAATTATGGAACCTAAACTCAATTTGTCATTTGCATTTGCATGGGTTATTATTAATTTTGTTCTATTACTTTATTTAAGGTTTGGTATTCACTTACACTTAGTAACTGCTAATAAAATTTTGACCAACTTATAAAAGCAATGCTCAGCTTTAACCTCTATTGTTGAATAGCCTTACACTTCATGAACTCCCACCTTTGGTGAGTTCATGTCACATTGTTCCCCACAACTTGTTGAGTGATGAACATGTGTGAGCTCACCCTTGCTGTCTCACACCCCCCCACACAGGAGAAGAACAGGTGGTTCAAGAGGAGCCGCATACCGATGAGTTCGATTCGATCTAGGTGGCGTTTCTCAGTTGACATTGGCGCCGATGATCCTTAGTTCGTTTTATATTTATCTTTTATTTTGTAATAAGACTTCCGCTATGTAATAATACTCTGATTATTGTGACATTTATCTCTATACATTCTGTTATTATATATGCTGTCTTCTTTAGCGCATGTATGAGATGCACCTGGCTTTGTTCCTTAAAGCCGGGTGTTACAGCCTGCCACCCCCGGCCCTAGCAAGCCTTCATCAGGTGCGAGGGCCGTCGCTCTCGGCTCGAGCAAACTGCCTTCTACTGAGCCCACGCGGGAGCGAGGGCCATCGTCTCCGCTGCGTGCTGCTGAGGCGGCGGCGAGTGGGGCCGACCTCTCTATGGACATCTGCATGGACGACTACCGCTGGGTGGCGTCATGATGTTCGATGCCCGCACAGGGCGGGGACTTGTTGGTGAGATTTTTTTAATGGAGTCTAGGTCTTGGACAAGATTGTGATGCAGGGTCAGGAGCTGGGCAACTGGCTATTGTCCCGGCTCTGGTGGCGGCCGCGCCGGGCGTGGCGGCAAGCGAGGCGAAGGGTGCTTCGCAGGACCCATGGTCCAATTTTTCGCCAGCGGCGAGATTACTTCGGCCGCCGCTGCTAAAGACGTGGTGGGTTCTATTGCTCAGCAGCTGAAGCATGCAGCGCAGCAGCTGAAGCATGTAAGTCGTCTTGGACTTTGTCAGTTTGTTGTGTTTATGTGATTGCGAATTTGACTTATCATGGCAGGCGGCTGCCTTCGCCGATCAAGTTGCGTCGGGTGCTCTGACCTCGGAGTTTGTTGCCGAGAGGCAGCGACTCGAGGCTAGGATTGAACGCCTCCGTGCGCAGCATATGGAGGCTGTGCGAGACAAGTCAGCTGCGGAAAACAAGAGTCGTAGGCTGACGGAGAAGTTGGCGGCTGTGGAGGCTGAGAAGGAGGACCTCAGCCGTCAATTAGCGGCGGAGAGGAAAGATGCAAACAGGGCCTATGCTGAGGTGCAAGCTCATGCGGAGGCTAGTCTCGCCCACCAACGTGTCGAGGAGGCGAAGACTAGCCATGACAGCCTGCGCGACCGCCTGGAAAAGGCAGAGGCCTCTACACACGCAGAGGTCGACCGGACGCATGCGCAGCTAACGGACGCATATCGGCAGCTTGGGGCACGGGCCGCTCCCTTTGACGCGTCTGGTAAGGAGGTGGGTCTCTGCTTCCTCGGATGGCTGCAGGAGGAATTGGAGGTGCTCCCGATGATTGTGACAGGCCTCATGTCTTTTGCCTCGCTCATCACCTACGAGGGATCCGTGAATGCATTGTCCCGCGAGGGATGCAGGCATTTCGAAGACTTTGACCAATCGGTCGAAGACTTCGAATGCGGAATCTTCCAGGTCGAAGGCCCGGTGCTGAAGCGATCTGCTGGGGCGCTATATGATAGGATGTGGGGCCCTCACGGCCGTGATACGGTCTAGGAGAGGTCCGACCGGGCGATGGAGCAGGTACGGTCTTGTTTTGTGATTGCGTGTGTAGGCATGTGTATTCATATGTGGTCTTCGGTGAATTAGTATGTTATTTCCATAGATGGCGCATGGTGAGGAGGTCGAGGACCTCAGGGACCTGGAGAGCGCGCTGCCCTCGCTGGCGGGTGCGAAGGAGGCGATCGAGGGGCAGCTGGCGGCGCCGTCTGATGCTGGCGAAGGGGCCGTGAAGACCCCCGCGCTGACCTGTGCTGATGAGGATCCTGTGCCCGCTACCGTGCTGACTGGGGAGGACACTTCGAAGGCGGCGGTCGAATCGGCTGCCGCAGACCCTGCAACGTCGGCTAGTCCTTCGCAGGTGGCAGAATAGGGGCTAGGGATATCGGATGTAGGACTTTGTTTTTGTGATACTGAAACTCGGTTGCTGCGCAGGTTCCGACGTGTGGGCCTACGCAAGCAACTGTTGCTGGCGATACTAATTTTGTGGCAGCCGCAACCGTAGTGCCTGCTAATGACAATTTGTCTAGTTCTGAATCTGGGTCTTTATCGTTTGATGGTGAGTTTGGGAGTCCGTTTTCCTAGAGCGAAGGGTCTTCGGATGAAGACTTGGATTATTTTGCTGCGTTGGATGTGGCCGCGGCGGAGCTTTCGCCGCGGCTAGATGCGGGTGAAGCGTTGGATGTCCCGACTGGGGCGGGGGTCGAACGCCGCCAATGAAGAGTGATGGTGAAGCATAGTGTTGGTGAGAGTTCATGAAGTGGTGGGCGTCGACGGATGGGGTTGGAGCGAACTCGCCTTTGGATAGACCGGTTTGGTAAAGAAGATCTACTGTCTTCGCCGATTGGGGTGAGTATTGGCAAAGGGTATTTGCGGAATCTTTTTGAGGGTGAGGAGTTGACAATAATGTTGTTTAATTATAGGGAGGCGGGCATCATTCCGAAGGTTGAACCGATGTAATATGTGGTGCCCTCTCGTTGTCCGACGGCGATGGAGGGCGCGGTTGTATTTATTTGTGCGGCGGGTCTGGTGACCCTTCGCTGATTGTATGTAAGTACGACTTGTATTGTAATTTGCTGTTGGCCGTCTTTAAGTGAGAGACTTCGTAATATGCACTTGTTGTGGTGGTCCGGCTGCACCCTTAGACGACTTTTGCTGGAGTGTCTTTTTAGTAAAAAACTTCGGTTGACGCACTTGTTGTGCTCATCCGGCTGCACCCTGAGGCGACTTTTGCATGACTTGTCTTTTGAATAAAAGACTTCGATTGACGCACTTGTTGTGCTTATCTGGCTGCACCCTTAGGCGACTTTTGCATGGCTTGTCTTTTGAATAAAAGACTTCGGTTGACGCACTTGTTGTGTTTATCCGGCTGCACCCTTAGGCGAATTTTGCATGACTTGTCTTTTTAATAAAAAGACTTCGATTGACGCACTTGTTGTGCTTGTCCGGCTGCACCCTTAGGCGACTTTTGCATGGCTTGTCTTTTGAATAAAAGACTTCGGTTGACGCACTTGTTGTGCTTATCTGGCTGCACCCTTAGGTGACTTTTGCACGGCTCGTCTTTTTAATAAAAAGACTTCGATTGACGCACTTGTTGTGCTTATCTGGCTGCACCCTTAGGCGACTTTTGCACGGATTGTGTTGCACGCGAGGGTAGTCTGTAACGCCCTGAATTTGGGGGTAGAATTTTTTCTTCTTTTTACTCACCAAATTCAGGCGTTACTCTCTTTTCTCTTCCCGTTTTGCCCCTTCTTCCCAATTTCAAAGCAGTATAGCGACTGGTGTCTGTATTACGTGTAAACAAAACCTAAGTTGTCATGAGTGTTACATCATGCCGAGGCATTTTTCTTGTCTGATGTTGTGTTTAATCACGAGTGTTGCTCCGTCTCGTTTCGTGAATCAGATTTCGATAGGTGGTTGTGTGTGTCGTGGGTTTTTGCCCCGCGACGCGACCCAGCCCGCCCCGGCCCGGCCTTGGCCCGCGCGCCCCTGGCCGTGCCCCTCCCTATGACGCGCCCCTCCCCCTCCCCTGATCTCTTTCCCCTCATTCAATTCTCCCGCGCACAACTCCCTCTCTCTCCCCCGTGGTGCCCTAGGTTTTGGAGACGGTGATCGCCGAATTTGGACCCCGAGGTGAGCTCCCTCTCTCTCTCTCCCCCTCCCCCTCCCCTTCCTTCTCCCCTGCGTGCGTTCCCTGCGTGCCCCCTATGCGCCCGCGGCCTCACGCCCCTGCCCCGGCGGCCCCCACACCCGCGCCCCGACGGCGGCTTAGCCCCACGGCCCCGCGCCCGCGCACCTGCGTGCCCCGCGCCCCGGCTGCGGCCTCGGCCCCGCGCTCGCGCCCCTGTGTGCCCCATGCCCCAGCGGCGACCTCGCCCGCGCCCCTGCGCGCCACATGCCCCCGCGGCGGCTCGGCCCCGCGTCCCTGCGTGCCCGCGCCCCGGCAGCCCGGCGACCCTGCGCCCCTGCACGCTCGTGCCCTGGCGGCCTCGCGCCCCTACGGTTGTGCGCCCCGGCGGCCCTTGCGCCCCGCGCGCTTGCGCGCCTCGCGACCCCGCGCCCTCGTGCCCCGGTGTGGCCTCGCGTGCCCCCGGCGCGCGCATCGTGTTCTCGCGCACGCGACTATAGCTGCGTGACGTTCAACTTTCAGTTTAATCCATTTTTCTTTATTTTAGTTTAGTCGATGTGCTGCGTCGCGCGCTTCGTCGCGTGATGATTCATTTTAAAATTCATCTTTATTAATGAGCTGTGCCGCACGCTTCGTCGCGCGACGTTTCGTTTTAAATTCAGTTCAGATGACGTATGTCATCGTGCATTTCGTCGCGCGACGCTTAACGTTTCTTTATAATTATTGCAAGAGTCTGGTTGCGCGCCCCATCGCTCGACGGGTCGTTTATTTCTTAATTTAATTTAAGTGCTGTGTCGCGCGTCTCGCCGCGCGACAATCCTTTTAATTTACCTTTATCTGTTCATAATTGTTGTGGACTTGTTCTCAAATGCTATGAATTAAGAAGAAGGCAACACAAAATGTTAAATGTTAATGCCCTTCGTCTTTCGAAGCATTATTTCCTTTAGTATATAATGATCTTCAGACGAAGGTCATGAAGGGCGTACCTTCATGATTATGATATATATATATATATATATAAAGAACGAAGCTTATGAAACATAGAAAAATAACATAAACAATTATATAATATTATAATATAAACATCTACTATTAAATAATCATGAGTACATAAAAGCAATATCAAATTACATTTGTACCTTGAGCTTGACAGAGGGCAAAAGTAAAAGTGAGATGCGAAAAGCGTGAACAGTACGGGGTACTGTTCACCTATTTATAGGCACAGGGCGCAGCCTGTGTGAATTTACATTCATGTCCTCTATAAATGATTACTGAAAGTCACCTAGAGGGGGGTGAATAGGGCGAAACTGAAATTTACAAATATAAACACAACTACAAGTCGGGTTAGCGTTAGAAATATAATCGAGTCCGCGAGGGAGGGCGCAAAACAAATCGCAAGCGAATAAGGAGTGTGACACGCGGATTTGTTTTACCGAGGTTCGGTTCTCGCAAACCTACTCCCCGTTGAGGAGGCCACAAAGGCCGGGTCTCTTTCAACCCTTACCCTCTCTCAAATGGTCCCTCGGACCGAGTGAGCTTTCTCTTCTCAATCACTTGGAACACAAAGTTCCCACAAGGACCACCACAAGATTGGTGTCTCTTGTCTCAATTACAAGTGAGTTTGATCGCAAGAAAGAATCAAAGAGAGAAGAAAGCAATCCAAGCGCAAGAGCTCGAAAGAACACAAGCAAATCTCTCTCACTAGTTACTAAAGCTTTGTGTGGAATTTGGGAGAGGATTTGATCTCTTGAGTGTGTCTAAAATTGAATGCCTAGCTCTTGTAAAGGGTTGGAAGTGTGAAAACTTGGATGACTTTAATGTGGGGTGGTTGGGGTATTTATAGCCCCAACCACCAAACTAGCCGTTTGGTGAGGCTGTCTGTTCGATGGTACACCGGACAGTCCGGTGCACACCGGACATGTCCGGTGCGACAGCCACGTCACCAAAGCCGTTGGGTTCCGACCGTTGGAGCTCTGACTTCTGGGCCCGCCTTGATGTCCAGTGGCGCACCGGACATGTACTGTTGAGTGTCCGGTGCGCCAGCATGGGCGTGCCTGACCTCTGCGCGCGCAGCGCGCGCATTTAATGCGTCGCAGGTAGCCGTTGGCGCCGAAATAGCCGTTGCCCCGCTGTTACACCGGACAGTCCGGTGTACACCGGACAGTCCGGTGAATTATAGCGGAGTAGCTGAAGTGAATTCCCGAGGCTGGCGAGTTCCGGAGGCCACTCTTCCTTGGAGCACCGGACATGTCCGGTGTACACCGGACAGTCCGGTGAATTATAGCGGAGACGCCTCTGGAATTTCCCGAAGGTGACGAGTTTGAGTTTGGAGTCCTCTGGTGCACCGGACATGTCCGGTGGCACACCGGACAGTCCGGTGCGCCAGACCAGAGGAGCCTTCGGTTGCCCTTGTGCTCTTTTGTCGAAACCAATTCTTGGTCTTTTTATTGGCCAAGTGTGAACCTTTGGCACCTGTATAACTTATACACTAGAGCAAACTAGTTAGTCCAATTATTTGTGTTGGGCAATTCAACCACCAAAATAAATTAGGGACTAGGTGTAAGCCTAATTCCCTTTCAATTACAATCATTACATAGGTTGTCATGGGCCGATTGGTCATTTAATCTTTAAGTCGGTGCATTTTGAAATACACTACGAAGCTCCCTGACTGGTAGCTTCGGCATTGTTCCTGTCTTGACCTTCCGAAGGTGCTTCTTCTCACAGGACCTTCGGCGACGAAGCAGACCTCCAACAGTAGCCCCTTCACGGTTCCAGATCATTTTTCGTAACGAGCTCGACCCGTGAAAAATTCTTTTAGGCTTCGGAATGCCGAAGGTCCGAAAAACACCTTCCCTTAGCTCGTTGTCGAGAAATGATTTAAATATTCCGAGTGCGAGGTGGTCCCACCATAGGACGGGTACACACGATCTGGTGATTCTCCTTGCGCCCTGTGGTCCACCATTCAGTGAATGCGAGCGACTGTTCGGCGGATGCAGGTGGCTTGACGATTCACCTTCCCACCTGCAGCACTATATAAACAGACGGGTAGGTGTGAAGTTACCACAACATTCATTACTATCGTACTGTTGTGCTACTGAAAAATTTGACCATAGCCGAAGTTTATCCTTCGTATTCTCAATTAGAGCATCGTCTTGTTTTTTTCGCTTCGTCATAAGAAGGAGCTTCGACAAAATCAAAAAGTAATTAACTTCATCAGAACCGCAAGGGGTTTAGCATCAAATGGCCAGGGTGCGTTCAACTGCCAGAATCACACACGATGAGGAGGAGACCGAAGTTGCCGAGACTGCCCCAATTTCCAAAATAATGAGACAATCAGGCCTGGTTGTGTCAGGGGGTGCTTCTGACGAAGGTGCACCTGCTGCCGAAGCCGAGCAGGCTGATATTGAAGAAGGTGAGGAAGAGATAGATTATTCCGTCATGCCATCTAAACCCAACCACCTGGAATTTGGAAAGTCTACAGTCTCCGAAGCCGATATGCCCATGATGACAAAGCTAGGCTACTTCGGGGAAGCCGAGAAGAAGCTGATTCGTTTTGGCGAAGAAGAAATTACTCTGAAGCCAGAAGATGATGAGGTGGTAGTTTTCAGAAGTTTCTTTAAAGCATGACTAAGGTTTCCTCTTCATGGAATTATTGCGGATGTTTTGGAAAATTTCGAAATTTACCTTCATCAGCTGACTCCTAACGCTATCGTTAGGCTCAGCGTCTTTGGGAGCACCTAGAGGGGGGGGGGGGGTGAATAGGTGATCCTGTAAAAAATCAAATACTAATAGCCACAAAACTTGGTTAAGTGTTAGTATGATAAAACCAAGTGGCTATAGAGCGAGCTCTTGCGAATCACAGTAATCACACAGAAAGACAACACAAGAGACACAGTGGTTTATCCCGTGGTTCGGCCAAGTATAACACTTGCCTACCTCCATGTTGTGCCGTTCCAATGGACGAGGGTTGCACTCAACCCCTTTCAAGTGATCTAATGATCAACTTGAATACCACAACTTTTCTTTGCTTTTCTCTTTCTTCCGTTTGTGAGGAATCTCCACAAGTTGGAGTCTCTCGCCCTTACAATAAAGATCACGGTGAAAGCACAAGAGTAAGGATGGAAAGCAACACACACAAATCCGCAGCAATACACACGCACACAAGCCAAGACTTGAGCTCAAAATGAAGCACAGCGAGTTCACTACAAGAACGGAGCTCAAATCACTAACACGGTCGATCAAGTGTGCGGAGACGGAGTGTGGAAGACTTAGAATGCTCAAAGTATGCTTAGGTATCTCCTCCATGCGCCTAGGGGTCCCTTTTATAGCCCCAAGGCAGGTAGGAGCCATTGTAACACCTCAGGTGTTTATATTCTGCTCGACAACAAGTATGGATTTAAGCACGTAATATCAGTGGACAAAATGGATGCTAGACTTTAATCATCTTCAGCTATCGCGATTTTAATATCGCATCTGTTCGGCTGTCGCGAGTGCGACGTCGTTTTTATTGCTTATCTGCCCGGGCTCTTCCTAAAGTTTTCGTAATGTTCGGAACGTCGTGTTCCGAAAATCAGTGCATCCGGTGAGTATTTAAAATTCATCGCTCGCGTGAACACGAATTCGGAAGCCCGAACCACTTAGACGATTTTTATTCCGAGCAAATTAAATTGAACTCGACGACTAAGCTTTCAGAGTAAAATTATTTAATCCCCTTCTGTCAAACACGACATCGCGTCTACAGATTTTTTAATTAAATTGTTCTCTAACCGAGTGTTCGAATAGCGGACGGAATTCGTCTAAAATTTAACTGAATCAGATGCAGATTGAAATAACGAAGCCGAAATCCGTTTAATTCGTTCCGATTGCATCTCGCCGCGATCCAAAACTTTGAATATAAATAACGGGTACAAATTCATCTCACATCGGGGTTTTCACTAAATCAAACATTGTCTACATATTGTAGCCGATAAATTATAGGTCCAATCCATTATTTGTCGCGCAAACCTTAAATCTAGAACCTAGGATTATGGTTGTAGTTCTGTTTGGAGAAGTAAAAAAAATCTGCAATGCATATCCGTTGCTACTGCCGTGAAGATATTTTTTTCTCCCCACCGTTCCCATTCCTTCCTCTTGATAAATCTGTCGCCGCTCTGGGCCTGTAAACATCCCCCGTGAAGACTTATCTTCTTCCCCAGCCATCTCCTCTGGCGCTTGGCTTCCTGCTCATCGGCTTCTCTTCCTCCGCGCGCCAGGACCTCCCTCCGAGCTCGCGCTCAGTGGAGCTCTATCCCTGCCGCGTGTTGCTCCAGCTTCTTCTGCGCCATGGCCCTTCCATAGCTACCTCTGCCTAGCAGCTTCTCTCTCTCCCGGAGTTTCTCCCTGGCCGTCGCGCCATGCCGGCCAGAGCTCACTCGGCTGCAGTCTCATCCCGGCTCGGCTCGCTTCTCCCTCAAGGTCCCTCGTGCCCGTCGTGCTCGGATCGGGAGGGGATTTGCTACGCGCCCATCTAATCCTGCTCGGGCCGCGTCCTGCTGAGCCCCTCTATGGATGGCGCCCTTGTGCTTGCGCCCTGCTCATCCATGGCGGCTCCCTCCGCGCGTCCGCGACCCTCACCGTGAAGCTCCTTCCTGTACGCACCGGACGCCTGGTTGTCTTTAACCTCCAGCCATGGATTTCTTGCGTGCCGCGACCTCCCTCCCCTGCGCTCCCTCTAGTCCTCCCTGCGTCCTGTCAGCGCCCAGGATTGTGCATCCCTCCCTGTTCGGCCTCGGCAAAAACTCTGGACGCTCGGACCTCGCTAGTGAAATCCACGGCCGTCCTTGCTCCTTCGGCGTCTTCCCTGCCACAGCACACGCCGTCGTTCCTGAGTTTGCTGCGCCCTGTTTGGCTCCTCTGCGTCGCGCGCTTGGCTTGTCCCCCAGCTCAGTCGCTCCTCTGCTCGCCCTCCTCAGTCATGGAACTCCCTGCGCGACTGGCCAGTGTTTCCTCGGCTCGGACCTTTCTGTCATGGCGCGTCCTGCTCCCTGTTGTCGCAAGCTCCAGCTCGGATTCAGCCCAGCTCGCCCCTGCCCATGTCGCGCGGGTTTCTCTGACCCCGGCATTGTCATTTCAGTTAACCACATCGGCTGCGCAGTGGAAGCGTGGTGGGCGCGATAGTCGGGGACTGGCCGGATTGTCGATCTCCAAATTTGTCTTGGGCAGCGCCTCGACGCCCCCATCACAGCAGCCCGTCAGGAAACTCTAGTGTTTGACGTTGATTCTCGGTCGTCTCCAACTTTATCTTGCCGTTGTCGTTCAGTCGCCCGTCTCGATGCCAGTCCCTACGTGATGCCTCCGAGTTGGAATCGCGCTGACAAAAGAATCCCCAAGAGAAGATGTCCAAAAGTTGGATGGTGGGGTGCGTGAAGTTCGGATAGTATCTGCCCAGCGCTCGACCCATTGCCTAAATCGGAGAATCATTACCGATCTCGCGGATTCGAGACAGCTATTGGAACGGTGATCCGATCTACTATTTTTACTATTGGTTTTATGATCGTGAAATAAGACGCTTAGTTTGCATATAAAGTTTAAGTTAAAGATGCCAACGATGCGAGGTGTGCTTCGATGTATTTAGTTATCAAGTATATTCGAACTAGTTCTATTTTGCATAGTGTAGTATTTCGGTGACGCATAGGTTAAATTTAGTATTTTAAGCAAGTATCGATAAGTCTGTCGATGATAATTGTGTTCAGTGCGCGCAAGATGGCGTCGATATCCTACGCTAGTAGTTAGTATCATTTATGCTTGTCATCGTTAATTTTGTAGGATATTTTGGTAGTCAAACCTGAAATGTTTGATTGATTGTTAACATGTAAAATATATGAGGTGTGAAATAAAATTAAAATAATTCTTTGTGAGCAATGGGGCATAATTTATAAAGCGAGGGGTAAGTTTAGAAATTAAATAATTAACTGATAAGTGGTGTTTAGGCTAATCATGACTAATGTGTATAGATTATTGTTTCGTCATGTTTGCGTTAGATTCGGTTAATCTAGAGAAGCGAAATCATTGTGTAGTCGTGTATTGATAACTAGAGTTTTCGTATTAAATAATACAAACGCCTCGCCGCTAGGTGTTTAATTCGTTGTCATGTAGCCTTATTTAGGTTTGTGATATTCTTGTTTATATGCATTCATGTGCATTATGCAAATCATTTAGGTACGTTGATTAACCGCATGATGCGGAAAATGAGCGGAGTCGACCACAAGATGTCGCCGCGCGTGAGCTTCTCCACAAGATGGTGCTGATGAACGAACCTGAAGATGGGTAACCTGATCAAGTGCCAGGACAAAGGCTAATCGTCAAGTGGTCACCACCTAACAAACACTAACGTAGTGTTTATCCCAGGCAAGCCCCGGTGCATTCGCCCCTTCCTTGTGTTTTAAATGCTTTTTCACCTTATCTGATGCATTAGGTGATAGGAGTTGTGTGATGAACAATTGATGCATTACCATTCCTTGGAAACTCCTTAATCCCAGTTTTATAAAAAGAACTGATAATGCTTAGCCCTGCTTAGAAACTGAAAAATCATTTGTTTTCAAAAAGCATGATTGTGGAACATTGGTTATGGGCCTTTCATTTCAAAAATTCAAACAAACTTATGGTGATGATTCCACTTCGGCCGGAGTGGGTTCATCATTCGGAAAAGAGTACCCCTGTCGGGTACCAAAAATGGGAAAATGGTTTGAATACAGCTAGACCGGACGCTGAGCGGACATGGTCGTCCATTTGTGTCGATTAAGGACCGTTCGATGTAAGCCTGTTGTGGTGGAGACCTTGCAACTAGCCACATGCTCCGGTAAGCCTGAACCCGACTATTCCATACGTGAAAAGACAACCGCGCACTGGGCGTGGGAGATGGTGAGAGTAGCGTGTACCCTCCTGGCTAGAGGCTGGATGGAGGAGTACTGTGCTCCCGGGTAGCGCGGACCGGTTCACGTTGTGGAGGATCTGTGAGAACGGTTGACATATGCAAGGGTTAAGTGCTACATATGTCGTGTGGTTAGGGATCCCCAGCTGGGTATAATCGGTTCGAATCGTCGTTGCTCCTCGGTCATGGAGACTCTACCCTCCGACCACTCATCGTAGTTGACTGAAATATGAATTGGCTAAAAGAAAGCTAGACCAGGACAAGTGAATGCTCTAGATTAGGCAAATCTAGATTCAGGAAAAGTACTTAATTGGTGAGTAAAATTTTGGCATAAGGATCCACTACTAGTAAGCTTTTCTGCAAAAAGAGTCATTGAACCTTGATAAGCCTTACCTTGATTCCCAACAAGCCAGCATATCCTTGAGAGTCTTTTCTTTAGTCGGGTAAGTCTTGCTGAGTAATTCCATACTCAGGGTTTTATTCCCTGTTGTTTTTCAGGTTATAGTTTTGTGCTACTGTTGATGATGTTAAGTGCCGGTGGGCTCGGCCTTCTTATAAAGTCTAAGTAACTCTTCTATACTTCTTATTGAGGATGGTCACTTGAGCTAGCATATATTTCAAAACTACAAATAATATATAACAGTTCAAAGTTATTTCTTTGAATCACTTTGGTAATCACTCCGATCATGCACAATGTAAACTTGATGTAACCTGTAAAATTTGTTAATAAGATTTCCACTGCAAACTATTGGTGTGTGATTTGTGTTTACTTAATCCTACGGTCCTGGTTGTTAGTGGTTTATCCGGGGTCCTTGGGGCACTCGGACGGATCCTGTTAAGTTATTTGGTGCACATGCATAGTCGTCTGAGGTCTTTGAGACAAGGGCAGGTGCATGTGGGCCCAATAACTTGGGAGGTTCTGCCATAGCTGGTATCGGAGCAGGATTAAGTATATACAGTCACATACGTATTTTCAAAATAGAAGTTTTGGTTTTGAAAAACTTATTTTCAACTAAACACATTGTTTGGCTTTGAAAAACAGTTTTGAAAAAACTATAAGGCTAGCGACATCCTCTATTAAGCCCTAAGTTAAGGACTATCAGGTGGCTTATTGAAAAACCACTAACCCACAACCGGTGGTATTGCATACATGTGTAATGTTATTTTTGAGGCCATTCAGTGTTGAATGGATCGACACTCAGGTAAGGTGAGATGTGAGAGCATGACCGAACAAACGTCGGTCTAGGGAAGTGCTTAATTGTGGCGCTTGATTATATACATGTTCCACATATGTATATATGAAGGCTGCGATGTGGAGTATTTACTTTTCTGGGAATTCAGTACCCCATGGATGTGTATGGATATACAGACATGGGAATACTGAGAAGTGTAATGTATTTGTAACAACGCACCTATGCTCAGGTAAGAAGGTAAGTTACCATAATGAGTTGCCCTATGGTTAAAGTGTGGCAACGACGCCTATGCGTGGCTCGGCGCTTAATGATGAGCTGGCCTCCATATAGAAATATATGGAGTATAAATTGTGATAAACTGTCATGTGTGAATTGCATCATTGGAAAATGGGCTGTGATGGAATTTTCTGCAGGTACACTAACCTCGAAAACGTATGTGTAGCTGACAACTAGCAAAATACCGAGAGAGAACGTATGCCACCGATGTAGAACGTTACTGCCACATTATGTTGGCAAAACTCGTGAGGACGCATAGGACGAGCATGCATCCTGATTGTTGCATTGTGTTTGTCACCTATACATCCAAAATGCTTCTCTCATTTTTATTCTAGTAACCAGTGATTGTAGATAATATGGTGTAATGTCGAATTATAAACTTTGATGAAATAGCTGTCCTCCGTTCTTTAGGTAATCTGTTTAGGTGTTATATGTGTTTGTTCTTGTACTTGATGTGCCGATAGAAGGTTGGTGACTTGTTTGCCTAAACCCAAATCTAGGCCATGTTCTTAATTAGTGAACCATGATCCGAATTGAAATTTTCCGTTATCCCTCCATGACTAAACTCATGCAAATGGATGTTTGGATAAACTTCTTTATCCAACGCGAGATGTGCATGAGCTTAAAGCTAGGATCTCGAGTCCGTGATCTTGCTATTTACTCTGTGACGTTTTAGTTGTTATATTTTCATCTTAGACCATGCCCTTATTCGATTCGCGCAAGCTGATGTCTCTATACCAGTTTGCCTGTTCTTGAAGATTGCAATGTTGCTTTATCAACCTAACCCAGGAAAGACATGTTTGATTAGTTTCCCTAATTTGATGCCTTTGGTTTCCCCATATCCATCGAAGGCATACCAACTTAATCCTTGACCTTGTAATCTCTATGATGGGCATAGAAATATGCTTGGGGCTGAATTAACAGTCTCCCATCGTACTCCCTTCATTAACAAGTTTAGGTTATGGCCATGCCTTGTTCATTTCATCGGGCCATGACCTGTTTGGCTCTCTACTTGTAACTGTTTTGATAGCCTTGGAGCTTTTTAGTGTTGGAAAACAACTTATTAGCTCTCAAAATGGAGATTGGATTTCCCCTGCTGCTGAGATGCAGGAGTTTGTTCATTCGCTCTCCTATTTAATCCATGTATTCCCTAACCAAGTGGATGATTCATCTCGCATGAAGAAACAGATGAACAACCTGACCAAATGGATTTCTACCCAAATGCATGATCAACTATTAACAAGAATGAACTCTCAACCCTTGGCTTACCGATGGTACTGAGAGGACATGCCCAATGTCAAAAATAGTTCAACAAGTTGGTTTTACTAACTTGTAGCTACATTGTGAACAAAGGTTGAGTTTAGAGATAGTTTTATCAAGTTGTCTAAACTCCCTTTGGTTCAACTCATCCTGAGAAAGTACTTACAAAAATCAAGTTAAGTCGACTGATAACCACCTAATTATCGCTCTAGTCATGCCTCGATCACCTCACGTGTGCTTTTCTAGCATGAGTGATCAGATCGAGTCATGCTTAGTGCTTGATAAATTGGATTGATCATGAAGCCAACATTTGTTGATAATCTTCACTGATGTTTCCTCGAGTCTCCATTATCATCATTGGACTTGGATTCTCTAACTAGCACGAGTTAACTGTGATGTTATTCGACATTCACACCCGTCTCGTGTGCTATGAATTTACCGTAACCACTTGTTGGTAAACCTCTTTCTGTGTGTTTTACCCAAGAGGTTGCAACTGATTCTGTTTGAGTAAGATCGCGTATTTGCCACTTGCTCAACAGACTCAGATAGTACAGTGTCATCAGAAAAAGCAAACTGCACACATGGAACCTTATGTGTTCTTCTGGCAGACTTCGTCTCTATTGGTGGACATTTCTAAATTAGCCTAAGGCGATACATGTTATGTCCACTAGAGAAACCACATCCAGAGACACTCGCCTTCGCTCCGGACTATCTTATGATTATCGCTGATATGGACATGGGTTACATGCTTCTCTACTCTTAAGAGTCTTTCGCTCCGAATCTCGGGACGAGATTCTTTTAAGGGGGGAGGGCTGTAACACCTCAGGTGTTTATATTCTGCTCGACAACGAGTATGGATTTAAGCACATAATATCAGTGGACAAAACCGATGCTAGATTTTAATCATCTTCGGCTATCACGATTTTAATATCGCATCTGTTCGGCTGTCGCGAGTGCAACGTCGTTTTTATTGCTTATCTGCCTGGGCTCTTCCTAAAGTTTTCGTAATGTTCGGAACGTCGTGTTCCGAAAATCGGTGCGTTCGGTGAGTATTTAAAATTCATCGCTCACGTGAACACGAATTCGGAAGCCCGAACCACTTGGACGATTTTTATTCCGAGCAAATTAAATTGAACTCGACGACTAAGCTTTCAGAGTAAAATTATTTAATCCCCTTCTGTCAAACACGACATCGCGTCTATAGATTTTTTAATTAAATTGTTCTCTAACCGAGTGTTCGAATAGTGGATGGAATTCATCTAAAATTTAACTGAATCAGATGCAGATTGAAATAACGAAGCCAAAATCCGTTTAATTCGTTCTGATTGCATCTCGCCCCGATCCAAAACTTTGGATATAAATAACGGGTACAAATTCATCTGACATCGGGGTTTTCACTAAATCAAACATTGTCTACATATTGTAGCCGATAAATTATAGGTCCAATCCATTATTTGTCGCGCAAACCTTAAATCTAGAACCTAGGATTATGGTTGTAGTTCTGTTTGGAGAAGTAAAAAAAATCTGCAATGCATATCCGTTGCTGCTGCTGTGAAGATATTTTTTTCTCCCCACCATTCCCTTTCCTTCCTCTTGATAAATCTGCCGCCGCTCTGGGCCTGTAAAAATCCCCCGTGAAGACTTATCTTCTTCCCCAGCCATCTCCTCTGGCGCTTGGCTTCATGCTCGTCGGCTTCTCTTCCTCCGCGCGCCAGGACCTCCCTCTGAGCTCGCGCTCAGTGGAGCTCGATCCCTGCCGCGCGTTGCTCCAGCTTCTTCCATGCCATGGCCCTTCCATAGCTACCTCTGCCCAGCAGCTTCTCTCTCTCTCTCCCGGAGTTTCTCCCTGGCCGTCGCGCCATGCCGGCTGGAGCTCGCTCGGCTGCAGTCTCATCCCGGCTCGGCTCGCTTCTCCCTCAAGGTCCCTCGTGCCCGCCGTGCTTCGATCGGGAGGGGATTTGCTGCGCGCCCATCTAATCCTGCTCGGGCCACGTCGTGCTGAGCCCCTCCATGGATGGCGCCCCTGTGCTCGCACCCTGCTCATCCATGGCGGCTCCCTCCGCGCGTCCGCGACCCTCGCCGTGAAGCTCCTTCCTGTACACGCCAGACGCCTGGTTGTCTTCAACCTCCAGCCGTGGATTTCCTGCGTGCCGCGGCCTCCCTCCCCCTGCGCTCCCTCTAGTCCTCCCTGCGTCCTGTCAGCGCCTAGGATTGTGCATCCCTCCCTGTTCGGCCTCAGCAAAAACTCTGGACGCTCGGACCTTGCCAGTGAAGTCTGCGACCATCCTTGCTCCTTCGGCGTCTTCCCTACCGCAGCACACGCCGTCGTTCCTGAGTTCGCTGTGCCCTGTTTGGCCCCTCTGCGTCGCGCGCCTGGCTCGTCCCCTAGCTCGATCGCTCCTCTGCCCGCCCTCCTCAGTCATGGAACTCCCTCCACGCGACCAGCCGGGGTTTCCTTGGCTCGGACCTTTCTGTCATGGCGCGTCCTGCTCCCTGTTGTCGCAAGCTCCAGCTTGGATTCAACCCAGCTCGCCCCTGCCCATGTCGCGCGGGTTTCTCTGACCCCGGCGTTGTCGTTTCAGTTAACCACATCGGCTGCGCAGTGGAATCGTGGTGGGCGCGATAGTCAGGGACTGGCCGGATTGTCGATCTCCTAATTTGTCTTGGACAGTGCCTCGACGCCCCATCACAGCAGCCCGTCGGGAAACTCTAGTGTTTGACGTTGATTCTCGGTCGTCTCCAACTTTATCTTGACGTTGTCGTTCAGTCGCCCGTCTCGATGCCGGTCCCTACGTGATACCTCCGAGTTGGAATCGCGTTGACAAAAGAATCCCCAAGAGAAGATGTCCAAAAGTTGGATGGTGGGGTGCATGAAGTTCGGATAGTATCTGCCTAGCGCTCGACCCATTGCCTAAATCGGAGAATCATTACCGATCTCGCGGATTCGAGTCAGCTATTGGAACGGTGAGCCGATTTACTATTTTTACTATTGGTTTTATGATCGTGAAATAAGACGCTTAGTTTGCATATAAAGTTTAAGTTAAAGATGCAAACGATGTGAGGTGTGCTTCAATGTATTTAGTTATCAAGTATATTCGAACTAGTTCTATTTTGCAGAGTGTAGTATTTCGGTGACGCATAGGTTAAATTTAGTATTTTAAGCAAGTATCGATAAGTCCGTCGATGCTAATTGTGTTCAGTGCGCGCAAGATGGCGTCGATATCCTATGCTAGTAGTTAGTATCATTTATGATTGTCATCGTTAATTTTGTAGGATATTTTGGTAGTCAAACCTGAAATGTTTGATTGATTGTTAACATGTAAAATATATGAGCTGTGAAATAAAATTAAAATAATTCTTTGTGAGCGATGGGGCATATTTTATAAAGCGAGGGGTAAGTTTAGAAATTAATTAATTAACTGATAAGTGGTGTTTAGGCTAATCATGACTAATGTGTATAGATTATTGTTTCATGATGTTTGCGTTAGATTCGTTTAATCTAGAGAAGCGAAATCATTGTGTAGTCGTGTATTGATAACTAGAGTTTTCGTATGAAATAATACAAACGCCTCACCGCTAGGTGTTTAATTCGTTGTCGTGTAGCCTTATTTAGGTTTGTGATATTCTTGTTTATATGCATTCATGTGCATTATGCAAATCATTTAGGTACGTTGATTAACCGCGTGATGCGGAAAACGAGCGGAGTCGACCACAAGATGTCGCCGGGCGTGAGCTTCTCCACAAGATGGTGCTGATGAATGAACCTGAAGATGGGTAACCTGATCAAGTGCCAGGATAAAGGCTGACCGTCAAGTGGTCACCAACTAACAAACACTAACGTAGTGTTTATCCCAGGCAAGCCCCGGTGCATTCGCCCCTTCCTTGTGTTTTAAATGCTTTTTCACCTTATCTGATGCATTAGGTGATAGGAGTTGTGTGATGAACAATTGATGCATTACCATTCCTTGGAAACTCCTTAATCCCAGTTTTATAAAAAGAACTGATAATGCTTAGCCCTGCTTAGAAACTGAAAAAATCAATTGTTTTCAAAAAGCATGATTGTGGAACATTGGTTATGGGCCTTTCATTTCAAAAATCAAAGCAAACTTATGGTGATGATTCCACTTCGGGCGGAGTGGGTTCATAATTCGGAAAAGAGTACCCCTGTCGGGTACCAAAAATGGGAAAATGGTTTGAATACAGCTAGACCAGACGCTGAGCGGACATGGTCGCCCGTCTGTGTCGATTAAGGACCGTTCGATGTAGGCCTGTTGTGGTGGAGACCTTGCAACTAGCCACATGCTCCGGTAAGTCTAAACCCGACTTTTCCATACATGAAAAGACAACCGCGCACTGGGCGTGGGAGATGGTGGGAGTAGCGTGTACCCTCCTGGCTAGAGGCTGGATGGAGGAGTACTGTGCTCCCGGGTAGCGCGGACCGGTTCACGTTATGGAGGATCTGTGGGTACGGTTGACATATGCAAGGGTTAAGTGCTACATATGTCGTGTGGTTAGGGATCCCCATCTGGGTATAATCGGTTCGAATCGTTGTTGCTCCTCGGTCATGGAGACTCTACCCTCCGACCACTCATCGTAGTTGACTGAAATATGAATTGGCTAAAAGAAAGCTAGACCAGGACAAGTGAATGCTCTAGATTCAGGAAAAGTACTTAATTAGTGAGTAAAATTTTGGCATAAGGATCCACTACTAGTAAGCTTTTCTGCAAAAAGAGTCATTGAACCTTGATAAGCCTTACCTTGATTCCCAACAAGCCAGCATATCCTTGAGAGTCTTTTCTTTAGTCAGGTAAGTCTTGCTGAGTAATTCCGTACTTGGGGTTTTATTCCCTGTTGTTTTTCAGGTTATAGTTTTGTGCTGCTGTTGATGATGTTAAGTGCCGGTGGGCTCAGCTTTCTTATAAAGTCTAAGTAACTCTTCTATACTTCTTATTGAGGATGGTCACTTGAGCTAGCATATATTTCAAAACTACAAATAATTTATAACAGTTCAAAGTTATTTCTTTGAATCACTTTGGTAATCACTCCGATCATGCACAATGTAAACTTGATGTAACCTGTAAAATTTGTTAATAAGATTTCCGCTGCAAACTGTTGGTGTGATTTATGTTTACTTAATCCTACGGTCCTGGTTGTTAGTGGTTTATCCAGGGTCCTTGGGGCACTCGGACGGATCCTGTTAAGTTATTTGGTGCACATGCATAGCCGTCTGAGGTCTTTGAGACAAGGGCAGGTGCATGTGGGCCCAATAACTTGGGAGATTCTGCCACAGCCATTGGAGGCATTCTTGGAAGGCTAATCTTGCCTTCTGTCGGGTGGCGCATTGGACAGTCCGGTGCACCATCGGACAGTCACTATAGCTGTCCGGTGCACGATCTCCTTCCTTTTCTGGCGCATCCGACCGTTGCAGATTCGTGGCAGTTGGCGCACCGGACAGTCCGTTGCCCCCTGTCGACTGTTGGCGCGCCCACGCGTCGCGCGAAGATTGCGCGGCCAACCGTTGGCGCAGTTGACCGTTGGCTCACCGGACAGTCCGATGCACCATCGGACAGTCCGGTGAATTTTATCCGTACGCCGTTGAACTTTTCCCGAGAGCGATGACTTTGCCGCGGATGACTCACCGGACAGTCCGGTGATTTATAGCCGTATGCCGCCGTCGAGTCCCGAGAGCGGTATATTCACCGAGACTGGTCTGGCGCACCGGACACTGTCCGGTGCACCCAGACCGAGCAGGAGTTGGCTATACACAGCCAACTCATTTCCAATTGCTTTTCTCCTGTTTCTAGCACTTAGACACAATACATTAGTACCCAAATCAATGTACTAAGTCTAGAAACATACCTTGTTATATGATTTGCACTTCTTCAATCTTTGGCACTAATTAACACTTAGAGAATAGGTGTTGGGCACTTAATCACCAAAACACTTTAGAAATGGCCCAAGGGCACATTTCCCTTTCAATCTCCCCCTTTTTGGTGATTTATGCCAACACATCAAAAAGCAACCAAGAGAAGTGCAACATCAATGCAATTGAGAACAAGAATTGTTTTTGATTCAAATTTGGCATATTTGGATCATTATTTGCCACCACTTGGTTTGTTTTTGAAATCAAACTCATTTTTCTATCTCTAAGTCAAACACACTTGTTTAGGCACAAAGAGAGATATTCCAATGAAAAATTGATCAAGAGCCAAACACTCCCCCTTTTCCCATAATCAAACATTCTCCCCACAAGAGGCCAAATTTTGACAATAAGAGTATTTTGACAAATCAAAAGTTCTAACTCTACTCTTTTTGAAATTTCACAAGTGGTAGCTGATCCATTTGCTTTGGCCTTAACTTCTCCCCCTTTGGCATTAAGCACCAAAACGGGATCATCCTTGGCCCTTTAACCCCATTGCCTCACCAAAATTGTCAATTACAAGCAGAAAGGCAATAAGAGCATAGATATGAACTTGGAGTTAATACCGGAGTGCAGTGGAAGTCTTTGCATGATCCAAGTTCACCTTTCCCTTTCAATTCACTTTTGAGACTAAATCAAGAACTCAAACACAAAGGTTAGTCTCAAAGGATCAAGTTGTAGCATGCCTCCCCCTAAATAAGTGCATCACTTGCAAATGGACTTGTGAGGTCCGAGGATCATGTGTACAACTTGAGCACCACAGACATAGATTGAAATGCATAAATTACATGATCAAAGGCATAAAACACATGTATGCTATAGATCAATCCAAGTTACGCGAATCTAAGACATTTAGCTCACTATGCAACCTGCAAAACCTTTTCTCATCTAAAGGATTGGTGAAGATATCGGCTAGCTGGTTCTCGGTGTTAATATGGTACACCTTGATATCCCCCTTTTGCTGGTGGTCTCTCAGGAAGTGATGCCGGATGTCTATGTGCTTAGTGCGGCTGTGTTGAACAGGATTATCCGCCATACGGATTGCACTCTCATTGTCACATAGGAGTGGGACTTTGCTCAGATTGTAGGCAGTCCCGGAGGGTTTGCCTCATCCAAAGTAGTTGCGCGCAACACTGTCCTGCAGCAAGATACTCGGCCTCAGCGGTGGATAGGGCAACGGAAGTTTGTTTCTTTGAGATCCAAGACACCAGGGACCTTCCTAGGAATTGGCATGTCCCTGATGTACTCTTCCTATCAACCTTGCACCTGACATAATCGGAGTCTGAATATCCAATCAAGTCAAAGGTAGAACCCTTTGGATACCAGATCCCGAAGCAAGGCATAGCAACTAAATATCTAAGAATCCGCTTAACGGCCACAAGGTGACATTCCCTTGAGTCAGGTTGATATCTAGCACACATGCAAACGCTAAGCATAATATCCGGTCTACTAGCACATAAATAGAGCAAAGAACCTATCATAGACCGATATGCCTTTTGATCAATGGACTTACCTCCTTTGTTGAGGTCGACATGTCCGTCGATTCCCATTGGTGTCTTTGCGGGCTTGGCGTCCTTCATCCCAAACCGCTTGAGCAGGTCTTGCGTGTACTTCGTTTGGGAGATGAAGGTGTCGTCCTTGAGTTGCTTCACTTGGAACCCAAGGAAGTAGTTCAACTTGCCCATCATCGACATCTCAAATTTCTGTGTCATCACCCTGCTAAACTCTTCACAAGACTTTTGGTTAGTAGAACCAAATATTATGTCATCGACATAAATTTGGCACACAAATAGGTCACCATCACAAGTCTTAGTGAAAAGAGTTGGATCTGCATTCCCAACCTTGAAAGCATTAGCAATTAGGAAATCTCTAAGGCATTCATACCATGCTCTTGGGGCTTGCTTAAGTCCATAGAGCGCCTTAGAGAGCTTACACACATGGTCGGGGTACCGTTCATCCTCAAAGCCAGGGTGTTGCTCCACGTACACCTCCTCCTTGATTGGCCCATTGAGGAAAGCGCTCTTTACATCCATTTGGAACAACCTGAAAGAGTGGTGAGCGGCATAGGCTAATAGAATGCAAATAGACTCTAGCCTAGCCACAGGAGCAAAAGTCTCCTTGAAATCCAAACCTGCGACTTGGGCATAACCTTTTGCCACAAGTCGAGCCTTGTTTCGTGTCACCACCCCGTGCTTGTCTGTCACACCCGGCTATAAGGAACAAAGCCAGGTGCATCTCATACATGCACCAAGAAGACAACATATATAATAACAAAGTGTATAGAGATAAATGTCACAATAATCAGAGTATTTATTACATAGTGAAAGTCTTATTACAAAATAAAAGATAAATATAAAACAAACTAAGGATCGTCGTTGGCGCCAATGTCAACTGAGAAACGCCACCTAGATCAGATCAAACTCCTCGCCTTGCGGCTCCTCCTAAACCACCTGCTCTTCTCTTGTGGGGGGTGTGAGATAGCAAGGGTGAGCTCACACATGATCATAGCTCAACAAGTTGTGGGGAACCAGTGGACATGAACTCACAAAGGTGAGAGTTCATGTGATGTGTAAGGCTAATCAATGACAGGGGTTAAAGCTAAGCATTGCTTTTAAGTAGTTGGTCAAAATTTTATTAGTAGTTACTAAGTGTAAGTAAATACCAAACCATAATAACAATAATAGAACAAAATTAATAATAAACCCATGCAAATGCAAATGACAAATTGAATTTAAGTTCCATAAATTAATCATCAGAGAGTCCTGAGCTGCTCATGATCGTGAGCTCGGCTAGTATACCAGTTTTACACTCTGCAGAGGTTGTACCCTTTACCCACAAGTCATGTTACCCATCTGCTAAGGGATCGCGACTCCCATACACCTCTACCTAGGAGGCGAGGCAGGGCAACACTACGAGGCCTTTACAAAGTTCCACTAGCTTCCGAAAACCCGCTATAGTTTATGGGAAGAGCACTTGCAAGAATCCCCCGTCTGACCGCCATCGCAGCTAAATCAACCCGAGAACCTCCTTGCATGCAACTCCCCTACTGCCCTTGCCCCTTTCGGGTAAGGTAGTCTTCCACTAGCTTTCCTAATTAGTCAGCCAAGGGCGTCCCATTAAACCCTTGTGGTGGCACATGTTACTCAAGTTAAGCTCTATGTTCCAATTAACATTAATGATCTTGACATGAACATAAATAGAATAACAAAAAGAATTGGAACATAGATGTAATAAATGTGTCGGCGTTTCGAGACCGGGGGGTCCCTAAGCCGACGAGTGAAGTGTCGCCGCGTGCCCCAGCCCAGATGGGTCGGCGCGAGGCCGAGCGCGAAGGGGGGAAGTGAGGTGGCCGGAGTCGTGCGTGAGAGAGGTGGAAATCCCGCGGCCTTCGTGTTCGTCCCATGCCCAGGTCGGGTGCGCTTGCAGTAGGGGGTTACAAGCATCCACACGGGGGAGGGAGCGAGCGGCCTCACGCGAGCGCCTGTCTCGTCCTCATCCCCGCGCGGCCAACCCTCTCTAAGAGGGCCCTAGTCCTTCCTTTTATAGGCGTAAGGAGAGGGTCCAGGTGTACAATGGGGGGTGTAGTAGAGTGCTACGTGTCTAGCGGAGGAGAGCTAGCGCCCTAAGTACACGCCATCGTGGCGGTCGGAGAGATTTTGGCGCCCGGTTTGTGTGATGTCGTGGCCGTCGGAGGAGCGCTGGAGCCTGGCGGAGGGACAGCTGTCGGGGCTATCGAGTCCTTGCTAACGTCCTCTTGCTTCCGTAAGGGGGCCGAGAGCCACCATCGTCAGGGTGCGTGCGAGGCGCCATCATTGCCTATCTGGCGGAGCGAGCCAGATGGGACGCCGGTCTTGTTCCCCGTAGCCTGAGTCAGATTGGAGTAGGGTAATGATGGTGCCTCCTGTTGACGTGGCCGACCTGCGCCCTAGGTTGGGGCGATGTGGAGGCTCCTCCGAGGTCGGGGTCGAGTCTGTCTTCTGTGGCCGAGGTCGAGTCCGAGCCCCTAGGTCGGGCGAGGCGGAGGCCATTGGCTGAGGCCAGGGCGGAATTTGAGTCCTAGGGTCGGGCGAAGCGGAGTTCCTCGTCTTCTGCGGCTGAGCCCAAGTCCGAGCCCTGGGTCGGGCGGAGCGGAGTTCGCCGTCTTCCGGGGCTTAGCCCGAGTCCGAGCCCTGGGTCGGGCGGAGCGGAGTTCGCCGTCTTCCGGGGCTTAGCCCGAGTCCGAGCCCTGGGTCGGGCGGAGCGGAGTTCGCCGTCTTCCAGGGCTTAGCCCGAGTCCGAGCCCTAGGTCGGGCGGAGCGGAGTTCGCCGTCTTCCGGGGCTTAGCCCGAGTCCGAGCCCTGGGTCGGGCGGAGCGGAGCTTCCTATGGTGCGTGCGGCCGGGCCTGACTGCCTGTCAGCCTCACTCTGTCAAGTGGCACCGCAGTCGGAGCGACGCAGGCGGCGCTATCTTTCTGTCAGACCGGTTAGTGGAGCGGCGAAGTGACGATAGTCACTTCGGCTCTGTCGGCTGAGGGGTGCGTGTCAGGGTAAAGGTGTCAGGCCACCTTTGCATTAAATGCATTGTGATTTGGTCAGTCGGTGCGGCGATTTGGTCAGGGTTGCTTCTTGGCGAAGACAGGGCCTCGGGCGAGCCGGAAATATGTTCGCCGCTGGAAGGGGGCCTCGGGCGAGGCGGAGATCCTCCGGGGTCGGCTGCCCTTGTCCGAGGCTAGGCTCAGGCGAGGCGTGATTGAGTCCCTCGAATGGACTGATCCCTGACTTAATCGCACCCATCAGGCCTTTGCAGCTTTATGCTGATGGGGGTTACCAGCTGAGAATTAGGAGCATTGAGGGTACCCCTAATTATGGTCCCCGACAGTAGCCCCCGAGCCTCGAAGGGAGTGTTAGCACTCGCTTGGAGGCTTTCGTCGCACATTTTTGCAAGGGGACCAGCCTTTCTCGGTTGCGTTTTGTTCCGGTGGGTGCGCGCGAGCGCACCCGCCGGGTGTAGCCCCCGAGGCCTCGGAGGAGTGGTTTGACTCCTCCGAGGTCTTAACGCCTCGCGCAATGCTTCGGCTGGTCTGGTCGTTCCCTCATGCGAGCTGGCCGTAGCCCGGGTGTACGGTCGGGTCCCAAATTCTCGGGCTAGTATGTTGACGCTGTCAACGGTTTGGCCGGTGCCGGGTTTGTGAGAGCAGCCCCCGAGCCTCTGCACAGGGCGAGAGGGCGATCAGGGATAGACTCGACTTTTTTACATACGCCCCTGCGTCGCCTTTCCGCAAGGAGGAGGGGGGAGAGCGCCATGTTGCCCTCGGTGGGCGTCGAACATGGTGTCTCCGGTGAGCTGCAGGCGGGTGATCCGAGCGGACGTCCGTGCCCCATTCGTTAGGGGTCGGCTAGAGGCCCAGAGGCACGCCCAAAAGTACCTATGGGTGATCTGCTGGACCCGGTCCCCTGGCGACGGGGTCCGAGGGCTCGATGCCTCTCTCTGATGGGATTCCGTTACAAGATCGTTCCCGCTGGTCTCGGAAATGTCCTAGGGTACCTCGGGAGCGCAGCCCGAGCCTTGGTTATGTATCGAACGTACCCATGGTCATCCCTCGCTCTGTGTCTGAGGCGGCTGTGAACCCTTCGGGGGCCAGCCTTCGAACCCCTGATCAGTAGTGGGCACGGAGCCCGAGTAGCCCGAGGCGGCCGTTGAACCCTTCCGAGGGGCCGGCCTTCGAACCTCTGACCAGTAGTGGGTGTGGAGCCCACGTGCTCTGAGGCGGCTGTTGAACCCTTCCGAGGGGCCAGCCTTCGAACCTCTGATCAGTAGGGAGGCTCGGAGCCTGGTTCCTTCACGGGGAAGGATTCTTTTCGGGGTATCCCCCTTTCCCGGTCCCTGTTGCAAGAGAGAGAAAGAGGAAAAAAGGAAAAGGATACGAAATCGAATGACGCGGCGTACCTTTTTTGACGCGGTCATTATGGCGAAGGCGAAGCGTCCCTCGCTTCTCCTGCCAGAGGCGCCGCCTGTCCCGCCGCGGAGTTAATGCGACGGGGCGAGTGGTTCGCGGGGCAGCCGTTGCGCGTGCGCGAGCCGTTCGAGGAACGGAACACGGGCGCGTTGTATTCATGCCGTGGGAGAGGGTTCTCTCGCTGCCCCCGGATGGGACGTAAGCTTGGCTGACGACGTGACCGCTGCTCCTGCCCGCCTGCCACCACCATTACTGCCGGCCCATTTTTGGCCGCATTGACCGTCGCGCCAGGCTGGCGCCGCTGGGTCGTGCGCTGGGTCGCCTCGAGTCGCGGTATTGGTTCCGCAGTCGAGGAGGCGCGGTGGTGGCGCAAGTGGCGGTGTAGTTGCATGCACGAAGCATTCGGCGCGCCGGTTGCATGACGCGTGGGCCTGGGCCTCCATGCTGGGCGTGTTGGGAGTTGGAGAAGTGCGCCCACTTGGCGCGGTTGCATGCCGCCTGCATGGCTGCCCGCCCTTTCGCCCGCTGGTCTGGGCAAAAGTGGAGAGCCGCTTGTAACCGCTGGGCGGTTGCACGCACCGCGCACGGCGGTTTGGCTTCTTCTGCTCTGGGCCGGCTTGCATGACGTGTGGGACCCAGCCCCCGCGCCGTAGGGGAGGACCTTGGAGCATGTTGGAGAAGGCTCAGCCCACGACGGCTGGGGACGCAAGTAGGGAGAGTCGCCTTTAAAAGGAGGGTGAACCTCTTGGAAGGCGACCATGTCTTCGCGCTTCCTTATGCATCGTGTCTTTCCACCTTCCAAGCCCCGGATGGGGGATACCCGCCGTCTTTCCGCCTCGTCGTTGGAGGAACGCAACTCCGCGGGAGTTGGTACCTTTCAGCCGTCGTTCGGCTTCAAGGATTTTCATCATGCAGCCCGGCTGCACCCCTCCGCCGGTGGTCACCCAAGACAGTGACCTCCAGCCCCTGGATGGGGAGAGGCAAGCCGAGCTGCAATCTTGGTCCCACCCTCAGCTTCAAGGATGTTCATCATCCCCGCTGGGGTGGAGGCCGGGCTGAGCCGGAGCTCTACCTCCCGCGCGGGTTCGTGGGTCGGCCTCTCCTTCGGTGTTCGAGGGAGAGGGCGCTCACTTGCCCTGCGGGCGGGTCGGACTTCGACAACGCGGGGCTGGTCAACGGTGGGCGTCGTCAGCCTCAGCGCGTCGGGCTCGTCGGCTTAGCTCCCGGTGCCCCCTCCTGCCGGAAGGCGGCTGCCGCGCCGTGTGCACGGGAGGACCGCCCAAGATATCGCGCGCTGCCAGGGCGGCGTTCGTGTTCTGGGGCGGTCATGCCTTTGCACCGGTACGGCGCCTCCACGCGGAGGTCGGTGCCCCGCTCGCCCGGGAGGATCTGAGTGGGGATCTGCCGGAGGGCTGACAGCCCCTATCGTCGGTGCCGAGGTGGAGGCGGCTCGAGAAGTCCCCGTTGCCGACGGGATCACCGCCACCATCCGCGCTTCAGGCCTCTGGCTCTTTGTACTTGTCCTCGCCCCTCGAGCGTCGGCGTGGGCGAGGGCAAGATTGCAGCAGCATCCGCCCTGAGGCCCTCGCTGCTGCAGTTCGGCCACCCGGAGCGGGGGTCGTTGTCGTTGCTGCCGGAGCGGACGACGGCGAGCTGCCCGTCGATCTTCTGTTGCTCCGCAGGCCCCTCCCCCATCGAGTGGGGTCATTCGTACCTGCGGAGGTGGAGCCGGAGTTCCGTTTGTAATGGCACTTCGAATGCCAGTGTTTTTGTTCATTGTGGCTGTCGAGGCCTGAACATGTATGTAATTTCGGCACGGAGCCGTGTTTTTTCCTCATTTTCGAGCACTAAGACTCGCCTGTTGGTTGTCTGAACCGCTTCACCAAGCGTGAGTCGCCCCGTGTTAAGGTGACGAGTGAGGTATCCGTATCCCGGAGGCGTAGGAGTCCCTCGGCTCGGTCAACCTTGTTGTCCGAGGCTTCCCTTGCTTGGTTAGAGGAAAACCCTCGGCCGCTCTTCGATGAGCCGAGGCCAGGGGTAGCGGTGCCAGCGCGAACAGAGGCAAAGTTGGCTCGAAAAGAAGGCCTGGTCGGCCGGAGCTTGGCCGGGTCGTCCGTTAGCGGGGCCGACGCCGGAATTGATCTGCCGAGACCTCGGGCCGGGCTGATGTCCTTGGGGGGACAGCTGGCCGAGGCCCCGGGGTGACCGGCCGAGCTGCCTGCTCGGGCCGGATTCTCGGGGAAGACCCTGGCGGCGATGGCCCGGGCTTGGTGATGACGTTGTCCTTCAGAGCGGAGACCCTTGGACCGTGTCGCCGTTCGAGGCTAGGTCGGACCTCGCCGAAGGTGTTGTCGACGCCGAGGGCGCTGCTGCTCCCTTTAGCCGTCAAGATCCGAGCCTGTAGGATCGGATTATCTTGTAGCGTGTGTTTTCTGCGGCCACCGAGGCCGAAACACACCCTCGCCGTATTGTAAAGCCGCGTCTCCTTTCCTCTTGTTTCGAGTATCTGGACTTTTTTGTTGGTAACAGAACTGTTTGTGCGAGCGAGAGTTGCTTCTCACGGAAGGTGATGAGTGAGGTATCCGTATCCCGGAGGCGTAGGAGTCCCTCGGCTCGGTCGGCCTTGCCGCTTACGCGCACTCTTACCCGTCCATGGGGTTCTGTCGCCGACGCAGTCGAGGAGGCTCGAAGAATCGCTCCGGCAGAAGAGCTTCCGAACGTGAAGACTTGTTCGGTCCGCGGAATCACTTATCCGAACGTGAGTTACTTATCGCAGAAGGTGATGAGTGAGGTATCCATATCCCAGAGGCGTAGGAGTCCCTCGGCTCGGTCAGCCTTGGCTGCTTACGTGTACTCCGTCGTTTTCAGGATCCACTTTCGAAGTAGTCGAAAAGCACGAAAGACATTCTGGCAGAAAAGATCTTTTTTCGAGGAAAATTTCGACGCAGAGGGGGTTCCCCCCTTTTAGCCCCCGAGGGAGAGTCGGGCTTTGCCGAGGCAAGGCTGACCCTTCCTTGATGACTAAACTTTGCATGGGAGCGAGGTATATGAACAACTTGAAAACATCTTAAGGGTAGAAGCGACGTAGCTGTTGGATGTTCCAAGCGTTGTTGTAGACCTCACCTTGACTGTTGGCCAGCTTGTACGTTCCGGGCTTCAGAACTTCGGCGATGACGAACGGCCCCTCCCAGGGGGGGCGTGAGCTTGTGTCGACCTCGGGCGTCTTGTTGCAGCCGAAGCACCAGGTCGCCCACCTGGAGGTCTCGGGACCGGAGCCCTCGGGCGTAGTAGCGTCGCATGGACTGCTGGTACCGTGCCGAGTGTAGTAAGGCCTTGTCCCGAGCCTCTTCCAGCTGGTCCAGCGAGTCTTCTCGACTAGCTTGGTTGCTTTGGTCGGCATAGGCCCTCGTCCTCGGGGAACCGTATTCCAGGTCTGTGGGCAAGATGGCCTCGGCCCCATAGACTAGAAAGAACGGCGTGAAGCCCGTGGCTCGGCTCGGTGTCGTCCTCAGGCTCTAGACCATCGAGGGGAGTTCCTTCATCCATCGCTTGCCAAACTTGTTGAGGTCGTTGTAAATCCGAGGCTTGAGTCCTTGTAGAATCATGCCGTTGGCACACTCTACTTGCCCATTCGTCATGGGATGAGCCACGGCGGCCCAGTCCACCCGGATGTGGTGATCCTCGCAGAAGTCTAGGAACTTTCTACCGGTGAATTGGGTGCCGTTGTCGGTGATGATGGAGTTCGGGACCATGAAACGATGGATGATGTTGGTGAAGAACGCCACCGCCTGCTCGGACCTGATGCTGTTTAGGGGTCGGACCTCGATCCACTTGGAAAATTTGTCGATGGCGACCAACAGGTGCGTGTAGCCCCCGGGTGCCTTCTGCAAGGGGCCGACGAGGTCCAGACCCCACACAGCAAAAGGCCATGTGATGGGTATCGTCTGCAGAGCCTGAGCGGGCAGGTGGGTCTGCCTTGCGTAGAACTGACACCCTACGCAGGCGCGGACAATTCTAGTGGCGTCGGCCACCGCCGTTGGCCAGTAGAAACCTTGTCGGAAAGCATTTCTGACAAGGGCTCGAGGTGCTGCGTGGTGGCCGCAAGCCCCCGAGTATATTTCTCGGAGGAGTTCCTGACCTTCGGTGGTGGAGATGCATCGTTGGAGGATGCCTGAAGGGCTGCGGTGGTAGAGCTCCTTCCCTTCTCCCAGCAAGACGAACGACTTGGCGCGCCGCGCCAACCGCCGAGCTTCGGCTCGGTCGAGGGGTAGCTCTCCTCGGTGGAGATATTGCAGGTACGGGGTCTGCCAATTTTGATCAGGCGTGACCCCGCTTTGCTCCCCCTCGACGTGCAGCGTTGTAACACCCAAATTCTGAATTTGGAATTGGTAGAAGAAATTTGAACAAAGTATCATAATGTTTTGGAAACTAGGAAATAAGAAAAAGATGAAAAAGGGATTTTTCTTTTAAAGGAAACCATTTATACATCCCATGAAATAGATAACAAGGAGAATAAAACTTAAATTAGTAATATTAAAATAATATGGTTTATATTCACCCTTGGATTTCAATTGATACATTTGAAAAATCTGAAAAACTAAAATAGAAGTATAAATTTGAATTTGGAAAAGAAAATAGAAAATAAGAGAAAGAGAGGGGATATAAAACAAAAATATAAATAATATATATATAAACAAGTATATTCAGAATTAATATCCCTAACTTCACAAAAATAAATTGAAATGATGAGCCATAGAAATTTGAATTTAAGTTTGAATTCAAATTGGATTTGAAAACAAAGAAAAGAAAACAGAAAATAAAAAAAGAAAAAGATAAAATACTGAACTGGGCCGGCTACCTCGATTTGGCCCATCTAACCAATCGGCCTCCGCGCGGCCCAACTGTGCGCTCCACGCGCGCTGACACCGGGACCCCACTGGACAGCGACCCCTGAGTATTCGGCCATAACTCGCGTCCGCTCTCTGACTCGCGGGTCCCACTCGCCAGGGCGCCCTCACACGCGTGTGCGATGCCGTTCTCGCTGACGGGCGGGTCCACTCGTCTGCCCTACCGCTCGCGCGCATGGTTTTGTTTCACTGGTGTGTGGGCCCGTGACGTCAGGTTCATCTCTATCCTCCCCAACCAAACTCCGCGGCACGGGCGCTTCACCAAACCCCCGCGGATCCCGCTGCTCGCACCGGCTCGGACTCCGGGCGCCGCCTGGGTATAAAACCGACCCCACAGCCCCCTGGAACCCAGGCCATAGCCGCATCTTGGATAAGCTCTGAGCTCATGATCAGTTGGCGCGGCCGAAGGGAGAGAATCGCCGCCGCCGTGGGTCTTAGGTATCTCCTACTAGCCGGACACCTCCGCCAACGCGCTGGACCTTGCATAGGTCACAGGGGACCGACACACAGCGACAACGGGCGCGGCAGTGAAGTGGAGCATCGGGGATTTCTCGTCGGAGGTGGATCTACGTCGCCTCAACGCCGCGCGTGTGGTCGAGGACCTCACCGCGCTAAACCTTGGTAACTCACTGCCCATTCGGATCGCCACATCACACTCGTCATCTAGCATCAGCGGGGGGTAGAAAATAGGCCCTCGGGACGCCTATTGGCCATACTCCGGCGAAGCTCCACCGTGGTTGGCGGGCGGCGCCGCCGTGCTCGGCTGTCTAAAGGGAAGAGGCTGGGCTGGCCATCGATCGGCTGTCGGACGGCCAGGATTAAAACAAGATATACCCCTTCGCCTAAGAAGATCTGTGCCGTTGGTCGTCGAATCCATGGTCCGTATCGGGTTTCGCTATTTTAAATCGCTACCATCGATTCCGGATCCAATGGGCCGGATGGCGTACCGGTTCGCTTAGATGTAGGTTTAATCTGGCGCGCCCAAGTCTAATCCAACGGCCGAGACTCGCCCATACCGCTTCATTGGCCGTTTTGCTAAAGAGCCCTTCGCTTATTAGAAAATTAACCCGCCATCCTGAGCATCCTATTCACTGAGTCTCGGGAATCTTGCGCCAAGCCCCCTGGGTTTCTCTGGAATTGAGGCCCAGTCCAGTGAATAAGAAAATCATAGAAAATGATTTAGAAAATGATTTTTAGTATTAAAATAAATCCAGAAACTTAATTAATTCATAACTAATTCATTTTAGCTCCAAATTGAGTCATTCCAATTCCTAAAATTTTGTAATAATATTCTCTACCATTTAGAATCACTGTTTTGACATGAACTCTGTCAGAAAAATTTATTTATCATTTAATCATATTATAATCACCTTAAATCTTAGGAAATTCATAACTTGAATTCTACAACTCCAAAATTAATAATTCTTTTTCCTGTGATCTTATTTTAATATGTAGATTATTAATATGTATTTTGTTCTTATGTTTGGTGTAATGTTAAATTTTGCCTACACTGTTTGTTTGTATTACTACGACTAGCAGTGAGGACACGTGTCATCTGAAGATCATCCTGGTACCTGGATTCTCAAGGCCCAGGCAAGTTGTGCCCTTGATCACTTCTTTTCACCTACTCATGTTCTAATTAATCATAATGATCTGCATAGGTTAATTTTGATGGGACCCAATAGGTTACCCTAGTTTGTCTATCTTTATACCTTGTTTACCACTGAACTTTCTGGGTAGTACTTGCTAGTGCTATATGTGGTTTTGGGTATGGAGATACACCATTCATGATTATACTTTTGTTGTCAGTTGTTATCTATGGTTCATGTTAAGATCATTATGTTAATTGGAACATGGAGAACCACCCGGGAAAACAGTGCTACCACAAGGGTGGAATGGGACGCCCTTGGCTGATTAATTAGGAAAGCTAGTGGAAGACTACCTTACCCGAAAGGGGCAAGGGCAGTAGGGGAGAGGTCAGTGTAGGGAGGCCCTCGGGAGGATTTTGCTGCGATGGCGGTCCTGCAAGGGATTCCTGCACTGGATCTTCCTATAAACTGTAGCGGGTTTTCGGAAGCTAGTGGAACTTTGTAAAGGCCTCGTAGTGGATCCCCAGCCATTCACCTCGGAAGTGTCTAAGGGCCTTGCAAACCCTGGCGACATGGGATACACGACTTGTGGGTAAAGATGCGCAACCTCTGCAGAGTGTAAAACTGGTATACTAGCCGTGCTCACGGTCAAGAGCAGCTCGGACACTCACATGATTAAATTATGGAACTTAAATTTAATTTGTCATATGCATTGCATCGCAGGTGAAGTTGTTATTTTTGTTCTACTACTTAATTGGGTTTGGTATTTACTTATACTTAGTAACTGCTAATAAAATTTTGACCAACTTTAAAAGCAATGCTCAGCTCTAACCATCTTCTTTGGTAAGCCTTACACTTTATGAGCTCCCACCTTTGGTGAGTTCATGCACATTATTCCCCACAACTTGTTGAGCGATGAACGTATGTGAGCTCACTCTTGCTGTCTCACATACACCACAGGTCAAGAACAGGTACTGCAGGATGATGCTCATGGAGGATGCTGTGAAGAGTTCGTGAGAGGTCTAGGTCGTCGTCTCCCAGTCAACTTTGGGTTGCTGGACCGTTGTCTCCCTATAATGTAATTATTTATTTTGTATAGAACTCCTGTTATATATAAAGTTGTGACATTCGATCCTGTGCCACTATACATCATATGTATGAGACTTGGTCCCAGCATACCTGGTGTTTATGTTAACCCCGGGTTTTGGACCCCTAAAATCCGGGTGTTACAGAAGTGGTATCAGAGGAATGTTGACTGTAGGACGAAACCTAGATAGAACTGGACAACCCTTATCTACTTATCTTACTCTGATTCTTTTCTAAACTTATCTTAATCTTTTCTCATCTATTTCCGCTTTACTCTGATTATTCTTATCTTTTCTTTTCTAAAGACAAATGCGGATTTCACACTTTGAAATCCTGTGCCTAAAGTGACTTTAGGAATAGGAGACCTAATCCTAGAAACAAAAACAAAACTATTTTTATAAGTGTCTATGTATTTGAATGTTTGTTCTTATGATACTTGTTTGATTTGGATCTTTGATTGAGTACGATGGGTTGTGGAGTAATGTCCACAATTGCATCTATATTTACACCTAGACATAAGGGAGAATATTTATAAAATAGACAACATAGATTATCCCCCATTAAACATATATCAAGTTTAATAGATCCATCTTATCTCAAAAGACCCTCTCTTATCTTAATAGATCCATCTCATCTTAAAAGATACTCATCTTATCTTGAAAAGATTTTATCTCATCTTAATAGATCTAACTGACCTCAAAAGATTTTATCTTATCTTGAAAGATCCATCTTATCCTAACCACTTTACTTATCTTATCCTAATAGATCTAACTGACCTCAAAAGATTCATCTTATCCTAATAAGCATACTTATCCACCCTAGATTAAACAACCATGATCTAGTGCAACTTAATTAGATCTTATTTAGTCAAACTAGTCATACCCATCTAACCTAGATTCAATCTTGTGTAATAGATCCATCTTATCTTAAAGGATATACTATTACCTTAATAGATTCATCTTACCTTAAAAAGATTTTATCTGGTCCTAATAAATCTAACTAATTTCTAAAAAAATTCTAACATATCCTAATAATATTTATCCTACCCTAGTAGATCTATTTAACCTAAACTAGTCTAATCTAGTCATATTCAATCTAATCTAGCTCCTACTTAATCTAATATGATCTAATCTAGTGTGAGTTGCTTAATGCTGGTACAAAAGATATGGCCATGCTCCTAATTCACTTAAGTCTAAATTGGTGACTTAGATCAGTTCAGCCATACCCAGGTTACATACCCTATCCAAACCATACAGAAGCAAAACAATCAAACCAGATTCTGACTAATCTCATTTAACTCATAGCCATCTACTAAACTAATCTAATGTGGCTTAATCAGACTAATGATACAGGTAAGAAGGGATTAGACCTTACGAGTCAGGTGTTAACTTAGCACATTAGACTAACTCAACCATGAACAAAAGATCTAACTCAACCAATAGATTCATAATGGATTGCATGATCTGTTTATCCCCACCTAACATCAAATAAGCTTTTGATCTACATCATGTAGTCTATCTCATCCATATCTATTTTAACCACGTTCCCCAACTCCAATGATATACACTAACCTCGAATCAATGAGACAAGACCGGAAGAAGATGATCAACTTCATCAAGGGAGGATGAACACCAACCCAAGCCTTCGAAGATCAAGCTAAATCATCAAGATGAATCAAGAGCCACAAATCTTGGATGGAGTCTTTCCTTACCCTACACTTTCTTACCTAAACCCATCTATGCTTTAAAGACATCTTCTATCCTACATGATTATGTGGACATACATATATATACCCATGCTCTCCTAATCACTTACTAATGAAAAGAAAGAGAGACTCTTGATTTTGAACTAATTAGAAACTAAAAGCTAAATTGCAAACCACTTTTCCTATATCCTCTTTCTTACTAATCTCGAGGACGAGATTATTTTTAAGGGGGGTAGGATTTGTAACACCCAAATTCTGAATTTGGAATTGGTAGAAGAAATTTGAACAAAGTATCATAATGTTTTGGAAACTAGGAAATAAGAAAAAGATGAAAAAGGGATTTTTCTTTTAAAGGAAACCATTTATACATCCCATGAAATAGATAACAAGGAGAATAAAACTTAAATTAGTAATATTAAAATAATATGGTTTATATTCACCCTTGGATTTCAATTGATACATTTGAAAAATCTGAAAAACTAAAATAGAAGTATAAATTTGAATTTGGAAAAGAAAATAGAAAATAAGAGAAAGAGAGGGGATATAAAACAAAAATATAAATAATATATATATAAACAAGTATATTCAGAATTAATATCCCTAACTTCACAAAAATAAATTGAAATGATGAGCCATAGAAATTTGAATTTAAGTTTGAATTCAAATTGGATTTGAAAACAAAGAAAAGAAAACAGAAAATAAAAAAAGAAAAAGATAAAATACTGAACTGGGCCGGCTACCTCGATTTGGCCCATCTAACCAATCGGCCTCCGCGCGGCCCAACTGTGCGCTCCACGCGCGCTGACACCGGGACCCCACTGGACAGCGACCCCTGAGTATTCGGCCATAACTCGCGTCCGCTCTCTGACTCGCGGGTCCCACTCGCCAGGGCGCCCTCACACGCGTGTGCGATGCCGTTCTCGCTGACGGGCGGGTCCACTCGTCTGCCCTACCGCTCGCGCGCATGGTTTTGTTTCACTGGTGTGTGGGCCCGTGACGTCAGGTTCATCTCTATCCTCCCCAACCAAACTCCGCGGCACGGGCGCTTCACCAAACCCCCGCGGATCCCGCTGCTCGCACCGGCTCGGACTCCGGGCGCCGCCTGGGTATAAAACCGACCCCACAGCCCCCTGGAACCCAGGCCATAGCCGCATCTTGGATAAGCTCTGAGCTCATGATCAGTTGGCGCGGCCGAAGGGAGAGAATCGCCGCCGCCGTGGGTCTTAGGTATCTCCTACTAGCCGGACACCTCCGCCAACGCGCTGGACCTTGCATAGGTCACAGGGGACCGACACACAGCGACAAAGGGCGCGGCAGTGAAGTGGAGCATCGGGGATTTCTCGTCGGAGGTGGATCTACGTCGCCTCAACGCCGCGCGTGTGGTCGAGGACCTCACCGCGCTAAACCTTGGTAACTCACTGCCCATTCGGATCGCCACATCACACTCGTCATCTAGCATCAGCGGGGGGTAGAAAATAGGCCCTCGGGACGCCTATTGGCCATACTCCGGCGAAGCTCCACCGTGGTTGGCGGGCGGCGCCGCCGTGCTCGGCTGTCTAAAGGGAAGAGGCTGGGCTGGCCATCGATCGGCTGTCGGACGGCCAGGATTAAAACAAGATATACCCCTTCGCCTAAGAAGATCTGTGCCGTTGGTCGTCGAATCCATGGTCCGTATCGGGTTTCGCTATTTTAAATCGCTACCATCGATTCCGGATCCAATGGGCCGGATGGCGTACCGGTTCGCTTAGATGTAGGTTTAATCTGGCGCGCCCAAGTCTAATCCAACGGCCGAGACTCGCCCATACCGCTTCATTGGCCGTTTTGCTAAAGAGCCCTTCGCTTATTAGAAAATTAACCCGCCATCCTGAGCATCCTATTCACTGAGTCTCGGGAATCTTGCGCCAAGCCCCCTGGGTTTCTCTGGAATTGAGGCCCAGTCCAGTGAATAAGAAAATCATAGAAAATGATTTAGAAAATGATTTTTAGTATTAAAATAAATCCAGAAACTTAATTAATTCATAACTAATTCATTTTAGCTCCAAATTGAGTCATTCCAATTCCTAAAATTTTGTAATAATATTCTCTACCATTTAGAATCACTGTTTTGACATGAACTCTGTCAGAAAAATTTATTTATCATTTAATCATATTATAATCACCTTAAATCTTAGGAAATTCATAACTTGAATTCTACAACTCCAAAATTAATAATTCTTTTTCCTGTGATCTTATTTTAATATGTAGATTATTAATATGTATTTTGTTCTTATGTTTGGTGTAATGTTAAATTTTGCCTACACTGTTTGTTTGTATTACTACGACTAGCAGTGAGGACACGTGTCATCTGAAGATCATCCTGGTACCTGGATTCTCAAGGCCCAGGCAAGTTGTGCCCTTGATCACTTCTTTTCACCTACTCATGTTCTAATTAATCATAATGATCTGCATAGGTTAATTTTGATGGGACCCAATAGGTTACCCTAGTTTGTCTATCTTTATACCTTGTTTACCACTGAACTTTCTGGGTAGTACTTGCTAGTGCTATATGTGGTTTTGGGTATGGAGATACACCATTCATGATTATACTTTTGTTGTCAGTTGTTATCTATGGTTCATGTTAAGATCATTATGTTAATTGGAACATGGAGAACCACCCGGGAAAACAGTGCTACCACAAGGGTGGAATGGGACGCCCTTGGCTGATTAATTAGGAAAGCTAGTGGAAGACTACCTTACCCGAAAGGGGCAAGGGCAGTAGGGGAGAGGTCAGTGTAGGGAGGCCCTCGGGAGGATTTTGCTGCGATGGCGGTCCTGCAAGGGATTCCTGCACTGGATCTTCCTATAAACTGTAGCGGGTTTTCGGAAGCTAGTGGAACTTTGTAAAGGCCTCGTAGTGGATCCCCAGCCATTCACCTCGGAAGTGTCTAAGGGCCTTGCAAACCCTGGCGACATGGGATACACGACTTGTGGGTAAAGATGCGCAACCTCTGCAGAGTGTAAAACTGGTATACTAGCCGTGCTCACGGTCAAGAGCAGCTCGGACACTCACATGATTAAATTATGGAACTTAAATTTAATTTGTCATATGCATTGCATCGCAGGTGAAGTTGTTATTTTTGTTCTACTACTTAATTGGGTTTGGTATTTACTTATACTTAGTAACTGCTAATAAAATTTTGACCAACTTTAAAAGCAATGCTCAGCTCTAACCATCTTCTTTGGTAAGCCTTACACTTTATGAGCTCCCACCTTTGGTGAGTTCATGCACATTATTCCCCACAACTTGTTGAGCGATGAACGTATGTGAGCTCACTCTTGCTGTCTCACATACACCACAGGTCAAGAACAGGTACTGCAGGATGATGCTCATGGAGGATGCTGTGAAGAGTTCGTGAGAGGTCTAGGTCGTCGTCTCCCAGTCAACTTTGGGTTGCTGGACCGTTGTCTCCCTATAATGTAATTATTTATTTTGTATAGAACTCCTGTTATATATAAAGTTGTGACATTCGATCCTGTGCCACTATACATCATATGTATGAGACTTGGTCCCAGCATACCTGGTGTTTATGTTAACCCCGGGTTTTGGACCCCTAAAATCCGGGTGTTACAAGCGTCTCGCCCTCGGGGGCCGAGGGTACCTCGGGCCGAACCGAGGGTGCCTCGGGCCGAGCCAAGGGTGCTTCGGACTGTGCCGAGGGTACCTCGGGCTGGGCCGAGGGTGCCTCAGGCTTGGGCGTGTCGTCGATCTTGACGGAGGGTTGATGCAGATCTCGGGAGAAGACGTCCGGGGGAACCGTTGTTCGCCCCGAGGCTATTTTAGCCAGCTCGTCCGCAGTCTCGTTGTAGCGCCGAGCGATGTGGTTGAGCTCGAGCCCATAGAACTTGTCTTCTAGGCGTCGAACCTCATCGCAGTAGGCCTCCATCTTCGGGTCACGGCAGTGGGAGTTCTTCATGACTTGGTCGATGACGAGCTGCGAGTCACCGCGAGCGTCGAGGCGTCAGACCCCTAACTCGACGGCAATTTGCAACCCGTTGACCAGAGCCTCGTACTCAGCTACATTGTTGGACGCCGGGAAGTGGAGGCGTAGCACGTAGCGTAGGTGCTTCCCGAGGGGCGAGATGAAGAGTAGGCCTGCGCCGGCTCCTGTCTTCATCAGCGACCCATCGAAGAACATGGTCCAGAGCTCCGGTTGGATCGGAGCCGTTGGTAGCTGGGTGTCGACCCATTCGGCCACGAAGTCCGCCAAGACCTAGGATTTGATGGCCTTCCGAGGGGCGAACGAGATTATTTCGCCCATGATTTCCACCACCCACTTTGCAATCCTACCCGAGGCCTCTCGGTAATGGATGATCTCCCCCAGGGGGAAGGATGACACCACAGTTACCGGATGAGACTCGAAGTAGTGTCGCAACTTCCGCCGTGTCAGGATCACCGCGTACAGCAGCTTCTGAACTTATGGGTAGCGGATCTTGGTTTCGGACAGTACCTCGCTGACGAAGTAGACTGGCCTCTGAACGGGCAATGCATGCCCCTCTTCTTGCCTCTCGACCACAATCGCGGCGCTAACCACCTGAGTGGTCGCGGCGACGTAGACCAAGAGGCCTTCTCCGGCAGCTGGGGGCACCAAGATAGGCGCCTTCGTGAGGAGCGCCTTCAGGTTCCCGAGGGCTTCCTCGGCCTCAGGGGTCCAAGTGAAGCACTCGGCCTTCCTTAAGAAGCGGTACAGAGTTAGGCCTCTTTCGCCGAGGCGTGAGATGAAGCGGCTCAGAGCCGCAAGACATCCCATGACCCTCTGTACGCCTTTCAAGTCCTTGATGGGCCCCATGCTGGTGATGGCTGTGATCTTCTCCGGGTTGGCTTTGATGCCCCGCTCGGAGACGATGAACCCCAAGAGCATGCCTCAGGGCACCCCGAAGACACACTTTTCTAGATTGAGCTTGACGCCTTTCGCCTTGAGACATCGGAATGTCACTTCAAGGTCGGAAAGGAGGTCGGAGGCTTTCCTCGTCTTGACTACGATGTCATCGACGTAGGCCTCGACCGTGCGGCCAATGTGTTCGTCGAACACATGGTTCATGCACCGCTGGTACGTCGCGCCCACAATCCTCAAGCCGAACGGCATGGTGACATAGCAGTACATGCCGAAGGGTGTGATGAAAGAGGTCGCGAGCTGGTCGGACTCTTTCATCCCGATTTGGTGATACCCTGAGTAGGCATCGAGGAAAGATAGGGTTTCGCACCCAGCAGTGGAATCCACGATTTGATCGATGCGAGGCAGAGGGTAGGGAACCTTCGGACATGCTTTGTTCAGACCAGTGTAGTCTACACACATCCGCCATTTCCCCCCTTTCTTTCTCACAAGCACAGGGTTGGCAAGCCATTCGGGATGGAATACCTCTTTGATGAACCCTGCGACCATTAGCTTGTGGATCTCCTCGCCTATGGCTCTGCGCTTCTCCTTGTCGAATCGGCGCAGAGGCTGCTTGACGGGTCGGGCTCCGGCTCGGATGTCCAGCGAGTGCTCGACGACATCCCTCGGTATGCCGGGCATGTCCGAGGGACTCCACGCGAAGACGTCGGCGTTCGCGCGGAGAAAGTCGACGAGCACTGCTTCCTATTTGGGATCGAGCCCGGAGCCGATCCGGACTTGCTTGGAGGCGTCGCTGCTGGGGTCGAGGGGGACGGACTTAACCGTCTCCGCTGGCTCGAAGTTGCCGGCATGACGCTTCACGTCTGGCACCTCCTTAGAGAGGCTCTCCAGGTCGGCGATGAGGGCCTCGGACTCGGCGAGGGCCTCGGCGTACTCCACGCACTCCACGTCGCATTCGAACGCGTGTTTGTACGTGGGGCCGATGGTGATGACCCCATTGGGGCTCGACATCTTGAGCTTGAGGTAGGTGTAGTTGGGAACGGCCATGAACTTCGCGTAGCATGGCCTCCCCAATACCGCGTGGTAGGTTCCTCGGAACCCGACCACCTCGAACGTCAGGGTCTCCCTTCGGAAGTTGGAGGGTGTTCCGAAGCAGACGGGAAGATCGAGTTGTCTGAGGGGCTGGACGCGCTTCCCGGGGATGATCCCATGGAAAGGCGCAGCGCCCGCCCGGACCGAGGACAGATCGATACGCAGAAGCCCGAGGGTCTCGGCGTAGATGATGTTGAGGCTGCTGCCTCCGTCCATGAGGACCTTGGTGAGCCTGACGTCGCCGATGACGGGGTCGACGACGAGCGGGTATTTCCCCGGGCTCAGCACATGGTCGGGGTGGTCGGCTTGGTCGAAGGTGATGGGCTTGTCGGACCAGTCTAGGTAGACTTGCGCCGCCACCTTCACCGAACAGACCTCTCGGCGCTCTTGCTTGCGGTGCCGAGCCGAGGCGTTCGCCGCTTGCCCACCGTAGATCATGAAGCAGTCACGGACCTCGGGGAACTCTCCTGCCTGGTGGTCTTCCTTCTTGTCGTCGTCGCGGGCCCTGCCACCCTCCGCGGGTGGCCCGGCCCTGTGGAAGTGGCGCCGAAGCATGACGCACTCCTCAAGGGTGTGCTTGATGGGCCCCTGGTGGTAGGGGCACGGCTCCTTGAGCATCTTGTCGAAGAGGTTGGCACCTCCGGGGGGTTTCCGAGGGTTCTTGTACTCAGCGGCGACGACAAGGTCCGCGTCGGCGGCGTCGCGTTTCGCTTGCGACTTCTTCTTGCCCTTCTTCCTGGCACCGCGCTGAGTTGACGCCTCGGGGGCATCTTCCGATGGGCGGCCCTGGGGCTGCTTGTCCTTCCGGAAGATAGCCTCGACCGCCTCCTGGCCAGAGGCGAACTTGTTGGTGATGTCCATCAGCTCGCTCGCCCTGGTGGGGGTCTTGCGACCCAGCTTGCTCACCAGGTCGCGGCAGGTGGTGCCGGCGAGGAACGCGCCGATGACATCCGAGTCGGTGATGTTGGGCAGCTCGGTGCGCTGCTTCGAGAATCGCCGGATGTAGTCCCGGAGAGACTCTCCCGGCTGCTGTCGGCAGCTCTGTAGGTCCCAGGAATTCCCGGGGCGCACGTACGTGCCCTGGAAATTGCCGGCGAAAACTTGGACTAGGTCGTCCCAGTTGGAGATCTGCCCCGGAGGCAGGTGCTCCAACCAGGCGCGAGCGGTGTCGGAGAGGAACAGGGGGAGGTTGCGGATGATGAGGTTGTCATCGTCTGTTCCACCCAGTTGGTAGGACAGACGGTAGTCCACGAGCCACAGTTCCGGTCTTGTCTCCCCCGAGTACTTTGTGATAGTAGTCGGGGGTCGGAACCGGGTCGGGAACGGCGCGCGTCGTATGGCCTGGCTGAAGGCCTGCGGACCGGGTGGTTCGGGCGAGGGACTCCGATCCTCCCCGCTGTCGTAGCGTCCCCCACGCCTGGGGTGGTAGCCTCGGCGCACCCTCTCATCGAGGTGGGCCCGACGGTCGCGGTGATGGTGCTCGTTGCCGAGGCGACCCGGGGCAGCAGGCGCTGTGTTGCGCGTGCGCCCGGTGTAGACCGAGTGTAACACCCTGAATTTGGGGGTATAAAATTTCTTTTCTAATATTCACTAAATTCAGGTTGTTACTCTCTCATTTCTCTGTTTTCCTTATCTTTTCCCAAAAATGGAGAATTATTTTTGTTTTATACCGGCATAATCCTCGTAAAATAAAACCCTAAGAGGGTCCTTGATTGTTGCATGGCATGCCGAGGCATATTTTTGTGTCGAATTATTGTGTTTGGGCATCAATTCAATCTTATTAAATATTTGAATCTTTGATTCAAAAACTATATTTAGATTTGAAGAAGAATAAAAAAGAAGAGAAAGAAATAACAAAAAAAGGGAAAACCTCCCTTAGCCCACCAGCTCTCGCGTGGCCCACCTAGCCCCTAGCCAGCGCAGCCCAGCCCCCTGCGGCCTACCCAGCGCGTGAGGCCCACCTGGCCCATCCCGGCGCCGACGCCTACCCCAAACCCTAGCCGCCGCATGGCACCCCTGCCCAGCCGCCGGGCCCACCGGTCGGGTTCCTTCTTCCTCGCAACCACCCCCTCCACTCGCATGCCGCCAATCGTGTTGAGCCCCACGACACACACAAGAAGCCGCCCAGTCCAGTGCACGTCGAGTTCCTCTACGGATCGAGCTTTCCTCTAATGGCGTCGTTGCTCCGTCCTTGGACTGCTCCCTGGGCGCGGCCGGCTTTCTTCTCCCCTGTTAGCCGACCCGCTCCCAACCCCACTTTCTGCGCGGCTCCCCTTCCCTCTGTTGCGTGACCCCCACACGACGTCGAGGCCGGGAGGCCCTTGGGGGCGCGCGCCCGAGCCCAGTCCTGCCGGGACCTCGCTGTCCGAATCGCGGCAAGGAGGCCTGCGCGCGGCTGAGCTCTCCTATGCGCGGCTAGCTCCCTTGGGCGTGCCTCCAGTCCGAATCGGCCCCTGCGCGCGCGGTGGCGCGGCCAGCCAGCGCAGGGAGCTCTGCGCGGCCCCTGCAGGAGCAGACGTGGCCAAATCCAGCCCCTGTCCGCGCACCGGCGAGCTTCCCCTGCACGGCGGACCGTCAAGCCCTTTGTGCGCGATTTCGTTCTCCCTGTGAAGGCTGGTTCCTGCGTGTTGATTGAAGAAGAGCACAGGAAATCCCACCATCCAGATCTTCGATCTTCTGTGGTTGCGTCCTCTGCGACTCCCGGTATAGCCTCGTTTTCGTCCAATAGAAATGTGCCATGTCATTTAATCCATGAATCGTTGGTTATTCAATGAATTTTGCGCCATGGACATGTCTCGATGTGCTTCGTTTGCGTTGACTTTATATTAACGTTGATTACACGTTAGTAACATTATTCCTTGTCGCAACACATGTTCTAATTAATTATTTGCTTATCTGTTGGGAATTAAAATAAGTTTTTCATTGAGACTAGGTTATAGTATTAGGTGCGCATTTATAAATTTACATTAACCTGATTAATCACATGCTTAAATGTTTCAAATTAATATTTACTTAGTATAATCACGACATCTATTGGTGGTCCTCGTGTGTCGACGCGCGCTGTCGCGTGCGCCATTTCGCACACCTTGTTTAGCGGGTTGCGTGTCTTGTGCGCAGCGCGTCGTCAAGGTCCCGACGACATCCGTCTACCCCCCTAGACGACGTTCGTCTACCCCTAAACGACTCCTGTCTACCCCCGTCTACCCCCCCCCCTTTGTTTTTCTCTTGCGTGCACATAGCCTCGTCGTAGTGTTGTCGCGTGTCGTCTCCTCGCGTTGCACGCATCATTTTGTGTGTCACGCGTGTTGCCGTACAACGCCAATCCGCTTCACCTAGTACCGGTAGTGTTAATTAGACCATTGTTCATGTAATAGAATCATCAGAATTAAAAATCTGTGGTTTAGTTGTCGGTTATTAAAATAGGAGTTCAATCGAATCTAATCTATAATTTTACATACGTGTGTGTAAATATCTATTATTGTGTTTATGCCGACTTTAAGGATTACATTTAATATTTGTTTAAAATAAGAGAAACGACGCAATTAAGTAGTATTTGTATGTCGCGACGTGTTTAGTCATGAATGGTTAGTCATCCTATATATATGTGTAACTTGTGTCGTAAACCCGTTACAGCTCGTTTTAGTCGTGTCAACCTCATGATAGCGTCGTTTTCGTATTAATAATGCTATCTTATCATGTTACAAGTTTTACTTATTTAATTAAGTGGGTTATTTAATACTTATGGCCTGTGGGGGATAGATATCCCCCGGGTCCACTAAAAGAGTAAAGGACCTCATGAAAGGCCCAAGGGCCCAATGAATCGTAAGGTCATTCTTTCGTGGGCCTGGGGAAAAACAGCCAGCACAGCAGAACGACATGGGGCCGGATTGGTACAAGCCCGGACGGCCCGCAGCATCGAGCGAATGACCGCAACAAAGATCCGGCTTTCCCGCGCCGGAGCCTCCATGCAACGAAGCCACGCGAGGATAAGTCGGCGAGGGTTACGTAGGGATAATCTCAAGAGGTTCACTATCTTTTAGCTACTCGTTGCTATCTTATCCATGTGTACTGCCCCACGGTCGAGTATATAAGGCCTAGGGGGTACCCCTTCAGAACGATCGACCCTTTACTTAGCCACCCACATCAACTCTCTGTATTCTCGATCCAGAGAGCTCTCTTGTAGCCACATCCATCAAGCATACTCATCAGGACGTAGGGTGTTACGCATCTCTAAGCGGCCCGAACCTGAAAAACTCGTCCACTGTCCCTCGTGCGATCAGCGCGAACCATTTTGCTACAGTTGTCGACACCGTCCTACTCCTAAAACACCTTGAGGGGCAACCCCGGGTGTGCGGTCGGACCCAAAACACCGACAGCTGGCGCGCCAGGTAGGGGGTGTGTCGACAATCCAAGCTAGCTCAATGGCCATCTCCTTCAACAGCAAGATCACCCTGCGTCCCGGATCCGTGCTCCACTTCGGAACAATCTCATTTGTAGCGGATGAAGAAGGAATTCTGCACCGCATCGCGGATCCGCCGGAAAAAAGGTCTCCCCCAACAAACTCCAAAAATACCGGAGAGGCACAACCTCCAGCTCTCCGGATGAGGATCGTCTCCGGAAAGTCGGGAGCCGAGAGCTCGCTGACCCGGAGAACTCCGCTGCCTACTTCTCCGACAAAAGAGTGGACACAGATCATAAGAAAAAAGGTAACCGGGGGGAAGCAAGTTGCTCTTTCCGTCCCTCATACCTCAAAGGGGGACGGGAAGAAGATCACCACGACAGCAGCACCGTTCTACCCCGACGTCCTCTTCATCGGGAGAGCGGAGTCGCCCATTATCTTCGACGACGAACCGACTGTACCCGGGGAGGAACCGCCTCAACGAGAGTCCCGTCGACGGAGGAACCGGCGCAGGAACGTTCGACGACATCACGCAGCCGGAGAGCGGAATCCGGAATAGCCTGTCTCACGAGACGAGGTCTCGGAGGTAGGAGAAACTCCGGAAGAGCGCGTCTTCAGAGAACGAAGGAACTCCCGACGACGTGATCGCCGACGAGCTCAGGAACAGGCTGAGCAGGATGCAAGGCAGCGTCGAGAGAACCCATTCTTCGGGCGCAACCTGAATCCCGACTTCGCCCGAGCTATGAACACGCCGAGCGAAGTCGGAGGGGTACTGGCTCGGATAGCTGAGGGACTTCCACGGACTCCTGACGCCGATGGCTACCGACGACTGTTCACCCAGGCGGCCAACCATCTTCTACCGCTTGCTCACCCGCCGAACGACCTACGACACGCCATCAACAGTCGCCGAGACGCGCGAAGCTCCATCAATGCTTCACGCGAGTGGCGGCATGAGAACGAGATTCACCGTCGGGAGGAGTATGACCGGGATCACGGCATCCCGACTCAGAACCAAGCTACCAGAACTGAGTCGGCAACGGCCTCAACTAGCGGAATCACCCGGGGGCGATCGAGGAACCACAATCACAACTCCCCTCCCCGGGACAGACATCGTCCCCGACGACAGGAGGACACGTGCGGAGTGTCCGCTCTTACTCCGCGCCTTAGGGCCATCCAATGGCCTCCCAACTTCAAGGTATCCAATGTTGACAAATATGAACCTAAGCAGGATCCATGGGGTTGGCTAGCCGTCTACACCACCGCTGCTCGAGCTGCCGGGGCGTCTGAAGACGTGATGACCGCGTACTTACCCATTGTCCTTGGGCAAGACGCGCTGCAATGGCTGCGACATCTACCCCGACACTGCATCGACGTCTAGGGCGACTTCAGTCGATGCTTCACCGCCAACTTTCAGTCCCTCTCCGACAAGCCGGCGCAACCGTGGGACCTCAAATCCATCAAGCGCCGGGGGGACGAGACTCTCCGGTCATACCTCAAGAGGTTTCAAACCATGAGAAATCGTATCCCCGAGGTCACGGAGGCGGCCGTGATCGAGGACTTCTACAGAGGATCCAATGACTCGGCTTTCGTCCGAGCCATACTACAGAAGGCACCGACTACCTTCGAGGAGCTGTTCCGGGAAGCCGACCTCTACATCACCGCCGACGAGCGAGCCCAGGACCTCATCGGAGGAGCAAAGCCCGCACCGGCAGCACCACGACGCGACACGAACCAGCAACCCGACAAGCGATGGGAGAAGAGGCCTCGCGAAGAAGTGCACGCTGCCGGACCACCTGCCTCTCGCGCCCGAGGAGGACCTCGTGGAGGCGAACGCACGTTGGACGACATCCTCGACGCCCAGTGCCCGTACCACAAGGACATGCGCCACACTCTTCATAACTGCCGAGACTTCAAGCACTCCGTCGGACACGGCCGACCCTTCCAACCTCTACCTCCTCCTCCGCCGAGGGGAGGACCAGATGAACCACGACAACCCCATCGGCAGGAGGAGGGAGGAGGAGGAGGAGCCTTTCCACGCGTTGACAGGGAGGTCAACGTCATCTTCGGCGGACACAGATCGCAGGAGAGCAGAAGACAGCAAAAGCTCAATGATCGCCAGATACTGGTGGCGACCACCGGCCCTCCCGCCCCATACCGGTGGTCGGAGCACCCGATCACCTTCACTCGAGCAGATCAATGGCTCAACTTTGACCATCCGGGCAAATACCCGCTTCTCGTCGATCCGGTGATCCGAGAGAGCCGGGTAAAGAAGGTGTTAGTGGACGGGGGGAGCAGCATCAACGTCACCTTCCCCCGGACACTCCAAGGCTTGGGAGTTCACCTCAAAGAACTCCACGAGTCGGACACTCCTTTCTTCGGCATCGTGCCGACGGAAGGGGAATACCCGCTGGGCCACATCTACATGCCAGTCACCTTCGGAACTCCGGAGAACTACAGAACCGAGTTCCTGAGGTTTGAAGTGGCGAACTTCGACTGCGGGTACAACGCCATCATCGGGAGGCCCGGATTGGCCAAGTTCATGGCCATTCCGCATTACACATACATGATACTGAAGATGCCAGGACCGCAAGGGATCATAACTGTGCGCGCCGACTTCCAAGGCGCCGCAGAATGTTTCCGAGTGGCTATTCAAGCAGCCCTCATCGCCAAGCCATCGACAGCTCCCTCCACAATGGCGAACTCTAAGCCTGAGGAGGACCTCACAGTACCGGCAAGCGAAGCTCAGACCGCGACCTCTATGCGGCCGACTGAAGAAACCAAGAGAATCAACCTGGGGTTCGCTGATGAGCGCAAGACGGCAATCATCAGCTCCAGCCTGGATGACAAATAGGAAAGCGCGCTCGTCCGGTTTCTGCAAGATAACCGAGATGTATTCGCATGGCAACCTGCGGATATGCCGGGAGTCCCAAGAGAACTGGCCGAGCACAAACTGAAGGTTTACCCCCAGGCAAGGCCGATCCGGCAAAAACTACGTCGTTTCACGCCTGACAAGAGAGAGGCTATTCGCGCCGAGTTAGCTCGCTTGGTCGCAGCTGGATTCATTAGAGAAGTATTACATCCCGAGTGGTTAGCCAACCCTGTTCTTGTACTCAAAAAGAATAAAGTGGATTGGCGCATGTGTGTTGATTATACTGATCTCAACAAACACTGTCCGAAGGATCCTTTTGGGCTCCCGAGGATAGATCAGGTGGTGGACTCCACCGCAGGATGTTCTATGCTGTCTTTCCTAGATTGCTATTCTGGATACCATCAGATTAGTCTGGCAAAAGAAGATGAAGAAAAAACGGCATTCATTACTCCGTTTGGTGCTTTCTGTTATACCTCCATGCCGTTTGGCCTCAAAAACGCTGGAGCAACTTACCAGAGAGCCATTCAAACATGCTTAGCCGATCACTGGGGCAAGCGTGTGGAAGCCTATGTGGATGATGTGGTAATCAAAACACAGGACTCAGAAGACTTCATCGAAGACTTGCAACTGGTTTTCAACAGTCTGAGGCGGTATAGATGGAAGCTCAATCCCGAGAAATGTGTTTTCGGAGTACCAGCCGGAAAGTTGCTCGGTTTTATTGTCAGCCACCGGGGAATTGAAGCTAATCCAGAAAAGATTGAAGCTATCATGAAGATGGAAGCACCTCGATCGCAGAAGAAGGTTCAGCGACTCACTGGATGCATGGCAGCTTTAAGCAGATTCATATCCAGGCTGGGAGAAAAAGGTCTGCCATTTTACAAGTTACTCAAAAAGGTGGATAAGTTTCAATGGACCTCAGAAGCACAAGAAGCTCTAGATGCTCTGAAAAAATTCTTGACAACACCACCAGTACAGAAACCACCTCGGCGAGCTACGTCAACTCAACCAGCTGAAGATTTGCTACTGTATATCTCTTGCACAACTCACGTGGTAAGCACCGCGTTAGTAGTCGAGCGAGTAGAAGAAGGACATGCCTATCCGATACAACATCCTGTCTACTTCATTAGTGAAGTCCTAGGCTCCTCAAAGAAAAAGTACCCTCAAGTTCAGAAGCTATTGTACGCAGTACTTCTAACTGCCCGCAAGCTGCGTCACTACTTTGACGACCACAAAGTCATAGTAGTCACAAGTTTTCCAATAGGGGATATTCTTCACAACAAGGAAGCCATCGGTCGAATAGCCAAGTGGGCTTGTGAGCTGGGATCTCATGACATCGAGTTCCGACCTCGCACCGCCATCAAAACTCAAGCATTGGTTGATTTCGTATCGGAGTGGACTGAACAACAAGTACCAGACAATCCGGAGACTGCAGAAGTATGGCGAATGTATTTTGATGGCTCACTAAAGCTGCAGGGAGCGGGAGCAGGGATTCTCTTCACTGCGCCAGGAGGTGAACACCTCAAGTACGCCCTCCAGTTGCTATTCCCAGCCTCCAACAATGCAGCCGAGTATGAAGCTTTGATCCATGGATTGAACATTGCCATATCATTGGGCATCAAAAGATTAATGGTATACGGAGACTCTCTGGTAGTCATCAGCCAGATAAACAAGGAGTGGGATTGCTCAAGCGATTCAATGGGAAAATACTGCACTGTCGTCCGAAAGCTGGAAGATAAATTCGAGGGTCTGGAATTTCATCATGTAGAAAGAGATCGGAACACAGCAGCCGATGTACTATCCAAACTGGGGTCCGGTCGAACTCAGGTCCCACCCGGGGTTTTCGTGCAAGAAATTCTGCGGCCAAGTATCTCAATGGATCAAACAGAAGAGTGCAACATCATAGATCAACCCGAGTCAGATCCTGATGACTGGAGAAGGCCGATCATTAAGTATATAAAGAATGAAGAAGAACCAGACGACAAGAATTTGGCAGAGCGTATTGCAAGACAATCGGCTCACTATACACTTATTGGGGAAACATTATACAGAAGGGGTGCATCAGGCGTCCTCATGAGGTGCATTCTCCCGTCCACTGGGAAACAACTTCTGGAAGAGGTCCATGCTGGGCAATGTGGAATACATGCAGCCTCCAGAACACTAGTCGGGAAGGTCTTCAGGTCAGGATTCTATTGGCCAACAGCAAAGAACGATGCAGCCGAGTTAGTTCAGAGGTGCGAAGCTTGCCAATACTTGTCAAAGCAACAACACATGCCAGCACAGCAACTGCAGACCATACCAGTGACTTGGCCTTTCGCATGCTGGGGACTGGATATGATTGGACCTTTCAAGAAAGCTCAAGGGGGATACACTCATGTATTGGTAGCAATCGACAAATTCACTAAATGGATAGAGTTCAAGCCCATTGCCTCCTTAACCTCTGCTAAGGCCGTGGAATTCATACAAGACATAATATTCAGATTCGGGATACCAAACAGCATCATAACTGATTTAGGATCCAACTTCACAAGTTCAGAATTCTTTGACTTCTGCGAGCAAAAGAGCATTCAGATCAAGTATGCATCTGTAGCCCATCCAAGAGCCAACGGGCAAGTTGAGCGAGCCAACGGGATGATATTGGATGCACTCAGGAAAAAGATCTTCGATAAGAATGAAAAATTCGCAGGAAAGTGGATAAGGGAATTACCCTATGTTGTTTGGAGCCTAAGAACCCAACCTAGTCGAGCTTTGCATGGAAACACTCCTTTCTTCATGGTCTATGGGTCGGAGGCAGTGCTACCTGCTGATCTCAAGTTTGGGGCGCCAAGGCTGATCTTCGAAAGCATAGCAGAAGCTGAGACCACCAGGCTGGAGGACATAGATATACTCGAGGAAGAACGGTTAAACGCAGTAATCCAATCAGCAAGGTACCAGCAGACTCTAAGGCGCTATCACGACAAGGCTGTACGACAACGATTCTTCTCAGAAGGAGATCTCGTCCTCCGCCGAATTCTAACGGGGGAGGGACGACACAAGTTATCACCCTTATGGGAAGGACCCTTCGTGGTAGCAGAAGTCACTCGGCCCGGATCGTATCGCCTCACTCAGATGGATGGCACAGAAGTTGGGAACTCCTGGAACATAGAACACCTCAGAAAGTTTTATCCCTAGCTGTACCTCAAAACTGCTGGGACGATGATGATGTACTCTGTAAAGTGGAAATATGTCATCAATAAAAAAGAGGTCTCAAGGATACTCAATTCATTCACGATTGACTTGCATTCTTACTTAATTCAGGGTGACCACTATGCCCTGCTAACGGAGCAATCGACTTAAGTCGGCAACGACCTAAGGCGGTGCAACATGCTCACGCTTACTTAACTCGGGGTGACCACTATGCCCTGCTAACGGAGCAATCGACTTAAGTCGGCAACGACCTAAGGCGGTGCAACATGTTCACGCTTACTTAACTCGGGGTGACCACTATGCCCTGCTAACGGAGCAATCGACTTAAGTCGGCAACGACTTAAGGCGGTGCAACATGCTCACGCTTACTTAACTCGGGGTGACCACTATGCCCTGCTAACGGAGCAATCGACTTAAGTCGGCAACGACTTAAGGCGGTGCAACATGCTCACACGTACTTAACTTAGGGTGACCACTATGCCCTACAAACGCAGCGATCGACCTAAGTTGGCAGCAACTTAAGACCGGTGCAACATGCTCGCGCCTATATAATTCAGGGGATAATTTCCATATCCCGCAAACAAAATTCATAATCATCAGGCGTCATTACTGCCAAACTCATTAACTAGTAAATCCTGATACAATAAGAGAGTAATTATGTCATTCGAATGGTAAAACTGGTGTCCTCAAACAAATATTCAATCATGCAAACCGCGCGCTTGGAGCACGCAAAATGTTTTTCTATTTTGCAACGTCTTTCTCAGGAGCGACCGACGAAGAAGGGCGACTCGAGGAATCAGGGGCGGCGTTCACGTCAGCCCTTATGTCTTCAGGAATAACTACGCCGGGTCTCCTCATCAAGATTCGTCCCGCCCGAATAGCCTTGTCCAGGGCTTTGTCGCGTTGGGCCTTGAGAGTAACAGAAGTTTCTTCAGCAGTTTTAGCAGCCAGTCGAGCGCTCTCTAACTCCTGGGCAATGGAGTTTTTGGAAGCTCGGAGCCCTTTGATAGTAGCTGTAACACCCGGTTTTAAAGAACAAAGCCGGGTGCATCTCATACATGCGCCAAGAAGACAACATATATAATAACAGAGTGCATAGAGATAAATGTCATAAAACATCAGAGTATTTATTACATAGCGGAAGACTTATTACAAAATAAAGATAAATGTAAAACGAACTAAGGATCGTCGGCGCCAATGTCGACTGAGAAACGCCACCTAGATCAGATCAAACTCCTCGATACTTGACTTCACTTGAAACCACCTGTTCTTCTCCTGTGGGGGGGGGGGGGGGTGTGAGACAGCAAGAGTGAGCTCACATACGATCATAGCTCAACAAGTCGTGGGGAATAATGTGACATGAACTCACCAAAGGTGGGAGTTCATGAAGTGTAAGGCTGATCAATGAAATAAAGGCTGAAGCTGAGCATTGCTTTTATAAGTTGGTCAAAATTTTATTAGCAATTACTAAGTGTAAGTAAATACCAAACCATAGTAATAATAAGTAAAAGTAATAATAAAATAATCCCAAATGCAATGAAATGACAGATTAAGTTTAAGTTCCATAAATTAATCATGTGAGGGTCCGAGCCGCTCTTGACCGTGAGCACGGCTAGTATACTAGTTTTACACTCTGCAGAGGTTGCGCATCTTTACCCACAAGTCATGTTACCCATCTGCCAAGAGATGGCCAATCCCATACACCTCTACCGAGGAGGCGAGGCAGGGTAACACTACGAGGCCTTTACAAAGTTCCACTAGCTTCAGACTACCCGCTACAGTTTATGGGAAGATCCAGTAAAGGGTTCCTGGCTGATAGCCATCGCAGCAAAATCAACCAGGGACCTCCCCGCACTGACCTCTCCCCTACTGCCCTTGCCCCTTTCGGGTAAGGTAGCCCTCCCCTAGCTTTCCTAGTTAATCAGCCAAGGGCGTCCCATTCCACCCTTGTGGTAGCACTGTTTTCCCGGGTGGTCGCTCCATGTTCCCATTAACATAATGATCTTAACATGAACAAGGAATAATAAAACGGATAACAATAAATAGTATAACAGTGAGTGATGAATATCTCTATACCCAAATCCACATAGAGCAATAGCATGTACTACCCAAAACTTTAGTAATAAAACCAGTGGTGAAGCAAGGTATAAAGATAGTCAAATCTAGGGTATCCTATTGGGTCGCAGCAAAATTATCCTATGCAGATCATTATGAATAATAAGAACATGAATGGGTAAAAGAAGTGATCAAGGGCACAACTTGCCTTCCACGAGCTCCTGCTCAGCTACTTCAACCTGCTGCTCACCAGGATCCTCAGCAACGGGCTCTTCTACTCGTCACATTACAAACAAGCACAGTGCATATAGAGAAATTAACATTACACCAAACATATATACAAAATACACAGAGATATTCTACATATTAAAATAAAAACTTAGGAACTGGAATCATAATTTTCTGAGTTATAGATTTTAAGTTATGCATTTTCAAAGGTTTTATGTGCTTTAAATAGGATTAAGTGATAAATAATTTCCTTACTGTTTTTATGCCAAAACAGAGACTCTAAGTGCTAGAGAATAAAATTACAAAATTTTAGGAACTGGAATGGATGAATTTGGAGCTAGTATGAATTTTCTATGAATTTATAAAGTTCTAGCAATTATTTTCCTATTAAAAATCCATTTTCTATTTCATTTATTCAATTTAAATGATCTCTGGACTGGGCTTCATTTTCAGAGAAGTGCAGGGGTCTCGGAGTAAACTTTCCAAGACACAGGGAACAGTGTAATAGGACGGCGGGTTGGTTCTGTAAAAACCGAAGGGCTCTATTGCAAAATGGTGGCCGAAGGGGTATTGCGAGATTTGGGCCGTCCGATCTACAACCGATGGCGGGGATTAGATTTAGATTTTGTCGAAACGGTACGCACCAAGAACTATTGGATCTAGATCCAACGGTCAGTATTCTACGATCCCGAGATCCGACCCTAGCCCTCCGATCACGATCCTACCGCCGAGATGAATTTAGCGAGAGGGTACGCGCGTGGCCTAATCTCCACCGCCCATCCCAGAATCCACGGCTCAAAACTCCACACGCTACATGTAATCCTATCCGCATGTTAGAGGATCAACGGCCACGATGCATCGAGGTGAAAGGGTATCCCTTCCACAGATCCAGACCGCACGCAGTAGATCCAATGGCCAGGACATGATCCCCTTCCTCCCGACACGCTAGCGCAGAAACACGGCGGCGCTGACCAAAATCCCACGGCGGAGCTCAACGCCGGCCACACACTATCCTAATCCCGCCCCGATATCACAATCCGATAGGCGCAAACCGAAATAGAGGCAATCGCGAAGCTAGGTTCGGTTATCTCACCGAGTATTGATGAATGACCAACCCCGGACACGACGAAGGGCGGCTTCCTGCGGCGACAGAACCTCCGGCGAGGAATCCGTGTTGCCACGCCGTCCGATCCCTCCTAGCACGCCGATGAACCGCACCACCGCGTCACCAGACGACACCCGACCCGATCCTCAGCTTTCCCCCGTGGCCCTGACGCCCTGAGGATCTCGCGGCGGCTTCACTGCAGGCGGCGGGGAATGGTGCACAGGAGAGGCGAGGCGGTGCTTCTGTGGCGTAGCCGGACCTCCTCTATCCTTTCCCCCGCATATAGGCCGAGGTCCCAACAGAACCCGTAACGCGGAACCGGTGAATCCGGCCGGCGGGTGCGGAGGACAGAGTCCGCGGCGCGAGTCAACCCGAGGTTCACCGCGTTTGAAGACGAGTCTGACAGTGGGTCCCCGAGCGCAGTGAGGAGCCGGTTCAATCGTGGTGCGAAACAGTGGATGACGTGCGGGACCCCATTGTCAGCAGTACGCGCGAGCGGGAGCAAATGAGCTGGGCCGCGCGGGTGACTTCCCCTGGTGGGCCAAAACATGGTAAGCCAGCCCAGGTGAGGTTTTTATCCTTTTTCTTTTTATTTTTTTTTTCTGTTTTCTTTTCTTTTATTTTTAACTCTCTTTTAAATCCAAATTTAAATTTTGAATTGTGAGTTTCTGTTTTGAGTCCATGATACAAATTCATACCCTAATGTTGGAATAATGTATCTTCATTTACATATTTTAATCCTTACATTATTCATTTCTTTCTCTCTTTCCAAATTTTAGCATTTCTTTTAGGTTTTAAATTCCCTTTTTTGGTCTTTAATGTTTCTCTTGTCACAAGATGCACACAAAAATAAAATACCAGCATGATGCACAATTCAGTAGCTTTTTTTTTTCTTATTGACTATTTGTTTCTACATAGGGTGTTCACATGTGATGGTGCATAAAGGTTCAATCCCACACAAACAAGTAGAGGAAATAAAATTTTCTTCTCCTCTTATATTCTTTCATACAAATTGAGTATTACAAATCCTACCCCCCTTAAAAATAATCTCGTCCTCGAGATTTAAGAAGAACTAGAGAAAAGGTGGGGAAAATCTATGCGAAGCTCTTCTTCTCTTTCCCAAGTTGCTTCATCTTCACTGTGGTGACTCCATTGTACCTTACACATCTTTATCACCTTATTTCTCGTAACTCGAGTCAATGTATCCAAAATCTTGATAGGGTACTTCATGTAAGTCAAATCATCTTGAACACTAAGCTCATCCATGGGTAACTGTTCCTCGGGGACACGGAGACACTTCTTAAGTTGAGACACATGGAACACATTATGCACATCTGATAGAGTAGCAGGTAACTCGAGTTGATAGGTCCTCTCTCCAACTTGCCTAGAAACTCAGAATGATCCAATAAAGTAAGGGGACAATTTACTCTTGTCTTTAAAACTCCTCATTCCACGAAGTGGTGACACCTTGAGATACACCTGATCTCCTTCTTCAAATTCCAGTGGCCTTCTTCTATTATCTGCATAGCTCTTTTGCCTGGTTTGAGCCACTCTTAATTTCTCCCTGATTATACAGACTTGTTCCTCCGCCTCTTGAATAAGTTTAAGTCCAAGGAACTGTCTTCCTCTAGTCTGATCCCAATATAGAGGAGTACTGCACTTCCTGCCATATAGAGCCTCGAACGGTGACATCTTCAGACTGGCCCGGTAACTATTATTATATGGGTACAAGCTCTCAGCATGTATTCCAATACTTGATTAGTCCTTTCAGTCTGTCCATCAGTCTGAGGATGGTAAGTCAACTAAAATTCAACTCTGTATCCATATTCTCATGAAAACTTTTCCAAAATCTGGGAGGTAAACTGTGATCCTCTATCCGAAACGATCTTCTTTGGTACACCATGTAGAGACTCAATCCGAGACCTGTATAATTTAGCCAATTGTGATCCATTATAAGTAGTCTTGATCGGAATGAAATGAGCCATTTTGGTCAGTTTATCCACAATAACCCATATAGGATCATATCCTTTCGAGGTGCGAGGCAATCCAGTCATGAAGTCCATACCAAACTTTTCTTACTTCCACTTGGACATCTTTGGTGGGTGTAATAGTCCAGCTGGCCTTTGGTGATCGGTCTTAACTCTTTGGCACACATCGCACATAACCACATGTGCGGCCACATCTCTCTTCAATCCATACCACTAGTATTTCTGCTTCGAATCCTGATACATCTTGGTACTACCAGGATGAATAGAATAATCCAAGTCATGGGCTTTCTTCAATATAGTCTCATGAAGGCTTTCAATCTCCGGAACACATCTCTTGTATCTTAGTATCACCCATTTGTCCTTTGCGGATCTCTTGCTCCAAAGTAGGTTTCACATCAATAGTAACTCCTTCAGTGTGAGCAACTATCCCCAGGTTAAGTCTCCTAAAATCCTCAACAATCTCCTCGAGTAGCTGGGCAACAACAGCTAAATGAACATGCTCTTTTCGATTCAAGGCATCTACAACCAAATTCGCCTTGCCCGGGTGATAGTGAATTTCCAAATCGTAGTCTTTAATAAGCTCCAACCAACGACGTTGCCTAAGGTTGAGATCCTTCTAAGTGAATATATACTTCAAACTCTTGTGATCCGTATATACTTGGCACTTAGTCCCCATAATGTAGTGTCTCCAAATCTTCAGTGCATGCACAACGGCAGCCAATTCCAAATCATGAGTGGGGTAGTTCAGTTCATGCTTCCTCAACTGACGAGATGCATAGGCAATCACATGACCTTCTTGCATAAGCACACATCCAAGTCCTTGGCCACAGGCATCACAGTAAATGTCAAATCCCTTCTGCAGATCTGGCATAATCAATACTGGAGGTGACATCAATCTTTCCTTCAATTGATCAAAGCTCCCTTGACATTTCTCATCCCACTTAAATTCTTTTCCTTTCTCCAAAAGCGATGTCATAGGCTTGGCAATCTTAGAGAATCCCTCAATAAATCTCCGATAATATCCTGCGAGTCCCAAGAAACTCCGAATCTCAGAAACTGTAGTGGGCACTCTCCACTCCATTATCTCCTTCACTTTAGCAGGATCCACTGCTATTCCTCCATTAGAAATAATATGACCCAGGAATGGCACCTTGTCAATCCAAAACTCACACTTGCTAAACTTAGCGTAGAGTTGATTATCTCGTAGCTTCTGTAGCACCAACCTTAGATGTTCTTCATGGTCACTCTCATTCTTAGGATAGATAAGAATATCGTCGATGAACTCCACGACGAATCTGTCCAAATACTCCAAAAACATCTTGTTCATCAAATCCATAAAATAAGCTGGTGCATTAGTTAATCCAAACGACATAACGATGAACTCATATAATCCATATCGAGAAAAGCCGTCTTAGGAATATCTGATGGTCCAATCTTCATCTGATGGTATCCCGATCGGAGGTCAATCTTCGAGAATACCCTGGCTCCTCTTATCCGATTAAATAAATCCTTAATGCGGGGTAACAGAAACTTGTTCTTCACAGTGACATCATTAAGAGTCCTACAATCCACGCACATCCTTTGCGACCCATCCTTCTTCTGTACAGACAAAACTGGTGCTCTCCAAGGTGAAGAATTCAGACGAATGTATCCATCCTCTTGTAATTCCGTTAATTGTTTCTTAAGTTCCTTTAGCTCTTCTATGGACATCATGTATGGCCGTTTAGAAATAGGGGCAGTCTTAGGTAAGAGATTAATGACCAACTCAACTTCCATATCTGGTGGCAGTAGTTACTGCAATTCCAACTTCAAATCTTTCTCCTTTGGAACTGGTGAGTTCTACGGTTCCCTTAGCGCAGTGTATAAACCACCATTGCCTTTCTTAACCATGACATACCAAGGATCAAGTCTATACTGCACTCTTCTAACAGTATAGGGGTAGTCTATCTGGGTTAGAAATACAGGGTAAGAAAGAAAGATTTGTAGACAAGGCGAGTAATTATGAGGAATGTTACTGCGGGGGACTTATTAGCTAAGTAGATTAGTGTGTCACCTACTAAAGCTAATACAGTACCTTATAGTGGTACATGCTAAAATGTCCATATATAATAATTCAATCAATCAAAGAAGCAAATCAGGCATTTAGCATCAGCACAATCAAACAACATTTTAATAGAGAAAATAGTTTTGATTTGGTCTTAGGCCTCCTATCTCTTAAAATGTCATAGGGGTAGGGATTCCAAGGTTTGAAATCCATCTTGTCTTAGAGTAGAAAAGGTAAGAATGATCAGAGTAGAACAGTAGAAGGTGAGACAGGATCAAGATAAGTGTAGAAAGAATCAGAGTAAGGTGAGTGTAGAATGAATCAGAATGGGATAAGTAGGTAAGGGTTTGTCCAGTCTATCTAGGTTCCGTCCTACAGTCAACATTTCCTCTGATACCACTTCTGTAACACCCGGTTTTAAAGAACAAAGCCGGGTGCATCTCATACATGCGCCAAGAAGACAACATATATAATAACAGAGTGCATAGAGATAAATGTCATAAAACATCAGAGTATTTATTACATAGCGGAAGACTTATTACAAAATAAAGATAAATGTAAAACGAACTAAGGATCGTCGGCGCCAATGTCGACTGAGAAACGCCACCTAGATCAGATCAAACTCCTCGATACTTGACTTCACTTGAAACCACCTGTTCTTCTCCTGTGGGGGGGGTGTGAGACAGCAAGAGTGAGCTCACATACGATCATAGCTCAACAAGTCGTGGGGAATAATGTGACATGAACTCACCAAAGGTGGGAGTTCATGAAGTGTAAGGCTGATCAATGAAATAAAGGCTGAAGCTGAGCATTGCTTTTATAAGTTGGTCAAAATTTTATTAGCAATTACTAAGTGTAAGTAAATACCAAACCATAGTAATAATAAGTAAAAGTAATAATAAAATAATCCCAAATGCAATGAAATGACAGATTAAGTTTAAGTTCCATAAATTAATCATGTGAGGGTCCGAGCCGCTCTTGACCGTGAGCACGGCTAGTATACTAGTTTTACACTCTGCAGAGGTTGCGCATCTTTACCCACAAGTCATGTTACCCATCTGCCAAGAGATGGCCAATCCCATACACCTCTACCGAGGAGGCGAGGCAGGGTAACACTACGAGGCCTTTACAAAGTTCCACTAGCTTCAGACTACCCGCTACAGTTTATGGGAAGATCCAGTAAAGGGTTCCTGGCTGATAGCCATCGCAGCAAAATCAACCAGGGACCTCCCCGCACTGACCTCTCCCCTACTGCCCTTGCCCCTTTCGGGTAAGGTAGCCCTCCCCTAGCTTTCCTAGTTAATCAGCCAAGGGCGTCCCATTCCACCCTTGTGGTAGCACTGTTTTCCCGGGTGGTCGCTCCATGTTCCCATTAACATAATGATCTTAACATGAACAAGGAATAATAAAACGGATAACAATAAATAGTATAACAGTGAGTGATGAATATCTCTATACCCAAATCCACATAGAGCAATAGCATGTACTACCCAAAACTTTAGTAATAAAACCAGTGGTGAAGCAAGGTATAAAGATAGTCAAATCTAGGGTATCCTATTGGGTCCCAGCAAAATTATCCTATGCAGATCATTATGAATAATAAGAACATGAATGGGTAAAAGAAGTGATCAAGGGCACAACTTGCCTTCCACGAGCTCCTGCTCAGCTACTTCAACCTGCTGCTCACCAGGATCCTCAGCAACGGGCTCTTCTACTCGTCACATTACAAACAAGCACAGTGCATATAGAGAAATTAACATTACACCAAACATATATACAAAATACACAGAGATATTCTACATATTAAAATAAAAACTTAGGAACTGGAATCATAATTTTCTGAGTTATAGATTTTAAGTTATGCATTTTCAAAGGTTTTATGTGCTTTAAATAGGATTAAGTGATAAATAATTTCCTTACTGTTTTTATGCCAAAACAGAGACTCTAAGTGCTAGAGAATAAAATTACAAAATTTTAGGAACTGGAATGGATGAATTTGGAGCTAGTATGAATTTTCTATGAATTTATAAAGTTCTAGCAATTATTTTCCTATTAAAAATCCATTTTCTATTTCATTTATTCAATTTAAATGATCTCTGGACTGGGCTTCATTTTCAGAGAAGTGCAGGGGTCTCGGAGTAAACTTTCCAAGACACAGGGAACAGTGTAATAGGACGGCGGGTTGGTTCTGTAAAAACCGAAGGGCTCTATTGCAAAATGGTGGCCGAAGGGGTATTGCGAGATTTGGGCCGTCCGATCTACAACCGATGGCGGGGATTAGATTTAGATTTTGTCGAAACGGTACGCACCAAGAACTATTGGATCTAGATCCAACGGTCAGTATTCTACGATCCCGAGATCCGACCCTAGCCCTCCGATCACGATCCTACCGCCGAGATGAATTTAGCGAGAGGGTACGCGCGTGGCCTAATCTCCACCGCCCATCCCAGAATCCACGGCTCAAAACTCCACACGCTACATGTAATCCTATCCGCATGTTAGAGGATCAACGGCCACGATGCATCGAGGTGAAAGGGTATCCCTTCCACAGATCCAGACCGCACGCAGTAGATCCAATGGCCAGGACATGATCCCCTTCCTCCCGACACGCTAGCGCAGAAACACGGCGGCGCTGACCAAAATCCCACGGCGGAGCTCAACGCCGGCCACACACTATCCTAATCCCGCCCCGATATCACAATCCGATAGGCGCAAACCGAAATAGAGGCAATCGCGAAGCTAGGTTCGGTTATCTCACCGAGTATTGATGAATGACCAACCCCGGACACGACGAAGGGCGGCTTCCTGCGGCGACAGAACCTCCGGCGAGGAATCCGTGTTGCCACGCCGTCCGATCCCTCCTAGCACGCCGATGAACCGCACCACCGCGTCACCAGACGACACCCGACCCGATCCTCAGCTTTCCCCCGTGGCCCTGACGCCCTGAGGATCTCGCGGCGGCTTCACTGCAGGCGGCGGGGAATGGTGCACAGGAGAGGCGAGGCGGTGCTTCTGTGGCGTAGCCGGACCTCCTCTATCCTTTCCCCCGCATATAGGCCGAGGTCCCAACAGAACCCGTAACGCGGAACCGGTGAATCCGGCCGGCGGGTGCGGAGGACAGAGTCCGCGGCGCGAGTCAACCCGAGGTTCACCGCGTTTGAAGACGAGTCTGACAGTGGGTCCCCGAGCGCAGTGAGGAGCCGGTTCAATCGTGGTGCGAAACAGTGGATGACGTGCGGGACCCCATTGTCAGCAGTACGCGCGAGCGGGAGCAAATGAGCTGGGCCGCGCGGGTGACTTCCCCTGGTGGGCCAAAACATGGTAAGCCAGCCCAGGTGAGGTTTTTATCCTTTTTCTTTTTATTTTTTTTTTCTGTTTTCTTTTCTTTTATTTTTAACTCTCTTTTAAATCCAAATTTAAATTTTGAATTGTGAGTTTCTGTTTTGAGTCCATGATACAAATTCATACCCTAATGTTGGAATAATGTATCTTCATTTACATATTTTAATCCTTACATTATTCATTTCTTTCTCTCTTTCCAAATTTTAGCATTTCTTTTAGGTTTTAAATTCCCTTTTTTGGTCTTTAATGTTTCTCTTGTCACAAGATGCACACAAAAATAAAATACCAGCATGATGCACAATTCAGTAGCTTTTTTTTTCTTATTGACTATTTGTTTCTACATAGGGTGTTCACATGTGATGGTGCATAAAGGTTCAATCCCACACAAACAAGTAGAGGAAATAAAATTTTCTTCTCCTCTTATATTCTTTCATACAAATTGAGTATTACAGTAGCATCTTTCGCTGATATCAACTGCTTAAGCCGGGTTACCTCCTCCATGGATTCCTGCAGCTTACGACGGTGGAGGTCTAATTCTTCCATTGTGAAGCGATGACTTCTTTCCAAGATAGTCAGCGAATTGCTAGAATCTCGATACAACCTGTCAAGATTGTCACGAGAAGCAGCAAGGATACGTTTTTCTTCCTGCAAGCACAAGTCAGTTCCTTCAAAAAACCAAGCAAGTAATAGGAGCACAGCAAGGCAAAGAACAGTTTCGTATATCACCTTTTCAGAGTCGAGCTGAGCATGAAGAGAAGAACTCAGTGCATTGGCATCATCTAAGGCAGCGGAGACCTGACTCAGCTCAATCTGACTTTGAGAGTACTTTTCCTCAAAATCAGTGCATCGCTGGGCCAATTCAGCCTGATCTCGAGAATGTTTTTCCTCAAGAATTGCAATCTGCCGAGTCATTTCTAGCAAGAGGTAATCAAACAAAATGAGGTCAGAAGGTAAAAAAGTCCACAACAAAGGCGAAGAAAAGAAAAAGGGCACTAACCAGTGTTAGTCGCCTCCAACTCGGATACACGACGATGAAGTAACACTGGATTCCAACACATAAGAGACGAAGCCACTTCTGGGACGGAAGCCCCCTGCGATCTCAGCTGGCTGGCCATCCCATCCACCAAAACCTGATGAGAAGAGCAAATGAGCATAATGACAAAAGTCCATGCAACGTAAAGATCAAGCCAAAAAACAGTACAGTACCTGGAGGTTAGAAAAGAACGAAGGGATCCCCAAATCAGGAGAAATCAGCTGATAATCAGGCGCAAGGCCACCACCCGAAGCAGTTTGCAACGGACAAGTAGGAATCAGCTCAGCGCTTTCAACAGAGCCGAACGCCCGATCAATGGGGACGCTGCCCTCTAAAGCGACCCCCTGGTCCAAAGTTTGGGCTACCACCATACCCCGCGTGAACGTCCATGGAAGTGCAGGAAGGAGACCCTGCTTGGGCACCCTCGGGGGCTGGGTCAAAGTTGGCACTGCCCACTTGAGCCGGATCATCCCCGGCAGCACCCTCGGGGGCTGGGCAGTGGCTTACATTCTTCATCCGAGCTAAGTCATCCCCAGCGACATCCTTGGGGGCTGGGCAGGTGTCAGCATCATTCTTGAGGACCAGACTCCCCGCAGTAACCACCTCTAAGGTTGACGGGCCCTGAGCCACTTCCATGGAACCAGGACAATCCAGGTTAGCATCCCGACCCTCGAGATCGCGCTCTAAGGTCGACGAGGCACGGGATGACCTCAACCCAGCATCAGGTACGGCAGCGCAAACCTCCATCACATCATCATCCACTGGCTCTGATAACAAGTCCTCTGGGACCATATCCTCAAGAGTCTGATCAAAGTTGGCCAGGGACAGTTCTTGCAGACCAATGAGGGCAGACAAAGCAGATGAGGGAACTCCACTACTTTCACCGCTGGCAAGGAATTGCCGACTGTTCTTCCGAGTCAGAGGGACCTCATTCTCTTCCTCCCTGTCGTCTTCATCAGCAACACAGGCAACACCCCCATTGGGATCAGCGACAGATATACCACACCCATTGGGGTCAGCATCAGTAAATTCAGGCGCGGGAACCTCCTCAGCAGCAGGAACCGATGGACCAGCACCCCGATCCAAACTAGATACTTGCTGAAGACGTCTCTTTTTCTTTTTCTGCTCATCAGCAGAAATATCAGTTTGATTGGCTCGGCAAGGACGTCTAGGGCGAACACGGACAGGTCTCTGAACATCCAAGGATGTACCAGCTTCGGGGAGAGGCGCCACCGCCAATGTCCCAGCAGGAGCAGCATCAGAAGAATCTTCAGCCAGCATATCAAGCATGGCACTTATTTCTGCATCATTAGGATCCAAAGGCACTTCAAAATGGACTTGTCGTTCGTCATTAGGAATCTCCCCAAGCGAGGCAACCAAAGCACTGACTTCTTCATCAGAGGGTCGCGTTCTAAGGCCCAAATTGCCATCAGTCGCAGGTGGATTTGACACGAAAAGAGTGAAGACTTTGGCAGGAGGCAAATTCCAGGCCGAGTACGCCACCGGAGCACCAACATTGGACACCTTGCCCCTGAGAATCATTTCCAGTCGGCTCACCAAGTCTGCAGAAGGGATTCTCCTGTTGGTAACCCGAGTTGAGTCGGCTAGCCCTCGATACAGATAAGCTGGGTGGACCCTATCTTTCAGTGGCTGAATGTTCTTGAAAACGAAGTCAGCAACCATAGCTTCAGCAGTTAGACCTCTCTCTTTCAGCAGTCCAACTTCAGCTAGCAACACACCGGCTTCAGCTACCTCCTCGTCTGTGGGAGGCTCGATCCAGCTTGGGGTGCGAACGTCTGGCTGTCTTCCCGATCGGGGGGGGGAGAGAATTTCCATAATTATCAACTATAAACCACTCCAGACGCCATCCCTTAATGCTGTCTTTAAGGGGAATCTCAAGATATTCAGTCTTCCGTCCCCGGCGCATCTCCAAACTGGCACCCCCGACCAACTGATGTTGTCCCCCGGCCATCCCAGGGCGACAATGATACAGGTGTTTCCACAAGCCGAAATGCGGCAGCACGCCAAGAAAGGCTTCACATAAGTGGACGAAGATGGAAATTTGCAGAATTGAGTTAGGGTTCAGATGGGTCAGGTTAATGTGGTAGAAATCAAGGAGACCACGGAAAAAGGGAGAAATGGGAAGGCCAAGGCCGCGAAGAAGAAAAGGAGCGTAAACTACGGACTCGTGGGTATCCTCTGTCGGGACAGTAGTCCCGTGGCAAATCCGCCAAGAACAGAGTTCCCGTGGAGGAAGAACCCCGATGGACACGAGGTGGAGGAGTTCAGCTTCGGAGATGATAGACATGTGGTTACCTGCAAAAGGCAACTGGCTGTTGGGATCGATTGGAGGAATCACCACAGCGGACGAGCTCGCGATTTTCCTCTTGGGAGCCATCTCGATTCTACTAGTGAGCAGATTGGAGGCGAGTGCAGAGAGGATTCGGAAGCGGGAATGCAAGAACTAGGGCGCGAAAAGCAAAGGCGGCTAAAAGCGCAGCTCTTATGGGATATTCTCGAGCCAGATACCGTTTCAAAAAGTGCCCAGTCATCACCCGGCAGTTATTTCCAAAACCCCAGCATGCCACGTGGTCATTCGGCAGTTATTTCCAAAAAGACGATGGGCCACCTCATCACTCGGTTATCATCCTCAAAATAGCTCATGCGGCCTGCTATCACTCGGCGTTGCCTCTAAAACGCCGACCTCGTGTTCAATCGCTCGGCATTACTTCCAAAATGCCGACGGCGACCTTTAATCACTCGGCGTTGCCTCTAAAACGCTGATCTCGTGTTCAATCGCTCGGCACTACTTCCAATATGCCGATGGCGACCTTCAATCACTCGGCGTTGCCTCTAAAACGCTGATCTCATGTTCAATTGCTCGGCATTACCTCTAAAATGCCGACGTCGACCTGCTCTCACTCGGCGTTGACTCTAAAACACTGATCTCATACTCAGCCGCTCGGCATTACCTCTAAAGTGCCGACGTCACCATCCAATCACTCGGCGCTGCCTCTAAAACGCTGATCTTGTGTTCAGCCGCTCGGCATTGCCTCTAAAGTGCCGACATAACCCTCCAATCACTCGGTGTTGCCTCTAAAACGCTGATCTCGCGTTCAATCGCTCGGCATTACCTCTAAGATGCTGACGTCAACCTTCAATCACTCGGCATTGCCTCTAAGACGCGGGTATAGCGTTCGGTTGCTCGGCATTACCTCTAAAACGTCGATGCAGACTACAAGATTACTCGGCAACTACTTCTGGAAGCGTCAGTATGATGTCCAAGATATTCGTCTACTATCTCAAAAGAATCAGTCTTATAATCAAGCAAAGCAAGTCAACAAGAAGAAGCCAACGACATTCTTTCATTAAGGGAAGACAATAAGCTTACAAATCAACTCTTTGCGAGTTGATGCTTCCCTACTATTACTACATTACATTACTACTACTACTACACTACGCTATACTACTCTACATTACTACTACATTATTCTAACTATACTAAACTATACTAATATCTAAGAAGACCAGTGGCGTCTAGCCACTGGCCCTGCCCCTGCCGCCGCCGCCGCCCTTGGTGCTGCCCCTGCTGCTGCCGCCCTTGGTGCTGCCCTTGCTGCTGCCGCCTTTGGTGCTGCCCCTGCTGCCGCCGCCTTCACCGCTCCTGCCGCCGTCACCGCTGCTCCTGCCGCCGCCACTGCCGTCGCCGTCGCCACCGTCGTCGCCGTCGCCGTCGTCGTCGTCGTCGTCCTTGTCCTCGCCGCCGCTGTCCGAGTCCTCCTCATCCGAGGAGTACTCCGACTCATCCGAGCCCTCGAGCCCGGAGCGCTCGACGGCCCGGATGTACGTCCAGACCTCCACGGCTATCCCCTGGGAGTCGTCCGAGTCATCGGACGACGCCGGGGGAGAGACGGGAGCCGGAGATCCCTCGGACTCGGAGGAGAACTCCTCCTCCGAGTATTCCGAGTCACCGAAATCCTCCGATGGAGGAGTCGGTTCGCGCTTGCGCTTGTTGCTTTTGCCCATGGTGGAAGCAAGCGGGAGAGAGGAGAAGGAAGCAGTAAAGAACAGCGAAGAGATGTGAAGAAACCAGAGGGGCAACAGCGTTATTTATAGAAGGGAAAGGCAACCGCTCACCTCCAACCGCGGTCACTGAACAGTCGCAAAGCATTCAATAAGCACTTCCACCCGTCTAGAGACACGTCAGGCGGCTGACGCCGTTTCATGCAACACTACACCCATTAGGACTCCAGTCAACAGCGAAAAGGATATGATTACACTCGTCGTCCCATCACATTACAACTCAGAAGCAGCCGGCTAAAACACTCAGCGTACCAAGCCGTCCCTTGCCCACACCCATTGGGGGGGGGACGCCCAGGAATTATCAGTATATTTTTCAAAATGGTCACATCTGTGCAGAGCATGCAGTGAATGCCTCAAGACAAAAATGAGATATCAACAAGAGTCAGAGGGAAGCCAAATATAGCCAGCAGAGTGCAAAATATGGTTGACAGACACGACTTGAAGACTAGACAGAGAACGTCCATCAAATGTCCAATCAGTCACAGAGCAAATAAATTACACTACCTAGCAAGATACGGGAGGATTGCAAACTCGGCTGCAAAAGACAAAATACATGCTGACCTTTGAAGCATAATATTGATGACATAGCACGGATGACATCATGCCAACTTTTTTACAAGCAGAAAGGGTAATCCTCAGCAAAAGGACATAAAAAGAAGACCTTCAAGTGAATTATCCTCAAAAATCCACGTGAAGGTCGGGGGCTACACCCATTGGGTGCACCTCCGGTGCACCCTATGGGTTATCATTCCAAGCCGAGATTGTGCCGATTTCTAAAGCATGGGACAAGATTAAAAAAGCCAACCCTCAACCAAAATGGGCGAACGCAAATGGAAATGATCTCAACTGAAGACCTTCGAGTAGATTATTTTCTAAAATCTACTCGAAGCTCGGGGGCTACACCCATTGGGTGCACCTCCGGTGCACCCAATGAAGTTCAGAATCCTACAAATTGGAATGCCGACTTCTAAGGCACAGGCACGATGCCAGGTTTTGGCCAACGAGTGATCGGAGCAGGAGAAGACGACAGGAAGCCATCTTTCTTCAAATTACCTACAAGCTGGACCTGAGATCTTCGGGTTGATTATCTCTAAATTAACCCAAAGATCGGGGGCTTGTGGGGGATAGATATCCCCCGGGTCCACTAAAAGAGTAAAGGACCTCACGAAAGGCCCAAGGGCCCAATGAATCGTAAGGTCATTCTTTCGTGGGCCTGGGGAAAAACAGCCAGCACAGTAGAACAACATGGGGCCGGATTGGTACAAGCCCGGACGGCCCGCAGCATCGAGCGAATGACCGCAACAAAGATCCGACTTTCCCGCGTCGGAGCCTCCATGCAACGAAGCCACGCGAGGATAAGTCGGCGAGGGTTACGTAGGGATAATCTCAAGAGGTTCACTATCTTTTAGCTACTCGTTGCTATCTTATCCATGTGTACTGCCCCACGGTCGAGTATATAAGGCCTAGGGGGTACCCCTTCAGAACGATCGACCCTTTACTTAGCCACCCACATCAACTCTCTGTATTCTCGATCCAGAGAGCTCTCTTGTAGCCACATCTAGGGGTGAAAACGGTCGGAAACGATCGGAAAACACTAAAACCGTTACCGTTTTCATATTTTTTATCGGAAATGAAATCGGAAACGGTAACTTCGAAAATGAAAACGATATCGGTATTTCGGAAACATCGGAAACGAAAGTTCGGTACGAAAAATACATCGGTACCGGTCGGAACCTTAAATACAATCGGTAACCATATCAATATAATAATATGTGCAGCTGTAAATAAAAATATGACATTAATAAAAATATGACATTAATTAATTAGTGACACATGAGAATATTCATCAATTATCACCGTCACAATTCACAAGCGCCACATGCATGCTACGATCCTATAGGAACGTCACATGCAAATCCGTCAACGCGCTGGAGAAGCTAGCAGGAGCCGATGAGGCCAACTACACGTCTACACACATTTACTATTCTAAATATAGACTGACTTCTTAACGACGATTCAGTAGCAGTGTCGCCGTATTCAGTAGCAGCGCCGTATTCAGTAGCAGTGCCGAGTCGGGCTCACTCACACGACGACGACGGCTGCCGTATTCAGCAGCAGCGCGCCAGCGGCAACCTTTTCGTTGTATTCGTCCTGCACGTCCCTCTCGCCCGCCGTCGCCATCCAGTCCACCCATCCTCCCGACGCGCGGCGGTCGGACACGCTTCCGCCCATCCAGATCCAGTCCTCCCGACGGCGTGGCCATCCAGTCCACACAAGCTTCCACCAGCGCCGGACCGGATTGAGGGAGAAGATAGGAATCAGGTGATACCTGGCCGGACGAGGAGGATGGCAGCCTGGCAGGATGCGTCGCCGGCTCCAGCTGCAGCCGCCGCCAGCCTGTCCGCCACGAACCGGATTGAGGGAGAAGAAGCTAGGAATCAGCTAAAGCTTGGCTCTTGGGCTCTTAGTTGTGACCGACGGTGGGCTGTGTGGGCACTAGCAGTGACCGTGAAGCGTGACCGCCAGCCTGACCGTGAGCACTGGGCACTAGCAGTGCCGCAGTGGGCCTCCTCTCATGGGCTAAGGACGGACGACTGGAAGTGGGCTGTGTGGGCTGTACTTTGGTATTTTCGGAAATTCCGACAGCTGAATTCGGTAAAATTCCGATTAAAATCGGTAACCGATGGAAACGGTCGGTAAAACGCCGTACCGATTTCGATACCGATTCCGAATCAAAATTCCGACAACCGATACCGTTTCCGAAAAATACCGATACCGATAAATCCGACCGAGAAAAACCGGAAACGGTTTTCGGAATTCCGAGAAATTCCGAAACCGTTTTCATCCCTAGCCACATCCATCAAGCATACTCATCAGGACGTAGGGTGTTACGCATCTCTAAGCGGCCCGAACCTGAAAAACTCGTCCACTGTCCCTCGTGCGATCAGCGCGAACCATTTTGCTACAGTTGTCGACACCGTCCTACTCCTAAAACACCTTGAGGGGCAACCCCGGGTGTGCGGTCGGACCCAAAACACCGACATGGCCATATAATTAAAATTTGATTATAGTTCATCCCGCACGTCATTTGTACCGATTCCGCGTCACGCATTTTGCACGCATTATTATTTCCGGCGTAAAGTCGACTAGGTTGGTTAATTAATTACACATTAACTGGGTAGCAATCTTGTGCACACGTTAAATATATGTTGCCACCACAGTTGTTTTAGCTAAGTAATTAAATGATTGGTCGGTTGATGGTTAATAACATAACAGTTTAATAGAACGAGTCTGTAGTTTCAACTCATGTTTTGTTAATATAAATGTCAATTAACGTGATTAATGCCAACTAAAATACTTGTCATTAATTATTTATCGTTGTTCGCACATGACATCGTGTGCGCGTCATCACGCGGTTCGCGCGCATAGTCGCGTTGGCTCGTGCGGGTTGTTTCGCGTGTGTCACGTGTTATTCGCACGCGTTGACACACGACGTGTACGTGTGTCGCGCGACGTCTACGCGTGATAATAATTTGTTTTCGCTTGTAAAGACTCATGTTAGCGACGTTAATTCGTCAAGTCATATATGTTGGATAATTAGCTTAAGGTTCGCTCGACTAATATTTATTAGACTAATATTTTAATTAGATTAAATGTGTAGTGTTTATCTCGCTCTTTTATAATAAACATTAACCTGGCTAATTTTAGCTTAACTTATTTTTATATATGTCACCTGTTCAGTTTTCTCATTTGTCGCGCGTGCTATTTCGCACGTGGTGGCGTTCTCGTTCGCACTGGTCGAGCGTGCTGTTTCGTGTGTCGTCGCGTGCTATTTCGCGTGTGTCAGCGCGTTGTTTGCACGCTGCTGTGTTGGGTTCGCCATCGTCACGTTGTCTGCACGTATCGCGCGTGGTGCGCGCGCTAGGTCGCGTGCGGTTATGCTGTTTCATGCGTTGCGAGTTTCATCTCGCTCCGCTAATTCGTCCCGCTTAAAGTCGCTGATGTTATTTAAATTACTTATTTAACTAAGAATTGTTAGTGTGGTCAGCTAATTAAAATGGTTAGATAGCTCTAATTTCATTTTAAATAAATATCGATTAATATAATCAGGTCGAATTAAACGTTATAGTTAATATTTGTTTAGCGTAAATGCAATATCTTCTCGACCGTAGCTTCGAGTTCGATGTTTCATTTTCCTCGCGTGACCGTAGTAACGTTCTCTATTTCATTTTACATGTTTTATTATGTTTTTATCTGAATGGTGTGATGTTCTCATGTATATGTATATGTGTTTGTTTGTTTGTGCCTGTTTGTATTCACTGTGCGTTGCGAATAGATCGCGGTCCATTTCCGAGCTTCGAGGAATCGACTGTCAAGCTTCAGCGACCAAGTGATCAAGCTCTTCGAGTTCTACAAAGTTGAAGATCCTGAGCATCTGTTTGGTGAAGGCAAGTGTCCTCTGACCCATTATGTCCCATTTACTTTATAATACATTGTCCCGCATACTATGAACAACCTAAGGATTTACTAGCTTTCTATTCACCTTGTCCTTGATTTACCTTTTGGGTTACTATGGTTAGCTACATGCTAGCGCTTTACTTTAATCAATGAACATGATGAGATACAATGATGATACTATGATTTTATTCTGGATATGATGATATACTTGTGGCATTTAAGGGGACTCAGGCTGTTTCCCGAGTACCTCTCCGTAAGGACCTGTCGGGGACCATAATTAGGGGTACCCTCAAGACGCCTAATTCTCAGCTGGTAACCCCCATCAGCATAAAGCTGCAGAGGCCTAATGGGTTTGATTAAGTCAGGGATCAGTCCATACGAGTGACTTGACCACGCCACGCCTGAGCCTAGCCTCGGGCGAGGGCAGCCGACCCTACGATGACTCCGTCTCGCCTGAGGCCTCCTCTTTCACGGCAGACGCATCTCTGGCTCGCCCTAGGCCCCGCCTTCGATAAGAAGAAACCCTGACTAAATCACCGCGCCAACCGACCGAGTCACCAGGGCGTTTAACGCAAAAGGTAAGACCGACGGGCGACCAGACTTCGCCAGAGGTGCCACAGGAGGCTCCGCCCGACCCAGGGCTCGGACTCGGGCTAAGGCCCCGGAAGACGGCGAACTCCGCTCCGCCCGACCCCAGGGCTCGGACTCGGGCTAAGGCCCCGGAAGACGGCGAACTCCGCTCCGCCCAAGGGCTCGGACTCGGGCTAAGGCCCCGGAAGACGGCGAACTCCGCTCCGCCCAAGGGCTCGGACTCGGGCTAAGGCCCCGGAAGACGGCGAACTCCGCTCCGCCCAAGGGCTCGGACTCGGGCTAAGGCCCCGGAAGACGACGAACTCCGCCTCGCCCGACCCAGGGCTCGGACTCCGCCTCGGCCTCTGCCTAACGATCTCCGCCTCGCCCGAACCCAGGGCTCGGACTCTGCCTCTGTCTTGCAGGACGGACTCGACCCCGGCTTCGGAGGAGCCTCCACGACGCCTGACCTAGGACACGAGACCGCCACGTCAACAGGAAGCGCCATCATCACCCTGTCCTGAGCCGACTTGGGTCGCAGAGAACAAGACCGGCGTCCCATCTGGCCAGCCACGCCAGATAGGCAAATGATGGCGCCCCGCTAGACCATGACGACGGCGACTCTCAGCTCCCTTACGAAAGCAGGAGGACGTCAGCAAAGGGCCCAGCCACTCCGACAGCTGTCCCCCCGTCCGGCTCCGTTACTCCTCCAACAGCCACGACGCCACACCAACAGGGTGCCAAGATCTCTCCGGCTGCCACCTTGGCATGTGCATAGGGCGCTAGCTCTCTCTCGCTAGACACGTAGCACCTTGCTACACCCCCATCTTGTACACCTGGATCCTCTCCTTACGACTATAAAAGGAAGGACCAGGGCCTTCTTAGAAAAGGTTGGCCTCGCGGGGACGAAGGGCAGGGGCAGGCGCTCTCTCTCTTGGGGCCGCTCGCTTCCCCTCACCTCGCGCGGACGCTTGTAACCCCCTACTGCAAGCGCACCCGACCTGGGCGCGGGACGAACACGAAGGCCGCGGGAATTCTCCGACTCCCTCACGACCCGGCTCCGGCCACCGACCTCTCTCTCTGTTCCCCCCTTCGCGCTCGCCCACGCGCTCGACCCATCTGGGCTGGGGCACGCGGCACTCTCACTCGTCGGCTCGGGGACCCCCCGGTCTCGGAACGCCGACAGTTGGCGCGCCAGGTAGGGGCCTGCTGCGTGTTGACGTTCGATTTCCCGTCAAGCTCCAGATGGGCAGTCTCCAACGACCTCTTCAACCCGGGACGGTGCTCCGTTTCGGGAACCTCGAGTTCATGTCTCTCGACGGCAACTACGACATGGTACTCCTTCCACCGCCGCGCGGCAGCGACAATGGAGGCGGACAGCCCGCCCGCCGGCGGCGGAATCAACGACGTCTTTCCCGCGTGGGGGAAGGACAACTTTCGAGCTCGCCCCATCCTCTCCCTCGCCATCGGAGGAGGAGGAGGCGGGGCAACCGGGGCCGAGCGGGAGATCGCGCTCCGACGGCTGTCGAGCAAATCGACATCCCCGGCGCCTCAACGGAGGACACGCCAAGCGTCGCCCTCGCGTTCAAGGCAAACGTGAGCGCCATCCCCCCGCAACACGTCGACTCCGAGCAAGCGGACGACGCCAGCACGCTCACGGAGGGCCTGCAGGACGTCGCCCTCGTACCCAAGACGACGACGCGATCTGCCCCCGACGTGACTTCATCGCTCCTCGTCCACAAAAAGGTACCGACTGCTACCCATATTTCGTCATTTCGACTCGGCCTCAGCCCGCCTGGCGATCTCGCTTTGGCGGGCGCTCACATTGAGGCGAGTGCAACCTCTCTGGGGTTTCGTGTGCGGTCGCCTTGGGACCGATTGACGGGTGTCTCGACCTACGGACCCTCTGGGTCCGAGGAAGATGACGACCCCAGCATCAGCTGGGATTTCTCCGGATCTGGCAACCCTAGTGTCATGCGGGACTTCATGACCGCATGTGACTACTGCCTCTCCGACTGTTCCGACGGCAGCCGCAGCCTTGGCGACAAGGACTGCGGCCCGAGTCGCGAATGTTTCCACGTCGAGCTAGGGGATCCCTCCGGAGGCGGCTGTCTCGGCACGCCCGAGGATGGTGATCCCCCTAGGCCAGCGCCTCGCGCCGACATCCCGCGGGAGCTAGCTGTGGTCCCCGTTCCGACGGGGGGTCACGACCCACAGCTCGAGCAAGTCCGCGGGGCGCAGGCCGGGCTCGATGAGGGAGCAGGAGCGCTCGAGGCAATCCGCCAGAACATCGGGCAGGTATGGGCGAGCCAGCCCCCGGCCGGAGGAATACGTCACCTGCCCCAAGGTCTCCAGCACCGCATCGCCAACAATGCCAGGGACAGACCGCCTCCCGCATCCGGCGGAACCGGTCAGGACCTGGCCGCTGCAGCGATGCTCCTCCGCGCGATGCCGGAGTCATCAACCACCGAGGGTCGGCGAATCCAGGGAGAACTCAAGCATCTCCTGGAAGGCGCTGCGGCCCGGCGGGCCGAGAGCTCTGCCTCCCGAAGGCAGGGATACCCCTCGGAACCTCGTGCCGCGACTTCCCGACTCACGCGGGAAGCCTCGGTCTTCACCGGGCACACGCGCAACACCGCGCCTGCGGCCCCGGGCCACCTCGGCGACGAGCACCCTCATCGCGACCATCGGGCACGCCTCGACGAAAGGGTGCGCCGAGGCTACCACCCCAGGCGTGGAGGACGCTACGACAGCGGGGAGGATCGGAGTCCCTCGCCCGAACCACCCGGTCCGCAGGTCTTTAGCCGAGCCATTCGGCGGGCGCCGTTTCCGCCCCGATTCCGACCCCCGACTACTATCGCGAAGTACTCGGGGGAGACGAGACCGGAATTGTGGCTTGCGGACTACCGCCTGGCCTGTCAACTGGGTGGGACGGACGATGACAACCTCATCATCCAAAACCTCCCCCTGTTTCTCTCCGACACCGCTCGTGCCTGGTTGGAGCACCTGCCTCCGGGGCAGATTTCCAACTGGGAAGATTTGGTCCAGGCTTTCGCCGGGAACTTCCAGGGCACGTACGTGCGCCCCGGGAATTCCTGGGACCTCCGGAGCTGTCGGCAACTGCCGGGAGAGTCTCTCCGAGACTACATCCGGCGGTTCTCGAAGCAGCGCACTGAGCTGCCCAACATCACCGACTCCGATGTCATCGGCGCGTTCCTCACCGGCACCACCTGCCGCGACTTGGTGAGCAAGCTGGGTCGCAAGACCCCCACCAGGGCGAGCGAGCTGATGGACATCGCCACCAAGTTTGCCTCCGGCCAGGAGGCGGTTGAGGCCATCTTCCGAAAGGACAAGCAGCCCCAGGGCCGCCCGTCGGAAGATGCTCCCGAGGCGTCTACTCCGCGCGGCGCCAAGAAGAAAGGCAGGAGGAAGTCGCAAGCGAAACGCGACGTTCCCGATGCAGACCTTGTCGCCGCCGCCGAGCGCAAGAATCCTCGGAAGCCCCCCGGAGGTGCTAACCTCTTCGACAAGGCACTCAAGGAGACGTGCCCCTACCATCAGGGGCCCGTCAAGCACACCCTCGAAGAGTGCGTTATGCTCCGGCGCCACTTCCACAGGGCCGGGCCACCCGCAGAGGGTGGCAGGGCTCACGACGACGACAAAAGGGAGGATCGCCAAGCAGGAGAATTCCCGGAGGTCCGCGATTGCTTCATGATTTACGGAGGGCATGCGGCAAACGCCTCGGCTCGGCATCGTAAGCAAGAGCGTCGGGAGGTCTGCTCGGTCAAGGTGGCGGCGCCAGTCTACCTAGACTGGTCCGACAAGCCCATCACCTTCGACCGGGACGACCACCCCGACCACGTGCCGAGCCCGGGGAAGTACCCGCTCGTCGTCGACCCCGTCATCGGCGACGTCAGGCTCACCAAGGTCCTGATGGATGGAGGCAGTTGCCTCAACATCATCTACGCCGAGACCCTCAGGCTCCTGCGCGTCGACTTGTCGTCCGTCCGAGCAGGCGCTGCGCCCTTCCACGGGATCATTCCCGGGAAGCGCGTCCAGCCCCTCGGACAGCTCGACCTCCCTGTCTGCTTCGGAACACCCTCCAACTTCCGAAGGGAGACTTTGACGTTCGAGGTGGTCGGGTTCCGAGGAACCTACCACGCAGTGTTGGGAAGGCCATGCTACGCGAAGTTCATGGCCATCCCCAACTACACTTACCTGAAGCTCAAGATGCCAGGCCCCAACGGGGTCATCACCGTCGGCCCCACGTACGAACACGCATTTGAATGCGATGTGGAGTGCGTGGAGTACGCCGAGGCCCTCGCCGAGTCCGAGGCCCTCATTGCCGACCTGGAAAGCCTCTCCCGAGAGGTGCCGGACGCGAAGCGACATGCCAGCAACTTCGAGCCAGCGAAGACGGTCAAGGACGTCCCTCTCGACGCCAATGGCGACGCCTCCAAGCATGTCCGGATCAGTTCTGGACTCGGCCCCAAATGAGGAGCAGTACTCGTCGATTTTCCTCGCGCAAACGTCGACATTTTTGCGTGGGGACCCTCGGGTATGCCCGGCATACCGAGGGATGTCGCCGAGCACTCGCCAGATATCTGGGCAGGAGCTTGACTCGCCAAACGGCCTCAGCGCGAACGATGCCCGGGGGCTGCGCCCTTTTCCCACTCACACATAAAAACCGGTCATCAAGGAAGGGTCGACCTCGCCCCGGCAGAGACCGACCCTCCCTCGGGGGCTAGAAAGGGGGAACCCCTCTCATCGAGTTTGGACGTACCGTTCCGCGCCAGAAAAACTCTTTTTCGGTCAAGAAGGGTTTTTTGCATTCTCCCGGATGCGTCAGAAGCAGGGTCCCGAGGAGCGAACTTGGGTACGAGTAAATGGCGAGACCGACTGAGCCAGGGAACACCTATGCCTCCGGGCTAGGGACATCTCACTCGTCGCTTGCCACGAAAAAGGACCCAGTTCGGGAAATCGCCCTGTTGTCGACACTACGGGCCAGGCGCGAAAATCAAAACAAAAAGGAGCATGACTTCACGGAAGAAGAAGTAAAATGTTCAGGCCTCAGCGGCCGCGGCAAATCACACATCCAACAGAAATTGTCCCAACTAAAATCAGGCGTCGCCTCGGGCAGGAGCCGCGCCTTCAACTCCGCCCCCGCCGTCGGTAAGGTCCACCTCCGCTTCCGGCGGCGGCGCAGGAGGAAGAATCTCCGCCTCGAAGACGGTCGCCAGCGCCGCGCTCGGACCCGCAGCGACCGCGTCGAGCCGCTGAACCTCCGCCAGGGCCGCCTCGTCTTCGTTAGGCAGGCAGTACCCCTCGCTGACCCGCTCCAAGTCCATGACGTAGTGGGAAGCGAGCACGGCGAAGGCCCGCCTGACGCCGTGGTGCAGCGCCTCGCGGACTTTACCGCGCGCGTAATCACCTAGGGCTTGAAGACGGCTTTGGGGAGAGCTCCCTGAAGGGACGTCGCCGGGACCGAGTCTCCGGTAGACCTCCGAGACGGCCTCGGACATAGCCGCGAGATCGGCCTCCCTTTGCTCAGCAGCCCCGTCGAGCGCCTCGGCAAGCGCCTTGGCAGACTCGTCGAGGGCAGACTCGAGCTCTGCGAACAACCAGAAGAAAGACCTCAAACCCAAGCGGAAGAAACGGATAAGATTGAGAACCGAGAACGGTCGAGCCATACCTCTGGCCCGGACGTGCTGCTCCGAGGCTGCGACTTGGGCTGCGGCCAGATCGGCCGCAAGGATCTTGGCCCGGCTCTCGGCCTCGGCAGCCTGGCTCCGAGTTTGGTCCCGCTCCTCGGCAACCTGGGCGAGCTCTGACCGCCGTTGTAGCACCTCCGTGCGCGCTGCCGCCGCCTCGGCCTTCAGGTCAGCGCAGAGCAGCTGGAGGTCCGCTATCTTAGCGTCTTGCTGAGAGAGGCACGCGGTAGCCCCGGCGAGCGAAGTCCTCAGGGACCGCAGCGAGCCCCAGACGACGGCCTCGCGGCGAATGAACGACGACTTGGCAGCGCTCCGGTCCGTCAGATCCTGGAAAGGAAAACAAAATATCACGGCGAACGCCTCACTCGCAGAAACAAGAAGGTATGCCTGAAGCCATTACCTGAAGGATTTTTGGGACGTCCCCGCAGAGAACCTCCAGCGACGATCGGAGCAACCCCACCGACGCCTCCGCACGCTTGCGGAGCTCATCCCAGGACTGGTCCTCCTCTTCGTCGTCAAGAACGAAGATAGGGCCCGAGGCCTCACGGGTCCGGAATCGGAGCAACTGGCCCCGGGCCTCGGGGCTCTGCCCCACAGCGACAAGGCTGCCGCCCGCCTGGGAGCACTGCGCGTCCGCGCCCACCTCTTCCGAGGCTCCGGCCGCCGACGCCGCGGCCGTCCCGACGTCGGCGGCGACCGTACGCTCTCCGACCGGGACGGTGCCAGCTGCGGTAGCGGCAGACGCCGGCATGGCCAACATGGCTGGCGAGCTCGGGACCGCATCGGCGCCGGCCGCCTCCCCGGTCACGATGGCCACCTCGGCAGAGGAGCCCGCCTCGGGGACCTGCTCCCCCAGAACATGCGACGCCTGAGCCCCGTGCGGCGGAGCACCCTGCGAAAGGGTCGGCTGAGCGGCAGGGCCCGAGGTGGCGCCAGCTGCCTGGACCAACGCCGTCTTGAGGGCCTTCCGAGGCGCCAGGTCGGTAGGGCCATGGCTCCGTTTGCTGAAGAAAATAAGAAAGGGAAAATCACGGCCCAGACATATGAATGAAGCGCCGGGACGGAGAGATTCCAAGGTACCTACCCGCTCCGGATCATGATCCACGGTGTCTGGGGGGAGGTCTCTTGGCTCCCGCTTCCTGGAACCACCGCCGAGGTCCGCTTCACCAACAGCCCCGGCGCCGCCCTCGCCTCGGACGCCCCTGAGGCCCGGGAGGCGGACTGCCCAGGCGCCGCCATGGCAACCTGAGGACCGCTCCCCCATGCTGCCGGCACGGGCGACGGTTCCCGAAGAACGGACCCCTCGGCCCGGCTCCCTGGAGTGGCGTCAGCTCCCCCAGCCGAGGAGTCAAGAACCCTCTCGGGTTGCCCCCGCTCCTCAGGTTGGGGATCCGGCACCTCGGCTCCAGGGACCGACGATGTAGGCCCGCTCGGGGGCTGGCTCGACGACCCCCGGCCACATCCCAAGCCGGGGCTGAAGCCGAGACGGGCGGCCATGTCGTCCTCCTCCTCTTCGTCGTCGACGTCGTCGTCATCGTCGGACGTCTCCGGCGACAGCTCCCTGGGAAGCCCTTCCCTCTCCTGCTGGCGACGGCGTTTCTCCAGGGCGTCTCGAGCCCGCCTCCGCCTGCGGGCCCGAGCCTTCTCCGCATCCTTTTTCTTCTTCTCCTCCTCCGCGGCGACCCGCCTTGCCGCCCGACCCACCGCGTCTTCCAGGACCGGCGGCAGGGAGGGTTTGTGCCGCCCCACCTCCTAAAAAGGGGAGAAAGAAAACCGATAGTGAGAATCAGGAGCAACCCGGCATGTGAAGAAGGGAGGGACGAGCACTCACCAGAGCGACGCACCCCTGGTCGGGGCGCATTCGAAGCTGGGAGAGGGCGTGGGGGTCCGGCTTCCCCATCGCGACCGACACCCGCCGGTAGAGGGCGTCGTGGGGAAGAGGATCAGGGGACATCCGTGACCCCTCCCAGTCGGCCTCCTGGGTCATCTCCCAAAGCGACAACCGCCACTCTGCCAGGGGGAGCACCCTCCGGCGATGGATGGCGGCAACCACTCCCGCGGCGGTGAGCCCTTCCTCCCGCAACGCCTTCAGGGCCTGGAGAAGAGGTTCGAGTTTCTTCTGCCTCTCGTGTGGAGTCCCGTGACGCCAGGCGTCGGGGGCGGCGGTGACAACCCGCTGAGAGAACGGCGGGAGCGACCCTCCGTCGTTCCGGAGGTAGAACCACCGGCGCTGCCAACCCTTGTTTGAGGGTGAAAGGACGGCAGGAATATACTGCAACGACCGCGACTGCCTCAGCAATAGGGTGCAGCCGCCGGCCCGCACCGCCGCACGGACCCTCCTCTCCCCCGTCGACGAAGCAAAAAGCTCGGCAAAGAAGAGGTGAGTCCACAAATCCCAATGGGGGGCGATCCCCAGATACCCCTCGCACACCGCTACAAAGATAGCGGCTTGCGCGATGGAGTTGGGGGTGAGGTTGTGCAGTTCCACCCCGTAGTGGAACAGGATGGCCCGCATGAAGCGGCTCGACGGCACTCCAAATCCCCGCTCATGGAAGGAGATGAAGCTCACGACATACCCCGGCGGAGGGGATGGAGCGGCTCCGCCCGCGGGAGGGATCCATTCCGGCCGCTCCTTATCGGAGAGGGGGCGGAGCAAACCCTCGCCGACGAGGTCCTCCAGGTCACCCGCCGTCACCGTGGAAAAGGGCCACGGGTCGCGCGGCGAGAGGATGGTCACCCGGTCAGCCATCGCCAAGGTAGAAGGGGTGGCGGCGTGAAGGACAGGGGAGGGCGGTTTCCTTTTCCTGGCTAGATCTCTCAGGCTGCGAAAAACCTGAGAAGAAGGCGAAAAGTGAAGTCGGGAACCGTCACTGGACCCTCTCCGGGGCACATAAAGGCCAAGGTCGAGACGGTTCCAACGTACCGCCTAAACCGGACGCGGGGTTCAAAAAACGCGAAGCAACACAGCCGTTCCTCGAACGACTCGCGCACGCAACGGCAGCTTCACCGACCGCTTACCCCGGCGCATTAACTTCGCGGCGAAACAGGTGACGTTTCTGGCAGGGGCAGCTGGCGACGCTTCGCCTCCGCCAAAACGACCACGCCGAAAAAGGTACGCCACGACGTTCAATTTCGAATCCTTTTTCCCTTTTCCTCCTTTCTCTATCTCTTGCAACAGGGACCGAGAAGGGGGATAACCCCAAAGGGATCCTTCCCCGAGAAGGAACTAGGCTCCGAGCCTCCCTACTGATCAGGGGTTCGAAGGCTGGCCCCCCGAGGGGTTCAACAGCCGCCTCAGGTCGCGTGGGCCCGACACCCACTACTGGTCAGGGGTTCGAAGGTCGGCCTCCCGAAAGGTTCCCTGACCGCCTCAGGCTACTAGGGCTCCGTGCCCCCTACTGATCAGGGGTTCGAAGGCTGGCCTGTCGAAGGGTTCACAGCCGCCTCAGACGCCGAGCGAGGGATGACCAGGGGTACGTTCGATACATAACCAAGGCTCGGGCTGCGCTCCCGAGGTACCCTAGGACATTTCCGAGACCAGCGGGAACGACTCTGTAACGGAATCCCATCGGAGGGAGGCAACGAGCCCTCGGACCCCGTCGCTAGGGGACCGGGTCCGGCAGATCACCCGCAGGTACTTTTGGGCGTGCCTCCGGGCCCCTAGCCGACCCCCAACGAACGGGGCACGGACGTCCACTCGGATTACCCGATTGCAGCTCACCGGAGACACCATGTTCGGTGCCCATCGAGGGTAACATGGCGCACTCCCCCCCTCCTCCTTGCGGAAAGGCGACGTAGGGGCGTATATAAAAAGTCGAGTCTGTCCCTGATCGTCCTCTCGCTCCGTGCGAAGGCTCGGGGGCTGCTCTCGCAAACCCGGCTCCGGCCGAACCGTTGACAGCGTCAACATACCAGCCCGAGAACTTGGGCCCCGACAGTGCACCTGGGTTACGCCCTGCTCGCATGAGGGAACCGCTAGTCCAGCGGAAGCATTACGCAAGGCATTAAGACCTCGAAGGAGTGAAACCACTCCTCCGAGGCCTCGGGGGCTACACCCGGCGGGTGCGCTCGCGCGCACCCACCGGAACAAAGTACCACCGAGAAAGGCTGGTCCCCTTGCAAAAAAGTGCGACGCAAGCCTCCAAGCGAGTGTTAACACTCTCTTCGAGGCTCGGGGGCTACTGTCGGGGACCATAATTAGGGGTACCCTCAAGACGCCTAATTCTCAGCTGGTAACCCCCATCAGCATAAAGCTGCAGAGGCCTGATGGGTTTGATTAAGTCAGGGATCAGTCCATACGAGTGACTTGACCACGCCACGCCTGAGCCTAGCCTCGGGCGAGGGCAGCCGACCCTACGATGACTCCGTCTCGCCTGAGGCCTCCTCTTTCACGGTAGACGCATCTCCGGCTCGCCCTAGGCCCCGCCTTCGATAAGAAGAAACCCTGACTAAATCACCGCGCCAACCGACCGAGTCACCAGGGCGTTTAACGCAAAAGGTAAGACCGACGGGCGACCAGACTTCGCCAGAGGTGCCACAGGAGGCTCCGCCCGACCCAGGGCTCGGACTCGGGCTAAGGCCCCGGAAGACGGCGAACTCCGCTCCGCCCGACCCCAGGGCTCGGACTCGGGCTAAGGCCCCGGAAGACGGCGAACTCCGCTCCGCCCAAGGGCTCGGACTCGGGCTAAGGCCCCGGAAGACGGCGAACTCCGCTCCGCCCAAGGGCTCGGACTCAGGCTAAGGCCCCGGAAGACGGCGAACTCCGCTCCGCCCAAGGGCTCGGACTCGGGCTAAGGCCCCGGAAGACGACGAACTCCGCCTCGCCCAACCCAGGGCTCGGACTCCGCCTTGGCCTCTGCCTAACGATCTCCGCCTCGCCCGAACCCAGGGCTCGGACTCTGCCTCTGTCTTGCAGGACGGACTCGACCCCGGCTTCAGAGGAGCCTCCACGACGCCCGACCTAGGACACGAGACCGCCACGTCAATAGGAAGCGCCATCATCACCCTGCCCTGAGCCGACTTGGGTCGCAGAGAACAAGACCGGCGTCCCATCTGGCCAGCCACGCCAGATAGGCAAATGATGGCGCCCCGCTAGACCATGACGACGGCGACTCTCAGCTCCCTTACGAAAGCAGGAGGACGTCAGCAAAGGGCCCAGCCACTCCGACAGCTGTCCCCCCGTCCGGCTCCGTTACTCCTCCAACAACCACGACGCCACACCAACAGGGTGCCAAGATCTCTCCGGCTGCCACCTTGGCATGTGCATAGGGCGCTAGCTCTCTCTCGCTAGACACGTAGCACCTTGCTACACCCCCATCTTGTACACCTGGATCCTCTCCTTACGACTATAAAAGGAAGGACCAGGGCCTTCTTAGAAAAGGTTGGCCTCGCGGGGACGAAGGGCAGGGGCAGGCGCTCTCTCTCTTGGGGCCGCTCGCTTCCCCTCACCTCGCGCGGACGCTTGTAACCCCCTACTGCAAGCGCACCCGACCTGGGCGCGGGACGAACACGAAGGCCGCGGGAATTCTCCGACTCCCTCACGACCCGGCTCCAGCCACCGACCTCTCTCTCTGTTCCCCCCTTCGCGCTCGCCCACGCGCTCGACCCATCTGGGCTGGGGCACGCGGCACTCTCACTCGTCGGCTCGGGGACCCCCCGGTCTCGGAACGCCGACAGGACCTGTTTGGGGAGTGACGACCCAGGATAACAGTGCAACCATGAGGGTGAAATGGGACGCCCTTAGCTAATTAATTAGAGGAACTAGAGGTGTAGTTGCTTCACCGTCGTGCCGTCAATGGGGTCCAGGCACAGTGCTTGCTCTGCCGAGGCTGGGTGCCGAGATTCTTTCGTTTTGCTTTTGTTAGTCACCCTCCTGCGGGGAGAGGTATTGTGTTTATCAAACTGGAGAAACCTAACGGGCGGCTATGACCTCTAGGGAATCTTTGTAAAAGCTACGTAGTGATACCCTGTCGGACCACCTAGGAAGTGATCAATGGGGAGTCATTGTAACACCCCTGGTGTTACTATAACTAAAACATGAGCATGACATCATAGCATTGGCATTGCATATGTTTGATACACCTAGAGTGCATTCACTAGGCAAAAATTTCAAACAAGTTGTATTGTTTTAAGTGTTTTTGCAAATAGCACCCTGGATAGGAAACCTAACCCTAAATAGGGATTAAAGGGGTAAAACTTAACCCAAGATGAGAAAACCTAAAGACTTTAGGGAAAGAGTCATAAAATATCCCCAAAAAAAAACAAAGTGGAGTCACATTTATACCCCTGGGATACTAGAAACCCTAAATGGAACCCTGGAAAACCCTAAAACCAAACCCTAGGGGCCTATGTGCAAAAACTGTGCACATTTGGACCAAAGTGTAAGAACTACTATGTTTAAACATATTAAGTCATTTGGGGCACTCATATGTGAATTTACAAGCCAAACCCTAAGTTTTGGACTTAAATGCAAAAAGGACCCCCAATTGAGATTTCTCTAAGTCTGAAACTTAGTGTTATGGGCTCAACTTTTGAGCTTTGTAACTTTCAAACTATAAGGTTTTTGCCCTAGGTCACCACATCAACTATGTAGATCTATCTTAGGTGAAAAACTTTACTTAAGAGTGTAAGCACAGTTGTTATGAAGATTTTGGAGATAATCACACCCAAAGTCAGACTGACAGGCTGGTTTATTCTAAAATTCAGACTTTCAGTGTAGCAAAGCCATCTTTGGAGCTGAATTCAACCATGATCTAGTTATCAAATGAGCTCAGTCACTACAGTCGATTTGTAGCTGGTATGTAGCCCTATAACTTTGGTACAGAAAGCTTGCTCAGTTACTATACAAAATCGGGAGAAAATCTAGCCTCAAATCTCTCTGTCAGTTCATCTGAAAGGAGCTCGCCATGGTACAGTAGCTTGACTGGATCAGATCAACCGCGCGGCTGCCCTCACCGCCGACGGATCCCTCCACCGTGATTCGGGTCACCGGCGTTTGGATTCGTGCACCGGACTTGTGGATAACCTCTCGGGGTAAAAGATCCTCATCGTCGTCAAGCTGGAAACCACCTCGGTCGGCCGCGGTACTCCTCCCCTGGTTCATCGCCTGCGGGTAAAGTGCTCACCGCCGACATGCCCTCGCCGTTGGCCACCGCGTGTCCTAACCGTGACATTGCATCACCGTGATTCCCTACTGCAGTCCCATCAGCGTCGATGAGCTTGCCACGGCGTTAGCCACTTATTCACCGCGCCGCCTTCTTCCTCATCTCCGGCCGCCTCCGTTATCCGCTCAAATTGAGCGCCACCGCCCCGGGGATCTATAAATTGAGCCCCCGACCAGTTGCGCTAGGACGTACCAAAGCCATAGCCACTACTCCCATCTCCGATTAGCCCCCATAGCCAGAGAATCGCTCACTTCCCCCAATTCCGTTTCCGCCGCCGCAAAGAAGACCTCACCGTGACCAGCTCAACTCAGGTGAGCTCAAGTCCCTCTGCTGCTTGTTTTAGCATCTTTATGCCCTCCTTAAGCTCTTCGACCCCTCCAATTGAATTAGACCGCCACCAATCGCCAGGAACGTGTGGTTCTTTGGTTCATCCGCGCGGTTACCGTGGCCAGGCCAAATTAGTACATCATTCTTGAAATTAGATTAGGGAAAACACTCGGGCGTGGTCCAATTTGATGTCCGCCGCTCGGGAACCCTAGCCGTTGCCCCAATCGGCTGGCGTGGGAGCTCGCCGGAGCTCGGCCGTGCTCCACGCCGTCGGGGACCGTGGAACGTAAAGGAATAGAACTCGAGGGACCTTCTTGCAAAGTGTCAGTGACTCTGTTAAACAGTGAGAAAACCCGTTCGCAGATAGTGAAAACCCCGAGGCCTTTCCTGTAAAGTTGCCAGCGCGGGCGCGCGCGTGGGCGTGCTTCTGCTGGTAGTGGGCCGACCTGGGCTGGATTCGGTCCAATACTATTCATCTGTTTTTCTTTTTCTTTTATCTCCAGAGCCAAAACAATTATAGAAAACAGTAGAAAAATAATAAAATTGTGAAACCAATTTTCCTAGGCTTGTTATTTTCCCTAGAATTTAATAAAAATAGTTTTGTGATTTTTAGTGGAAATAAGAAATTTTAGGGCATTTAAAGTAGTTAAAAGTATTAGTTATGGATTTTTAGAAAATAATTGGTAAGTCCAAAAATGCCCAAACTTTTTATGGGAACTTAAAGCAATATTTAGAAGCCTTGGGTAGAATTTGGGTTGATCTGGACCATGTTTGATAACTAGAACCCAAAACCACCCCCCTGCCCTATGAACTCCTTTACTGACTCCGGAAACCCTAGGTTCTCGGAGTACCGTGAAGGAAAGTTGTACTCAAGACTTAGATAATAAGTTTATATTATCTTCGCATCCTCATGAGCATCCCATGGCATCCATTCTTATGCATATATATGGTTATGTTAGAACACGAAGAAGAAGAAGAAGTCACTGAAGAGGGGACACCACCAACCTCAGATCCTCCAGCAGGCAACTACTTTTATTTCGATATTTGTGGATCCGAACAGGACTCACCTGTTAACAAAGGCAAGCCCCGGTGCATTTGCCACCTCCTTGTGTTTTAAAAATCTTTTTCACTTGCTTGATGCATTAGGTGATAGGAGTTGATTGCTAAAACAATTCCTGCATTACCTTCCTTGAACTTGATTACCTTCCTTGATCACCTGTTTTACAAAAGATTTTTGATGCTTAGCATTGCTTTAGAAAAACAAAATGTTTTGTTTTTACAAAAGATGATGTGGCAAAAGTGGGTGGGTTGTTTTCGAAAATAAAAACTTGATGGTGAATCTGTCAAAGGCCTTGATGGATTCAACATCGGAAAAGATGTACCTCTGCCAGGTACCAAGTTTTTGGGATAAAATGCTTAAGCTAAGACCGGGCGGGTGACTTGCACGAGAAGAGAGTCTCGGTGTAGTGTCTCCGTCTGAGTCGATTAAGGACCGTCTCGATGTAGGCTTGATGATCGAGGACCCTTTAACTGGTCACATGCCTCGTCATGGGTAAGCCTTGCCTCGGGCAGACTAAGGCCAGAATAAGATAACACGAAATGGGCGTGGAGCGGTGGCGAGAGTAGCGTGTACCCTCCGTGGCAAGAGGCTGGACGGTGGTGTATCTATGCTCTCGGTTTGCGTGAACCTGATCTGGTCTTAAGAACCCCGGTGGCGGGTTGACATATGCAAGGGTTAAGTGCTACATATGTCGTGTGATTGGAGATCCTCAGCTGAGTATAATCGATTCGGATCGCCGTACCTTCGCGGTTATGAAGACTTGGTCACTGCCCTACACGTAGCATTCCACTAAAGATGATGGGTTTTTGTTAAGAAATTGGCTAGTGCAGGACCAGTGATTGAACTAGGGTAGAAAGAACTCTAGTTGCAGGTAATTTTACTTAACTTGACAAATAAAATTGGATTTTTAAGGATCCACTTTAGTAAGCATTTCTGCAAAACAGAGTCTTTGATTATTGAAAAGCCTTACCTTGACTCCCTTAACCAGCATACCCTTGAGAGTCTTTTCTTTAGTCGGGTAAGTCTTGCTGAGTAATTCCATACTCATGGTTTTATTCCCTGTTGTTTTTCAGGTTCTAACTTTGTGCTGTTGTTGATGGTGTTAAGTGCCGGTGGGCTCGGCCTTCTTATAAGTCTAAGTAACCCTTCTATACTTCTTATTGAGGATGATCCCTTGAGCTAGCATATATATTTCAAACTTATACTTTTGTAATCACTCCGATAAACTAATGTAAAATTTTTGTAACCTGTAAAATTTGGTAGTAAGATTTCCGCTACAACAATATTGGTGTGTGTGATTTGTGTTACTTAATCTCGCGGTTCTGGTTGAAAGTGGTTTATCCGATGTCCTTGGGGCAATCAGACAGATCCTGTTGAGTTATCTGGTGCACATGCATGGCTGTCTGAGGTCTTTGGGACAAGGACAGGTGCATGTGGGCCCAATAACTTGGAGGTTCTGCCACAGTCATGATCCCCGGGCAAAATGGGAATCACGGCTCATGGGTAAAGTGTGCGACCTCTGCAGAGGGTTAGAAACTGATATATCAGCCGTGCTCACGGTTATGAGCGGCCTTGGGATCCTCTTTGATTAGAGATACATATGATCTGAGATACAATGGTTATGTTTATGGTTTTGGTTCGACTATGATGATGATGATGTTCCTCGATGAGGAAATGGTTCACGGGTTGGTTATTACTAAAACTTGGCTTCCACTGATGATAAATACTTGACCAACTAAAAGCAACTGCTTGAGCTTAACCCCACATAAAGCTAGTCCACCTCAGCCAAACAGGACATTTGCTGAGTACGTTGATGTGTACTCACCCTTGCTTTCACAAAACACCAGGTTGCCTTTGGTGCAATCTATGCTCAGGTAAAGAAGAAGGCGTCGAGGCAAATCCCCAGGAGTTCCAGGACTTCGACGAGTCCGAGGTTTAGGCTAGCGACCTCCCCCAGTCAGCTGCCTGTGGTGGGTTGTTTACGTTGGCTACGTTTCGATTATGTGTACTTTGATTTATATTATGTAAATGGCTCTAGTCTGTAATATTACTACTTACTCTTTATTGAAATTCGAAGCATTGTGCTATGATGAGTCATTTATGTAATCGTTGTGTACGTGAATTTCTGATCCTGGCACGTACATGGTTCGCATTCGGTTTACCTTCCAAAACCAGGTGTGACACCGAGGCTTCCCGCATGAATTGGGAAGTCGCGACATGATGTTCCGAGGGGTACCCCTGCCTTCGGGAGGCGGAGCTCTCGGCCCACCGGACCGCGGCACCTTCCAGGAGATCCTTAAGCTCTCCCTGGATTCGCCGCCCCTCGGTGGTTGATGGCTCCGGCATCGCGCGGAGGAGCATTGCTGCTGCAGCCAGGTTCTGGCCGACCCCACTGGATGTGGGTGGCGGCCTGACCCTGACATCATCGGCGATGCGGTGCTGGAAGCCCTGGGGTAGATGACGCATTTCTCCGGCCAGAGGTTGGCCCACCCATGCCTGCCCGACGTCCCGGCGGATTGGCTCAAGCGCTCCTGCTCCACCGTCGAGCCTGACCTGCACCCCGCGGATTTGCTCAAGCTGTGGGTCGTGACCCCCCGCCGGAACGGGGACCACAGCTAGCTCCCGTGGGATGTCAACGCGAGGCACCGGCCTAGGGAGATCACCGTCCTCCGGCATGCCGAGATGGTTGCCTTCGGAGGGACCCCCTAGATCGACGTGGAAACATTCGCGGCTCGGGCCGCAGTCCTCGTCGCCGAGGCTACGGCTACTGTCGGAACAGTCGGAAAGGCAGTAGTCGCATGCGGTCATGAAGCCCTGTATGGCACTGGGGTTGCCAAGTCCGGAGAAATCCCAACAGAGGTCGGGCTCGCCATCTTCCTCGGACCCCGAGGGCTCATAGGTTGAGTCGGCCGTCAGTCGGTCCCAGGGTGACCGCACACGATACCCCAGAGGGTTTGGACTCGCCTCTAAAAGAGTGCTCACCGAAGCGGAGTCGCTCGGTGGGTCGAGGCCGAATCCAAAAGACGCGAGATGGGAATCGGTCGGTACCTTTGGTCGACGGTCGGTGACGAGGTCGCGTCTGGGACTGACTGCACCGTTGTCTCAGGTACGAGGGTGACACCCAGCAAGCCTTTCGCGAGCGTGCTGGCGTCGTCCGTTTGCTCGGGATTGGCGTGTCGCGGGGAGACAACGCTCGTCTTCGTCTCAAGCGCGAGGTCGATGCCCGGCGCGCCCCCCGTTGGAGTGTTGGCGTTGTCGACTCGCTCGACGGCCGACGAGGCGCCGCCTCCTGCTTGGCCTTGGTTGCCCCGCCTCCTCCTCCATCGACGGGGAAGAGGACGGGGCGAGCTCGAAGGTTGTTCTTCCACCACGCGGGGAAGACGTCGTCGATCCCGCCGCCGGCGGGCGGACTGTCGGCCGCCATTGTCGCTGTCGCCCGGCGGTGGAAAGAGTATCATGTCGTAGCTGCCGTCGAGGGACATGAACTCAAGGCTCTCGAAACGGAGCACCGTCCCGGGCCGGAGAGGTTGCTGGAGACTACCCATCTGGAGCTTGACGGGAAGTTGTTCGTCAACACGCAGCGTGCCCCTACCTGGCGCGCCAACTGTCGGCATTTCGAGACCGGGGGGTCCCTAAGCCGACGAGTGAAGTGTCGCCACGTGCCCCAGCCCAGATGGGTCGGCGCAAGGCCGAGCGCGAAGGGGGAAGTGAGGTGGCCGGAGTCGTGCGTGAGAGAGGTGGAAATCCCGCGGCCTTCGTGTTTGTCCCGCGCCCAGGTCGGGTGCGCTTGCAGTAGGGGGTTACAAGCGTCCACACGGGGGAGGGAGCGAGCGGCCTCACGCGAGCGCCTGTCTCGTCCTCATCCCCGCGCGGCCAACCCTCTCTAAGAGGGCCCTAGTCCTTCCTTTTATAGGCGTAAGGAGAGGATCCAGGTGTACAATGGGGGGTGTAGCAGAGTGCTACGTGTCTAGCGGAGGAGAGCTAGCGCCCTAAGTACACGCCATCGTGGTGGCCGGAGAGATTTTGGCGCCCGGTTTGTGTGATGTCGTGGCCGTCGGAGGAGCGCTGGAGCCTGGCGGAGGGACAGCTGTCGGGGCTGTCGAGTCCTTGCTGACGTCCTCTTGCTTCCGTAAGGGGGCCGAGAGCCGCCATTGTCAGGGTGCGTGTGGGGCGCCATCATTGCCTATCTGGCGGAGCGAGCCAGATGGGACGCCGGTCTTGTTCCCCGTAGCCTGAGTCAGCTTGGAGTAGGGTAATGATGGCGCCTCCTGTTGACGTGGCCGGCCTGCGCCCTAGGTTGGGGCGATGTGGAGGCTCCTCCGAGGTCGGGGTCGAGTCCGTCTTCCGTGGCCGAGGTCGAGTCCGAGCCCCTAGGTCGGGCGAGGCGGAGGCCGTTGGCTGAGGCCAGGGCGGAATTTGAGTCCTGGGGTCGGGCGAAGCGGAGTTCGTCTTCTTCTGGGGCTGAGCCCAAGTCCGAGCCCTGGGTCGGGCGGAGCGGAGTTCACCGTCTTCCGGGGCTTAGCCCGAGTCCGAGCCCTGGGTCGGCCCGAGTCCGAGCCCTAGGTCGGGCAGAGCGGAGTTCGCCGTCTTCCGGGGCTTAGCCCGAGTCCGAGCCCTGGGTCGGGCGGAGCGGAGTTCGCCGTCTTCCGGGGCTTAGCCCGAGTCCGAGCCCTGGGTCGGGCGGAGCAGAGTTCGCCGTCTTCCGGGGCTTAGCCCGAGTCCGAGCCCTAGGTCGGGCAGAGCGGAGCTTCCTATGGTGCGTGCGGCCGGGCCTGACTGCCTGTCAGCCTCACTCTGTCAAGTGGCACCGCAGTCGAAGCGGTGCAGGCGGCGCTGTCTTTCTGTCAGACCGGTCAGTGGAGCGGTGAAGTGACGGCGGTCACTTCGGCTCTGTCGGCTGAGGGGCGCGCGTCAGGGTAAAGGTGTCAGGCCACCTTTGCATTAAATGCTCCTGCGATTTGGTCGGTCGGTGCGGCGATTTGGTCAGGGTTGCTTCTTGGCGAAGACAGGGCCTCGGGCGAGCCGGAAATATGTTCGCCGCTGGAAGGAGGCCTCGGGCGAGGCGGAGATCCTCCGGGGTCGGCTGCCCTTGTCCGAGGCTAGGCTCGGGCGAGGCATGATCGAGTCCCTCGAATGGACTGGTCCCTGACTTAATCGCACCCATCAGGCCTTTGCAGCTTTATGCTGATGGGGGTTACCAGCTGAGAATTAGGAGCATTGAGGGTACCCCTAATTATGGTCCTCGACAAAATGATTATCCCAAAACCATGTAAAGCAATAGCAAACTACCCAAGTGATTCAGGGGTAAACAAGGTAATGAGGTAAACAATCTAGGGTGACCTATCGGGTCCCATCAAAATTAACCTATGCATGAATAAATGATATTAAAGAACATTATTGGGTAAAAAGTGGTCAAGGGCACAACTTGCCTTCAATGAGCTCCTGCTCAGCTACTTCTATCTGCTGCTCACCAGGATCCTCAGTCACGGTCTCTTCTACTCGCCACAATACAAACAAGCACAATATATAGAGAAAATTAACATCACACTAAACATGTACACAAAATACACAGTAATAATCTAGACATTAAAATAAAATCCTAGGAACAGGAATCATAATTTTTCGAGTTATAGATTTTAAGATATGAATTTCCAAAGGTTTTATGTGCTTGAAATATAATTAAGTGAGAAATTATTTTTATTTCTGTTTTCATGTCAAAACAGAGACTCTAGGTGATAGAGAATAATATTACAAAATTTTAGAAAGTGGAATGGATTAATTTGGACTAAAAATGGATTTTCTATGAATTTATAAAGTTCTAGTAATTATTTTCATATTAAAAATCCATTTTCTATTTCATTTATTCAATTTTAAATGGGTTCTGGACTGGGCCTCAAATACAGAGAAACCTAGGGGCACTGGCGCAAAATAACCCAGACTCAGCGCACAGCTATATAGGATGGCGGGTTGATTTCATTATTTTCCAGGGTCTCTTTAGTAAAAATGGCAGGGCGAAGGGGTAACTCGTGATCTCGGCCGTTAGGTGATGCGCTAACGGTGCATATTAGATCGCCGCTCGCCGAACAGGTATGCAACGCGAACCGCAGATGCCTGGATCAACGGCTCGGATTTAATTTCCTAAACTCCGATCTTGGCCCACGGATCTTGATCCAATGCTCCAGGACAATTCCCCCAATCGGTATGCCCCGATGCAATCTCAACCGTCCACGACGCATCCAACAGCCTCGCGCGATCTCCCCCAACCTGAGCTACACATGGCGGCGCCGCACGAACCCAGGCCAGCGCATTCGCCACGCCGGTGGGCTCCCTGCTCAGCGGTCCTCGGCACTAATCCTTGATTCCACTAGCGCGAAATGATTACAGCTATCGCGTGAATACGCAAAGGGCTACTCACCACGAATTGTTGCGCGGGCGAGTCTGGCCACGGAGAATGGCGGGTCCGCGGCGGCGTGTGCACGACGGCGAGGAATTCCTTGCCCGCTGTCCGCGAATCGTGTCCGCCGAGGGCACCACAAGCACCGGGATGCTCCAACGAAGGCCCCGACCGCTGCCTGAGGCCAGAGCGATGAATAGGACGCGTAATCACGGCGGCGGCGGCAGTCTCTCAATCACGGCGTGCATGACAGTAGGTGATGGCAGTGTCTAGTATGAACTGCGAGAGCAAAGGGGAGGAACGGGTTGCGGCTAGGGTAACGGCGTGGGGACCCGGCTTCCTTATATGCGCGCGGTAGCCAGACGCATGCGGTCATCCATGCCGTGAAACTCGGCGTTCAATGCACGAGTTCGGTGAAGAAGAGGATTCCGATCGGTTGGGCCTACTGGACAGCGGACCAGCGATACCGAGCCGCGCGTGAGAGAGGCTGTGCAGTGGGGACCACCCGCCAGGGACAGAGCGATGTGCGCGCTTGGCGCTCGGCTGCTGGTGGATGGCCAGTGGGGCCCGCCTGGCAGCACAACGCATAGGGCGCGCAGCCGGCACACCTAATTGGGCTGAGAACCCAGAAATGGCCCATGGACAGGCTGAGTAGGTTTCATTTCTTTTGTTTTATTTTCTTTTTTCTTTATTCATAATTATTTTAAATCCCAATTTGAATTTGAATATGAGTTTCACCTCTAAGTAAATTATTCAAATTCAAACTCTGATGTAGGAATATTATATTTTTATTTACTTATTTTTATATCCACTTCTTACCTATTTTCTTCTCTTTTCTAAATTCTGGAATTCCTTTTAAAATTTAAATTCCACTTTGAGTTTTAGTATATTTCTTGTCATTTTATGTTGTCACAAAATGCACACCAAATAAAATCCAGCATGATGCATGATTTGACGGGATGTGTTTTATAATTGTTTATTTTTAAATGTGGCGTTCACATGTGATGATACAAAATGGTCACACTCACACAAGGAGAAATTGTTTCTCTATTGACATTATTTCTAACAAATTACAAATTTGGTATTACAAATCCTACCCCCCTTAAAAATAATCTCGTCCTCGAGATTTAGGAAGAATGGGGGAAAAGATGAGGAAAATCTATACGAAGCTCTTCTTCTCTCTCCCAAGTTGCTTCATCTTCTCCATGGTGACTCCATTGCACTTTGCACATCTTTATCACCTTATTTCTTGTAACTCGAGTCAAGGTATCCAAAATCTTGATTGGGTACTCCGTGTAAGTCAAATCACCCTGAACACTGAGCTCTTCCATTGGTAACTGTTCCTCGGGGACACGGAGACACTTCTTCAGCTGAGATACGTGGAACACGTTATGCACATCCGATAGACTATCAGGTAACTCGAGTTGGTATGCCATCTCCCCAACTCGCCTAAAGATCAAGAATGGTCCAATATAGCGAGGTGACAATTTGCCCTTAACTTTGAATCTCTTCATTCCACGAAGTGGTGACACCTTGAGGTAAACAAAATCTCCTTCTTCAAATTCCAGTGGTCTTCTTCTATTATCCGCATAGCTCTTCTATCTGGTTTGAGCTACCCTCAATTTTTCTCGAATTATACGGACTTGTTTTTCTGCCTCTTGAATCAGTTCAGGCCTAAAGAACTGTCTTTCTCCAGTCTGATCCCAATATAAAGGAGTCCTGCATTTCCTGTCATACAGAGCTTCAAAAGGTGACATCTTCAGACTGGCCTGATAACTATTATTATATGAAAACTCAGCATAAGGTAGACTCTTATCCCAACTTCCTCCATGCTGAAGGGCACATGCTCTCAACATATCTTCCAATACTTGATTAGTCCTTTCAGTCTGTCCATCAGTCTGGGGTGATAAGCCGTACTAAAATTCAACTTTGTGCTCATGTTCTCATGAAAGCTTCTCCAAAATCTTGAGGTAAACTGTGAACCTCGATCAGACACGATCTTCTTTGGTACTCCATGTAAACACATAATCCGAGCCATATATAACTCTGCTAGCTGAGAACCTTTATAAGTAGTCTTCACAGGAATAAAGTGAGCCACTTTAGTCAATCTATCCACAATCACCCATATAGCATCATATCCTTTCTGGGTGCGAGGCAATCTAGTAATAAAATCCATACCAATCTCTTCCCACTTCTACTCGGGTATCTTCAGTGGGTGCAATAGTCCAGCTGGCCTCTGGTGTTCAGCCTTAACTCTTTGACACACATCACACATAGCCACATGTGCAGCTACATCTCTTTTCAATCCATACCACCAATATTTCCGCTTAAAATCCTGATACATCTTGGTACTACCAGGATGAATAGAATAATCTGAGTCATGGGCTTCCTTTAAAATAGTCTCACGGAGGCTTTCAATATCAGGAACACACATCCTGTCCTTGAACCATATGGTGCCTTGCTCATCTTCCGTGAATTCCGGACCTCGACCTTCAGTAATCAAATCCTTAATCTCTTGTATTTTCGCATCATCAATTTGTCCTTTGCGGATTTCTTGCTCCAAAGTAGGCTCTACATCAATAGTAACTCCTTCAATGTGAGCAACTATCCCCAGGTTAAGTCTCCTGAAATCCTCAACAATCTCATCGGGTAGCTGGGCAACAATAGCTGAATGAACATGCTCCTTTCGACTCAAGGCGTCTGCAACCAAATTTGCCTTGCCCGGGTGATAGTGAATCTCCAAATCATAGTCCTTAATAAGCTCCAACCAACGGCGTTGCCTAAGGTTGAGATCCTTCTGAGTGAATATATACTTCAAACTCTTATGATCCGTATACACTTGACACTTGGTTCCCATGATATAATGTCTCTGTTGGGGACTTGTTCTCAAATGCTAAGAGTTAAGAACAAGGCAACATAGAAAGGGTTAAATGTTAAAGTCCTTCGTCCTTCGAAACATTATTTTCCTTTCGGATATAATGGATTCCGGACGAAGGTTATGAAGGAAAAAACCTTCGTAAGCACAATAAATGATGATACGAAAAATAACATAAACATTTAAACATTATTATCAACTTATTTTTTATTTGCATTACCATATCAACAATAACAAATTATAAATGTACCTTCAGTTTGAAGGAAAGCAAGGGTACAAGCGTGATGCAAAAAGCGAATGCCAAGTCAGCGTGAACAGTACGGGAGTACTGTTCACCTATTTATAGGCATGGGTCGCAGCCCATGAAAAATTACATCCAGGTCCTTTGCTTTTGATAATAACTCTATAGTAATCCATCGAGGTCTAGATAGTCTTTTCCTCTTTAAGTCGGTTTCCTCTTTTCTGCCATCATGCCGAAGCTTCCTTACGCACAGCTTCGGCCCTGTTCTATCCTTCGTTCTCTTTGTGTTTCTTCATACAACGATTTTGACTTGTCCGAAGAGTCCATGTTCGAAGGTACCTGTTCATGCATTATACTTCTAGAAACATTGTTAAATCTTGTTTTTGAGGACCTTCGGAAGCCGAAGGCCCCTAACAGTAGCCCCTTGCAATATTAATTTGTTAGAATGATAAATTCAGATTGCAATAAGGACGAAGGCCCTGAGCCGAAGGTTCGAAAAAACACCTTCCCTTTGCTAGAATAGCAATAGTCACCGACAAGCGGGCCCTCCAGTATGCAACGCACCAGGCGTATAAATAAGAGCACACCACAAACTCATTTGGTGTGCTTTTTGCCATCTGCCTTGCCTGCTCAAATAGCTCTTTGCTTACACACACTTGACCAGATTTTTTAGATATTAAAGCTTCGATTTTGAGAGCACTTTTTTCAGCTCTTTCTTATGTCTGAGGATAAGAAGGCTACTGCTGAGACGAAGCTGAGCCTTTCTGAGGAGATGAATCTTGGCTTTATTGAGTCGATAGCAAGGACAAATGCGGAGAAGATTGCCAGGGAAACTCTAGAGGGTTTGTCTGAAGATACCAGTGAAAGTGACAGCTATGATGTGGAGAGCGGCGGAGAAGACTCCGAAGATCGACCTTGGCGACCAAGTCATGCAGTTTTTGGAAAATCGACTATTAAGCAAAGCCATCTTGATAATATGAGGGGAAGATACTTTTGGGACATGTCTATTGTAAGGGCTGATGACGGAGAGAAGACTGTGCCTACTCCCGAAGAAAATGAAGTTGTGATCTTTCGAAGCTTTCTTAAGGCTAGGCTTCGGTTTCCATTAAGCAAATTTGTGGTTGAGGTTTTGAAGGTTTATCAAATCTACCTTCATCAAATTACGCCCAAAGCAATTATAAGAATGGGAATCTTTGTCTGGGCCATGAAGAGCCAGGGCTTGGAACCAAATGCGAAAAGCTTTTGTAATATACATGAGCTAATATATGAGACGAAACCCTGGGGTAAAGAGCAATATCATAACAATTTTGGCTGTTATAGCTTCGATGCCCGCTCTGGGTCAAGCTATCCCGTGCCAACTTTTCGGAAGAGATGGCCCGGGGACTGGATGAAGGAGTGGTTTTATGTGAAAAACGATTTGAATATACGAGAGGATATTAAAGATATCATTATGCGTCCCATCTGGCAGTGTTTCGGCCTTCGGAAACCGAAGGTGGAAATGGATGAAGCAGCCGAAAATGCCAAAGGGCCTTCGGTGCAGTTTGTTCTTTCATCGGGACAAGGGATTTGATCCAGGAACACATAGCCTTCAGAGTATGGCCACTTGTAGAGAAGTGGGAAATGCCAAAGGAAACCATCAGCGAACCTGACGAAGGTGGACTAGTTAGGTTGAAATACACCTTCAGATATGGAGATAAGTTTGTTGAGCCAGACGATGATTGGTTGAAATGTATTGAAACTACAAGCGATGAACTGCTTGGGCCATACTCGAAGGCAGAAGATATTGCACTATCTGCGGCCTTCGGAGGCCGGAAAAAGAAAAGACTTAACCGAGTATTTGATGCCATTGGGTTCGTCTATCCTGACTACCGTTACCCAACACGAGGTCAAAATAGGAAAGATACGGCTTCTGTGAAGGAAGTTGCTTCAGCCGCTCCTAGTGAGCCAGCGCCGAAGAGGAAAAAGATGAAGGTTCTTACGCACCGGCCACGCTATATTGAACCGGCCACAGTGCCTGAGTTTGTCGGTGAGACTTCTTCGGCCACCGAAGCCAAGGAGCCGACTCCCGTGTCGAATATTGAAGAGCCGGCCAAAATGCCGGAGATGGAAAAAATAGAAGAACCGAGGGCTGAAGAGACAAAGACATCAGAAATTTTAAGTCCTTCAGCAAGAGTTGAGGTGCCAATGCCAATGCCGATGGCACAAAAAGACCTTACGACAACCCCCAAGAAGAAAAGAATGGATAACGTGCTAGATGTACTGGAAACGATAAAATCTTCAAGCTCTACCTCGAAAGTAGCTGCCGAAGTTCCAAAGACACAAACTGAGGCCGAAGCTGCCAAAAGTCAAGCGAAAACTGAAACTGGGCTTTCAGAGCCTACCAATAGGGAATTCTTGGAAATTGAAAAAGAAACGAGAAAAGAATCTGCAGAAGAAACTTTATCTGAGAAAATCGCCACACCTATTCCCAAAGCATCTTCTGAAGCTTCTGACTATGTATTACGTCATGCTTCGGGTAAAAATCTGAGCGAAAAAGAAAAAAGAGAAGCTCAGTTCTATGCGCAAAAATTGAAATATCCAAAAGGGGCGCTGATATTCAACGGCAGCGGAGAAGAAGACTTCTTGTATTGTCTCCCTGACAGCAAGGAGATTTCTGTCTGTCGGGAGATGAGCAAGAGCTTCGGATTCCCAACATTAGAAGACGGGCTCTCGGTGTTGTCAAAGAACGAGCTGGCGGACAGCCTAGCGTACAATACTTTAAAGGTGAAAAATGAGATCTTTGTATTATTCCTTGAAACCAAAATTTTTCATTTGCTTAAACTTATTAACGCATTTTTTTTGCAGGGCCTTATACTTAGCAATGCCCTCAGGGCACAAAAAGATGCCGAAGACGAGGGGTGTACCATAGCCTTGAGCAACCTTCGTTCCGAAGTAATTGAACTAAGGAACGAAGGTCTCGAAAAAGATAAAATATTACACTCGTTGGTGAATAAAATAAAAGAAGACGAAGCTGCTTTCAAAGCTCAAGCTGAAGCTCAGAAGCGCGAAATTGAGGATCTTCGGAAACAGCTAGCCAGAGCTAAAGAAGAATGCACAGTTGAAGAAGCAAAACGAGAAATTAGTGAACAATGGGCAAATCATTTAGAAAAAAACGTTGAAGAGCTTCGTGCATCCAAGAAAAGGTGTTATGAAAAATCTATAGAATGTGTTAAGAAAATAAGAACCAGCTTCGCCAGTGTTGGGGCATTCTCAAGTGAAGAAAATTTCATAAGGGGCGACCCCGAGGGCCTAATTTGATGGATCAGCCACGAAGCTGAAGCTTTTGAAGAAGTTTTGAATGGCCGCGGAGACATATGTGCCTTCTCAGGTGCTAGGGGGATTGCCACTATTTTGGAGAAAAAAGGCTGCGATCACGTGAAATCCTTGGCACAAACCGAAGCCGACTTATCTTCTGAATACATAAAAGACCCTTCGGCCGAGGCAAGTTTGGTTGGTGGAAAATTTTTCACCGACATCTGGGAAAATGGTGGCCGGGAGATGGCTCAAGAAATTATACGGAAAAGCGAAAAAGGTATTCATGACGCTAGAAAAGTAGCAGAGGCCGCTGAGAAAAGTGCGGATCTCGAAGGGCGAATAGGTATTGACTACTAGTTTTTGCCTTGTTGTTGTAACTTTTTGATTTCGAACTTGTTTACACTTTGTAACACAGCCACACTCTCTCCTCCCTCAGAGTCCGCCGAGCCATTAGCGGACCTCAACACAAAGGGGGATGACGAAATTAGAAAAATGGCTGAAGCTATTATGGACAAAATTGTTGATCAACTACTCAACGAAGCTGCAGAAGTAGTTCTAAGGGAAGACTAGATGTTATTGTAAAAACATTTGGAATGTAATATTTGTTGGACAATATGTGTAATATTTTGTAACTTTGAATGTAGTATATAAGCTATTTATGATTCAATTCTTTACGATGCATGAAACTTTACGTACATACCGTTTTTGAGCCTTCGGCGAAAAAACACCTTCCCTTCTTTTCATGCTTCGTAAATAATATCCATATTTCATAAAAACATCCAATCTTTGTAAAATCAGTAACCAATAGATCTTTTCATTTCAGAGTTTGACGGAGGTATGCTTCTTCAATAATTATTTTTGTGCCTTGGCACTGTTTCTTCAGAACAATCTCCGAATATCAACATTGAACCCCCTTCTTGCGTCATTGATGCAATATGATGTATGATGCTATGCTATGCAAATGATGTGATGATGTAATGTTATGCAAAATGATATGTGCCGAAGATCGATGTTTATTTTTCACTGTAAGCCTCCCTTAGGAGCTTCTTCGCCTTTTACTTCAGCGGAATCAGCGTTTATTTTTCGCTGTAAGCCTCCCTTAGGAGCTTCTTCGCCTTTTACTTCAGCAGAATCAGCGTTTATTTTTCGCTGTAAGTCTCCCTTAGGAGCTTCTTCGCCTTTTACTTCAGCGGAATCAGCGTTTATTTTTCGCTGTAAGCCTCCCTTAGGAGCTTCTTCGCCTTTTACTTCAGCGGAATCAGCGTTTATTTTTCGCTGTAAGCCTCCCTTAGGAGCTTCTTCGCCTTTTACTTCAGCGGAATCAACGTTTATTTTTCACTGTAAGCCTCCCTTAGGAGCTTCTTCGCCTTTTACTTCAGCGGAATCAGCGTTTATTTTTCGCTGTAAGCTCTGCATTCCCTTTGGAACAACTTTTGAGCAGAAAACTTACGCTGCGCTCCCTTAGGAACGACTTTTGAGCAGAAAACTTACGCTGCGCTCCCTTAGGAACGACTTTTTGTTATTTTGGAGGTTCTCCCTGTAACCATAAGTTCTTATGCTTCGGCAACTTTTTGGACTCCGTTATTCTGTGGGGAAAGTATATTTGTACTATGGCAAAAGCGAAGCTATTACAAGAAATTGAAAACGACAAAAAACACTTAGGCTTTCAATAATTGTTCCTTATTAAAAAGAAAATGATACTGAATGCAAAAACTGCTACCGAGGTAGGATATATTTGTTAGTAAATGTGCTTCGATTCTGGCACAGTACTATTGACTGTGCGAGCTTCGGACTCTTCTCTGAAGTCTCGTTGGTGTTGAGTATGCTGGCTCCCTTCTGGCTGCTGGCCTCGTTGCATTGGTGGTGGAGGTGGAGGCTATTGCCAAGATGCCTGAGATTGACTTGCCGAAGCAACAGAAGCTGCAGGGTGGTTGCCCACATACTCTGGGATATAAGGCGAGTGGTACGAAGCAGTATGCATAACTTGCTTCGGCTGGGTCTGTTGGGCTGCAACTTCTGCTATTTCCTTTTGTTTCTGTATGGTGACATGGCACATCCTGGTGGTGTTGCCCTTGTCCTCACCACAGAATAGGCAATAAATTTTCCTGGGCTGATCCCCAAATCTTCCTCCGAAGCCCCTGGCACCTCTGCCCCTTGGAGCTGGAGGCTGAGGATTGCTCTGCTGCTGCCCCGAAGCCTGGGAAGAATATTGCGGCCTCTGTTGCTGGCTTCCCCTGTCATCATTCTGAGTGGAATGAATCGATCTAACATGTCTAGGATGAATTCTCCTTCTGAAGCCCCTGGCTATTTCGGAGAACCTGTAAGCTTCCTCCCTTCTCTGTCGAAAGTCATTGTCAGCGCGGATGTATTCATCCATCTTCTGAAGCAGTTTCTCCAGAGTCTGAGGGGGCTTCCTGGCAAAGTATTGGGCTGAAGGTCCCGGCCGAAGCCCCTTAATCATGACCTCAATGACAATTTCATTAGGCACTGTTGGCGCCTGTGCTCTCAGGCGTAAGAACCTTCGGACATACGCCTGAAGATATTCTTCGTGATCTTGGGTGCACTGGAATAAGGCTTGAGCGGTGACCGGCTTCGTTTGGAACCCTTGGAAACTGGTGATCAGCATATCCTTCAGCTTCTGCCATGATGTGATTGTTCCTGGCCGAAGAGAGGAGTACCAGGTTTGTGCAACATTCTTGACAGCCATGATGAAAGACTTCGCCATGACTGCAGTATTGCCACCATAGGAAGATATCGTTGCTTCGTAGCTCATCAGAAACTACTTCGGATCTGAGTGTCCGTCGTACATGGGGAGTTGAGGTGGCTTGTAGGACGAAGGCCAAGGTGTAGCCTACAGTTCTGCTGACAGAGGAGAAGCATCATCAAAAGCAAAATTTCCATAATGGAAATTCTCATACCAGTCATCCTCGTTGAAGAAGCCCTCCTGATGAAGCTCTCTGTGCTGAGGCCTTCGGTTCTGCTCATCTTGAGTAAGATGGTGAACTTCTTCAGAGGCTTTGTCTATCTGCCTCTGCAAGTCAGCTAGCCTAGCCATCTTTTCCTTCTTCCTTTGGACCTGCTGATGGAGCATCTCCATATTTCTGATCTCTTGATCCAAGTCGTCCTCCTGAGGCATTGGACTGGTGGCCTTCCTCTTCTGGCTTCGGGCCTCCCGAAGAGAGAGGGTCTCTTGGTTGGGGTCCAGCGGCTGCAGAGCGGCAGCCCCTGTTGCTGAAGCTTTCTTTGGCGGCATGACGAAGGTCTATGCTTGCCGAAGGTGTTCGAAACTCAAAAAGTGGAAGTGAGTTCACCGGAGGTGGGCGCCAATGTTGGGGACTTGTTCTCAAATGCTAAGAGTTAAGAACAAGGCAACATAGAAATGGTTAAATGTTAAAGTCCTTCGTCCTTCGAAACATTATTTTCCTTTCGGATATAATGGATTCCGGACGAAGGTTATGAAGGAAAAAACCTTCGTAAGCACAATAAATGATGATACGAAAAATAACATAAACATTTAAACATTATTATCAACTTATTTTTTATTTGCATTACCATATCAACAATAACAAATTATAAATGTACCTTCAGTTTGAAGGAAAGCAAGGGTACAAGCGTGATGCAAAAAGCGAATGCCAAGTCAGCGTGAACAGTACGGGAGTACTGTTCACCTATTTATAGGCATGGGTCGCAGCCCATGAAAAATTACATCCAGGTCCTTTGCTTTTGATAATAACTCTATAGTAATCCATCGAGGTCTAGATAGTCTTTTCCTCTTTAAGTCGGTTTCCTCTTTTCTGCCATCATGCCGAAGCTTCCTTACGCATAGCTTCGGCCCTGTTCCATCCTTCATTCTCTTTGTGTTTCTTCATACAGCGATTTTGACTTGTCCGAAGAGTCCATGTTCAAAGGTACCTGTTCATGCATTATACTTCCAGAAACATTGTTAAATCATGTTTTTGAGGACCTTCGAAAGCCAAAGGCCCCCAACAGTCTCCAAATCTTAAGCGCATGCACAACGGCTGCCAACTCTAAGTCATGAGTGGGGTAGTTCAATTCATGTTTCCGTAACTGACGAGACGCATAGGTGATCACATGTCCTTCTTGCATGAGCACACATCCTAAGCCTTGGCCACATGCATCACAATAGATATCAAATCCTTTCTGTAGGTCTGTCATAACCAATACTGGTGGTGACATCAATCTCTTCTTCAATTGATCAAAACTATCTTGACACTTCTCATTCCACTTAAATTCTCTTCCTTTCTCCAGAAGCGAAGTCATAGGCTTAGCAATCTTAGAAAATCCTTCAATAAATCTCCGATAATATCCTGCTAATCCCAAGAAACTTCGAATCTCAGTAACTGTAGTGGGTACTCTCCACTCCATTATCTCCTTAACTTTAGCAGGATCCACTGAAATTCCTCCATTAGATATGATATGACCAAGAAATGGCACCTCGCCAATCCAAAACTCGCACTTGCTGAACTTAGCATATAGCTGGTTATCTCGTAGCTTCTGTAGCACCAATCTCAGATGTTCTTCATGACCACTATCACTCTTGGAATAGATAAGAATATCGTCGATGAATACCATGACGAATCTGTCCAAATACTCCATAAACACCTTGTTCATCAAATTCATAAAATAAGCTGGTGCATTAGTAAGTCTAAATGACATAACAGTGAACTCATATAATCCATATCGAGTCGAGAATGTTGTCTTGGGAATATCTGATGGTCTAATCCTCATCTGATGGTAACCCGATCGGAGATCAATCTTCGAGAATACCCTAGCACCTCTCATCTGATCAAATAAATCCTCAATACGGGGTAATGGATACTTGTTCTTCACCGTAACATCATTAAGTGATCTATAATCCACACACATACGCTGTGATCCATCCTTCTTCTGTACAAACAGAACCGGTGCTCCCCAAGGTGAGGAACTCGGACGAATTTACCCAGCCTCTTGTATCTCCATTAACTGCTTCTTCAGTTCCTTTAACTCCTCTACGGACATCTTGTATGGCCGCTTAGAAATAGGGGCAGTTCCAGGTAAGAGATCAATAACAAACTCAACTTCTCTATCAGGTGGCATCCCTGGCAACTCCTCTGGAAAGACATCCGAAAAATCTCTAACCACACGAATGTTGTCACCAACAAACTCCTCAGGTATAAAGAACATTGCACGTTTGGATGAGGTGGTTACTGCAATATTAACTTGAAATCTTTCTCCTCTAGGGGTAGTGAGTTCTACGGTACCTCTACCACATGCTATAATGGCCTTTGCCTTTCTTAACCATGACATACCAAGGATCAGATCTATACTGCTTGCCTCTAATATTATAGCAGTAGCTCCAAATTCTCTTCCCATAATGGTCAATGTCAATCTACATGTCATTTGATTTGCCTCAACAGGCCCTTTAGGTGTAATTACTATCATTGGTTTTCTCATATTTAGCAGTGGTATTTCATTTGTGTTGGCATATCTAGCAGACATAAATGAATGTGTAGCACCAGAATCAAATAAGATGGTTGCAGGAATTGCATTAACATAAAACATACCAAGTACGATGTCAGCACCATCCAGAGTAGCATCAACGCTGACTTGATTAACCTTGGCAATAGAGTATCCCTTGCCAGATCCTGGAGTTTGCTGCCTATTCTGAACTGGAGTAGTAGCAATCCTCTATGGGCAGACATTTGCATAGTGTCCAGTCTTCCCACACTTGAAACAAGTAGTGTCTGCACTCTGTCCTAAAAACTTCGTCGGGTGCCAGTGGGGGTAGCCTGTCGAGGAGGTGGAGTCCTCAGAGGTGATTGCTGAACTGGGCGCTGGCCTCTACCAGTGCGAACTGGTGTACCCTAGGGTGAACTGTAGCGAGGACAAACACTACTGCTTCCTTGTCCTTGAGATATAGCCTTTCTATTCAAATCTCCCAGCTGAACACGCTTGTGTTCAATAGCTAGCGCCTTATCGAGTAGCCTCTGAAATGATGGAAACGTATGTGCCACCAAAGCATACTGTAGAGGTCCATTGAGTCCTTCAATAAAATGTTCTTGCTTCCTCTCATCCTCAGCAACTTCATCTGGAGCATATCTGGATAACTGGATGAACTTGTCGCGGTACTCGCTGACTCACATACTTCCTTGCTTCAGCGATAGAAATTTCTTCTTCTTAATCTTCATTAATCCAGCAGGTATATGATAATTCCTGAACTGTGTGTTGAACTCTCTGCCCAAGTGATAGTATCAGCAGCATTGTGGGCAGCAGTATATGAATCCCACCAGTCAGCAGCAGGACCCGTCAAACATCCAGAAGCATATAAAACCTTCTCCCGGTCAGTGCATTGTGCAATATTCAACATCTTTTCCACAGATTTCAGCCAATCATCCGCGTCCAGTGGATCAGGAGAGCTTGCAAATGTAGGTGGCTTATGGCTCATGAACTCCCTATGCTTATCACAGGGTGGGACTGGTGGAGGCAGTGGTACTTGTTGCTGTTGCTGCTGTTGTTGTTGTTGCATTTGCTATTGCAGCTGTTATTGCGCCCTCCTTTCCTGGCGTATCTCCTGGCGTTCTTGCTGCATCTGAGCACGCATATCTTCCATAGTATCCGCCATTTGTTGCATCATCCTCATCTAAGCTGCTATCAGTGGGTCAACTCCGCCTGGTGGAGGATTAGGAGGATTCATCTCTGCTGGCTGCGGCTGGGGTTGTCTGTATATCCACCGAGTGTGCCGATTAGGAGGCAAATCAATTCCACCACCCCGCCTGGTGTTGACCATCTGAGTTAGATATATATGGTAAGAGAATAGTAGACAAGGCAGGTAATTACGAATCATTTTACTTTGGGGGATTTATTTAGCTAAGCAGATTAATATTTTACCGACTAAAGCTAACTTAATACCTTATGGTGGTACATGCTAAGATGTCCATCTATAATAAATCAATCAATCAATCAAAGAAGCAAATCAGACATTTATCATCAGCACAATCAACCAATCTTTTTTTAAATAAAGAAAGTAGTTTTAAATTTTGTCTTAGGATCCCTATCTCTTAAAAGGTCATAGTGGTAGGATTCCAAGGTGTGAAATCCATCTTGTCTTAGTGTAATGCCCAAATTTTGCATCAGAGAAAAATAAGGATATAAATAAATAAATACATTCATGTTAGTGTTTTGGGAATTTTTGAAATCTTTGGAGATTTATTAAGTTCCCTTTCTTTTCATAAACCAGTTAATATTAGTCAAATAACCAATAAATAAATAAAGAAATATACATATCATGCTGATGACTTTGTTGTGATATATTGAAAACATAAAATTGACCTCAAATTATCAATGGAAATATAAAATAGAAAATGAGAGAAGAAATAATAATAGTAATTTGTTGCTACTAGAATTGGAAAATAGAGGGAAAATATAATATTATTAAAAATTTGTAGGAGTTTATATTCACAATTAAAATAGTATTATACAATTGGAAGTCTGGAAATTTAAACCTAAAGTTAAGTTTTAAAATTTGAAATGGAGCAAGAAATTCAAAACAAAAAAAAGAAAAAAAATAGAGAACCGCGTTTGGGCCGATTTCCTCTCCCCTTGGCCCATCTCCTCTCTTCTTTCCCCGGCATCGGCCCATCCTGGCTTACCTGGCTCAACCGCGCAACGCGCATCCTGTTTCACCGGCCAAGTGGGCCCGTGTTGTCAGTCCTTTCCCCTTCCTGCGTAACAAACCTCACGCACATAAACAGCTAACGCCGAAATCCGCGCGCGGGGATCTCGCTGCTGCTCCGCTCGGACTTCCTTGCTCCCTATAAGGCCCGCCCGAACCGCCATGGGGTGTTGGTAGGATCCGCCATCGATCTGGCAAAGGGTAGAGAGAGACCGGGGAAGGAAACAGTTGGATGCCAGAGGGAGATTGGGAGAGATGCAGGGTCAACAGCGTCGACTCTTGCCCGTGTAGTCGCTCGGTGTTCGCGGTGTGCCCTGGGTCGTTCGCCGTCGTGTGCGCGGCGGGTGCTCGGAGTTGTCGGAGTTGGGGGCAAGTTGGAGTGCTGCCAATTTCTTGACGGAGCTGGCCCGGCCGCGGTGCCGCACCATCGCATGTGCAGCAACGATGGGTCCACGGCTGGAGGTTAGGGATGATTCGGTAAGATCTCATCCCTCGCATTCGCCATCCTCGCCTCTTCGTGTAGCATAGGTTGGAGAAAGGGCTGGTGCACTTGGCTGCAAGAATGGTGTTCGCCGGTGGGTCTCCGCCGTGAGGGCAATGCGCCGCCGCCCTGCCGCCCGGGGGAAGAAGAAGTGACTCTGGTCGTCCGAATCGTGATGAACGAACGAGAACATATCTGCGCATACCGGTTCGACGCCTCGCCCTGGACCGTTAGGTCGTTGGCATGCGGCTGCGATAGGGTGGAGGTGTGGGCGGTCCCTGAGTCGTTGGATGAAGATCTGACGAACCGAAAAACGTACCGATTTGTTTTATGTTGTGTCTAATCTGCGCCCTCGATTTTAGATCCAACGGCTTAGATCGCAAGATATCCCTTCGGCGTGGTGATTTTGTAGAAGAACCCTCTCCCTTTTGACTTATCAACCCGCCATCCCGCGCAGTGTTCTCTGTGTCTGGGGAATCTTTCAAGTTAGCCCCTGATCTTTTTGGTATTTGGTGCGCAGTCCAGAAGATAGTGAAAATAGAAAATTAATTATAGAAATTGGTTTTTAATACAAAAATAAATCCAGAAACTTATTTAAATCATAACTAATTCATTTTAGCTTATTTTTGACTCATTCCAGTTTCAATAATTTTGTTTTAATATTATTTATCACCTAGTATCTTTGTTTAGCCATGAAACTTGAATTAAATTTATTCACTTGATTTATTCTATACTAAGCACTTAGTAACTTCGAAAATTCATAACTTACTAATCGTAGCTCCGAATTTTGTGGTTCTTGTTTCTACGATCTCGTTATGGCGTGTAGATTATTATTATGCAATGTATTCTTATGATTGGTGTGATGTTAATTTTGCCTATACATGTTTGTCTGTATTACTACGTTTAGCAGTGAGGACACGTGTCATCTGAAGAGCAAGTTGGTACCTAGAATCCCAAGTGCCAGACAAGTTGTGCCCTTGATCACTTCTTTTTACCCAGCCATGTTCTGATTAATCATAATGATCTGCATAGGTTAATTTTGATGGGACCCAATAGGTTACCCTAGTTTGTCTATCTTTATACCTTGTTTACCACTAAACTTTTTGGGTAGTACTTGCTAGTGCTTTATGTGGTTTTGGGTATGAAGATACATTATTCATGATCACACTTTTATTATCTATTTATTATTACTGTTCATGATAAGATCATTATGTTAAGTGGAACATGGAGCGACCACCCGGGAAAACAGTGCTACCACAAGGGTTTAATGGGACGCCCTTGGCTGATTAATTAGGAAAGCTAGTGGAAGACTACCTTACCCGAAAGGGGCAAGGGCAGTAGGGGAGTGGTCAGTGTAGGGAGGCCCTTGGGATGATTTTGCTGCGATGGCGGTCATGCGAGGGGTCCCTGCATTGGAGCTTCCTATAAACTGTAGCGGGTTTTCTGAAGCTAGTGGAACTTTCTAAAGGCCTCGTAGTGTTACCCTGCCTCGCCTCCTCGGTAGAGGTGTATGGGAAGTCGCGATCCCTTGACAGATGCGTAACATGACTTGTGGGTAAAGATGTGCAACCTCTGCAGAGTGTAAAACTGGTATACTCGTCGTGCTCACGGTCATGAGCAGCTCGGACCCTCACATGATTAATTTATGGAACTAAATTCAATTTGTCATATGCATTGCATCACAGGTGATGTTGTTACTTTTGTTCTACTATTTAATTGGGTTGGTATTTACTTATACTTAGTAACTGCTAATAAAATTTTGACCAACTTTAAAAGCAATGCTCAGCTCTAACCATCTCCTTTGGTAAGCCTTACACTTCACGTGAGCTCCCACCTTTGGCGAGTTCATGCACATTATTCCCCACAACTTGTTGAGCTATGAACGTATGTGAGCTCACTCTTGCTGTCTCACACCCCCCACAGGTCAAGAACAGGTACCGCAGGATGATGCGCATGGAGGATGCTGCGATGTGTTCATGAGAGGTCTAGGCCGTCGTCTCCCAGTCAACTTTGGGTTGCTGGACCGTTGTCTCCTTATAATGTAATTATTTATTTTGTATAGAATTCCTGTTATGTAGTAAAGATGTGACATTCGATCCTGTGCCATGATTCATCATATGTGTGAGACTTGGTCCCAGCACACCTGGTGATTATGTTCGCGCCCAGGTCTTGGTGCCCCGAAACCCGGGTGTGACAGAAATGTTATCAGAGGAATGTTGACTGTAGGACAAAACCTAGACAGAACTGGACAACCATTATCTATTTACCTTTGCTACTCTGATTCTTTCTAAACTTTTCTTAATCTTTTTCTCATCTATTTTCGCTTTACTCTGATTACTCTTATCTTTTCTTTTCTAAAGACAAATGTGGATTTCAAACTTTGAAATCCAGTACTAAAGTAACCTTTAGGAATAGGAGACCAAATCTTATGAACAAAAACAAAACTATTTTTTTATATAGGTATCTATGTACCTGAATGCTTGTTCTTATGGTACTTGTCTGATTTGGATCTTTGATTGAGTGCGATGAGTTGTGGAGTAATGTCCGCAATTGCATCTACGTATACATATAGGCAAAAAAATCATAAAATAACTAGATAGACTAGATTACCCCTCATTAAAGTATCTAGCCTAACAATATACATCTCATCTTGAAAGATTCTATCTTACACTCATAGATCCATCTTATCTTAAAAGATACTCATCTTATCTTGAAAAGATCTTATGTCACCCTAATAGATCTAACTGACCTCAAAGGATTATACCTTATCCTTATGGATTCATCTTGCCCTAATTAGCATATTTATCCCACTCTAGAATAACAACCGTGAGCTAATCCAAAATTTACCTTAGATCTTAACTAGTCTAATCCAGTCATATCTAACCTAATCTAGATTTTATCTAATCTATTATGATCTAATCTAGAGTAAGTTACTTAATGCTGGTACAAAAGATAAGGCCATACCCCTCATGCACTTAAAACTAAACTAGTGCCTTAAACCAACTCAACCATGGGCATAAGATCTAACCTAGCCAATAGAGTCTTGATGGATTGCATAATCAATCTATCTCCACCTAACCTCAAACAAACTTTTGACCTACATCAATCTCACCCATATCTATCTTAACCATACTCCGGTAACTCCGATGATAAACACTGACCCCGACTCAATGAGACCAAGACCAGAAAAGAACAAGATCAACCTCGTCAAGGAAGGAGAGAAGTCAAACTCGATCTTCAGATGCATTACCACCCAACAAGGAGTCCTTTCTCACCATAAACTGTCTTACCCCTAGCTATTCTTGCCCTAACCTATCCATCTCTTATATCCTACATAATAGGTGGCTAGAAACCCATGCTTTCCTAAATACCTATTTATTAGTATAAAAAAACTTTTCAATATTGAACTTAAAGACAATTACAAGCAAAACTTTCTATACCTCTTTCTTACTAATCTCGAGGACGAGATTTCTGTTAAGGGGGGTAGGATTTGTAATGCCCAAATTTTGCATCAGAGAAAAATAAGGATATAAATAAATAAATACATTCATGTTAGTGTTTTGGGAATTTTTGAAACCTTTGGAGATTTATTAAGTTCCCTTTCTTTTCATAAACCAGTTAATATTAGTCAAATAACCAATAAATAAATAAAGAAATATACATATCATGCTGATGACTTTGTTGTGATATATTGAAAACATAAAATTGACCTCAAATTATCAATGGAAATATAAAATAGAAAATGAGAGAAGAAATAATAATAGTAATTTGTTGCTACTAGAATTGGAAAATAGAGGGAAAATATAATATTATTAAAAATTTGTAGGAGTTTATATTCACAATTAAAATAGTATTATACAATTGGAAGTCTGGAAATTTAAACCTAAAGTTAAGTTTTAAAATTTGAAATGGAGCAAGAAATTCAAAACAAAAAAAAAGAAAAGGAAAAAAACAGAGAACCGTGTTTGGGCCGATTTCCTCTCCCCTTGGCCCATCTCCTCTCTTCTTTCCCCGGCGTCGGCCCATCCTGGCTTACCTGGCTCAACCGCGCAACGCGCATCCTGTTTCACCGGCCAAGTGGGCCCGCGTTGTCAGTCCTTTCCCCTTCCTGCGTAACAAACCTCACGCACATAAACAGCTAACGCCGAAATCCGCGCGCGGGGATCTCGCTGCTGCTCCGCTCGGACTTCCTTGCTCCCTATAAGGCCCGCCCGAACCGCCATGGGGTGTTGGTAGGATCCTCCATCGATCTGGCAGAGGGTAGAGAGAGACCGGGGAAGGAAACAGTTGGATGCCAGAGGGAGATTGGGAGAGATGCAGGGTCAACGGCGTCGACTCTTGCCCGTGTAGTCGCTCGGTGTCCGCGGTGTGCCCTGGGTCGTTCGCCGTCGTGTGCGCGGCGGGTGCTCGGAGTTTTCGGAGTTGGGGGCAAGTTGGAGTGCTGCCAATTTCTTGATGGAGCTGGCACGGCCGCGGTGCCGCACCATCGCATGTGCAGCAACGATGGGTCCATGGCTGGAGGTTAGGGATGATTCGGTAAGATCTCATCCCTCGCATTCGCCATCCTCGCCTCTTCGTGTAGCATAGGTTGGAGAAAGGGCTGGTGCACTTGGCTGCGAGAATGGTGTTCGCTGGTGGGTCTCCGCCGTGAGGGCACTGCCGCCCTGCCGCCCGGGGGAAGAAGAAGTGACTCTGGTCGTCCGAATCGTGATGAACGAACGAGATCATATCTGCGCATACCGGTTCGACGCCTCGCCCTGGACCATTAGGTCGTTGGCATGCGGCTGCGATAGGGTGGAGGTGTGGGCGGTCCCTGAGTCGTTGGATGAAGATCTGACGAACCGAAAAACATACCGGTTCGTTTTATGTTGTGTCTAATCTGCGCCCTCGATTTTAGATCCAACGGCTTAGATTGCAGGATATCCCTTCGGCGTGGTGATTTTGTAGAAGAACCCTCTCCCTTTTGACTTATCAACCCGCCATCCCGCGCGGTGTTCTCTGTGTCTGGGGAATCTTTCAAGTTAGCCCCTGATCTTTTTGGTATTTGGTGCGCAGTCCAGAAGATAGTGAAAATAGAAAATTAATTATAGAAATTGGTTTTTAATACAAAAATAAATCCAGAAACTTATTTAAATCATAACTAATTCATTTTAGCTTATTTTTGACTCATTCCAGTTTCAATAATTTTGTTTTAATATTATTTATCACCTAGTATCTTTGTTTAGCCATGAAACTTGAATTAAATTTATTCACTTGATTTATTCTATACTAAGCACTTAATAACTTCGAAAATTCATAACTTACTAATCGTAGCTCCGAATTTAGTGGTTCTTGTTTCTACGATCTCGTTATGGCGCGTAGATTATTATTATGCAATGTATTCTTATGATTGGTGTGATGTTAATTTTGCTTATACATGTTTGTATGTATTACTACGTTTAGTAGTGAGGACACGTGTCATCTGAAGAGCAAGTTGGTACCTGGAATCCCAAGTGCCAGGCAAGTTGTGCCCTTGATCACTTCTTTTTACCCAGCCATGTTCTGATTAATCATAATGATCTGCATAGGTTAATTTTGATGGGACCCAATAGGTTACCCTAGTTTGTCTATCTTTATACCTTGTTTACCACTGAACTTTTTGGGTAGTACTTGCTAGTGATTTATGTGGTTTTGGGTATGAAGATACATTATTCATGATCACACTTTTATTATCTGTTTATTATTACTGTTCATGATAAGATCATTATGTTAAGTGGAACATGGAGCGACCACCCGAGAAAACAGTGCTACCACAAGGGTTTAATGGGACGCCCTTGGCTGATTAATTAGGAAAGCTAGTGGAAGACTACCTTACCCGAAAGGGGCAAGGGCAGTAGGGGAGTGGTCAGTGTAGGGAGGCCCTTGGGATGATTTTGCTGCGATGGCGGTCATGCGAGGGGTCCCTGCATTGGAGCTTCCTATAAACTGTAGCGGGTTTTCTGAAGCTAGTGGAACTTTGTAAAGGCCTCGTAGTGTTACCCTGCCTCGCCTCCTCGATAGAGGTGTATGGGAAGTCACGATCCCTTGGCAGATGGGTAACATGACTTGTGGGTAAAGATGTGCAACCTCTGCAGAGTGTAAAACTGGTATACTAGCGGTGCTCACGGTCATGAGCAGCTCGGACCCTCACATGATTAATTTATGGAACTAAATTCAATTTGTCATATGCATTGCATCACAGGTGATGTTGTTACTTTTGATCTACTATTTAATTGGGTTGGTATTTACTTATACTTAGTAACTGCTAATAAAATTTTGACCAATTTTAAAAGCAATGCTCAGCTCTAACCATCTCCTTTGGTAAGCCTTACACTTCACGTGAGCTCCCACCTTTGGCGAGTTCATGCACATTATTCCCCACAACTTGTTGAGTTGTGAACGTATGTGAGCTCACTCTTGCTGTCTCACACCCCCCACAGGTCAAGAACAGGTACCGCAGGATGATGCGCATGGAGGATGTTGCGATGTGTTCGTGAGAGGTCTAGGCCGTCGTCTCCCAGTCAACTTTGGGTTGCTGGACCGTTGTCTCCTTATAATGTAATTATTTATTTTGTATAGAATTCCTGTTATGTAGTAAAGATGTGACATTCGATCCTGTGCCATGATTCATCATATGTGTGAGACTTGGTCCCAGCACACTTGGTGATTATGTTCGCGCCCGGGTCTTGGTGCCCCGAAACCCGGGTGTGACACTTAGAGTAGAAAAGATAAGATTAATCAGAGTAGAGTAGCAAAAGGTGAGACAAGATCAAGATGAGATGAGTATAGAATGAATCAGAGTAAGGTAAGTAGATAAGGGTTTTGTCCATTTCTATCTAGGTTTCGTCCTATAGTCAACATTTCCTCTGATACCACTTCTGTCACACCCGGCTTTAAGGAACAAAGCTAGGTGCATCTCGTACATGCGCCAAGAAGACAACATATATAATAACAGAGTGTATAGAGATAAATGTCACAATAATCAGAGTATTTATTACATAGCGGAAGTCTTATTACAAAATAAAAGATAAATATAAAACAAACTAAGGATCGTCGTTGGCGCCAATGTCAACTGAGAAACGTCACCTAGATCAGATCAAACTCCTCGCCTTGTGGCTCCTCCTGAACCACCTGCTCTTCTCCTGTGGGGGGTGTGAGACAGCAAGGGTGAGCTCACACATGATCATAGCTCAACAATTTGTGGGGAACCAGTGGACATGAACTCACAAAGGTGGGAGTTCATGTGATGTGTAAGGCTAATCAATGACAGGGGTTAAAGCTAAGCATTGCTTTTAAATAATTGGTCAAAATTTTATTAGCAGTTACTAAGTGTAAGTAAATACCAAACCATAATAACAATAATAGAACAAAATTAATAATAAACCCATGCAAATGCAAATGACAAATTGAATTTAAGTTCCATAAATTAATCATCAGAGAGTCCTGAGCTGCTCATGACCGTGAGCTCGGCTAGTATACCAGTTTTACACTCTGCAGAGGTTGTACCCTTTACCCACAAGTCATGTTACCCATCTGCCAAGGGATCGCGACTCCCATACACCTCTACCTAGGAGGCGAGGCAGGGCAACACTACGAGGCCTTTACAAAGTTCCACTAGCTTCCGAAAACCCGCTACAGTTTATGGGAAGAGCACTTGCAAGAATCCCCCGTCTGACCGCCATCGCAGCTAAATTAACCCGAGAACCTCCTTGCATGCAACTCCCCTACTGCCCTTGCCCCTTTCGGGTAAGGTAGTCTTCCACTAGCTTTCCTAATTAGTCAGCCAAGGGCGTCCCATTAAACCCTTGTGGTGGCACGTGTTACTCAAGTTAAGCTCTATGTTCCAATTAACATTAATGATCTTGACATGAACATAAATAGAATAACAAAAAGAATTGGAACATAGATGTAATAAATGATTATCCCAAAATCATGTAAAGCAATAGCAAACTACCCAAGTGATTCAGGGGTAAACAAGGTAATGAGGTAAACAATCTAAGGTGACCTATTGGGTCCCATCAAAATTAACCTATGCATGAATAAATGATATTAAAGAACATTATTGGGTAAAAAGTGGTCAAGGGCACAACTTGCCTTCAATGAGCTCCTGCTCAGCTACTTCTATCTGCTGCTCACCAGGATCCTCAGTCACGGTCTCTTCTACTCGCCACAATACAAACAAGCACAATATATAGAGAAAATTAACATCACACCAAACATGTACACAAAAATGCACAGTAATAATCTAGACATTAAAATAAAATCCTAGGAACAGGAATCATAATTTTTCGAGTTATAGATTTTAAGATATGAATTTCCAAAGGTTTTATGTGCTTGAAATAGAATTAAGTGAGAAATTATTTTTATTACTGTTTTCATGTCAAAACAGAGACTCTAGGTGATAGAGAATAATATTACAAAATTTTAGAAAGTGGAATGGATTAATTTAGACTAAAAATAGATTTTCTATGAATTTATCAAGTTCTAGTAATTATTTTCATATTAAAAATCCATTTTCTATTTCATTTATTCAATTTTAAATGGGTTCTGGACTGGGCCTCAAATACAGAGAAACCTAGGGGCACTGGCGCAAAATAACCCAGACTCAGCGTACAGCTATATAGGACGGCGGGTTGATTTCATTATTTCCCAGGGTCTCTTTAGTAAAAATGGCAGGGCAAAGGGGTAACTCGTGATCTCGGCCGTTAGATGATGCGCTAACGATGCAGATTAGATCGCTGCTCGCCGAACAGGTATGCAACGCGAACCGCAGATGCCTGGATCAACGGCTCGGATTTAATTTCCTAAACTCTGATCTTGGCCCACGGATCTCGATCCAACGCTCCAGGACAATTCCCCCAATCGGTATGCCCCGATGCAATCTCAACCGTCCACGACGCATCCAACGGCCTCGCGCGATCTCCCCCAACCTGAGCTACACATGGCGGCACCGCGTGAACCCAGGCCAGTGCACTCGCCACGCCGGCGAGCTCCCTGCTCAGCGGTCCTCGGCACTAATCCTTGATTCCACTAGCGCGAAATGATTATAGCTATCGCGTGAATATGCTAAAGGGCTACTCACCACGAATTGTTGTGCGGACGAGTCTGGCCACGGAGAATGGCGGGTCCACGGCGGCGTGTGCACGACGGCGAGGAATTCCTTGCCTGCTGTCCGCGAATCGCGTCCGCCGAGGGCACCACAAGCACCGGGATGCTCCAACGAAGGCCCTGACCGCCGCCCGAGGCCAGAGCGATGACTAGGACGCGTAATCACAGCGGCAGCGGCACTCTTTCACTCACGGCGTGCACGACAGTAGGTGATGGCGGTGTCTAGTATGAACTGCGAGAGCAAAGGGGAGGAACGGGTTGCGGCTAGGGTAACGGCGCGGGGACCCGGCTTCCTTATATGTGCGCGGTAGCCAGACGCATGCGATCATCCATGCCGTGAAACTCGGCGTTCGCTGCGCGAGTTCGGTGAAGAAGAGGATTCCGACCGGCCGAGCCTACTGGACAGCGGACCAGCGATACCGAGCCGCGCGTGAGAGAGGCTGTGCAGTGGGGACCACCCGCCAGGGACAGAGCGATGTGCGCGCTTGGCGCTCAGCTGCTGGTGGATGGCCAGTGGGGCCCGCCTGGCAGCACAACGCACGGGGCGCGCGGCCGGCACACCTAATTGGACCGAGAACCCAGAAATGGCCAGGCTGAGTATGTTTCATTTCTTTTGTTTTATTTTCTTTTTTCTTTATTCATAATTATTTTAAATCCCAATTTGAATTTGAATATGAGTTTCACCTCTGAGTAAATTATTCAAATTCAAACTCTGATGTAGGAATATTATATTTTTATTTACTTATTTTATATCCACTTCTTACCTATTTTCTTCTCTTTTCTAAATTCTGGAATTCCTTTTAAAATTTAAATTCCACTTTGAGTTTTAGTATATTTCTTGTCATTTTATGTTGTCACAAAATGCATACCAAATAAAATCCAACATGATGCATGATTTGACGGGATGTATTTTATAATTGTTTATTTTTAAATGTGGGGTTCACATGTGATGATACAAAATGGTCACACTCACACAAGGAGAAATTGTTTCTCTATTGACATTATTTTTAACAAATTACAAATTGGGTATTACACCGTCTTGCTTGTTGTGGAACACCGACTTGGTTCCCACAACGTTTTGCTTGGGACGTGGCACCAGGGTCCAAACTTCATTTCGCTTGAAGTTGTTGAGCTCTTCCTGCATGGCCAACACCCAGTCCAGATCTTGCAAGGCCTCTTCTACCCTGAAAGGCTCAATAGAAGAGACAAACGAGTAATGCTCACAAAAGTTAGCTAATCTTGAGCGAGTAGTTACTCCTTTGCTTATATCACCCAGAATCTGGTCGATGGGATGATTCCTTTGAACCATCGCTCGGACTTGAGTTGGAGGGGCCCGTGGTGCTTCTTCCTCCATAGATGGGTCTTCTTGTGCTCCCCCTCGATCACACGCCTCCTCTTGAGGAACCTGTTCATCATCTTGAGTTGGGGGATGCACCATCGTTGAGGAGGAGGGTTGATCTTGCTCTTGCTGTTCCTGTGGTCGCACATCTCCAATCGCCATGGTGCGAATTGCGGCCGATGGAACATCATCTTCATCTACATCATCAAGATCAACTTGCTCTCTTGGAGAGCTATTAGTTTCATCAAATACAACGTCGCTAGAGACTTCAACTAAACCCGATGATTTGTTGAAGACTTTATACACCTTTGTATTTGAGTCATAACCTAGCAAAAACCCTTCTACAACTTTGGGAGCAAATTTGGAATTTCTACCTTTCTTTACTAGAATGTAACATTTACTCCCAAATACACGAAAGTATGACACATTGGGTTTGTTACCGGTTAGAAGTTCATATGAGGTCTTCTTGAGGAGGCGATGAAGGTAGACCCGGTTTATGGCGTGGCAAGCTGTGTTCACAGCTTCCGACCAAAACCGCTCGGGCGTCTTGAATTCTCCAAGCATCATCCTCGCCATGTCTATAAGCGTCATGTCCTTCCTCTCTACCACACCGTTTTGCTGTGGTGTGTAGGGAGCGGAGAACTCGTGCTTGATTCCTTCCTCCTCAAGGTACACCTCCACTTGCAAGTTCTTGAACTCGGACCCGTTGTCGCTTCTTATATTTTTCACCTTGAGCTCAAATTCGTTTTGAGCTCTCTTTAGAAAGCGCTTTAGGGTCCCTTGGGTTTCAGATTTATCCTGCAAAAAGAATACCCAAGTGAAGCAGGAAAAATCATCAACAATAACAAGACCATACTTACTTCCCCCGATGCCGAGGTAGGCGACGGGTCCGAAGAGGTCCATATGAAGTAGCTCCAGAGGTCTTGATGTGGTCATCACATTCTTGCTGTGATGAGTGCTTCCCACTTGTTTACCTGTTTGACAAGCTGCACAAGGTCTATCTTTTTTTGAAAAACAAATTGGTTAGACCTAACACATGTTCTCCCTTTAGAAGTTTATGAAGGTTCTTTATCCCAACATGTGCTAGACGGCGATGCCACAACCAGCCCATGCTAGTCTTAGCAATTAAGCATGCATCTAGATCGGCCTCCTCTTTCGAAAAATCAACTAACTAGAGTTTGTCGTCTAGTACACCCTTAAAAGCTAATGAACCATCACTCCTTCTAAAGACAGACACATCTACATTGGTAAATAGACAATTATAACCCATATTACATAGTTGGCTAACAGACAATAAGTTATATCCGAGCGATTCAACTAAGAACACATTGGATATGGAATGCTCGGATGAAATGGCTATCTTTCCTAGTCCTTTAACCTTGCCTTGGTTCCTATCTCCAAAGATGATCGAATCTTGGAATCTTTGTTCTTGACGTAGGAAGTGAACATCTTCTTCTCCCCCATCATGTGGTTTGTGCATCCGCTGTCGATAATCCAGCTCGAACCCCCGGATGCATAAACCTGCAAGGCAAATTAGGCTTGGGTTTTAGGTACCCAACTCTTGTTGGGTCCTACAAGGTTAGTTATAATAGTCTTTGGGACCCAAATGCAAGTCTTGTCTCCCTTGCATTTGGACCCCATCTTTCTAGCAACCACTTTTTCATTTTTACATGAAAGAACAAACATAGTGTTGCAAGCATGAAAGACAGTGGTAGGTTTATTACATACTTTCCTAGGAGCATGAGACACAAAATTTCTCCTAGGCCTACCATTAAAATTAGAGCTTGAAGCAATCATAGCATGTGAGTCAAAAGCATTATAACTCCTATTATAATGAGAATTTCTAGAAAATTTTCTATCACGGTACATGAAAGCATGATCCTTTTGACTACTACTAGCCATAGGAGCCTTCCCTTTCTCCTTGTTGGAAATGGGAGCCCTTTGACTTGTTAAGTTCTTGGCTTCCTTTCGAAAGCCAAGTCCATCCTTAATTGAGGGATGTCTACCAACGGTGTAGGCATCCCTAGCAAATTTTAACTTATCAAATTCATTTTTGCAAGTCTTAAGTTGGGCATTAAGACTTGCCACTTCACTATTTAATTTTGTAATAGAAGTAAGGTGCTCAACACATACATCAATATCAAAATCCTTACACCTATTACAAATGACAACATGCTCTATACAAGAACTAGATTTATTAACTATTTCTAGCTTAGCATTTAAATCATCATTAATACTCTTTAAGCTAGACACAGTTTCATGACAAGCAGATAATTCAGAAGATAGCATTTCATTCCTTTTAACCTCTAAAGCAAGAGACTTTTGCACACTTACAAATTTATCATGCTCTTCATATAAAATATCCTCTTGCTTTTCTAAAAGTCTATTCTTTTCATTTAAAGCATCAATTAATTCATTGATTTTATCTACTTTAGTTCTATCTAAACCTTTGAACAAGCTTGAGTAATCTACTTCATCATCACTAGAGTCATCATCACTTGAAGTATTATACTTAGGAGTATCTTGAGCGCTTACCTTTTTCTCCTTTGCCATGAGGCAAGTATGGCGCTCGTTGGGGAAGAGAGACGACTTGTTGAAGGCCGAGGCGGCGAGTCCTTCATCGTCGGAGTCAGAAGAAGAGAAATCCGAATCACATTCTTTGCCAAGGTGCGCCTCACCCTTCGTCTTCTTGTAGGCCTTCTTCTTCTCCCTCTTCCCGCTCTTTTCTTGTTCCTGGTCATTTGCATTATCGGGACAATTTGCTATAAAATGACTAGTCTTACCGCATTTAAAGCAGGAGCACTTTCCCTTTGCTTTGCTCTTGTTGGAATGCTCCTTGCGTCCTTTTAGCGCGGTCTTGAAGCGCTTGATGATGAGGGCCATCTCATCCTCGTTTAGCCCGGCAGCCTCAACTTGTGCCACCTTGCTAGGTAGCGCCTCCCTGCTGCTGCTTGTTGCCTTGAGTGCAACGGGCTGGGGCTCATAGATGGGCATTAGGCCGTTCAATGCATCATCAACATAGCTTGCTTCCTTGACCATCATACGCCCGCTAACAAACTTTCCGAGTATCTCCTCGGGCGTCATCTTTGTGTACCTGGGATTTTCACGTATGAGGTTCACAAGATGAGGGTCAATAACAGTGAAAGACCTGAGCATAAGTCAGATGACGTCGTGGTCCGTCCATCTCGTGCTTCCATAGCTCCTGATCTTGTTGACTAGGGTCTTGAGCCTGTTGTATGTTTGCGTTGGCTCTTCTCCCCTGATCATGGCAAACCTTCCTAGCTCGCCTTCCACCAACACCATTTTGGTGATCATGGTGGCGTCGTTCCCCTCATGCGATATCTTGAGGGTGTCCCATATTTGCTTGGCGTTGTCTAAGCCGCTCACCTTGTTGTATTCATCCCTGCATAACGATGCTAACAAAACAGTGGTAGCTTGTGCATTCTTATGAATTTGTTCGTTAATGAAGACAGGGTTATCCGTACTATCAAATTGCATTCCATTCTCAACTATCTCCCAAATACTAGGATGAAGAGAGAAAAGGTGACTACGCATTTTGTGACTCCAAAAAGCATAGTCCTCTCCATCAAAGTGTGGAGGTTTACCAAGAGCAATAGAAAGCAAATGGGCATTGGAATTATACGGAATACGAGAATAATCAAATGAAAAATTTGAGTTAACCGGTTTCTTTTTCTCGTCGTAGTCGTCGTCTCTTGGGGAAGAAGAAGACTCGTCGCTGTCGTAGTAGACGATCTTCTTGATGCGCCTCTTCTTCTTCCCGTCCTTCTTCTTATGACTCGAGCCAGAGTCAGTGGGCTTGTCGTCCCTTGGATCGTTGAAGATGGACTCCTTCTCCTTATCGTTGACCACCATCCCCTTTCCCTTAGGATTCATCTCTTCGGGCGATTAGTCCCTTACGTGAAGAGAACGGCTCTGATACCAATTGAGAGCACCTAGAGGGGGGTGAATAGGTGATCCTGTAAAAAATCAAATACTAATAGCCACAAAACTTGGTTAAGTGTTAGTATGATAAAACCAAGTGGCTATAGAGCGAGCTCTTGCGAATCACAGTAATCACATAGAAAGACAACACAAGAGACACAGTGGTTTATCCCATGGTTCGGCCAAGTATAACACTTGCCTACCTCCACGTTGTGGCATCCCAATGGACGAGGGTTACACTCAACCCCTTTCAAGTGATCCAATGATCAACTTGAATACCACGGCTTTTCTTTGCTTTTCTCTTTTTTCCGTTTGTGAGGAATCTCCACAAGTTGGAGTCTCTCGCCCTTACAATAAAGATCACGGTGAAAGCACAAGAGTAAGGATGGGAAGCAACACACACAAATCTATAGCAATACACACGCACACAAGCCAAGACTTGAGCTCAAAATGAAGCACAACGAGTTCACTACAGGAACGGAGCTCAAATCACTAACACGGTCGATCAAGTGTGCGGAGACGGAGTGTGGAAGACTTAGAATGCTCAAAGTATGCTTAGGTATCTCCTCCATGCTCCTAGGGGTCCCTTTTATAGCCCCAAGGCTGCTAGGAGCCGTTGGAGGCATTCTTGGAAGGATAATCTTGCCTTCTATCGGGTGGCGCACCAGACAGTCCGGTGCACCACCGGACAGTCACTGTAGCTGTCCGATGCGCGATCTCCTTCCTTTTCTTGTGCATCCAACCGTTGCAGATTCGTGGCAGTTGGCGCACCGGACACTGTCCGATGCACACCGGATAGTCTGGTGCCCCCTGCCAACCGTTGGCACGCCCATGCGTCGCGCGAAGATTATGCGGTCGACCGTTGGCTCACCGGACAGTCTGGTGCACCACCGGACAGTCCGGTGAATTTTATTCGTACGCCGTTGAACTTTTCCCGAGAGCGACGACTTCGCCGTGGACGACTCACCGAACAGTCCGGTGCACCACCAGACAGTTCGGTGATTTATAGTCATACGCCGCCGTCGATTCCCGAGAGCGGCCTGTTCACCGAGACTGGTCTGGCGTACTGGACACTGTCCGGTGCACCACCGGACACTGTCCGGTGCACCCAGACCGAGCAGGAGAGCCAACTCATTTCCAATGGCTTTTCTCCTGTTTCTAGCACTTAGACACAATACATTAGTACCCAAATCAATGTACTAAGTCTAGAAAAGTACCTTGTTATATGATTTGCACTTCTTCAATCTTTGGCACTAATTAACACTTAGAGAATATGTGTTGGGCACTTAATCACCAAAACACTTTAGAAATGGCCAGGCTGAGTATGTTTCATTTCTTTTGTTTTATTTTCTTTTTTCTTTATTCATAATTATTTTAAATCCCAATTTGAATTTGAATATGAGTTTCACCTCTGAGTAAATTATTCAAATTCAAACTCTGATGTAGGAATATTATATTTTTATTTACTTATTTTATATCCACTTCTTACCTATTTTCTTCTCTTTTCTAAATTCTGGAATTCCTTTTAAAATTTAAATTCCACTTTGAGTTTTAGTATATTTCTTGTCATTTTATGTTGTCACAAAATGCATACCAAATAAAATCCAGCATGATGCATGATTTGACGGGATGTATTTTATAATTGTTTATTTTTAAATGTGGGGTTCACATGTGATGATACAAAATGGTCACACTCACACAAGGAGAAATTGTTTCTCTATTGACATTATTTTTAACAAATTACAAATTGGGTATTACATCGTCTTGCTTGTTGTGGAACACCGACTTGGTTCCCACAACGTTTTGCTTGGGACGTGGCACCAGGGTCCAAACTTCATTTCGCTTGAAGTTGTTGAGCTCTTCCTGCATGGCCAACACCCAGTCCAGATCTTGCAAGGCCTCTTCTACCCTGAAAGGCTCAATAGAAGAGACAAACGAGTAATGCTCACAAAAGTTAGCTAATCTTGAGCGAGTAGTTACTCCCTTGCTTATATCACCCAGAATCTGGTCGATGGGATGATTCATTTGAACCATCGCTCGGACTTGAGTTGGAGGGGCCCGTGGTGCTTCTTCCTCCATAGATGGGTCTTCTTGTGCTCCCCCTCGATCACACGCCTCCTCTTGAGGAACCTGTTCATCATCTTGAGTTGGGGGATGCACCATCGTTGAGGAGGAGGGTTAATCTTGCTCTTGCTGTTCCTGTGGTCGCACATCTCCAATCGCCATGGTGCGAATTGCGGCCGATGGAACATCATCTTCATCTACATCATCAAGATCAACTTGCTCTCTTGGAGAGCTATTAGTTTCATCAAATACAACGTCGCTAGAGACTTCAACTAAACCCGATGATTTGTTGAAGACTTTATACACCTTTGTATTTGAGTCATAACCTAGCAAAAACCCTTCTACAACTTTGGGAGCAAATTTGGAATTTCTACCTTTCTTTACTAGAATGTAACATTTACTCCCAAATACACGAAAGTATGACACATTGGGTTTGTTACCGGTTAGAAGTTCATATGAGGTCTTCTTGAGGAGGCGATGAAGGTAGACCCGGTTTATGGCGTGGCAAGCTGTGTTCACAGCTTCCGACCAAAACCGCTCGAGCGTCTTGAATTCTCCAAGCATCATCCTCGCCATGTCTATAAGCGTCATGTCCTTCCTCTCTACCACACCGTTTTGCTGTGGTGTGTAGGGAGCGGAGAACTCGTGCTTGATTCCTTCCTCCTCAAGGTACTCCTCCACTTGCAAGTTCTTGAACTCGGACCCGTTGTCGCTTCTTATATTTTTCACCTTGAGCTCAAATTCGTTTTGAGCTCTCTTTAGAAAGCGCTTTAGGGTCCCTTGGGTTTCAGAGTTATCCTGCAAAAAGAATACCCAAGTGAAGCAGGAAAAATCATCAACAATAACAAGACCATACTTACTTCCCCCGATGCCGAGGTAGGCGACGGGTCCGAAGAGGTCCATATGAAGTAGCTCCAGAGGTCTTGATGTGGTCATCACATTCTTGCTGTGATGAGTGCTTCCCACTTGTTTACCTGTTTGACAAGCTGCACAAGGTCTATCTTTTTTTGAAAAACAAATTGGTTAGACCTAACACATGTTCTCCCTTTAGAAGTTTATGAAGGTTCTTTATCCCAACATGTGCTAGACGGCGATGCCACAACCAGCCCATGCTAGTCTTAGCAATTAAGCATGCATCTAGATCGGCCTCCTCTTTCGAAAAATCAACTAACTAGAGTTTGTCGTCTAGTACACCCTTAAAAGCTAATGAACCATCACTCCTTCTAAAGACAGACACATCTACATTGGTAAATAGACAATTATAACCCATATTACATAGTTGGCTAACAGACAATAAGTTATATCCGAGCGATTCAACTAAGAACACATTGGTTATGGAATGCTCGGATGAAATGGCTATCTTTCCTAGTCCTTTAACCTTGCCTTGGTTCCTATCTCCAAAGATGATCGAATCTTGGGAATCTTTGTTCTTGACGTAGGAAGTGAACATCTTCTTCTCCCCCATCATGTGGTTTGTGCATCCGCTGTCGATAATCCAGCTCGAACCCCCGGATGCATAAACCTGCAAGGCAAATTAGGCTTGGGTTTTAGGTACCCAACTCTTGTTGGGTCCTACAAGTTTAGTTACAATAGTCTTTGGGACCCAAATGCAAGTCTTGTCTCCCTTGCATTTGGACCCCATCTTTCTAGCAACCACTTTTTCATTTTTACATGAAAGAACAAACATAGTGTTGCAAGCATGAAAGACAGTGGTAGGTTTAATACATACTTTCCTAGGAGCATGAGACACAAAATTTCTCCTAGGCCTACCATTAAAATTAGAGCTTGAAGCAATCATAGCATGTGAGTCAAAAGCATTATAACTCCTATTATAATGAGAATTTCTAGAAAATTTTCTATCACGGTACATGAAAGCATGATTCTTTTGACTACTACTAGCCATAGGAGCCTTCCCTTTCTCCTTGTTGGAAATGGGAGCCCTTTGACTTGTTAAGTTCTTGGCTTCCTTTCGAAAGCCAAGTCCATCCTTAATTGAGGGATGTCTACCAACGGTGTAGGCATCCCTAGCAAATTTTAACTTATCAAATTCATTTTTGCAAGTCTTAAGTTGGGCATTAAGACTTGCCACTTCACTATTTAATTTTGTAATAGAAGTAAGGTGCTCAACACATGCATCAATATCAAAATCCTTACACCTATTACAAATGACAACATGCTCTATACAAGAACTAGATTTATTAACTATTTCTAGCTTAGCATTTAAATCATCATTAATACTCTTTAAGCTAGACACAGTTTCATGACAAGCAGATAATTCAGAAGATAGCATTTCATTCCTTTTAACCTCTAAAGCAAGAGACTTTTGCACACTTACAAATTTATCATGCTCTTCATATAAAATATCCTCTTGCTTTTCTAAAAGTCTATTCTTTTCATTTAAAGCATCAATTAATTCATTGATTTTATCTACTTTAGTTCTATCTAAACCTTTGAACAAGCTTGAGTAATCTACTTCATCATCACTAGAGTCATCATCACTTGAAGTATTATACTTAGGAGTATCTTGAGCGCTTACCTTTTTCTCCTTTGCCATGAGGCAAGTATGGCGCTCGTTGGGGAAGAGAGACGACTTGTTGAAGGCCGAGGCGGCGAGTCCTTCGTCGTCGGAGTCAGAAGAAGAGAAATTCGAATCCCATTCTTTTCCAAGGTGCGCCTCACCCTTCGTCTTCTTGTAGGCCTTCTTCTTCTCCCTCTTCCCGCTCTTTTCTTGTTCCTGGTCATTTGCATTATCGGGACAATTTGCTATAAAATGACTAGTCTTACCGCATTTAAAGCAGGAGCGCTTTCCCTTTGCTTTGCTCTTGTTGGAATGCTCCTTGCGTCCTTTTAGCGCGGTCTTGAAGCGCTTGATGATGAGGGCCATCTCATCCTCGTTTAGCCCGGTAGCCTCAACTTGTGCCACCTTGCTAGGTAGCGCCTCCCTGTTGCTGCTTGTTGCCTTGAGTGCAACGGGCTAGGGCTCATAGATGGGCATTGGGCCGTTCAATGCATCATCAACATATCTTGCTTCCTTGACCATCATACGCCCGCTAACAAACTTTCCGAGTATCTCCTCGGGCGTCATCTTTGTGTACCTGGGATTTTCACGTATGAGGTTCACAAGATGAGGGTCAATAACTGTGAAAGACCTGAGCATAAGTCGGATGATGTCGTGGTCCATCCATCTCGTGCTTCCATAGCTCCTGATCTTGTTGACTAGGGTCTTGAGCCTGTTGTACGTTTGCGTTGGCTCTTCTCCCTTGATCATGGCAAACCTTCCTAGCTCGCCTTCCACCAACACCATTTTGGTGATCATGGTGGCGTCGTTCCCCTCATGCGATATCTTGAGGGTGTCCCATATTTGCTTGGCGTTGTCTAAGCCGCTCACCTTGTTGTATTCATCCCTGCATAACGATGCTAACAAAACAGTGGTAGCTTGTGCATTCTTATGAATTTGTTCGTTAATGAAGACAGGGTTATCCGTACTATCAAATTGCATTCCATTCTCAACTATCTCCCAAATACTAGGATGAAGAGAGAAAAGGTGACTACGCATTTTGTGACTCCAAAAAGCATAGTCCGATCCATCAAAGTGTGGAGGTTTTCCAAGAGCAATATGAAGCAAATGGGCATTGGAATTATACGGAATACGAGAATAATCAAATGAAAAATTTGAGTTAACCGGTTTCTTTTTCTCGTCGTAGTCGTCGTCTCTTGGGGAAGAAGAAGACTCGTCGCTGTCGTAGTAGACGATCTTCTTGATGTGCCTCTTCTTCCCGTCCTTCTTCTTATGACTCGAGCCAGAGTCAGTGGGCTTGTCGTCCCTTGGCTCGTTGAAGATGGACTCCTTCTCCTTATCGTTGACCACCATCCCCTTTCCCTTAGGATTCATCTCTTCGGGCGATTAGTCCCTTACGTGAAGAGAACGGCTCTGATACCAATTGAGAGCACCTAGAGGGGGGTGAATAGGTGATCCTGTAAAAAATCAAATACTAATAGCCACAAAACTTGGTTAAGTGTTAGTATGATAAAACCAAGTGGCTATGGAGCGAGCTCTTGCGAATCACAGTAATCACATAGAAAGACAACACAAGAGACACAGTGGTTTATCCCATGGTTCGGCCAAGTATAACACTTGCCTACCTCCACGTTGTGGCATCCCAATGGATGAGGGTTACACTCAACCCCTTTCAAGTGATCCAATGATCAACTTGAATACCACGGCTTTTCTTTGCTTTTCTCTTTTTTCCGTTTGTGAGGAATCTCCACAAGTTGGAGTCTCTCGCCCTTACAATAAAGATCACGGTGAAAGCACAAGAGTAAGGATGGGAAGCAACACACACAAATCTATAGCAATACACACGCACACAAGCCAAGACTTGAGCTCAAAATGAAGCACAACGAGTTCACTACAGGAACGGAGCTCAAATCACTAACACGGTCGATCAAGTGTGCGGAGACGGAGTGTGGAAGACTTAGAATGCTCAAAGTATGCTTAGGTATCTCCTTCATGCGCCTAGGGGTCCCTTTTATAGCCCCAAGGCTGCTAGGAGCCGTTGGAGGCATTCTTGGAAGGATAATCTTGCCTTCTATCGGGTGGCGCACCGGACAGTCTGGTGCACCACCGGACAGTCACTGTAGCTGTTTGGTACGCGATCTCCTTCCTTTTCTTGTGCATCCAACCGTTGCAGATTCGTGGCAGTTGGCGCACCGGACACTGTCCGGTGCACACCGGATAGTCTGGTGCCCCCTGCCAACCGTTGGCACGCCCATGCGTCGCGCGAAGATTGTGCGGTCGACCGTTGGCGCAGTCGACCGTTGGCTCACCGGACAGTCTGGTGCACCACCGGACAGTCCGGTGAATTTTATTCGTACGCCGTTGAACTTTTCCCGAGAGCGACGACTTCGCCGTGGACGACTCACCGAACAGTCCGGTGCACCACCAGACAGTTCGGTGATTTATAGTCATACGCCGCCGTCGATTCCCGAGAGCGGCCTGTTCACCGAGACTGGTCTGGCGTACTGGACACTGTCCGGTGCACCACCGGACACTGTCCGGTGCACCCAGACCGAGCAGGAGAGCCAACTCATTTCCAATGGCTTTTCTCCTGTTTCTAGCACTTAGACACAATACATTAGTACCCAAATCAATGTACTAAGTCTAGAAATGTACCTTGTTATATGATTTGCACTTCTTCAATCTTTGGCACTAATTAACACTTAGAGAATATGTGTTGGGCACTTAATCACCAAAACACTTTAGAAATGGCCCAAGGGCACATTTCCCTTTCAGTCTTTATCTGGGCTCTTTGAAGCCAAGAACCGGAGCCGCTTGCCGAAGTCTTCTGCCGGGTGCATGAACTTCACTATCAAACAAAGGCTAGAGAAGATGGACTGCATGAGAATTTCGGCTGCTATAATTTTGCCTACCGCAAAGACATGAAGACACGTGGTTAGCTACCGCACTAAATGGCCAACCGGCTGGAAAACTGAATGGTTTTATGTCAAGGTTGTTGAGAAAAAGGAGAAGCTAGTTCAGAGCCCACTGGAGCTAACCTTCGGGTTAACTAGGCCCCAGTGATGCGTGACGCCGGGGTCATCATGCTCAGATGCTGTGGGCGAATTTAGAGTTGTGTCTGAGCATATTGGTACTAGGGATTTGGTTCAGGAATACTTAGCCAATAGAGTATTTCCGACGTTGAAGGAATGGAGTATGTCGAAGCTTAAAGGAGAGAGGAAAAAGAATGAACTTGTTCGACTGCCCTATTATTTTAAGTTCAAGAAACACTTCAAAGAACCCTGCCAAGAATGGTTGGATACGATTGAAGTTATGTGCAATGAAATCTTGGGCAATTATACGAAGAAAGAAGATCAATTGATGACAGCAGCCTTCGGCACCCGACCAAAACGAAGGCTAAACCGAGTAATGGACGCTCTGAAATTTGAATACCCTGACTATGAACGATTAAGCAAGGGTGCCGAAGGGCCAAAGCGAAAAAGAGTTGTTAGTGTCATTGAAAGGGAATTAGGCTTACACCTATTTCCTAAACTAATTTTGGTGGTTGAATTGCCCAACACAAATAATTGGACTAACTAGTTTGCCCAAGTCTATAAGATCTACAGGTACCAAAGGTTCACAATAAGCCAATAAAAAGATCAAGAGAAAGGGTTCAAACAAAGGAGCAAAGGGACAACCAAAGGCACCCTGGTCGGGCGCACCGGATTGTCCGGTGTGCCACCGGACAGTGTCCGGTGCACCAGGGGACTCCAAGCTGAACTTCGCACCTTCAGGAATTTTCGGAGCCGCCCCGCTATAATTCACCGGACTGTCCGGTGTACACCGGACAGTGTCCGGTGCTCCAAGAATGAAGCGTCTGAACTCGCCAGCTTTGGGAATTTGCAACGGCTAGTCCGCTATAATTCACCGGACATGTCCGGTGCACACCGGACTGTCCGGTGTGACAACGAAGCAATGGCTACTTCGGCGCCAACGGCTACCTGCAGGCGCATTGAATGCGCGCCAGCGCGCGCAGAAGTTAGGCACGCCCATGCTGGCGCACCGGACACTCTACAGTGCATGTCCGGTGCGCCACCGGACATCCAGGCGGGCCCAGCAGTCAGAGCTCCAACGGTCGGAACCCTAACGTTCGGGTGACGTGGCTGGCGCACCGGACATGTCCGGTGTGCACCGGACTGTCCGGTGCACCATGCGACAGACAGCCTCCACCCAAACGGCTAGTTTGGTGGTTGGGGCTATAAATACCCCCAACCACCCCACATTCAAGTCATCCAAGTTTTCCACCTTCCAACCACTTACAAGAGCTAGGCATTCAATTCTAGACACACTCAAGTGATCAAATCCTCTCCAATTCCACACAAGGCTTTAGTGATTAGCGAGAGAGATTTGTCGTGTTCTTTTGAGCTCTTGCGCTTGGATTGCTTCTTTCTTTCTCACTTGTTCTTGTGATTAAAACTCCATTGTAACCGAGGCAAGAGACACCAATTGTGTGGTGGTCCTTGCGGGGAAGTTTTGTTCCCGGTTTGATTTGAGAAGAGAAGCTCACTCGGTCCGAGGGACCGTTTGAGAGAGGGAAAGGGTTGAAAGAGACCCGGTCTTTGTGACCAACTCAACGGGGAGTAGGTTTCCAAGAACCGAACCTCGGTAAAACAAATCCGCGTGTCACACTCTTCATTCGCTTGCGATTTGTTTTGCGCCCTCTCTCTCGGACTCTTTATTATTTCTAACGCTAACCCGGCTTGTAGTTGTGATTATATTTGTAAATTTCAGTTTCGCCCTATTCACCCCCCCCCCCTCTAGGCGACTTTCAATTGGTATCGGAGCCCGGTGCTTCATTAGAGCCTAACCGCTCGAAGTGATGTCAGGAGATCACACCAAGAGGGAGATGGAGACCGGCGACAAGCCCACTACGAGTCACGGGAGCACTTCATCGGAAGAGTCCCACACCAAGAGGAAGGAGAAGAAGAAGGACTCCTCCAACAAAGGGAAGGGGAAGGAAAAGAAATCTTCTTCCCACAAGTCGCATCGGAGAGGCGACAAGCACAAGAGGATGAGGAAAGTGGTCTACTACGAGACCGACACTTCATCAATGTCGACCTCCGGCTCCGATGCGCCGTCCGTAACTTCTAAGCGCCAAGAGCGCAAGAAGTATAGTAAGATCCCCCTACGCTACCCTCACATTCCTAAACATACACCTTTACTTTCCGTCCCATTAGGCAAACCACCAATGTTTGATGGTGAAGATTATGCTAGGTGGAGTGATATGATGCGGTATCACCTAACCTCACTCCACAAAAGTATATGGGATGTTGTTGAGTTTGGTGTACAGGTACCATCCGTAGGGGATGAAGATTATGATGCGGACGAAGTGGCCCAAATCGAGCACTTCAACTCCCAAGCCACCACTATACTCCTCACCTCTCTAAGTCGAGAGGAGTATAACAAGGTGCAAGGGTTGAAGAGCGCAAAGGAGATTTGGGACGTACTAAAGACCGTGCACGAAGGAGATGAGGTGACCAAGATCACCAAACGGGAAACGATCGAGGGGGAGCTCGGTCGCTTCCGTCTTCATCAAGGGGAGGAGCCACAAGACATGTACAACCGGCTCAAAACCTTGGTGAACCAAGTGCGCAACCTCGGGAGCAAAAAGTGGGATGACCACGAAGTGGTTAAGGTTATTCTAAGATCACTTGTTTTCCTTAACCCTACTCAAGTTCAATTAATTCGTGGCAATCCTAGATATACACAAATGACCCCCGAGGAAGTTATAGGTAATTTTGTGAGCTTTGAGTTGATGATCAAAGGCTCAAAGAAGATCAACGAGCTTGACGGCCCCTCCATGTCCGAAGCACAACCGGTAGCATTCAAGGCGACAGAAGAAAAGAAGGAGGAGGCTACTCCAAGTCGAACACCCATCGATGCCTCCAAGCTCCACAACGAGGAGATGGCGCTCATCATCAAGAGCTTCCGCCAAATCCTCAAGCAAAGGAAGGGGAAAGACTACAAACCCCGCTCCAAGAGAGTTTGCTACAAGTGTGGTAAGCCCGGTCATTTTATAGCAAAATGTCCACTATCTAGTGACAGTGACAGGGGCGACGACAAGAAGGGCAAGAGAAGAGAAAAGAAGAGGTACCACAAGAAGAAGGGCGGCGATGTCCATGTTTGCCGGGAGTGGGACTCGGACGAGAGCTCCACCGACTCCTCCTCCGACGAGGACGCCGCCAACATCGCCGTCACCAAGGGCCTTCTCTTCCCCAACGTCGGCCACAAGTGCCTCATGGCCAAGGAGGGCAAAAAGAAGAAGGTAAAATCAAGATCCTCCACTAAATATGAAACCTCTAGTGACGAGGATAATGCTAGCAATGAGGAGGGTAACTTGCGCATTCTTTTTGCCGACCTAAACATGCAACAAAAGGAAAAACTAAATGAGCTAATTAGTGCCATCCATGAAAAGGATGATCTCTTGGACTCCCAAGAGGACTTCCTAATCAAGGAAAATAAAAAGCATGTTAAGGTTAAGAATGCTTATGCTCTAGAGGTAGAAAAATGTGAGAAATTATCTAGTGAGCTAAGCACATGCCATGACACTATTGCCAACCTTAGAAATGAAAATGCCAAATTAATTGCTAAGGTTGATTCTCATGTTTGTGATGTTTCAATTCCCAATCTTAGAAATGATAATGATGATTTGCTTGCTAAGATTGAAGAATTAAACACCTCTCTTGCTAGCCTTAGGATTGAAAATGAAAAATTAATTGCTAAGGCTAAAGAATTAGATGTTTGCAATGTTACAATTTCCGATCTTAGAGATAACAATGATATTTTACGTGCTAAGATTGTTGAACTTAATTCTTGCAAACCCTCTACATATACCATTGAGCATGTTTCTATTTGCACTAGATGTAGAGATGTTGATATTGATGCTATTCATGATCACATGGTCTTAATTAAACAACAAAATGATCATATAGCAAAATTAGATGCTAAAATTGCCGAGCATAACTTAGAAAATGAAAAGTTTAAATTTGCTAGAAGTATGCTCTATAATGGGAGACGCCCTGGCATCAAGGATGGCATTGGCTTCCAAAGGGGAGACAATGTCAAACTTAGTGCCCCTCCTAAAAGATTGTCTAATTTTGTTAAGGGCATTGCTCCCATGCCTCAGGATAACGAGGGTTACATTTTGTACCCTGCCGGTTATCCCGAGAGCAAAATTAGGAGAATTCATTCTAGGAAGTCTCACTCTGGCCCTAATCATGCTTTTATGTATAAGGGTGAGACATCTAGCTCTAGGCAACCAACCCGTGCTAAGTTGCCTAAGAAGAAAACTCCTAGTGCATCAAATGATCATAGCATTTCATTTAAAACTTTTGATGCATCATATGTTTTAACTAACAAATCCGGCAAGGTAGTTGCCAAGTTTGTTGGGGGCAAACACAAGGGCTCCAAGACTTGTGTTTGGGTACCCAAAGTTCTTGTGTCTAATGCCAAAGGACCCAAAACCGTTTGGGTACCTAAAGTCAAGAACTAAAATTGTTTTATAAGTTTATGCATCTGGGGGGCACAAGTTGGATCATCGATAGCGGGTGCACGAACCACATGACGGGGGAGAAGAAGATGTTCTCCTCCTACGAGAAAAACCAAGATCCCCAACGAGCTATCACATTCGGGGATGGAAACCAAGGTTTGGTCAAAGGTTTGGATAAAATAGCTATATCTCCTGACCATTCCATTTCCAATGTTTTTCTTGTTGATTCATTAGATTACAATTTGCTTTCCGTATCTCAATTATGTCAAATGGGCTACAACTGTCTCTTTACTGATGTAGGTGTCACTGTCTTTAGAAGAAGTGATGATTCAATAGCGTTTAAGGGAGTGTTAGAGGGTCAGCTATACTTGGTAGATTTTGATAGAGCTGAACTCGACACTTGCTTAATTGATAAGACTAATATGGGATGGCTCTGGCACCGCCGACTAGCCCATGTTGGAATGAAGAATCTTCATAAGCTTCTAAAGGGAGAACACATTTTAGGATTAACAAATGTTCATTTTGAGAAAGACAGGATTTGTAGCGCATGCCAAGCCGGGAAGCAAGTTGGCACTCATCATCCACACAAGAACATCATGACGTCTGACAGGCCACTGGAGCTCCTACACATGGATCTATTCGGCCCGATAGCTTACACAAGCATCGGCGGGAGTAAGTACTGTCTAGTTATTGTGGATGATTACTCTCGCTTCACTTGGGTATTCTTTTTGCAGGAAAAATCTCAGACCCAAGAGACCTTAAAGGGATTCTTGAGACGAGCTCAAAATGAGTTCGGCTTAAGGATCAAGAAAATTAGAAGCGACAACGGGACGGAGTTCAAGAACTCTCAAATTGAAGGCTTCCTTGAGGAGGAGGGCATCAAGCATGAGTTCTCTTCTCCCTACACGCCACAACAAAATGGTGTAGTGGAGAGGAAGAATCGAACTCTATTGGACATGGCAAGGACCATGCTTGATGAGTACAAGACACCGGATCGGTTTTGGGCCGAGGCGGTTAACACCGCTTGCTACGCCATCAACTGGTTATATCTACACCGAATCCTCAAGAAGACATCATACGAACTCCTCACCGGTAAAAAGCCCAACATTTCATATTTTAGAGTCTTTGGTAGCAAATGCTTTATTCTTATTAAAAGAGGTAGAAAATCTAAATTTGCTCCTAAGACTGTAGAAGGCTTTTTACTAGGATATGATTCAAACACAAGGGCATATAGAGTCTTTAACAAGTCCTCAGGACTAGTTGAAGTTTCTTGTGACGTTGTGTTTGATGAGACTAACGGCTCTCAAGTAGAGCAAGTTGATCTTGATGAGATAGGTGAACAAGAGGCTCCTTGCATCGCGCTAAGGAACATGTCCATTGGGGATGTGTGTCCTAAGGAATCCGAAGAGCCTCCAAATGCACAAGATCAACCATCCTCCTCCACGCAAGCATCTCCACCAACTCAAAATGAGGATGAGGCTCAAAATGATGAAGAAGAAGATCAAAGAGATGAGCCACCTCAAGATGACGGCAATGATCAAGGGGGAGATGCAAATGATCAAGACAAGGAGGATGAAGAACCAAGACTGCCACACCCAAGAGTCCACCAAGCAATCCAACGAGATCACCCCGTCGACACAATCCTTGGCGACATTCATAAGGGGGTGACCACTAGATCTCGTGTTGCACATTTTTGTGAGCATTACTCTTTTGTTTCCTCTATTGAGCCACACAAGGTAGAGGAAGCACTACAAGATTCGGATTGGGTGATGGCAATGCAAGAGGAGCTCAACAATTTCACCAGGAACGAGGTATGGCATTTAGTTCCACGTCCTAACCAAAATGTTGTAGGAACCAAATGGGTCTTCCGCAACAAGCAAGATGAGCATGGTGTGGTGACAAGGAACAAAGCTCGACTCGTGGCCAAGGGGTATTCACAAGTCGAAGGTTTGGATTTTGGTGAAACCTATGCACCCGTAGCTAGGCTTGAGTCAATTCGTATATTATTAGCCTATGCTACTTACCATGGCTTCAAGCTTTACCAAATGGACGTGAAGAGTGCCTTCCTCAATGGACCAATCAAGGAAGAGGTCTATGTTGAGCAACCTCCCGGCTTTGAAGACAGTGAGTACCCTAACCATGTCTATAGGCTCTCTAAGGCGCTTTATGGGCTCAAGCAAGCCCCAAGAGCATGGTATGAATGCCTAAGAGATTTCCTTATTGCAAATGGCTTCAAAGTCGGCAAGGCCAATCCTACTTTATTCACTAAAACTCTTGACAATGATTTGTTTGTATGCCAAATTTATGTTGATGATATCATATTTGGGTCTACTAACGAATCTACATGTGAGGAATTTAGTAGGATCATGACACAAAAATTCGAGATGTCGATGATGGGGGAGTTGAAGTATTTTCTAGGATTCCAAGTCAAATAACTCCAAGAAGGCACCTTCATTAGCCAAACGAAGTATACTCAAGACATTCTAACCAAGTTTGGAATGAAGGATGCCAAGCCCATCAAGACTCCCATGGGAACAAATGGGCATCTCGACCTCGACACGGGAGGTAAGTCCGTGGATCAAAAGGTATAGCGGTCGATGATAGGTTCATTACTCTATTTATGTGCATCTCGACCGGACATTATGCTTTCCGTATGCATGTGTGCAAGATTCCAAGCTGACCCTAAGGAATCTCACCTTACGGCCGTAAAACGAATCTTGAGATATTTGGCTTATACTCCTAAGGTTGGGCTTTGGTACCCTCGGGGATCCACATTTGATTTGATTGGTTATTCGGATGCCGATTGGGCGGGGTGTAAGATTAATAGAAAGAGCACATCGGGGACTTGCCAGTTCTTGGGAAGATCCTTGGTGTCTTGGGCTTCAAAGAAGCAAAATTCGGTCGCTCTTTCTACTGCCGAAGCCGAGTACATTGCCGCAGGACATTGTTGCGCGTAATTACTTTGGATGAGGCAAACCCTGCGGGACTATGGTTACAAATTAACCAAAGTTCCTCTTCTATGTGATAATGAGAGTGCAATCCGCATGGCGGATAATCCCGTTGAGCATAGCCGCATTAAACACATAGCCATTCGGTATCATTTTCTTAGGGATCATCAACAAAAGGGGGATATCGAGATTGCATACATTAATACTAAAGATCAATTAGCCGATATCTTTACCAAGCCACTAGATGAACAAACTTTTACCAAACTTAGGCATGAGCTCAATATTCTTGATTCTAGGAATTTCTTTTGCTAATTTGCACACATAGCTCATAAATATACCTTTGATTATGTCTCTTTTATATATGCTATGACTAATGTGCTTTCAAGTGTATTTCAAACCAAGTCATAAGTATATTGAAAGGGAATTGGAGTCTTCGGCGAAGACAAAGGCTTCCACTCCACTCTATTACTCATCCTTCGCCGTCGCTCCGCATCACTCTCCACTTCGGTATAATCTTCACTCCTATGTTTCATTTGCCAAAAGGGAGAAAGTAGTTAGACAATGGCTTATATTTCACTCTAAGTATCCGCTTTTGGCGATTCATGCCAAAGGGGGAGAAAGTATGAGCCCAAAGCAAAAGGACCGCACCACCACCCTAATTTTAAAATTAATGATTTTCAATTGGTAAATTTCAAATTGGTATCTCTTTGTGTTCTAAAGGGGGAGAAAGTAGCACCTTTCAAAATTGATATCTTAAAACCCTCTTGAACACTAAGAGGAGAATTTATTTGAGGGGGAGTTTTGTTTAGTCAAAGGAAAAGCATTTGAAACAAGGGGAGAAAATTTCAAAACTTGAAAATGCTTAGCAAAATCTTATTCATTTACCTTTGACTATTTTGCAAAAGGACTTTGAAAAGAATTTGAAAAAACAAAACATGTGGTGCAAGCGTGGTCCAAAATGTTAAAAATAAAGAAACAATCCATGCAATATCTAGTAAGAAATTTTTTATTGGCTCAAATTCTAAGTAACCTTTGTACTTACATTCTGCAAACTAGTTCAATTATGCATTTCTATACTTGCTTTGGTTTGTGTTGGCATCAATCACCAAAAGGGGGAGATTGAAAGGGAATTAGGCTTACACCTATTTCCTAAACTAATTTTGGTGGTTGAATTGCCCAACACAAATAATTGGACTAACTAGTTTGCCCAAGTCTATAAGATCTACAGGTACCAAAGGTTCACAATAAGCCAATAAAAAGATCAAGAGAAAGGGTTCAAACAAAGGAGCAAAGGGACAACCAAAGGCACCCTGGTCGGGCGCACCAGATTGTCCGGTGTGCCACCGGACAGTGTCCGGTGCACCAGGGGACTCCAAGCTGAACTTCGCACCTTCAGGAATTTTCGGAGCCGCCCCGCTATAATTCACCGGACTGTCCGGTGTACACCGGACAGTGTCCGGTGCTCCAAGAATGAAGCGTCTGAACTCGCCAGCTTTGGGAATTTGCAACGGCTAGTCCGCTATAATTCACCGGACATGTCCGGTGCACACCGGACTGTCCGGTGTGACAACGAAGCAACGGCTACTTCGGCGCCAACGGCTACCTGTAGGCGCATTGAATGCGTGCCAGCGCGCGCAGAAGTTAGGCACGCCCATGCTGGCGCACCGGACACTCTACAGTGCATGTCCGGTGCGCCACCGGACATCCAGGCGGGCCCAACAGTCAGAGCTCCAACGGTCGGAACCCTAACGTTCGGGTGACGTGGTTGGCGCACCAGACATGTCCGGTGTGCACCGGACTGTCCGGTGCACCATGCGACAGACAGCCTCCACCCAAACGGCTAGTTTGGTGGTTGGGGCTATAAATACCCCCAACCACCCCACATTCAAGTCATACAAGTTTTCCACCTTCCAACCACTTACAAGAGCTAGGCATTCAATTCTAGACACACTCAAGTGATCAAATCCTCTCCAATTCCACACAAGGCTTTAGTGATTAGCGAGAGAGATTTGTCGTGTTCTTTTGAGCTCTTGCGCTTGGATTGCTTCTTTCTTTCTCACTTGTTCTTGTGATCAAAACTCCATTGTAACCGAGGCAAGAGACACCAATTGTGTGGTGGTCCTTGCGGGGAAGTTTTGTTCCCGGTTTGATTTGAGAAGAGAAGCTCACTCGGTCCGAGGGACCGTTTGAGAGAGGGAAAGGGTTGAAAGAGACCCGGTCTTTGTGACCACCTCAACGGGGAGTAGGTTTCCAAGAACTGAACCTCGGTAAAACAAATCCGCGTGTCACACTCTTCATTCGCTTGCGATTTGTTTTGCGCCCTCTCTCTCGGACTCTTTATTATTTCTAACGCTAACCCAGCTTGTAGTTGTGATTATATTTGTAAATTTCAGTTTCGCCCTATTCACCCCCCCCCCCTCTAGGTGACTTTCAGTTATGAAGAGAGAAGCTGCTAGAATGATAGAAGAAGATGAGAAAGCTTTAAAGAAGAAAAAATCCAGCCCTGAGCCGAAGGTGGCTGCTCCGAAGAAAAGACAGGTTGCGACTGTGAAGCCAAGAACAACTGATATAGAAGAAGAAGAAGAAGTTCCTTCAACGCCTCCTGCTGCTGGCGTAGAGGAAATTTTAAAGGTAATGACTGAATCTTTACCTCTCAAGCTAAGTCCACTAGGGCCACAACTGATGAAGCTTTTATAGAAGAAGGAGGAGCCTGCGGCAATCAAGAAGCCTGCTGAAAAAAGGCGAAGAATTGTTACTGTCATTGAGGCTATTGAAGAAACACTGCCATCGGCCTCAGCGCCGAGAACAGCAGCAGCCGAAGCTGCTCCTGCCGAAGCTTCTACTTCCGAAGCTGCAGCAGCCGAAGCCACAAATTTGGCAAACACACTTACTGACATTGATGAAATGATTTTGAACATGGCTGAAGAAGAAACTGCTGCAGCTGAAGAGGAAACCCCGGTTGCAGTGCCTGAAAAAGGGAAGGAGCTTGCCGAAGATGCTTCGGAAGAAAGAAATTTCAACTTTCAAAATATAATTGGGCAAGAGTTGTCTAAGGCCGAAAAAGAAGAGCTGAGGGACTATGCTATATCTTGCGGGTACCAGCCAGGGGCATTGCTCTTTGGTGGTGTTGCCGAAGAGAGTTTAGGATGCCTCCGGGACCAGGTTGGGGCGAAGGTTGTCAGCACTCTATCAAAGAGTGTTGGCTTCCCAAAGCTTGAGGCTGAACTCAGCAGATACCGGCGGCAACATATCGCCAGCAGTTTGTTTTATTCTAATTTCAAGGTGAAATTCTTACCTAAGCTTTATTATTGTTTTTGAGATAAAGGTTTCTCTTGACGAAGGTTATTTTCTCAGAGTCTATTGCTAAGCAAAACCTTGAGGATGTAGCAAGATCTCGAGGACAAGAAAAACGAAATTATAATTGAGGGCTTAGAGGGCAAGATTAAAGAGCACGAAGCTGCTTTGGAGAAGAAGGATTTCGTGATTTAAACAATGGAAGGTTCGCTGGCAGAAGCTCAAGCCGAGATCGCCAGATTGAATAGTGAACTTTCCATGAAGTCCAAAAACTTTGAGCAAGAAAAGAAAGATTTCGAAACAAAACTCGAAGCTGAAATTGAAAAAAGTTCAAATATGCAGAAATCACTCAAAGAACTTCAAGAAAAATGTTTAGGCTTCGGCACCCGATGCATTCAACGGCTGAAACAAATTTTCAACTCAGTTGGAGCCAGTTCCGAAAAGTTTAAACCTTCAACTGAAGACCTGCCGGGCACATTTGATCATATCGAAGGTGAAGTTGATGCTCTCGACGAAGTTATAGCTGGTCATGGTGACTTTTGTGCTCTACTAGCTTCTCGAGGCACAGCTGTTGCTTTCATGAAGGCTGGCTGTACACATGGAAACATTGTAAATATACCAAACTTTAGCCTGTCACCAGCAGACTTGAATGACATCCCCGGCTTGGCCCGAAGCATCGGAAACAGATTCGTTACTCAGATCTGGGCAAAGGGCGGGCGAAACTTGGCTGGTGATGAAGCTCGAAGCCACCTCAAGCCGGTAATAAGCTTGTGCCTGCTGCTGTACCTTCTCCTTGAAATTTGTATTTTCCTTATACCGCTTTGATATGTATAGGATGATGAAGTCGAAGAGCAATGAGCCGAAGATTGGCAGATGACCCGAAGCTTAGTGAATGATGATGAAACCGAAAACCTTGCTGTAAAAAATCTCTAGAAAAAGTCTTGTATTATCCTTGTAAAGAATATTGTAACTTAAAAATCAAATAATGCTCTGTAAATTTGTCAATACCTTGTAATATATTTTACCTTTCCATCCTTGAATGAACTGCTTTGATGTGGATGAAACTTGTCCCTTTTGAGCCGAAGGCGAAAAACATGTTCCCTTCTTTTCGTACACAACGAAGCATAAATCTGCTTTTTTTATTTGCCGAAGCCTTGTTATTGGAGCTGAAGCAATTGTCTGTATATGATATGATGATGATGATCCTACGGATGTCAAAATGAATGTATATGTATGCAATGTATGATGTAATGTATCGTGCAAATGAATGCCCAAACACACACATACGAAGCCACATCCATAACCTTCATTCCCTTAGAAATGACTGAAGTCTCTTTGCCGCTTACTTTTCGGCTTCACCGCTTATTTTTCGGTGTAAGTTCTGCATCCTCTTAGGAACGACTTTTGAACTTCTTCGCCTTCTATTTCGGCGGTATTTTTCGCGTTGACATTTCGCGCTTCGCCTTATATTTCGGCGGTATTTGGCTCTGCATTCCCTTAAGAATGACTTTTGAGCAGAAAACTTACGCTGCGCTCCCTTAGGAGCGGCTTTTTGTAGCTTCGTCGTGCTCTACATCCCCTTAGGGACGACTTTCGAGCTTCTCCCTGCTCTTCTTTTTTTCTCTCTCTGCACTCGATGGTGCATGCTCAGATTTTACATTTTACACATTTTGGGGGGTTTTGCTCTTGTAGAGCTGAATAAGAAAAGGAAAATTACATGCTATGGCCCCATTAAAAACCTTTCTCCCTCTTTAGAAAGGAAAAGGGTGCCATAGGAAAATTTTAAAAAGTTTACATCAAGTTACACATAGTATCGTCAGAGCTCATCCGCATTCCAAGATCTAGGAATGTTGTTGTCGTCCATATCCTTTAGCCTGTAGGAACCGGGTCTTGACGAAGATACTACCAAAAAGGGTCCTTCCCACTTCAGCTGAAGCTTGCCTACTGTGTTAGGGTTGGCTACTCTCCGAAGCACTAGATGTCCTGGCTCAATGTTTTTCAACCGAACTTTTCTATCACGCCATTTTATTGTTTTGGCTTGATATTTGTTAATATTTTCCACAGCCTGAAGTCTGATCCCTTCTATAGTATCTTTTGCTACAGAATAATTAGCTTCGTCTTCTGCCGAAGCTACTGTTCTTATTGACCCCGCTTTAGCCTCTTCGGGGGTTATGGCTTCGTCACCGAACAATAACTTGAATGGTGTGAAACCTATTGACCTTGATATAGTTGTATTGTGGCTCCACACCACTTTAACCAACTCATCTGGCCACTTTCCTCTGGGCTGATTGAAGGTTAACTTCATGATTCCCATCATTATAATACCATTTGCCCTTTCAACTAGCCCGTTTAATTCCGGGTGCCTTACTGATGCAAAATGAATTTTCGTGCCAATCTGATCACAAAAATCTTTGAAAGTTTCAGCATCAAACTGTGTTCCATTGTCCACAGTTATAGCCTTCGGCACACCGAAGCGACAAACTATATTCTGCCAAAAGAATTTTTGGACTGTAGCCGAAGTTATTGTAGCTAAAGGCTTCGCTTCGATCCACTTAGAAAAATATTCTACCGCCACCACGACATATCTCAAGTTGCCCTGTGCTGGTGGGAGTGGACCTAGTAGATCCAGGCCCTATCTTTGCAACGGCCAGGTTGGTTGTATTAGCTAGGTCAATGATGAGGGTTGCTTCTGATCTCTCGCACATTTTTGGCAATTTTCGCACTTTTGAACCAAATCCGCTGCGTCTGAAGCTGCCTTCGGCCAATAGAATCCTTGATGGAAAACCTTTCCCAGAAGAGGTCTGGACCCAATGTGGGATCCACACAATCCTGTATGTATCTCCTTCATCAGTTCTATACCTTCGGTTCTGGATAAGCATTTGAGAAGTGGGGAACAAACTCCATGTTTATACAATTCCCCTTCTATTATGACATATGGTCTTGCTCTTGCTTCCATTCTTTTGTTATAAACATCATCATCCGAGAGACAGTTGCCCTGGAGGAAATATATAATCTCAGTCCTCCAATCTTCACTATGGACAAGAGATATTGTGAGCACTGCTCTCTCGAGGAGTTCAACCGAAGGTGCTCTTATTGTCGCAAAAATACTTCCGAAGGTAGAGGAAGCCCCTGTGTCGCTGATTTGGCTAGCAGATCAGCATGCTCATTTTCCCCTCTTGTGATATTCTTAACAGAAAATCCTTCGAAAGAAGCTTCAAGCCTCTAACTGTGTCCAGATATTTCTCAAGCTTCGGATCTCTTGCCTTGCAACTCTTGTCAACATGACCAGAAATAACTTGGGAGTCTGTTTTAAGGACTACCCTTCTTATTCCCATTGCCTTTAACTTTCGAAGTCCCAAAAGTAAAGCTTCGTATTCAGCAATATTATTTGTACAACTGAAGTCAAGCCTTACTGCATAGCATGTTCTAACTTTGGAAGGTGCAACTAAGACAGCAGCCGCACCTGCACCGAAGGTTCTCCAGGAACCGTCGCAGAACACTATCCAAGCTTCGGCATCTTTATTTGCTTCTTCTTCCTGAGCCCCTGGCGTCCAATCAGCAATGAAGTCTGCTAACGCCTGGGACTGAATTGAGGACCTATGCACATAGTCAATACTGAATTCATTAAGCTTCGTAGCCCACTTTCCAATCCTTCCAGTAGATTCTCTATTTCTCATAATATCCTTCAAAGGCTGTGACAAAGGAACAATTATGTGGTATGCTTGAAAATAATGTTGAAGCTTCCTGGAGGCCATTAACACAGCATACAACACCTTCTCCAATTCTGTATAATTTTTCTTTGATAAACCTAGAACTTCAGAGACAAAGTATACTGGGGCTTGCTTCTTAATTTGACCCTCAAGCTTCTCCTGTACAAGCTCCACACTCACTGCAGAGTGCGAAGCTACCATATACAGTAGTAATGGAGCCCCTGGCGCAGGTGGAGTTAATGTTGTTAGATCAATCAAGTATTGCTTCAGCTCTTCGAAGGCTTTCTGTTGAGCTGAGCCCCATTGAAAAACTTCAGCTGACTTTAGTATTTCAAAGAATGGCAAGTTTCTTTCTGTTGATCTAGATATAAATCTATTCAATGATGCCAGTCTTCCTGTCAGCCGTTGGGCCCCCTTCTTTGTGCTTGATGGTTCCATCCGAAGGATAGCTTCGATCTTGCTTGGATTAGCTTCAATCCCCTTCGTTGAGACTAGACAGCCAAGGAACTTACCCTTCTTCACTACAAAGACACATTTTTCTGGATTTAATTTCAGACCAGCTTGCCTGAAATTAGCAAATGTTTCTTGTAGATCAGTAATGTGATTTTCTTGCTTTGTGCTTTTTACTATGATGTCATCAACGTATGTTAGCACATTTCTGCCTATCTGAGAATGAAGAACCTTGGTTGTCATTCTGCTGAAGTTTCCTCCAGCATTCTTGAGCCCCTCAGGCATCCGAAGGTAGCAATAGGTGCCACTAGGAGTTATGAAGCTAGTCTTCGGCTCATCCTCCTTTTTCATCCATATTTGATGATATCCTGAGTAGCAATCCAGCAGACTCATAAGCTCTGAAGAAGCTGCTGCATCTACAAGAGAGTCTATTCTTGGTAATAGAAATTCGTCCTTTGGATAGGCCTTGTTAAGATCTGTGAAGTCAATACACATTCTCCATTTGTCATTGGCCTTCTTCACCATAACAGTATTGGCTAGCCACTCTAGATATTTTACATCTCTGATGACACCAGCACTGAGAAGCCTTTTTTACTTCATTTCGAGCACCTTCAGCTTTATCATCAGACATTTTCCGAAGTCTTTGTTTTCTTGGCCTGAAGGATGGGTCAACATTGAGTGAATGTTCAATGACGTCTCTATTGACACCGCAAAGGTCATTGGCTGACCAAGCAAAGACATCTTTGTTGTTGAATAAAAACCCTATCAAAGTTTTCTCCTGCTCTTCACATAGTTGAGACCCCAGCAGTACCTTCTGCTCTGCTAGGTCTTCACATAGCGGCTGATCAGCCGAAGTAGCCTTCTCTCTTCTGTACTTGTACTGTTCATAAGCTTCGACTCCATCTATATTGTGGATTTCTTTTGAGTCTGTCCAATTTCCTTCGGCTTTTCTGGCAGCCTCTTGACTTCCATGAATAGCAATGGGCCCTTGTTCTGAAGGTATCTTCATGCATAGATATGCTGGGTGAAGTATTGCTTCAAAAGCATTAAGTGTCCCACGACCAATGATTGCTTTGTAGGGGTACTCCATGTCAACAATGTAAAAAACAACTTGTTCAGTCCTTGTATTGTGAACAAAGCCGAAGGTAACTGGCATTGTGATTTTGCCAAGTGCTACAATCTGTCTTCCTCCGAAGCCACATAGAGGATGTGTAGCATCGTTAATCTTATCTTCTGGTTCTTGCATCTGTCTGAAAGCCTTAGCAAATATGATATCCGCTGCACTGCCTGTATCAACCAGAACATTATAAACCAGAAATCCCTTGATGACACAAGATATGACCATAGCATCATTATGAGGGTAATCTTTGAGCTGAAGGTCCTCCTAGGAGAAGGTGATTGGGATGTGGGACCATTTTGACTTGATGAAGGGTCCCTGCACCCCAACATGCTGCACCCTTCTTTGTGCTTCCTTCTTCTGCTTCTTGTTAACCGGCTCTGAACTTGAGCCGCCTGTTATCGGGAGCACTAGCTTCGTAGCCGAAGCAACTTCAGCTTGATTGTTGAACGAAGCCATCAGCTCAACAGTGGAAGTGAGTTCACCGGAGGTGGGCTCCAATGTTGTGGAGTTGTTCTCAAATGCTATGAATTAAGAACAAGGCAACACAAAATGTTAAATGTTAATGCCCTTCATCTTTCGAAGCATTATTTCCTTTAGGATATAATGATCTTCAGACGAAGGTCATGAAGGGCGTACCTTCATGATTATGACATATATATATAAAGGACAAAGCTTATGAAACATAGAAAAATAACATAAACAATTATATAATATTATAATATAAACATCTACTATTAAATAATCATGAGTACATAAAAGCAATATCAAATTACATTTGTACCTTGAGCTTGATAGAGGGAAAAAGTAAAAGTGAGATGCGAAAAGCGTGAACAGTACGGGGGTACTGTTCACCTATTTATAGGCACAGGGCGCAGCCTATGTGAATTTACATTCATGTCCTCTACAAATGATTACAATTCTTCTCATAGGACCTTCGGCGACGAAGCAGACCCCCAACAATAATAATTAAACATGGAACATGACTTTACCCTATGCTTAACGCGATGGCTAAATTAATACCATTCTGTTTAGACGAGTATTTTAATTTATAATCGTGTGACATGATCGCTCGTCGGCCGTAGCCTCGACTGTTACTTTCCCTTTCTCACTTAGTCTTAGATGTGAGCTCTGCGTTGAATGTCTGTTTATTTATTGCATTCTATTGTTTGGTGTATTGTTCCTTTGTATTAAATTTGTGGAATGTATGTTTGAAACTCATATAGATAACGGTCAGTTGGTGGAGTCCGAAGGAGTTACAAGTGAAGACCCTGAGCAGCAGCTGGTTGGTGAAGGCAAGTGTCCCTTGACCCATCTATGTCCTACTCATTCTTATAATTCACTCCCCGCATTTACACAGTTTATACCTAAGGATTGACTAGCTTTTGTTTAACTTGTCCTTGTTTATCTATTCTGGTTAGGTTATTATGGTTTAGCTTCATGCTAGCGCTTCACATTAATGAATGAACATGATGAGATTATCTATGATATGCTATTTTCCTTTTTGATTATGATGATATACTTGTGACATTTAAGGGGGCTCGAGCTATTTCTCGAGTGTCTCTCCGTAAGGACTGGTTCGTTGGATGACCGCCCGGGAAAACAGTGCAACCATGAGGGTGGAGTGGGGACGCCCTTAGCTAAGTAATTAGAGGAACTGGGGTGTAGTTCGCTTCGCCGTCGTGTCGTTAATGGGGCTCGGTGTATGCGGCTCGCTCTGCCAAGGTTGGTTCGCCCCTTGGGGAGGAGTGCGGTGCATTTAGGAAACCTAACGGGCGGCTACAGCCCCAGGGAATCTTTGTAAAGGCTACGTAGTGAGACCTTGCTTATTCACCTTGGTAGTGTTTAAGGGTTTGATTGGCCCGAGGCAAGAGGGAATCACGGCTTGTGGGTAAAGTGTGCAACCTCTGCAGAGTGTTATGAAAACTGATATATCAGCCGTGCTTGCGGTTATGAGCGGCCAAGGGAGCTCCATTGATTAGAGATACTTGATCAGAGATGTATGGTTTACAAGTGGTGATGAGGATGATGGTTCTGATTATGCTTATGGTACTGGTAAGTGGTATTTTTTCCATTTGGAAAGGGTACATCGGATTAATAACTTGGGTTAATACTAAAACCTAGCTTTCTACTAGTGAATAATAACCTGACCAACTAAAAGCAACTGCTTGACTTAACTCCACATAAAGCTAGTCCACTACAGCTAAACGGGACATTTTACTGAGTATGTTGATGTGTACTCACCCTTGCCTTACACACCAAACCCCCCCCCCTAGGTTGTCCGTGTTGCAACCACTGCTCAGGTGAAGATGAAGTCGTGGAGGACTTCCAGGAGATTCAAGAGTACGATGAGTTCTAGGCGTGGGTTAGCGGCAAACCCCCAGTCGGCTGCCTGTGTAGGCCGTGTGTATCTACGTTTCTTTTCCGCACTTTGATAATTGTTAAAGATTATGTGGATGTCCCGGACATCATGATGTAATCGACTATTATTACCCTTTTATGTTATTATTTGAGCACTGTGTGATGATGTCCAGTTATGTAACTGTTGTGTACGTGAATTGCTAATCCTGGCACGTACATGGTTTGCATTCGGTTTGCCTTCTAAAATGGGGTGTGACATAGGTGGTATCAAAGCCGTGCTGACTGTAGGACCGCTAACCTAAAGTAGATTGGTCGTTCTAAGGATTATAGACCCCTGTCATCACCTTGACTTTGATATCTCTTCAAAAGTTGGTCATACCGACAAAACCTATGTTCTACTACATATATTATACCTTGCTGAAAATTTTGTTTTATTCTAATTCCTCTTTTATTTATGGTCTACTTGCTGGTCATATTAGTTAAGTTCTCACTCTTATGCTTACAGTGTCTTTTGTAGATGGCTCATCTTAGACACACTGCACAGAAGTCAGTCATTCCTTTCTTGCCTTCTCGTCTCGCGGAGCGTTCGCTTCGGCGTCCGGTGGCTGGTCAGTCTAGCCACTTGAAGAGGCTGCACCACCGTCTGCACGAGGAGCAGGAGCGTCGACGACAGGAGCTAGAGCAGCAGGGCTCTTTTTTCTCGCTTCAGCAAGAGATAGAGTCTGTGAGGAGCTGCTCCCCTATGCTCCCGCTGGAGGCGCCCCCTGCACCACCACTGAGTGCCCCAGCCGCTGGAGTAGCTGCTGGAGGAGACCCTAGTGACGGAGGTGGCGACAGCAACCTGAGCCACAGCACTGACCTTTCAGAGGAGCAGGAGCTGGAAGGATGGGTTGCCCGACCTATCACTCACGATGCCGCTCGCGGGTGTCACTTTCACGATGCGCTCAACACCTTGCTACGCCAGGCACTTGACCGGCGTACCTAGTCTATCGAGTATCGTTGTGTTGTCTTCCAGCATAGTCGCGGGGTTTACCCGGACCGTTGGGAGGCGACCTGTTTGGTGCGCCGTCTGGAGAACAGTCTCCGGGGTGCGGAGATCTGCTCAGAGCACTATTCTATCTATGAGCGGGACTCAGCTGAGGCGGCCATGCAAGATGTCGCACGGCGTGCGCTTTCGCACTACTGCTCAGTGCTCGGTGGGGTAGCTGATGGTCTCAACCTGAAGTATTAACCCCGCCGCCCATCTGGCAACACAGGAGGCGTGGTTGTCTCGCCTGTCGGTGAGGACAATCCTAGGTTGAGCAGCACAGTCAACCTAGCCGTCATGCTAAACACGGAGCTGGACCATGCATTAGATGAGCTGAGTAGGGCTCGTGCTGAGATCGCCCAGCTGCGGGCTGAGCGCGCGGAGCATCGTCACCTAGAGGATGGCTCCCCTGCTCCCGTTGGGACTCAGCACCCGTACCGCTCACCTCAGCGTGGACACCATGCTTATGGTAACCCCGACTGCAGGACCAAGGTAAATTTAGAACCACAGATTGTCATCGTCAGATCTTGTAATTAATGCAAATATATATATAGAAGCTATAGTCTTAGCATCAGTCTTACTCTTAGTTAGACTTAGTAAGACAGGGTAGTTTGCTTATCCTGTGCCTTTATGTTTGTCATGATGAACTATGTTGGATTTGGATCTTTGTAATGACTGTCGCCAGGGCGTAGGTATCCCCTGCACTTTGGTTTACCTATTAAGTGTTAATAAAATTAGTTATCTAGTTGGGAAGCCCTTTTGTTCTACTTTCCTCTTTATCTGAGAAGTTGTGTTTGCCTGTGTTGGAAGTCAGTGAAGATGTTCATCTGTTCAGTGTTGTGGAAGGATTCTATACTCTTTTCTTATGCTGCAAGTTGCAAGATCAGTTCTGATGTGTGATTGCATTTTGCAGATGTCAGACAACAGGCGTAGAGGAGGAAGGCGTGCTCAGCAGGAGCAGGCAACCCCACAGGATGAGGCACCCCAGCAGCAGCTGCTGCCCCCGCCCCCGATGACTATCGAGTAGATGTTCCTAATGCAGACTCAGGCAGTTCAAGCCATCGGTCAGACTCTGGCTGCCATCCAGCAGCAGCAGCAACAGCCACCACCTCAGCCTCAGATGCCTAGAGACAAGCGTGCTGAATTCATGAGAGGTCATCCCCCAGTGTTTTCTCACTCTTCTGACCCCATGGATGCTGAAGATTGGCTGCGCACCATGGAGTGGGAGTTGCACACCGCTCAGTGCGACGACAGGGAGAAAGTTTTGTATGGTCCCCTTCTGTTGAGAGGAGCAGCTAAGTCTTGGTGGGAGTCCTATCTTGCCACCCATGTCAATCCTGACGCTATCACCTGGAGGAATTCAGAGATAAATTCTGCCAGTACCATGTTCCAGCAGGCCTGATGACAATGAAGAAGGAGGAGTTCCTAGCGCTCAAGCAAGGGCCTATGTCTGTCAGTGAGTACCGAGACAAGTTTCTGCAGCTGTCTCGCTATGCTCCTGAAGATGTCAACACCGACGCCAAGAGGCAGTATCGTTTCCTGAGAGGCTTGGTCAACCCTCTGTAGTATCAGCTGATGAATCATACCTTCCCCACACTTCAACACCTGATTGATAGAGCAATCATGACAGAGAGGAAGCACAAAGAGACGGAGGATCACAAGCGTAAGATCAATGGACCTCAGCCTGGAAGCAGCAATCGCCCTCGTTTCTTAGGCAATCCACCTCAGCAGTTCAGGCAGAACCAACACCCACCTCAGCAGCGGCAGTTTCAAAGGCAGTACCCTCAGTACCAGCAGCAGAATCGCTAGAACAATCAGTCAGGAGGAGGTCAGTTCCAAAGGCAGAATCAGTAGGCACCTCGTCTTCCTGCCCCTGCAACCCAACAGAACAGTCAAGCAGCACCAGTCCAGGGTGGAAGCAGAGCATGTTTCCATTGTGGAGAGCAAGGCCATTGGGTGATGCAATGTCCAAAGAAGGCAGCCCAGCAACAGTCAGGCCCTAGTGCCCCAGCAAAGCAGAATGTGCCCCAGCCTGGAGCAGGCAACCGCTCTCAGCCACGCTACAACCATGGGAGGCTAAATCACTTGGAGGCTGAAGCAGTTTAGGAAACACCCGGCATGACAGTAGGTATGTTTCCAGTCGACTCCCATATTGCAGAAGTGTTATTCGATACTGGAGCAACGCATTCTTTTACAACTGCATGCATCTTGGGTAGAAGCACATAATCTTCTAGTAACTACCATGTCAACCCCCATCCAAATTGACTCAGCCGGTGGTAGAATTCGAGCCGATAGCATTTGCTTGAATGTAAGTGTGGAAATAAGGGGATAGCGTTTCCCGATAATCTCATAGTAATGGGTACTCAGGGAATAGATGTCATCCTAGGGATGAATTGGCTAGATAAGTACCAAGCAATTATCAGGTGTGATAAGAGAACAGTTAAGTTGGTGTCCCCACTAGGAGAAGAAGTGGTAGCCGAGTTAATCTCACCTGAGCCACGGAAAGGAAGTTGTCGTTAGATGGCTATTGATAGCAAGGAGCCAGGTTCACTCGAGATTATCAAGGTTGTGTCATAATTCCCAGATGTGTTTCCGGAAGACTTACTAGGTATGCCACCTGAGCAGAAAGTTGAGTTTGCCATAGAGCTTCTTCCAGGCACCGCCCCCATTTCTAAAAGAGCCTACGGAGTATCTGGACCAGAGTTAGTCGAACTCAAGATGCAGATTGATGAGCTGTCAGAGAAAGGTTATATAAGGCCAAGCACCTCGCCTTGGACCGCCCCTATCCTGTTCGTGGAGAAGAAAGATGGCACTAGGAGGATGTGCATCAATTATCGAGCTCTAGATGAGGTCACAATCAAGAACAAGTACCCCTTGCCCAGAATAGAAGATCTATTCGACCAGTTGAGAGGAGCCAGCGTGTTTTCAAAGATAGATCTGAGGTCAGGTTATCACCAGCTCAGGATTCGACCTTCAGAAATTCTGAAGACGGCATTCATTACCAAGTATGGGTTGTATGAGTTCACTGTTATGTCTTTTGGCCTAATGAATGCACCAGCCTTCTTTATGAATCTGAGGAATAGTGTATTCATGGATTATCTTGACAAGTTTGTGGTGGTATTTATTGATGACATTCTTATATATTCTCAAAGTGAGGAGGAGCATGTGGATCATTTGAAGATGGTACTGCAGAGATTGCGAGAGCACCAGTTGTATGCAAAGTTGAGTAAGTGTGAGTTCTGGATTGATGAAGTTCTATTCTTGGGTCACATAATTAACAAAGATGGATTGGCTATGGATCCGAAGAAAGTGGCAGACATTCTGAATTGGAAAGCGCCAACGGATGCTCGAGGAATCAAGAGCTTTATTGGAATGGTCGGATATTATTAGAGATTCGTTGAAGGGTTTTTGAAGATTGCGAAACCGATGACGGCTTTGCTAGGCAACAAGGTTGAGTTCAAGTGGACCCAAAAATGTCAAGAAGCCTTTGAAGCGCTGAAAGAGAAGTTGACTACAGCGCCTGTCTTAGTCTTGCCTGATGTGCACAAGCCCTTCTCAGTGTATTGCGACGCTTGTTACACTGGTTTGGGATGCGTGTTGATTCAAGAGGGAAGAGTTGTGGCTTACTCGTCCCGACAGCTAAAGGTTCATGAGAAGAATTATCCAATCCATGACCTAGAGTTAGCAGCAGTGGTTCATGCACTGAAGACATGGAGACACTAACTGTACGGATAGAAGTGTGATGTCAACACATACCACAAGAGTCTGAAGTACATATTCACTTAGTCAGAGCTGAATATGAGGCAACAAAGATGGTTAGAGTTGATCAAAGACTACGAATTGGAAATTCATTACCATCTAGGCAAAGCGAACATAGTGGCAGATGATTTGAGCAGGAAAAGTCAAGTCAACATGATGGACGCTTATCAGATGCCTTATGAGTTGGCCAAAGAGTTTGATAGGTTGAGCCTCGGATTTCTGAACAATATGCGAGGAGTGATAGTTGAGTTAGAGCCCACCCTAGAGCGAGAAATCAAAGAAACACAAAAGAATGATGAGAAGATCAGTGAAATCTGGCAGCTGATTCTAGAGGGCAGAGGCAAAGATTTTCGAGAAGATGCAGAAGGTGTGATATGGTTCAAGGACCGCTTGTGTGTTCCCAATGTCCAGTCCATTCGGGAGTTGATCCTCAAGGAAGCTCATGGGTCAGCTTATTCTATACACCCTAGAAGTGAGAAGATGTACCAGGATCTAAAGAAGAAATTCTGGTGGTACGGAATGAAAAGGGAAATCACAGAGCATGTGGTTATATGTGATAGTTGTCAAAGGATCAAGGCAGAGCATTAGAGGCTAGCTAGATTGTTGCAACCGTTGTGAATTCCTCAGTGGAAATGGATGAAATCGGGATGGACTTCATAGTCGGATTGCCTCGCACTCGAGCCGGCTACGATTCAATTTGGGTAGTGGTGGACCGCTTAACCAAGTCAGCCCACTTCATACCTGTCAAGACCAACTATAGCAGTGCAGTATTGGCGGAGTTGTACATGTCCCGAACCGTTTGTCTTCACGGTGTGCCAAAGAAGATAGTGTCAGACAGAGGAACGCAGTTCACCTCTCATTTCTGGCAGCAGTTGCATGAAGCTTTGGGTACACATTTAAATTTCAGTTCAGCCTACCATCCATAGACAGACGATCAGATTGAAAGAACTAATCAAATCCTTGAAGATATGTTGAGAGCCTGTGCGTTGCAAGATCAGTCCGGATGGGACAAGAGATTGCCTTATGCAGAGTTCTCCTATAACAACAGCTACCAGGCCAGCTTGAAGATGTCACCATTTCAGGCGCTTTATGGAAGGAGTTGTAGAACTTCGTTGCAATGGGATCAGCCTGGAGAAAAGCAAGTGTTTGGGCCAGACATTCTGCTCAAAGCTGAAGAGAACATCAAGATAGTTCGGGAGAACCTGAAGATAGCACAATCAAGGCAGCGAAGTTATGCAGACACAAGAAGGAGAGAGCTGAGTTTCGAAGTCGGAGATTTTGTCTACTTGAAAGTATCGCCTATCAGAGGAGTCAGAAGATTTGGAGTCAAAGGCAAGCTAGCACCTCGCTATGTTGGTTCGTATCAGATTCTCGCAAAGCGTGGAGAAGTGGCCTATCAGCTCAGTCTGCCAGAAGGTTTGTCCACAGTGCATGATGTCTTCCACGTGTCTCAGTTGAAGAAGTGTCTGCGTGTGCCAGAAGAGCAGTTACCAGTGGAAGGTCTGAAAGTCCAGGAGGACTTGACCTACATAGAGAAGCCAGTGCAGATTCTTGAGACTGCAGACAGAGTCACCCGGAGGAAAACTATCAGAATGTGCAAAGTCAGATGGGATCACCACTCTGAGGAAGAAGCAACCTGGGAGCGTGAAGATGATCTGATGGCCAAGTACCCTGAACTCTTTGTTGGCCAACCTTGAATCTCGAGGGCGAGATTCTTTTAAAGGGGATAGGTTTGTAATGCCCTGAATTTTGGGGTAGAATTTTTTTTCTTCTTTTTACTCACCAAATTCAGGTGTTACTCTCTTTTCTCTTCCTGTTTCGCCCCTTCTTCCCAATTTCAAAGCAGTATAGCGACTGGTGTCCGTATTACATGTAAACAAAACCTAAGTTATCATGAGTGTTGCATCATGCCGAGGCATTTTTCTTGTCTGATGTTGTGTTTAATCGCGAGTGTTGCTCCGTCTCGTTTCGCGAATCGAATTCCGATCGGTGGTTGTTCGTGTCATGGGTTTTTGCCCCGCGACGCGACCCAGCCCGGCCTAACCCAACCTTGGCCCGCGCGCCCATGGCGCCCTGCCCCTCCCTATGTCGCGCCCCTCCCCCTCCCCTGATCTCTTTCCCCTCATTCAATTCTCCCACGCACAACTCCCTCTCTCTCCCACCTCTCTCTCCCCCGTGGTGCCCTAGGTTTTGGAGACAGTGATCGCCAGATTTGGACCCCGAGGTGAGCTCCCTCTCCCTCTCTCTCTCTCCCTCCCCCTCCCCTTCCTTCTCCCCTGCGCGCGTTCCCTGCGTGCCCCCTGCGCGCCCGCGGCCCTGCGGCCTCGCGCCCCTGCCCCGACGGCCCCCACGCACGCGCCCCTGCGGCGGCTCGGCCCTGCGACCCCGCGCCCACACCCCTGCGCGCCACGCGCCTCGTGCCCCGGCGGCAGCTCAGCCCCGCGGCCCCCGCGCCCCTGCCCCGGTGGCCCCCGTGCCCCTGCACGCTCGCACCCCGCGCCCTCGTGCCCCAGCGTGGCCTCGCATGCCCTCGGCGCGCGCAGCGTGTTCTCGTGCACGCGACTATAGCTGCACGACGTTCAACTTTTAGTTTAATCCGTTTTTCTTTATTTTAGTTTAGTCGATGTGCTGCGTCGCGCGCTTCGTCGTGCGAAGTTTCGTTTAAAATTCAGTTCAGATGACGTATACTGTTGTGCGTTTCATCGTGCGATGCTTAACATTTCTTTATAATTAATGCAAGAGTCTCGTTGCGCGCCCCATCGCGCGATGGGTCGTTTATTTCTTAATTCAATTTAAGTGTTGTGTCGCGCGTCTCGTCGCACGACAATCCTTTTAATTTACCTTTATCTGTTCATAATAATTAAAGACGGAACATGACTTTACCCTATGCTTAACGCGATGGCTAAATTAATACCATTCTGTTTAGACGAGTATTTTAATTTATAATCGTGTGACGTGATTGCTCGTCGACCGTAGCCTCGACCGTTACTTTCCCTTTCTCACTTAGTCGTAGGTGTGAGCCCTGCATCGAACGTCTGTTTATTTATTGTATTCTATTGTTTGGTGTACTGTTCCTTTGTATTAAATTTGTGGAATGTATGTTTGAAACTCGTATAGATAACGGTCAGTTGGTGGAGTCCGAAGGAGTTACAGCTGAAGACCCTGAGCAGCAGCTGGTTGGTGAAGGCAAGTGTCCCTTGACCCATCTATGTCCTACTCATTCTTATAATTCACTCCCCGCATTTACACAGTTTATACATAAGGATTGACTAGCTTTTGTTTATCATGTCCTTGTTTACCTATTCTGGTTGGGTTATTATGGTTTAGCTTCATGCTAGCGCCTCACATTAATCAATGAACATGGTGAGATTAGCTATGATACGTTGTTTTCCTTTTTGATTATGATGATATACTTGTGACATTTAAGGGGGCTCTAGCTGTTTCTCGAGTGCCTCTCCGTAAGGACTGGTTCGTTGGATGACCGCCCGGAAAAACAGTGCAACCATGAGGGTGGAGTGGGGGCCCTTAGCTGAGTAATTAGAGGAACTGGGGTGTAGTTCGCTTCGTCGTCGTGCCGTTAATGGGGCTCCGTGTATGCGGCTCGCTCTGCCAAGGTTGGTTCGCCCCTTGGGGAGAAGTGCGGTGCATTTAGGAAACCTAACGGGCGGCTACAGCCCTAGGGAATCTTTGTAAAGGCTACGTAGTGAGACCCTGCCTATTCACCTTGGTAGTGTTTAAGGGTTTGATCGGCCCGAGGCAAGAGGGAATCATGGCTTGTGGATAAAGTGTGCAACCTCTGTAGAGTGTTATGAAAACTGATATATCAGCCATGCTCGCGGTTATGAGCGGCCAAGGGAGCTCCATTGATTAGAGATACTTGATCAGAGATGTATGGTTTACAGGTGGTGATGAGGATGATGGTTCTGATTATGCTTATGGTACTGGTAAGTGGTATTCTTTCCGTTTGGAAAGGGTACATCGGGTTAATAACTTGGGTTAATACTAAAACTTGGCTTTCTACTAGTGAATAATAACATGACCAACTAAAAGCAATTGCTTGACTTAACTCCACATAATGCTAGTCCACTACATCCAAACGGGACATTTTGCTGAGTATGTTGATGTGTACTCACCCTTGCTTTACACACCAAACCCCCCCAGTTGTCCGCATTGCAACCACTGCTCAGGTGAAGATGAAGTCGTGGAGGAGGACTTCCAGGAGATTCAAGAGTATGATGAGTTCTAGGCGTGGGTTAGAGGCAAACCCTCAGTCGACTGCCTGTGTAGGCCGTGTGTGTTGGAACTTGCATTCTCGGGCAGGCTGATTCCAACGGGGGAGTAAGCGAGATGTGAACATGGTTTAACTGGAGGCAGCAATTGCTCTATTAATCCAGCCCCTCAAGGGCACTGTACGGGGGTATTTATAGGTGCCTGAGTGCCCAGCGCCTCAATGTAAGGACGCATGTGCCCTCAGGCACCCGGTCTATCCCCGGAATATTCCTATAAAGGAGGGTTACAGACTGTCATTACAAAAAAGCTGCTATAAATCGGGCTCATAACACATTTATGCGAGCGGGGCCCGTTACAATGGGCCGAACCCCACATGGGCCGCCAGGCGGAGTGAGGACGTGGGGCGGGGCGACATCGCCGTAGGCCTTCGTCCCGTTTCATGGAAGACGAAGGGTGGACCTCGCCGGTCTTTCTGCTCCGTGTCGGCGCAGCGGGGTAGGCGTAGGGTGGACCTCGCCAGTCTTTCAGCTTCCTGTCTGCGCAGCGAGGTAGACGAAGGCTGGAGCGGAGGGTAGCGTCTTCGCCTTCGCCCCAACATTTGCCCTCCGAGGGACCAGTTCGACTATGTCATCTAGTGCCGAAGACTTCGCCAGATGGTGGAGACGCTGCCCTCGCTCGAAGTGGTTCCGCGGGGGTTTTTCATGTGACCGTTGATGGATGCCATACTGTTGGAGTGCGGGTTTCCCGAAGCGCTGCGTCCTGTGTATAAAAAGGGGGGTCGGCGCGGGCCAAGTACTCTTTTTGCACGCCGCCAAACCCTAGCCTCGTTTTGAAATCGTTCATCCGCTCGCCTGCCCTCCCTGCTTCTGCTCATCGGAGATCTGGCCCGCGTCAAGCAAACCGCCTGCCGCCACCGACGGTACGTAGCCATGTCGTCCCCTTCCTCATCTGCTACCAATACGCCGCCGGCTGGCGCCCCATCCGAGGACACTTTGAGCAATGTGGCGGCGGAGGAGTTACATCCTGGGGATACCGTGGAGTTTGGTGTGTCGCGGATTTCCTCGGTCCGCGTTTAGGATATGCAGCAGCTTGGATATTTTGGCAGCGGAGTGGGGCGAGTTCCGGGGGCGGAGGAGGTCCCCGAGCCAGAAGGCGAGTTGGTCGTTTTTGAGGCTTTTTTCACCGCTGGTCTTCGTCTGCCTGCACATCAATTCATGGCAGAGGTCCTGCGAAGATTCGAGGTCCAGGTCCACCAACTGACGCCGAATGTCGTGGTGGCCCTGGCGAAGTATGTTTGGACGACAACTTCGTATGGCGGTCGGCCCTCTGTAGAGGTCTTCACAAAGCATTACTGTCTGCACTAGCAAAAGAGGAAAATTGGAGATGAGATTGCACAATTTGGATTGTGCACATTTACGCCGAAGACCGGCAAGACTTCAATGGAAGTGGTGGAGTTGGTTCCTTGCGCCCGCAATAAGTGGGGCAACTGGTGGGATTTTTGGTTTTACGTTTCCGAGCGCACAGTCGAAGACCACCCAGGGCTCCCTGTGGCCGTCATGTGCTCCCACTATTACATTGTGTATCCGCAGTTTGAGGTGGCGGAGGACGATGAAGACGAAGGGGCCCTTCGGTGCGCTGCCCACATGAGTAGCGGGCGCAATTTAGTTGAGGAGTTTATCGGGTATGGGGTATGGCCCTTGGTGCATGGCTAGGCGCTGGGCGAGGTGAGCCCTTGCGAGATGCCCTCCCGGGGCAGGCAGCTAGTGCGAAGTCTTGCCTTCGTGTTGGATCTGTGTGGCCGGGATCCTGCTGCATTCGTGCGTGAGGCGAAAGACGGTGCGGCGAGGATCGTGGGGCGCTATGTGTCAAGGACGGAGGGTCTGTGGAGCTGGGATATCCGGGGGTCCAACGACAGATTGAATCGGGTCTTCGAACTGAACCGCTTGCCATACGGTGTTTATCCCGGGGAAGATGCCGCCGACCGCCGTGGGAAAAAACCGATGGGCGTGACCGAGGAAGGGCCTTCGCAGGAGGCTGCCCCGGCCACCAAGAAGAGAAAGTTAGGTACTGCAGTGGGGGAAGTGGGGGTGTCTGATGGTTTTGCTGTGGAGTTAATTGGGACATGTGCGGCCCCCGGGGGAAGGATGTCTTCGCCTGAGCTCCGGGAGTCTTCAGCACGAATGCTAGAGGTGACTGGGGGTCAATGGCCAAAGAATGTTCCGATCCCCTAGGCGGAGGGCAAAGACATGTCTACGTCTCGCATAGCTCGTGGCTTGAGGATTTTTCCTTACGGATGGAATATTGTTGTTGTTGTGTCGGCAGTGATGAACAAGGACAGTCAAGACGCTGCGTAGAAGCGCCGGGCGGTCGTCAGGATCGCGGATCCTAGGCGTGAAGCAAAGAGGGCGCGGGGGGGCACGAAGGCTGCTGCCCCTGGCAGTAGCCAGCCGATGTCGGCTGCTAAGCCAGCCGCGCCCGGATCCAGCAAGGTGTCGGTGGTTGCGAAGACCGCCGCCTCTGGCGGAACCAAGCCTCCCCAGGGCGGGTCTGCGAAGGGACGGGAGTTGCCTTCGCCGGGGAGGCGTGTTGGTGACTTCGGCACGGACATCAGTGTCGAGGATTATTTTGTTGGTAAGTTTTTTTTGACCTATGATTTGTCGCAGGGTCGGGAGAAGAGCAGTTGGTTGTTGTCCCGCCTTCGGCGACAACGGTGCTGCCAGCATTGGTGGCTAGGGGGAAGGGTGCCGCGCAAGACCCGTGGGCCGCTTTCTACATGAGCAGCGAGATTCTGTCAGCCGCTACCGCCAAGGACGTGGCGGGCTCCATGTCCCGGCGGCTGAGGGAGGCGTCGCAGGAGTTGAAGCAGGTAAGTTGTGCTGGACTTCGAAGTTTGTTGTTTGCATGAAGTTTTGGGGCTCATGTGCTTTTGTTAGGCGGCCGACTTCGCCGACCTCATGGCGTCGGGTATCCTGACTGCGGACGTGGCTGCCAAAGTTGAGAGACTTCGGGCACAGCACGCCGATGCCGTTCGGGAGAAGTCGGCGGCGGAGAGCAAGAACCGCAGGCTAGCGGAGAAAGTGGCCGCCTTGGAGGCTGAGAAGACGGACCTCCGGCGCCAACTGGCGGAGGAGAGGCGGGAGGCGAACCAGGCCATCGCCGAGGCGCAGGCAGCGCAAGCGGAGGCCAAGGTGGCGCGGGCAGAGAGCAGTCTCGTCGGCCAGCGCGCCGAAGAGCTAGAGGCGAGGTTCAACGCCTTGTGTGGCCTCGTGGACAAGGCCGAGGCCTCTACGCGCTCGGAAGTTGAGCGGATGCACGCACAGTTCGTGGGAGCGTACCGCGAGCTGGGTGCGTGGACCGCTGACTTCGAAGTGCCCGACCGGGAGGCAGACCTTCGCTTCCTCGAATGGATGCAGGAGGAGCTGCTGGTGCTCCCGACCATTGTGGAGGGTTTCATGTCCTTCGCCTCCCTTGTCACCTACGAGGGGGCCATGAATGCATTGTCCCGCGAGGGCTGGAGGCACTACGAGGTCTTCGACCAATCAGACGAGAACTTTGAACGCGAGATTTTAAAGGTCAACGACCCTGTGGTGAAGCAGTCAGGGGGGCACTTTTCGATAGGATGTGGGGTCCGCATGGTCGGGAGGCGGTCAGGGAGCGATCCGATCGGGCGAGAGAGCAGGTGAGGGTCATTTTTGTATGGTAGTGTGTGTGGGTATGGTTGATTTTTGCTGAGTGACTGGTGTTGCTGCAGATGGAGCATGCTGAGGACATCGAGGACTTCGGAGCTCTGGCCGGCGCGCCGCCCGAGGCTGTGGAGGTCAAACCGGTGCTGCCCTCGGATGCAGGTGAAGGCCCCTCGGTGGTGCCCGTGCCTGCCGTGGTTGAGGAAGACCCTGCGTCGGCCCCTGCGTCGTCGGTCGAAGGTGCCTTGGAGATGGTGGCTGGGCCGGCAGTCGAAGACCCCACGGCCGTGGCCGTGTCTTCGCAGGTGGCTAAATAGGTGGGGGTTGTAAATGTTGTCTGAGTGTTACTAAACTTCGGTTGCTGCACAGGTTCAGGGTTTTGGGCCTGCGCACGCAACCGCTACTGACAATACTAATTTTGTGGCTTCGACCGGGGTTGCTGGAGACAGTTCTGATGATTCTGTGTCAAAGTTTTTTGGATCTGATGATTCTGGGAGTTTGATTGTGTGGACAGAGGGGTCTTCGGATGAGGACTTAGACTATTTTGCAGCATTGGATGTGGCTGCAGCGGAGACTTCGCTGCGTGTGACGGGTGAGAATATTCCTTGTGCGAATGCTGGACATAGGCGTCGAAGGGCGGTGGCGAAGCGGAGGGTGAGCAGGTTGTCACGAAGTGATAGGGGTCATGGTGAGGTGGAGGGTGGTTGTCTTCGAGTGGACGGGACTGCTAAACGGGAATTGTTGTCTTTGCCGGCTGGGGCAAGTGTAGGTGAGGGGGAGCTGCGAAATCTTTTTGAGGGTGAGGAATTGAAGATAATGTTGTTCAACTACAGGGAGATGGGTATCATCCCGAAGGTTGAGCCGTTGTAATGTGAGATGCCCTTGCTGTGTGTGTAACTATGGTTTGTATGATGAGACAACGTGCCTCCGTTGATCCGGCCGCGCCCGTAGGCGTATTTTGTGCGCACTTGTGCTATTCCGGCTGCACCCGTAGGCGACTTTTGCGTGGAGTCTTCTAGAAAAGTCTTCGATTTTTCGCACTTATTGTGCTATTCCGGCTGCACCCGTAGGCGACTTTTGCGCGGAGTCTTTTGGACAAGACTTTGATTTTTCGCACTTATTGTGCTATTCCGGCTGCACCCGTAGGCGACTTTTGCGTGGATAGTCTTTTGGAAAAAACTTTGATTTTTCGCACTTATTGTGCTATTCCGGCTGCACCCGTAGGTGACTTTTGCGCGGATAGTCTTTTGGACAAGACTTCGATTTTTTGCACTTATTGTGCTATTCCGGCTGCACCCGTAAGCGACTTTTGCCGGAGTGTCGCACGCAAGGGTAGTAAATGCTGCCCCTCGCGGTGACTTTGGTGTGGTCGAATGCCGAAGACCGTCGATGCGGTCTTTTTGACGTGTCTTAATTTTTGCGGGGGGGGGGGGGGGTTGTGGGTATATTGCATGGCTCTGCCTCATCAAAAACCTCACCCCCCAGGAGGAAAAGAGTACGGGCCAGAACGATAATGTTTGGTTAATTACAAGGGCATGATGGCCCTGAGGAATCAAACAAAAAATTTGCGGAGATTATCTATGTTCCAGGAATGCTCCAGGTCTTCGCCAGATTGTGTTGCTAGCTTGTACGTGCTGGGGGACGACTTCGTCTTGACAATGAATGGCCCTTCCCACTTCGGCTCCAGCTTACCTCGTGACTCGGTCCGGGTCGTTCGGACAAGTACGAGGTCTCCTTCGTTGAATTCCCTTGGGAAGACTGCGTGGTCGCGCCAGGTCTTCGTTTGAGCTTGATATTTGTTGAGGGCCTGCAGGGCGAAGACGCGGTCTGCATCGATGAGATCTTTGGAGGTTAGCTCGTCAACGTCGGGTGAGGCCGAAGCGCTTGTTCTTGGGGACCCATGCTTGATTTCCTATGGGGTCATGGCCTCTGAACCGTATAGCAGGCGAAAGGGAGTAAACCCGGTCGCTCGACACTCGGTCGTGTTCAGCGCCCAGATTGCTTCAGGTAGCAGGTCGGCCCATTTACCCTTCTTGTCGTCAAGGAGCATTTTCTTGATCGCTATGAAAATCTTGCCGTTGGCGTGCTCCATGATGCCGTTGGATTGTGGGTGATATACTGAGGCGAAGGCAAGTTTGGTGCCAATAGAGAAGCAGAAATCCCAAAGTCTTGGCTGTCAAATTGCTTGTCATTGTCAACTGTGAGCTCGGATGGGACTCCGAATCGGCAAACAATGTTTTGCCAGAAGAATTTCTGGGCAGTCTTCGATGTTATCGTTGATACTGCTCTTGCCTTGATCCACTTGGTGAAATACTCGATGGCGACGAAGGTGAACTTGAGGTTCCCTTGGGCTGTGGGTAGTGGCCCGACAATGTCCAGGCCCCAGCGCTGAAGGGGCCACATGTGGGCGATTAGTTTTGTGAACTGCGAAGGGCTTCCCGAGCGTGGAGAAAACTTTTAGCAGGCTTTGCACGACCTTGTGACCCGATTCGCGGCGCAAATCATAGCAGGCCAGTAGAAACCTTGATGGATCACCTTGGCAGCTAGGGCCCTAGGCCCCGCGTGAGAACCGCAAGTCCCGCTATGGACTTCGCGTAGGATCTAGACGCCTTCGGTCTCGGTGACGCATTTAAGCATGGGTTGACTGACCCCCTTCTTGTAAAGTTGTCCCTCGATGAGAGCAAAGTCCCGGCTCCGGTGTTTGAGGCGTTTGGCCTCGCTGATATCGCTTGGGTGGTAATATCCCTGCAGGAACATGGTTATCGGTGCCCGCCAGTCTTCGGTTATGATGAGGTTGACTATGCGGTGGCCCTCGGTGTTGTTGGTTATTTGGAGGCCCTTCGGGCTGCAAACGGCTGGCGTGCCAATGACATGGTAGAATACGTCGGAGGGCAGCGCCTCGCCTCTGGCCGCTGCCTTGGCCAATGCGTCGGCCTCCTCGTTCTTGGCTCGGTCCACGTGCTATAAGGTGAAGCCTTTGAACTGTCTCTCGAGACTGCGGACAGCCGTGAGGTACTGTGCAAGTGTGGGGTCCTTCGCTGCGTAATCCTTCTCGACTTGGCCGGCAACTACTTTGGAGTCTGTTCTGATTATGCAGGTGGTGACACCAAGTGCCCGTAGCTTGCGAAGGCCGAGAATGACCGCTTCGTATTATGCTACGTTGTTGGTGCATCTGTTGGACTCCAAAGCAAAGCTGAGACGCGCTGCATATCTGTGCTTGACCCCTGTGGGTGAAGTAATGACTGCCGCTGCGCCTGCCCCCGCATGGCACCATGCGTCGTCGCAGTGGATGGTCCACACCTTCTCTGCAGACATGTCCAGCTGTGTTATTGGCCCGGTCCAGTCGACGATGAAGTCTGCCAGGACTTGTGACTTGATGGCTGTCCTAGGCTCGAAGGTGATATGGTAGCCGGACAGCTCGGCCGCCCACTTGGCGATCCGGACGGATGCCTCCGAATTCCTGAATAATTCGCCAAGTCTCCTGTCCGAGGTGACCCGCACCTTGAATGCTTCAAAATAGTGGTGCAACTTGCGCGAAGCCATAACGACTGCGTAGGCGATTTTTTCCAGCTCCGTCATGTTGCATTTTGATGTTGTGAGGACTTCGGAGACGTAATAAACTGGACACTGCCTGGTGGTGCCCTCTTTGTCCTGCTCTTAAATCAGCGCTGCACTGACCGCGTGCGGCGAGGCTGCGACGTAGAGCAACAGGGGTAGCGAGGGGTTGGGGCTTGTAAGAATTGCCAGCTCTGACAGGTGCTGCTTTAGCGACGCGAAGGCCGCCGCTTGCTCTGGTCCCCATGCGAAGTCCTTTGCGTCGCGTAGCATTTTGAGGAAAGGTAGACTTCGCTCGGTGGACTTGGAAATGAATCTGTTGAGGGCGGCCAGTCTGCCTGTCAGTCGTTGGACGTCTCTGGCTGATTGCGGGGGCGTCATGTTGATGATGGCCTGGATCTTGCTTGGGTTGACTTCAATTCCGCTATGCGACACCAGGTAGCCCAGTATTTTCCCCTGGCGAACGCTGAAGACACACTTTTCGGGGTTTAGGCGAAGTCGTGCGTCTCGCATGTTCGCGAATGTTTCTGCGAGGTCATCCAGGTGGTCCTCTTTGCTTTTGCTGGCGACGACGATGTCGTCTACATACGTAAATATGTTTCTGCCAACTTGGCTCTCGAGCACCGTCTTGGTGAGGCGAGAGAACGTGGACCCAGCATTCTTTAGTCCCTCCAGCATTCTGATGAAGCAGTACGTGCCGAAGGGTGTTATGAAACTAGTGCTAGCCTTGTCTTCCTCCTTCATATATATATGGTGATAGCCGGAGAAGCAGTCAAGGAGTGACATGACTTCGCACCCAGCTGCACTATCGACTATCTTATCGATCCGAGGCAGGGGGAAATTGCCCTTGGGGCAGGCCTTGTTGAGGCTGGTGAAGTCAATGCACATTCGCCACTTGCCGCTCTTCTTTTGCACCATGACTACGTTGGAGAGCCACGTAGGGTACGCGACTGGTTCGACGAAATTGGCCTCAAGCAGGCGGTGTACCTCGGCCTTGGCGACTTCTGTCTTCTCATCTGACATTTTGTGCAGCCTCTGCTTCTTTGGCCTCACCGAAGGGTCGATGCCCAAGTTGTGCTCAATAATGGAGTGACTGACTCAGACCAGGTCGAGGGCGGACCAGGCGAAGACGTCCTTATTTTTGGAAAGACAGGAGATGAGTCTCGCCTCGTCATGCGAAGCGAGGTCCTCGCTTATGACGACCGTTTGTTTAGGTGTTGCCTGGTCAAGGGGGACTGTCTTCGTCCCATCATTGCTCTGTAGCTGTGCCTTTTCATGCTCGACGTCGGCTGGGCAGGTAGCTTCAGGGACCTCGCGCTGCGCCGTGAGGCAGTGTACGTTCCTTTGCCCTGGGACGAAGTCTCTTTCTATGTTGCACGCGGCCTACTGGTTGCCATGGACTGTGATCACGCCTAGCGGCCTCGGGATCTTCATGCACAGGTAAAGTCCGTGGATGGCTGCCTCAAACTTGTTGATGAAGCCCCGACCCATTATGGCGTTGTACGGGTACACCATGTCGACGATGTCGAAAGTGACCTGTTCACTTCGTGCATTGGGTGCTACACCGAAGGACAGGGGTAGCTCTATTTTGCCCACTGGGAAGGTGCCCTTGCCGCTGAAGCCATATAAAGGGTTGTCCGAAGGCTTCAGCAAGCTGTGACTGATGCCCATGCGGTCAAAGGCGTGGAGGAAAATGATGTCCGCCTGGCTGCCGTTGTCAACTAAGACCTTGTGTAGGTCCCAGCCTGCCACGCTGCAGTTGATGACCATGGCGTCGATGTGGGGTGCGCTGCGCAGGTCGACATATCTGGCGTCGAAAGTCAACGGCACGTGAGACCACTTTGTCTGCACGACTGGACCTGTGACGGCGACGTGGTTGACGCTGCAGTAATGGTCCCTCTTCTGTCGCTTCGTGTCGAAGTCGATGCTGGACCCCCCAGTGATCATGTGAATGACTCCGCGATACGGCTGATCAGCGAAGTCTTCTTGTTTTGGTGCTCGGGGGTGGTTTGGGTGGTGGATGTTTGGCTGCTGCGGGGGTGGAGGTGGGAGTCGGGGAGGTACAATTTGTACCTCTTGGTGGTGTTGGTAAGCGTGGTTAGGTGGATGTGGTGCGGGGCCGCGGTTGTATGGTTGTGGGAGTTGCTGATATGTGTGCACGACAACTCTTGGGTTGTCAGCTGGTTGCGCCCGAGACATCCTGTCCCTGGTAGCCTTCGTTTCCGGGCAGTCCCTTGTTGGGTGCGCACAGTCTTCGCCGTGAAACAAGCAGTAGAAACGGCGCAGCTGTTGCGCTCGTCCCCGGCCTCGACCACGAGTTCCGTTGCCACGGCCCTGGGGGGATAATCTTGGCGGCGAGGGGCCTCACCAGCGGGGTGCTGGTTGTCAATGTTGTGTACCTACTGTTGACTGCGGCCGTCCCGACCGGAGTCTAACTGTGAGGGCCTTGTCCACGTCCGGCTGGACTGCAGAGGGTCCTTGGGTTTTCTCTGGGACTCGACCTTGCGCTGGTGGAGCTCTTCAGATCTAGCATATTTTTCGAACAGCTGATACAGCTCCTGGAGGTTCTTGGGTGGATCCCTGATGCAGTGGTTGTAAAGGACGCCAGCCCGAAGGCCGCTGATGGCGTAGTGAATGGCGATTTGGTCATCAACCGAAGGCAGTTGTGACTTGAGGGTCAAAAACTTGCGGTAGTACTCCTGCAGAGTTTCTCTCTCCAGCTGCTTACAGAGTGACAATTCAGCCAAGGCATCGGTGTCTGGGCGGTACCCTTGGAAGTTAAGCAGAAATTTGTCCCGGAGACTTCTCCAGGAGTCGATGGATATCGGGGGCAACCTGGTGTACCAGGTGAGAGCGGGGCCTTCGAGGGCGATGATGAATGACTTGGCCATCGTGGCGTCGTCCCCTCCGGCTGATGCAATGACGACTTGATAGCTCATGATATACTGTGCTGGGTCAGTGCTGCCGTTGTACTTAGGGTAGGTCCCTGCCCTGAAATTGGCGGGCCATGGAGACACTTGCAGTTGCGGCGCCAGGGGGCTTCGCTCGTCAAGGTAATTGATGCCTTGGAAAGCTACAGCGTGCGGGATGAAGGGCCCACGGTGAGGGACGAATAGGTCTTCGACTGGCGCACGCTGCTGGAGGGGCGGGCCATGCTGCAGATCATGTTGGCCTTCGCGCTGCAAGAGCGTAATCTCTTGCTCAAGCTCCTGAGCCCTCTGCTCTTCATCTCGTTTCATTTGGCGCAGCTTGGCCTGCATAGAGACGCATTGGCGCTTGGCCTCGAGGATTTCCTTCTGCTTCTGAAGGTTGCAGTTTCTGAGGCGCAGGGCCCGTAGCTGTAGCTGTTCTTCTGCGGAGACGTCGAGGACCTCATCGTCCTCTACTGTGTCTTCGCCCTCTGGTGGTGTGAAGCCTAGGGGGCATTTGTGGCTGCCCTTCGGAGCTGCAGGTGCGAAGGGTGCCTTCGGGAGTGTGTTGATCGTTGCGCTGTCTCTTACTGTGTGCTTCGTCTTCACCAGCTCCTTGGTGGGTGTTGTCGGCGAGGACCTTGCCCTTTTTCTCAGCTAGCAGGCTGCCTTCGCTGCTTCGTCGACGGATGGGGCTACCTTCGAGTTAGCTCTTTTGGGTGCCATCGCGGGTGGTTTTCTCGTAGCACGAACGGTGGGCGCCAATGTTGGAACTTGCGTTCCCGGGCAGGCTGATTCCAACGGGGGAGTGAGCGAGATGTGAACACGGTTTAACTGGAGGCAGCAATTGCTCTGTTAATCTAGCCCCTCAAGGGCACTGTACGGGGGTATTTATAGGTGCCTGAGTGCCCAGCGCCTCAATGTAAGGACGCATGTGCCCTCAGGCACCCGGTCTATCCCCGGAATATTACTATAAAGGAGGGTTACAGACTGTCATTACAGAAAAGCTGCTACAAATCGGGCTCGTAACACATTTATCCAAGCGGGGCCCATTACAATGGGCCAAACCCCACATGGGCCACCAGGCGGAGTGAGGACGTGGGGCGGGGCGACATCGTCGTAAGCCTTCGTCCCGTTTCATGGAAGACGAAGGGTGGACCTCGCCGGTCTTTCTGCTCCCTATCGGCGCAGCGGGGTAGGCGTAGGGTGGACCTCGCCGGTCTTTCATCTTCTTGTCTGCGCAGCAAGGTAGACGAAGGCTGGAGCGGAGGGTAGCGTCTTCGCCTTCGCCCCAATAGTGTGTATCTACATTTCTTTTCCGCACTTTGATAATTGTTAAAGACTATGTGGATGTCCCGGACATCATGATGTAATCGTCTATTATTACCCTTTTATGTTATTATTTGAGCACTGTGTGATGATGTCCAGTTATGTAACTGTTGTGTACGTGAATTGCTGATCCTGGCACATACATGGTTCGCATTCGGTTTGCCTTCTAAAACCGGGTGTGACATAGTCTTTGCTACCTGTCGTGGTGACTTTGAATTGGTCGAATGCCGAAGACCGTCGGAGCGGTCTTTTTCAACATGTTGCACATGAGTTTTTGTTTTTGCGGGGGCTTTTGCTGGTATACTACATGGCTCCGCCTTGTTAAAAACCTCACCCCTGGGAGGAAAATGGTGTGGGTCGGAATAACATTGTTTGCTGAATTACAAGGGCGCGTGGGCCCTGAGGGTTAAACAAAAAATTTCCAGCGGTTGTCAATGTTCCAGAAGTGCTCTAAGTCTTCGCCGGAAGGCGTTACTAGCCTGTACGCGCTGAAGGATGCCTTTAACTTGACGATGAATGGGCCCTCCCATTTTGGCTCCAGCTTGCCCCGTGATTCTGTCCGGGTGGTTCGGATGAGTACGAGGTCTCCTTTGTTGAACTCTCTTGGGACAACCGCGTTGTCGCGCCAGGCCTTGGTTTGGGCCTGATATTTGTTGAGGGCCTATAGGGCGAGGACGCGGTCTCCGTCGATGAGATCTTTGGACGTTGGTTCATCGACGTCGGGGACTACTGATGTGCTTGTTTGGGGCGACCCATGCTTTATCTCTTGCGGTGTCATGGCCTCGGATCCATACAATAGACGAAATGGTGTGAATCCGGTTGCCCAGCATTCTGTCGTGTTTAGGCCCCATACCACTTTAGGTAGTTGGTCGGCCCATTTGCCCTTTTCATCGTCGAGGAGTCTTTTCTTGATGGTGGTGAAAATCTTGCCGTTAGCGCGCTCAACGATGCCGTTGGATTGTGGGTGATATACCGAGGCGAAGACAGGCTTGGTGCCGATGGAGAAGCAAAAATCCATGAATTCTTGGCTATCAAACTGTTTGTCGTTGTCGACTGTGAGTTTGGACGGAACTCCGAAGCGGCAGACGATGTTTTGTTAGAAGAACTTTTGGGCGGTCTTCAATGTTATTGTGGATACTGCTCTGGCCTCGATCCACTTGGTGAAGTATTCAACAGCAACAAAGGTGAACTTAAGGTTCCCTTGAGCCATGGGCAGAGGTCCAACAATATCCAGCCCCCAGTGTTGAAGTGGCCAGGTATGGGCGATTAGCTTGGTGAATTGCGAAGGGTTGCTTGAGCGAGGGGAAAACTTTTGGCATGCTTCGCAAGACCTCGCGACTCGATTCACAATACAGATTATTGCGAGCCAGTAAAATCCTTGATGGATCACCTTAGCAGCGAGGGCTCTGGGTCCTGAGTGAGAGCCACAAGTTCCGCTGTGGACTTTGCGAAGGATTTGGATGCCTTCACTTTCAGTCATGCATTTTAGCATGGGCTGACTGACCCCCTTCTTGTACAGTTGGCCTCCGAGTAATGCGAAGTCCCAGCTTTAGTGCTTCAGGAGTTTGGCCTCAATGATATCACTTGGATGGTAATGGCCTTGCAGGTACAAAGTTATTGGGGCCCGCCAATCTTCACCCATGATGAGGTTGACAATGCGATGGCCTTCGGCGTCATAAGTTATTTGTAAGCCTTCTGGGTTGCGGATAGCTGGTGTGCCGATGACGTGGTAGAACACGTCGGAGGGCAAGGCCTCGCCTTTGGTCGCTGCCTTAGCCAACGCGTCGGCCTCTTCGTTCCTGGCACGATCCACATGCTATAGGGTGAAGCCCTTGAATTGTTTCTCGAGACTGCGGACAACTGTGAGATATTGCATGAGCGCGGGGTCTTTTGCTGAGTATTCTTTTTCGACCTGGCCGACAACTACTTTGGAATCTGTCCTGACTATGCATGTGGTGACACTGAGTGCTCGCAGTTTGCGAAGGCCCAGGATGATGACTTCATCTTCTGTTATATTGTTGGTGCATCTATCAGACTCCAAGGAAAAGCTAAGGCATGCCGCCTATTTGTACTTGACGCCTGTAGGTGATGTGATAATTGTCGCTGCGCCTGCCCTCGCATGGCACCACACGCCATCGCAGTGGATGGTCCATACCTTCTCTAGAGACTCTTCTAGCTGCCATGTTGGCCCTGTCTAGTCAACGATGAAGTCTGCCAGGACCTACGACTTGATCGCTATCCTGGGTTCAAAGGTGATGTGGTACCCAAAGAGTTCGGCTGCCCATTTGGCGATTCAGACGGACGCCTCCGGGTTTCTGAATAGTTCTCCCAGACCCCTGTCTGAGGTGACCCGCACCTTGAACGCTTCGAAGTAGTGGCGCAGCTTGCGCGATGCCATGACAACTGTGTATGAAATTTTTTCTAGTTTAGTCATGTTGCACTTTGAGGCCGAGAGGACTTCGGAGACGTAGTATACTGGGCATTGTCGGGTCGTGTCGTCTCTTTCTTGCTCCTGGACTAACGCTACGCTGACTGCACATGGCGAGGCTACAATGTAGAGTAGCAGAGGCAGCGAGGGGTCGGGACTGGCGAGAGTTGCCAAGTCTGACAGGTGTTGCTTGAGTGACTCGAAGGCTGTCGCCTGCTCTGGTCCCCACGTGAAGTTTTTTGCGCGCGCAGTGTCTTGAGAAAAGGTAGACTTCGCTCTGCGAACTTGGAAATGAATCTGTTCAAGGCGACCAATCTGCCTGTTAGTCTTTGGACATCCCTGGCTGACTGCGGGGGTGTCATGTTGATGATTGCTTGGATCTTGGTTGGGTTGGCCTTGATCCCGTGGTGCAACACCAGGTAGCCGAGTATTTTTCCCTGGCAAACTCCGAAGACGCACTTCTCGGGGTTGAGACGAAGTCGCGCGTCCCGCATATTGGCGAACGTCTCTGCGAGGTCGGCCAGGTGATCTTCTTTATTTTTTGCTCGTGACAACGATGTCGTCCACGTATGTGAAAATGTTGTGGCCCACTTGGCTTTCGAGCACCGTCTTGGTGAGGCGAGAGAAGGTTGACCCGACATTCTTGAGTCCCTCTGGCATCCTAATGAAGCAGTACGTGCCGAAGGGTGTGATGAAGCTGGTGCTGGCCTTATCTTCCTCTTTCATGTATATCTAGTGGTAGCCGGAGAAGCAGTCGAGAAGAGACATGACTTAGCATCCGGCTGCGCTATCAACTATTTTGTCGATCCGTGGCAGCGAGAAATTGTCCTTCGGACAGGCCTTATTGAGGCTGGTGAAGTCGATGCACATGCGCCACTTGCCGCTTTTATTTTGTACCATGACCATGTTGGCGAGCCATGTAGGATAGGCGATTGGTTCGATGAAGTTGGCTTCCAGCAGACGGTGCACCTCGGCTTTGGCGGCTTCTGTCTTTTCGTCGGACATTTTACGCAGTCACTGCTTTTTTAGGCGCATCGAAGGGTCGATGCCCAGACCGTGCTCAATGATGGTGCGGTTGACTTCGACCAGGTCGAGGGTGGACCAAGCGAAGACATCCTTGTTTCGGGAGAGACAGGAGATGAGTTTCTCCTCGTCTCGCGAGGTCAGGTCTTTGCTTATCACGCGGACCAAGCGAAGACATCTTCATTTGCTTGGGCGTCGCCGGATCAAGGGGTACCACCTTCGTTCCGTCGTTGCTCTGTAGCTGTGCCTTTACTTTTTCGTCGGCGACTGGGCGGGTCCCTTCGAAGACTTCACGTTGTGCTGAGAGGCAGTGTATGTTCCGTTGGCCTGGAACAAAGTCTCTCTCGATATTGCGCGCAGTCTGCTTGTTACCATAAACTGTTATCACGCCTTGCGGACCCAGAATTTTCATGCAGAGGTAAAATCCGTGAATGGCCGCTTCAAATTTATTGATGGAGCCCCGGCCCATTATGGCATTGTACGGGTAAACCATGTCGACGATGTCGAAGGTGACCTGCTCACTCCGTGCATTGGGTGCTACGCCGAATGACAGGGGTAATTCTATCTTACCGACGAGGAAGGTGCCCTTGCCGCCAAAGCCATAAAGGGGGTTGTCCGAAGGCTTGAGTAAGCTGTGGCTGATACCCATGCGGTCGAAGGCGTGTAGGAAGATGATGTCTGCTTGGCTGCCGTTGTCAACCAGGACTTTGTGTAGGTCCCAGCCTGCTACGCTGCAGTTGATCACCATGGCATCGACGTGGGGTGCACTGCACAGATCAACATCTCTAGCGTCGAAGGTTAGTGGCACATGTGACCACCTTGTTTGTACCACTGGGCCAGTGAGAGCGACATGGTTAACACTCCGGTAATGATCCCTCTTCCGCCGCTTCGTTTCGAAGTCGACGCTGGACCTTCCGGTGATCATGTGGATGACTCCGCGATACGGCTGCTCAACGAAGTCTTCCTGCTTTGGTGCTTGGGGGTGATTTTGGTTCAGGTGATGCGGAGGTGGAGGCGGGGGTGGAATAACTTGCACTTCCTGATGGTGCTGGTATGCGTGGTTGGGTGGATGCTGGACGTGGTCGTTGTTGTATGGTTGTTGTTGTTGGTGGTGGTATGTGTGCGTGACGACTCTCTGGTTGTCGGCTGGCTGTGCTCGAGACATCCTGTCCCTGGTGGCCTTCGTTTATGGACAGTCTCTTGTTGGGTGCGCGCAATCCTCGCCATGAAACAGGCAGTAAAATCTGCGTGGTTGTTGCGCCCGTTCCTGGCCCCGCCCTCTCATGTCATTACCGCGGCCCTGGAGGGGATATTCCTGACGGCGAATGGTCTTGCCTGTGGGGTGCTGGTTAGCTATGTTCTGCACCTGCTGCTAGCTGTGGCTGTCGCATCCGGAGTCTGGCTATGAAGGTCTTGTCCAGAATCTGTTGGACTGCTGAGGATCCTTAGGCTTTCTCTGAGATTCGACCTTTCGCTGATGGAGCTCTTCGGATCTGGCGTACTTCTCGAATAGCTGATATAGCTCTTGGAGGTTTTTGGGTGGGTCCCTGATGTAGTGACTGTATAGGACGCCAGCCCGAAGGCCGCTGATGGCGTAATGGATCGCGATGTGGTCGTCGACCGATGGCAGCTGTGACTTGAGAGTGAGGAACTTTCGGTAGTACTCCCGAAGGGTTTCCTTCTCTTGCTGCTTGCAGAGTGACAGCTCAGCCAAGGCATCAGTATCGGGTCGGTATCCTTGGAAGTTAAGCAGGAACTTGTCTCGGAGTCCTTTCCAGGAGTCGATGGACAGTGGCGGCAACTTGGTGTACCAAGTCAGGGCCGGACCCTCGAGCGCGATGATAAAAGATTTGGCCATTGTGGCGTCATCCCCTCCGGACGATGCGACAGCGACTTGGTAGCTCATTATGTATTATGCTGGGTCAGTGTTGCCATTGTACTTGGGGTAGGTCCCTGCCCTAAAGTTAGCGGGCCAAGGTGACGCTTGAAGTTGCGGAGCCAGGGGGCTTCGCTCGTCCAGGAAGTTGATCCCTTGGAAAGCGGTGACATGCAGAATGAAGGGCCCGCGCTGAGGTATGAAGAGGTCTCTGGCTGGGACACGCTGTTGGAGGGGCGGTCCGCGCTGCAGGTCATGCTGGCCTTCGCTCTGCATGAGCGCGATTTCTTGCTCGAGCTCCCGAGCTCTCTGCTCTTCGTCTCGTATCATCTGGCGCACCTTGGCCTGCGCGGTGACACGTTGGCGCTTGGCCTCGAGGATGTCTTTCTATTTTTGTAGGTTGCAGTTCTTGAGGCGCAGGGCCCGCAGCTGTAGCTGTTCTTCGGCTGATATGCCGATGACTTCACCGTCTTATGTTGCGTCTTCGCCCTCTGGCGGGGCGAAGCCTGGAGGTGGTGCTTGCGGTAGTCCTCTTGAGCTGCAAGTGCGTAGGGTGCCTTCGGGGGTGGGGTGCTCTTGACGCTATCTTTTGCTGACAGCTTCGTCTTCGGAGGCTTCTTGGTGAGTGTTGTCCACGAGGGCCTTGCCTTTTTTCTCAGCTAGCAGCGCTGCCTTCGCCGCTTTGCCGATGGATGGAGCTGTCTTCGAACTAGCTCGCTTGGGTGCCATCGTGGGTTGTTTGTTTGTAGCACGAACGGTGGCGCCAAATGTTGGTACTTGCTCTTTTGGGCAAGTGGATCCAACGGAAGAGTGGTGAGGATGTTTGCAAAGTTCAACGAGGAATGGTGATAGCTCTATTAACCTGGCCACTCGAGGGCACTATACAGGGGTATTTATAGGCACCCGAGTGCCCACCGTCCCCTGACAAGGACGTTTATGCCCTTGGGTACCCGGACTATCCTCAGAATATTCCCACAAGGTGAGGTTGCATACTGAAAGGGAAATAGGCTTACACCTTTTCCTAAATAGATTTTGGTGGTTGAATTGCCCAACACAAATAATTGGACTAACTAGTTTGCTCTAGATTATAAGTTTTACAGGTGCCAAAGGTTCACAATAGACCAATAAAAAGACCAAGAAAGGGTTCAAACAAAGAGAGCCAAAGACAACCGAAGTGTGCCCTGGTCTGGCGCACCGGACAGTGTCCGGTGCACCAGGGGACTTGATGCTGAACTCGCCACCTTCGGGAAAATGGAGGCCGCTCCGCTATAATTCACCGGACCGTCCGGTGAATGCACCGGACAGTGTCCGGTGGCACACCAGACTGTCCGGTGTGCCAGCGGAGCAACGGTTACTTCGCGCGCAACGGTCGACTGCAACGCATTTAATGCGCGCCTGCGGCGCAGAGGTCAGAGCACGCAGAGCAGGCGCACCGGACAGTCTACAGGACTTGTCCGGTGCACCACCGGACAGCCTAGAGGCCCCACAAGTCAGAGCTCCAACGGTCGAACCCCAACGGCTGGCTGACATGGCTGGCGCACCGGACAGCTCCGGTGCGCCATGCGACAGCAGACTTCCAACAGCCACATTTTGGTGGTTGAGGCTATAAATACCCCAACCACCCCACATTCAATAGTATCCAAGTTTCCAACATTCTACACATTACAAGAGCTATAGCATTCAATACAAGACACACCAAAGAGATCAAATCCTCTCCCAAGTCTCTAGTTCAATTCCAATCAATAGTGATTAGTGAGAGAGTGACTTGTGTTCATTTGAGCTCTTGCGCTTGGATTGCTTCTTTTCTTTCTCATTCTTTCTTGTGACAAACTCAATTGTAACCGAGGCAAGAGACACCAATTGTGTGGTGGTCCTTGTGGGGACTTAGTGTCCCGTGTGATAGAGAAGAGAAGCTCACTCGGTCTAAGTGACCGTTTGAGAGAGGGAAAGGGTTGAAAGAGACCCGGTCTTTGTGACCACCTCAACGGGGAGTAGGTTTGCAAGAACCGAACCTCGGTAAAACAAATCCTTGTGTCTCACTCTTCATTTGCTTGCGATTGGTTTTTCACCCTCTCTCTCGGACTCGCTTATATTTCTAACGCTAACCCGGCTTGTAGTTGTGATTAACTTTGTAAATTTCAGTTTCGCCCTATTCACCCCTCCCTCTAGGCGACTTTCACATACCGTCATTACAGAAAAGACTATTACAGATGAGGCCTGTAACATTGTTATCCGTGCGGGGCCCGTTACGGTGGACCGAATCCCACGTGGGCCTCCGGACACGATGGGGACGTGGGATTAGCAGACTTCGACGGAGCTCTGCCTTTGTCTTGCATTGGAGGGGACGAAGGCCGACCGCGCCGGTCTTCATCCGGCGGGTGCCCTCGGGTCGTTCGGGCGCGGTCTTCGATGGTGTAGCGAATCGATGAAGGCATCGAGCGAAGGGTAGCATATTCGCTTTGGCCCCAACATATATGCGTGTTAGATAACTAGATTTTTGTGACAACTTGGGGGTTAAACAAAAGTCAGCACTTCTCCTCTCATTCAATTTGGGTTTTCCAACTCATAAACTTTTGCAAATAAAACTGGAAGCGGACGACAACTGACAACTGTGTCTGATTATCTATTTATTCCCCCAAACAGTGGCTTATCTAAGGGATTAATATTTTTTATTCTAAATATTTTATTGGTAAGGAAGTTGTTTGGATTATTTTGTAGGATTTGGTTTCTTTTATGCTGTTTCTGGACAAACTGCCACGTCCGACAAGACAGAAGCGAAGCGAAGCGAAGCAAAGCAAAGCCGAAAGTGACGATCCCAGTCCAGTTCACCGGGCTGGCGGGCTTAGGGATTAAAACGGTCGAAAACGATCGAAAAAAACAGCTAAATTGTTTTTGTTTTCATATTTTTTTTGTCGGACGAAAACGAAAACCAACGGTCGAAATACGGTATTGGAATTGTCGGTTATTCGAAAACGATCGAAACCCATAAACTATAGTCGAAAAGATAACTATTTTATAGTTTTATAAAAACATAATAAAGTGATGTATTGCCTAATTTTTAAGATTTAGAAATACATAAACAACTCTTTTTCATCATTCATATTAGTTAGATTAATTATAACATTTGCTTTTCGCTTATTCATTCACTTGAACACAACAAAAATTTATAACTTAAATAAATTATATGCTAGATCTATATCATATTATATAAAACGGTATTACCACGACTCGGAAACGAAAAATACGAAAACGATCGAAAAACTAGCTAAATCGTTTTCGTACCATTTCTAATCGGTTCCTGAATAATTCAAAAACGATCGGGAAAAAAACAGTATTCAAAACGGGACGGGACGGGAATTTCCGGTCCCGTTTTCGTACCTTGCGGCCTAGCCCATCCAACATGCACGGCCCAACATTCCCTTCCTTCCCCTGGCGGCGGGGTAGGATTCCTTGCCGTCTCCCGCTCTTCACCGCGCGCTTCCCGCGAAACGCCAACAAATTCCTCCATCGATCAAAAACTGCCCCTCCCAAGGAGAAATCTTTCCCGCGGGCGGCGGAGGAATTCGCGGAGTAGGTTGGTGGGTTCGACCGATCCGCGTCCCCGGTTCCCAAGTTCCCAGGTAAGCCGAGCCCGGAGCATGGCGCCGCTGTCGTGGCGGCACCACACGCTGCTGCAGGCACTGCTCCACCGCGGTCCCCTCTCCGAACGCGACTTCCACGCCGTCTTCGCTGGCGTCTCCGGCAAGAACCCCGGTACGCCGTACGCTTTGCTCCCATCTCGTCGTCTCTCTCGGTCTATTCTCTCTACGCGCCACGGCCCAACAAGCGCTCGACGAAATGCGTCTCTGCAGCTGCCGTGCCGTGCCTATCTCTATAGTCTATACTCTCATGCCGGCGGGGGTGCGTGCAAGCACAAGCAGCTTCAGGCTGCCGCCGCGTAGGGTCGAACCCACCCCACAACTCCTGCTCTTCATCCGCGTTCTCGACCGTAGGGGTGCTGGAGCGCATCCTCGTTATCGGGGCCGTAGGGTTGTGGAGGATATGGACGGACGACGCCTGTTTGGTTGCTCCTTCTAAAGTTTAGCCCGGGTCACATCAAACGTTTGACTTTTAAATAGGAGTATGAAATATAGACCCAACCAACTGGACTAGATTCGTCTCGTCTTTTAATCTTCGGCTGACAAATTAGTTTTATAATCCGACTACATTTAATACCCGGAACGGAGGTTCAAACATTCGATATGACAGGGCTAAATTTTAGTTTGGGGTAACCAAACACCCCCGCCTGTCTATCCAGAGCTACAGACTGGATCTTACACTGCAAGCCACCACCCCCCCCACCCCCATCCCTGCCCACCTCCTTCCAGCGTAAGCCAAAGCTCCACTAGTACATATAACGTATCTTCTTCAGGCCGAGAACCCGTTCATCTGCTACGCTATACTCGTCAACTTCAGCAGCAATGGCGCCTCCCTCGTGGCGGCAACGGCACCACACTCTGCTGCAGGCTCTGCTCTCCCGCGGCCCCCTTGCCGAGCCGGACTTCCGCGCTCTGTTCACTGCTGTCTCCGACAGGGACCCCGGTACCTGTACCTACCTATGCCGCGATGATTGCAACTTTCTCCCCTCTTACTAGCTCTAGTCTTTCTCCATCTTCTCTTCGCATCTGTTCCATGGAATGCTTCTCTGTTTGTGAAGCGGGCAGAATGCTCCTCTCAGCTGACAACTAATTACCGTGGCAATGCTGTTTGCCTCGTCGGGGAAAAAGAGTGCTAGTTTGGTCTCCATCTGATTTTGCCAGGCAATGCTGCTGTATTCAAAGTTTCATGCAGCTTCTATTCCCTTCTATCTTCCTTTGTCTCAAAAAAGGTTGCATTTCCCAATATTAACTTCTAAGAATTCTGTGTAGACATTCTTTTTCTTTTTCTTTGTTGGCATAAGCCATCGTTGTTTATTTAAGTTGGCCTCTTCTTGACCTGCTTGTGCCCACAATATAAATTTGTTTACAAGTGAATGCTGTACCTTGAACAAACTATTTAGTGGATTTTTTGTTTGTTTGATCCAGAAGTAGCTACACTTACTTTCACACCTAAGGTAGATCTATGAAATTTTTGCTGTCTGTTTCCTGATCACCTGAGCCGGTCAGAATTTCTTCAGAGTTTTGGTAAAAACAGTGAAATCAATTCAAAGTTGCATTATAGAATTGCCTGAAACAGTGGTCTTGATTCCACATGGGATTTGAATCAGTCAGCCCGACTAACACCTGGTTGCCAACTTGGCTGAATCATATACCTGATACCAGTTACCAGTTATAGAAGAGTCCATAGCCTATGTGACGCAAGCTTCTCTTGATTCATTTGACCAAATGTCTACTTTCCAGCCACTTATTTGATGCCATGTCATTACTTGCAGCCACTCACCAACAACTGTTCAATGATACACTTCTCAAGATCAACAAGGACCTTGCCTACTTGCAGTTCGAGTTGCGGGCATGCATGAACCAATATGATGGAATGGTTTACTACGGAGTGGTTAATAACATTGCTGACGAAGAGTCTAAGCTTGGAACAAAGTACTCCGTGCCCCAGATCGCATTCTACAAGGGACTGGTACGCGATACCTGGCCTTGCATTCCTCAGTCTGACACTGCATATGTTGTGTTGAACCTTCGGATGTATGGATGTGAGTATGTGACTAATGGTTACTGTGGCAGCTAGAAGCAATAGTTCAGGAAGCTGGAAATGATGGGAGCATAACCAGTATTGACGCGCTCAATGTCCGGCTTGATAACCAGGTTAGCTGTACAGTGATTCTGGGAACATGATTTATTGGGTTTTTCATGTATCAGTGTGTACTGGTCATGTGCTTAGTGTAGCTTATAATACTTATGTATGGCCTACAAGCGTTTATGCGAGCGTTTTACAGTTTCATGTATTCTGCAGTTATCATGTCATCAACGTTCATGTATTCTGCAGTTATCATGTCATCAACGGTATCGCATTTTGTTTCTGTGGCATGGCACAGCAGCACTGCTGTACCTGCTGATTGACAGTTTAATCTCGATTGGAAATTGTGGCATCACGAGTTATTGACTGCTCTGTTTGCAGGTCGCAGTATTAGACGGTTCACAGGACAGCCAGTCTCGCCTTCCTAGCTCCATAAAGAACTTCTCAATGAGCCAGAAGGAGAAAACTCTCGATGAGCTGATACGGGACCGCTGGTTGTCGTACACCGCCACAGGCAAGATCGGTCTGGGCACCAGGTCATTTCTTGACCTCCGGAGCTGGTTCCGTGGCAACGATATCCCGTCTTGTGTTGTCTGCAACGAAGCTTGTATAAAGGTACTGATATGCGACGATTCTATGGGTTTTCCACTTGGCTTGTCTTGCTTCTGTTGTTGTCGTCGTATAACCTGCTGCTAGTGTTGTTTTTGTTCCACAACAGGCATCGAGTTGTCCGAACGAGGGATGCGATGTTAGAATTCACGAGTACTGCTTGAAGAAGAAATTCTCACAGAGAAAGGTACCTGCCTAGATTACAAACAACTTCACATTGCCATCTCATGTTGATGGGAGAGTCATGGTTTGCTAATTCTACCTGGATATGTAGGCCTCGAGAGCGTGTCCTAGTTGCGGTACTGGATGGCCGTGTCAAGATGGCGAGGCCGATGACGTGAACGAACCTGGAGAGGAGGATCTAGCCTCGCCAGCTAACCATCCCTCGAGGAAGAAGCGCAGGAGAGTCAAAGCTGAGCTGGTGGAGGAAAACGACATCGCAGGCCCGTCGACGGAGGTGCCTAGGACTAGGAGGACCCTGAGAAGCGCTAAAGCCGAAGCAGTCGAGGCCGATCAAGAGGCGTCGTCCACCGCAGCTTCGCAGCCAGACAGGGATTCTAAAAGAAGGAAGAAGTGAGTGATGACTGATGATGCAGGCTTATAAAGGAGGGAGATTGCAAATGCTCCTCCTTTGCCATGTGTAGATACTACCGTAGACGTGCTGGTATGGTATCCGGTGGGTAGTTTTTCAAGTGCCAGGGCAAAAGAGCCTTCTAGTTCTGCTCTTTGCTACAGTAGGGACTCGCAGACTGGTGGAGCTCTCATGACGTCTAAGTTATTTATCTTGTGAAGCCATTCCCATATTATTACTTGTTTGTTATGGTAGTAGAGAACATCTTGGAGCACTGAAAAACTTGAGGGCATGGGATGGGGTGCTGTCGCTTGCAAATTGGCAGCTCCTTCAAGTTAAAGTTATTTTACATAGTACGCAATTGACGGAGTAATCAGGCTGGGAACGTCTCGTTAGACACGATATTCTTGTTTTTGTTATCTGCATGTATATTCAAGGCCTAGCTGAGAACAAATACACATGTATGTATACATATATATCCTGACTCACAAATGAAGAGATGATGATGTTTAGCTGCTTGGATACCATATAAAATGGGGGGAAAATAAGAGATCTTATAAATTACTAGGCATTCACAACGTCAACGTTGTATAGACACACGATCGCCGGCGCCGGCGCCGGCGCCGGCTATCACATCACCACCACCACCATAGCGGCTTGACCCTGACCCTGCAGCCCCTGTTGACCGCGGTGGCATCCCCGTCCAGCCTGTCGACGGCCACCTCGCAGCGGGCCCTGACGTGGACGGTCCACGTCCGCAGCACCTTGCCGAAGCGCAGGCGCACGGGGACCCTGGCCTCCAGCGTGAGCGGCACGGCGCCCGCGGCCCGGTCCGCGGCGAGCTGCCGCCTGCGCGCATCCGAGAGGCGCACGCCCTGGCCCCGCATGGCGGCCGCGACCACCGTGACGTTCCGCGGCGCCTGGCGGAACGCGGGCCACGGGCCCGCGGCCAGCCGCTGCCCCGCGTAGGACACCGCCACGGCGCCGCCCGCGCGGTACTCCACGCCAACCTTCCCGTTGCGCCCGTTGTCGGCGCGCACGGCGGCGTCGAGCGCGGGGGAGAGCGGGGCGCCGGCGGTGGCGTTGGCGAGGCCGCGGATGGCGAGCGCGGAGGGCACGGAGAAGGACGGAGCGCGCGGGCGGAAGACGAGGCAGACGGCGCCCGCGAAGGCGGCCGCGGCGAGGAGTATGGCGAGGAGCGCGGCGCAGGAGATGCAGCACGCGCGGCGGAGGCGGCGGCGCCGCGCGGGCTGACCAGCGAGCTTCTTGTAGCGGCGCGCGCGGTCCGGGGGTGGCTCGCGGAGGACCTGGTCCTTGGGCACCTGCACGATGTACGTGCCTGCTGGGGGCGGCGACAGCGGGATGTCGTGGAAGAAGGACGGGTGCAGCGGCGTCGTCTCCGTGGCGGGGTCGGCGGCGGCGTCAGGTCGCCGTCGCCCTGGCGGAGGTGGAAGCGGCGGGGAGGAGGGAGATGGCATGGGGTGGACGCGGTCGGCCATAGGCATAGCGCGGGAGTGAAGAATGTCTACCAGTGCCGGCCAGCGTTTATGTTTATATGTATGCGCGCGTGCGTGAGGGCGACGGAGCCGCGTTGATGGAGACTAGCGAGGTGGAAGAACGAGCAGCAGCTAGGCGCTAGCGCGTCAAAAAGTGGTGACGACGGCCGGCGACGACGAAGAAGAAACGACATGGAGGGGAGGAAGCTAGCTGGAGAGGGATATGGTCGAGGAAGGAAACGGTCATGTCATGCTCTTCACTTCTTCACTCCAGACGAATTCCAGCTGCATGCAGTAATATATTTGAGGGATTGGATGAACAAGTCTTCCATCCTTTTGAATGGATACCAGGTAGTCGCCGCATGTGTGATTGCGGCTGGGCACGACGCACGAGCAACCAACGAACTGATCAGGTCGCAAGCTTCACCGCCACAAAAGCGTGCCGCGACAGGGGAGAGATGCACGCAATCGCGTGTCGAGACTGGACTAGGGGGTGTTTGGTTTCTAGGGACTAATGTTTAGTCCCTTCATTTTATTCCTTTTTAGTATATAAATTGCTAAATATAAAAAATAAAATAAAGTTTTAGTTTCTATATTTGGCAGTTTTGGAACTAAAATGGAATAAAATGTAGGGACTAAACATTAGTCCCTATAAACCAAACACCCTCTAGTTCATCTTGGCACGCATCGCGCATCCGCCCATGTGTCCCTAGTCCCCACTAGCAACCTAAGCTAGAACTTGGGTCAGCAGGTTTCAGTACCAGTGCTGTCGATCACACGTCGGCTAATGGACCAGACAAATGACATGCACAGCCCGACCATCCGCAGCCATGCGCAGTTGAACCAGGGCCGTGTTTCTCACCAGCGCTATCCACATCAAGAAACACGCTACAACATGTGGATAATTTTCCCATGAACAAGCGCCTCCGGTTGCTGCGTATATAGCACAGTACAGTAGTATGATCCACATCTTTCCTGTACAACCTGGTAGTGACTCCATTTTGCTCATTTACAATGAGCGTATCAGCACAGAGACAGCGACCAACTCTTGTGTGTCAAGGACTCAAAGGGGGGTTAAAAAAAAAGGGTGCCTGTGTCTTCTGGACTAAACTCACAGCACCAAAACTGTATCTGGGTTAAACTAACCATCAGAAATGTACCCTTGTGACTGGATGATCGTTGTCAGCTGCTTCAGGTTTGCTAGGACATGTCTTGGCCCGAGGCTTTCAGCGCCAATGTAATTCAGAAGTTGCTCGATATCCTGCAAAGAGGGAAAAAAACAGTGATGCAAAAAACAAAAAAAAGAGATAGGAAGGAATAGAGTATTGATATACATTCGTATGATTTCTCAAAGTCAGGTTTTCCAGGTGGTTGCAGTAAACAAATGTTTCTCTTATTTTCCTTGGAGGTGGGGGGACATTGGGAATATATAGATCTCTACTATGCAGTTTATCAGTTGCTCTATGTGACACTATTTTCTTTGTTGGATAATAGCTCCGCACCGCTTTATATGCTGTCCAGAAACATGGCAATATCGTGAGCTGGCACTTCTGATACTTCCACATCATGCTACCAAATTCATTTAACAATGACTTGTTATCCCAAACTGAATCACCAGCTCTAGTTCTAAACCACAGATACATCCTGCCCAAATTAGTATTCCAGACCGCCTATTTGTTTACTTGAGGCTGAAGCAAGCTTCAAGGGGATTTGCAAACAGAAATAGGCAGACCTTTCTTTCAGAAAACATCTGCCATTGCACTAAAAACAGTCTCTACCTTCTACTAGCTTAGGGGCAATTTTCCAGATGCTGCTGTTATGGGCAGTTGATGGGGCCAGTTGGGTTAGCCCTATTGGAGCAGATCTATAATGATAGAGTTAGTTAGTATAGAGTTAGTTAGAGATAAGATTACGATATAGTTTAGAGATAAGATAGGATTCGTTATTTAGATAAGATTTGTTAGGGAGTTTGATAGACGCCTGATCTATAAAGGTGGATAAGGAGTCCTAGGTTGAGGTAAGCAAAAAAATAGATCAAACTGCAGCTCAGAGTCTCCAAGGGAGGGCAAGTCACAGATCTATCTGCTATTCAATCTACCAATCAATAAACTACATCAGATACAAACAGGGGGACGAGACAGAAAACGTTTGTACTGTTCCATAGCGCGTTTTAACATCGTGATTGACCGACATGAAGGACCATTATCAGTTTTATTAAACGCTCACTTCACATTAAAATAGTAAATGAATATCCACATAGCAAGAAGACCAACCTTGTTCAGCAAGAATATCGCATATGATGATCTTGTTGTCTCCTGGCTGTCAAGAAACAGAGGGAACTCTGTTGTCCTCATGCTTGTGCTGGGAGGGACAGACGTTCCTACTGAGGTTATAGATGATGGCTCAACTGAAGGCGCAGGGTCGAGAACATATGACCTTGAACCTCCAAAGCGCAAAGGATACCGAAGAGGAACATTGAGATAGGATGCAATGAGGGAGACTGCCTATGATTCATAACAAACACAGTTAGGTCTATCACCATGAAGTAGAGTACAAGATGAAGACCACTGTTCAGTTACAGGTGTAACCTAATCTGAACATATTTTTTTTCTTCTAAAATGAACAAAAAGTAATAAAAAAACATTGTCTAACAAAGAAATTAGAAGTAGTAGATGAATGTTGAATTCAATCATCATTTGATAATATAATTAATCAGACTATATAATACATACATGAGCAGCATATCCAAGAACAGTCGAAGATTTCTGAACCTCTGTCTTGTCACTGAAGTAGCCAGTCTTTTTCACAGAAAGCTTTGATAGCTGTAGACCCAATATGACCAAAGGTCTGTTTTGGGGGCTATTTGGCAACACTGATTCAACATTACCTGAAAAAAACAATAGTTAAGTTTTGACAGAACTGCAGAAACAATATTCAAGGACAAAGAGTCTTAGGGCAGGTAAACGGGCAACAATATCTTAGACGTCTAGTTCCCTATCCATCAAATCTGACAAAAATATAAAAGTTTCATGTTCCAACTAACTCTTTCAGTATCTTAGAAAAAATTTCAAGCAAGCCAGTTAACTATTGGCAAAAGTTGTCTCCACAAATGAAACACTTGTTAGAATCGATTTCAGCAATTTGTGTTATCAAATGTATTATCTGGCAACTAGGAAATTGTAGCTTAGTCAATAAACAACTGTAATCATATGCTGATACGGCCATAATTATAACTATTATTTGTCTATCATCTGGCTGTCCCTTATTTTTTTTATTATCAAGGTCTGTTACTGAACAGCAATTTTTACAATAACTTTATTGCAAAAAAATAGCCATATAATTTTGTAGCAATTCTGAATATGGAACTGAAACCCCATGGAAGTTGAAGTGCAGAAAATGGCATACTTGTTTTCGTTATGTTGGAAGTAAATCCAGGTTTGTGATCTGAAGATTGTTCATCCAAAGGCCTCACAGGATATATCTGAGCAACTTGCGCTACCATATATTGCTGTCTCATCCGTAACTGCTGTTCCAGATCTTTAAGGCGCCCACAACCATTTTCCCCTGACAGCAATTCATTAGCTTCCTATAACCATAAAAATGAAATACCCTGGTAAGATTAGAATTTAGAGGGATAGAACGGCTCCATCATATCCAGTTTGAATATATAGGGAAATTTCTGTGCCCTGTAGAATCAACATCTTGTGAACCCAAGAGCACCAAACATCTTGTTTAAGAGTACATCTTACAAAAGTTAGATAATCTATCAAGGAACAGGAAGCTACTTCGCATAACACCCCGTGTATTTGTGTAGCGCTCTGGTTTGGCCGCTGGCTGACGGTATCCTTAGAGCACCAAAGGGTAAGTACCTTCAGATTGCTGCGTGCAGCCTCGAGAGCCTTGCTTGCCCCTGCCAACGTTCTGATCTTGACACAAAGCTGTTCCCTCCGAACCACAACATCCTCTGACAGTTTCTTGGCGCGCGTCTTCAGATCCCCCAGACGGTCAGTACGCTCTTGCAGTCTCTGCCTCATTTCAGCCAACTCATTGTCCTGCTCGAGAAACGCCTGCCTAGCCTGTCAACGAACGCCATTAGGTTACGAATCCGGGATATTCTGGTATTATTACACACACCAGTTACATGAGCAAAGTACATGTCGAATGACTTCCATGGACGCTGTTCGATCAGTTAAAGAACAGGCGTCGCCAAGATTTCCGTCGTCGCATGAGGAGAGGGCCGATCAGAGAGGCGCCAAGATCCGTGGAGAATCGGATGACAGAGGGATCCGAGCAATTGGCTCTGAAACAAGCAAGGAGCGCGCTACCTGAATCGACAGGGCCCACTAACAATTACCTGTAGAGCGGACTCGAGGCGCGCGGTGAGGTGCGCCTTGCGGTCCTCGGCGGGCTGGAGCGCGGCGGAGAGGCTCCAGAGGCGCGCGAGCTCCTGCTGCAGGTCGTCCCAGTGGATGACCTTGGGCGCGTGGGCCCCCTCGACCTCGCTGGCCGGAACGAGCACCCAGCAGCCCCCCTCCTCCTCGGGCGGGTGTGGGTGCGGGTGCGGGGGCGTGGAAGGTGGAGGGGAAAGGGGAGGGTCAGGTGCGGCAGACGATGGCGCCGAGTCCTCCATCGCCGCGGATCATGCCCGCGGGTGTGGGGTCGGGGGAAGGCGCGAGCGTGGCATGGGCGAGGGGAAGCCTTGGGCAAGCCTTGTGGTGGGTTTTGGAGGGAGCTCCGGTGGGTTGGGGAACGTTTGCTCGTTCTCCGGCGAGCGGTGGCGACAGCTTTCGGTTTGGTTTGGTTTGGCTTGTGCCTGGCCTGGCCTCGAGGGAATCAACGTCGTTGGTGGGCTGGTGGAGGAGTGGGGTCCATGTCCACATTGTTCTTGTAGGAAGCGGGCATAGGGCCCATTATATTATTTGGGCCGAAGTCTTTTGCTTAACTTGGGCTGGGCACAACTCAGGCACACAGGCATCGGAGACCTAGCCTTTTCTCATGGTTAAGGGTAACTCCAACCCAGAGATGACAATAGGGACTGATGCCCGATTTCGCGCGGGAATTCCTCCATTAGAAGATGAGGATGGAAAAAAACTTTCCAAACAGGGATAAAAATGGAGAAAATGTATTCCCTGACGGATAAACGGTGATAGGGATGGGGAAGCATTTCCCATCCCTACTCCCCGCGGGAACTCGTTAACCTTGCACGTAACTATGTTTTTGTCTAATAGTTAACAACAAAAATAAATAATTACCCTATCAAAAAATACTAATTATACAAATATGTTCATTTTGATGTATGCATAATGATTTCTTACATCTGACAATGTGTATAAGTGATAATGTTTAACGTTAATAACAGAGAACGTATGTATTAATTATAATTTAAACGGTGATAGAGATCCCCGTTGGGGATTTATCACGCGAAGAACGTGGATGGAGAAGAAATGTTCCTCGCAAGTGTTCGTGGGATCCCCGCGGGAAAAAATTTTCATCGTGGGGACGGGAATGGAGAGCTATTCCCCAATGGGAAATTCCTAGTTACCATCCCTACTCCAACCATTCCCCTACAAAATTCTCCCATTCACACGTTGTATTCATATTTAAATCTCTCTCTATCTAGCTTCCCTGTACTCTTTTTTACCATTTATTCAATCATTTCTCTTTATCGATCTTTCCTTTACTCTTTAACTAAGATATTTGACTTTTTACATCATTTTTAGAGTTTTAAAAAATACTATAATATTTATAATACCATAATACACATTATTATCAATCATTTAAACTTAAAATGGGTTAATTTCGTAATTAAAAATATTGATTGATGAAGGGGATACTAGAGCTCTCCTTTTCGAGGGTGAAATCATTCGACCCCTTGCATGCGGGATGAATGGGATGGGGTCTTAGGATGTATTTGGTTTAATGTCAAAGAAATATGAGGCGGTGGTGATACCATCCACTCGATTTTTGGGATCATACCACCACAAAAAAATACTTCGATGTTTACCTCATGTCACGTGACTCTTATCCAAACACTATGTGGCTGCCCCCTTCCTGTGACGGAACCTACCAAGTCATTAGGCCTACCTACAGTTGTCCTTGTCCAACGGACCTCAGACAATCCTGCACGTGCCCCTGAATTACTTGACAAGTTCGATATCTGTTTTTCTTACCTTTCCCAATGGTGTTTTACCCGTCATGCAGACATTACAAGCATCGGAGATACGAAAATGCGGAAGCAGTTACATTAATTTACTTTTATTGAAAAGTAAGGCAGAGTTATAATATTGCAGACCAGAAATATAATATATATGAGTGCTGAGTATTATTATTACAAACCATGGGAGGCAAAAACCCCTCCCGATAAGTTTTAAACAAAAGTTTTATGGAGGATCCTTTCCTCCCGCAGCTCTACTCTTGGTGCTCTTCCTTTGGTACCACCTTTGAACAGAAGCAACAAAAGTTGGTTGCTTCCTCACCTAAAAACAACATAGGAAAAAGCTCTGAGTATGAAATTACTCAGCAAGTCTTACCCGACTAAAGAAAAGACTCTCAAGGGTATGCTGGCCAGAGAGATTTAAGGTATGGTTTATCAAGAATCAAAGACTCTGTTTTACAGAAAAGCTTACTACGAGTGGATCCTTAAAATCCAATTTTATTGTTAGGTTAGGTAAAGTTACCTGCATCTAGAGTTCTTTCTACCCTAGTTCAATCACTTGACCTGCACTAGCCAATTTCTTAACAACCCTTCATTTTTACTGGATTGCTACGTGTAAGTCAGTGACCAAGTCTTCATAACCGCGAAGTTACAGCGATCCGAATCGATTATACTCAGCTGAGGATCTCCAATCACACGACATATGTAGCACTTAACCCTTGCATATGTCAACTTGCCACCAGGGTTCTTAAGACCAGATCAGGTTCACGCCAACCGAGAGCACAGATACACCACCATCCAACCTCTTGCCACGGAGGGTACACACTACTCTCGCCATCTCTCCACTCCCAATGCGTGGTATCTTATTCTGGCCATAGTCTTCCCGAGGCAAAGCTTACCCATGACAAGGCATGTGACCAGTTAAAGGGTCCTTGGTCAGCAAGCCTACATCGACACGGTCCTTAATCGACTCAGATGGAGACACTATACCGAGACTCTCTTCTCGTGCAAGTCACCCGCCCGGTCTCAGCTTAATCATTTCAAACCCCAAAGTTTGGTACCTGGCAGAGGTACATCTTTTCCGATGTTGAACCCATCATGGCCATGATGGATTCACCATCAAGTTTTATTTTCGAAAACAACCCACCCACTTTGTAACATCATCTTTGAGAAAACAAAACATTTTGTTTTTTAAAGCAAAGCTAAGCATAAGGAAACCTTTTGTAAAACAGGGATTAGGAAATAATCCAAGGAAGGAGATGCAGCAATAGTTTAGCACACAACTCCTATCACCTAATGTATCAAGTAAGTGAGAAAGAGTTTTAAAAGTAACAAGGAGGTGGCAAATGCACCAGGGCTTGCCTTGTGTTACTGGTGAATTAGGCTCAGATCCGTAGATATCAAAATAAAAGCAGTTGCCTGCCTGATGTTCCTCAGGTGGTGGTGGTGAAGTCTTCTCTTCTTCTACTTCTTCTTCGTTTTCTAAATATAACCATATATAATAATGAATGTCCATGTAATGCTCATGAGAGTGCAAAGATAATAAAAGTTCATTATCTAAAGTCTTGAATACAACTTTCCTTCACGGTCCTCCAGAGAACTAGGGTTTCTAGAGTCAATATTAAATTTCAAAGGGCAAGGGCTAGGGTTTTGGGTTCTAAGCACCAAGCATGGTCCAAATCATACCAAACTCTACCCAAGGCTTCTAAATATTATTTAAAATTTATCCTAAAAATTTAGTAAATTTTGGATTTATTATTTATTTTCTAAAAATCCATAAGCATAGTCTTAGGCTGTTTTAAATACTCTATAATTTCCCTTTTGGACTAAAAATCATAAAACTATTTTTATTAAATTCTATAGAAAATTAGAAACCTAGCAAAATTGGTTTGGTATTTTAGGATTTTTCTACAATTTTCTAGAATTGTTTTAGCGCTGACAGAAAAAAAACTGTAAATAGTATTGGACCTCATTCAGTCCAGTCGGCCCAGTCTGCACAGGAAACAGGGACGCGCCCACACGCGCGCACGCCCGCGCTGGCAATTTGCACAGAGGCCCTTGTTGTTTTGAATATCTATTAAGAATCCCTAATTACTATTTACTCTCTCTAACAATCACACGGAGGTCCCCTGACCTTTGTTTCTTCTCCAAATAGATCCCTGGCCACGGCGCGCTCGCCGTTGATCACCGACGCGGCATGTACAGGCCATGGCCGGCGACGGCTGCCTAGTCTAGCTACAGGGGAGGCATAACCTACCAAGGGTGACCTAGGAACACTCGTCAATTTGGCTTGAACACTTTGAGAACGGTCTGCCCACGTGCACGGCGGAAACCGTGACATCAAGCTCGCGTTCCCGTTCAATCATGGCCGAATTGACCAAACGGTTGCCACGATGAGCTTCTTGGGCACACCAAGCTGCTAAAACGATACTCGAGAGGCGTAGAGCCTTACCAGAGTGGGCTGGCCACGGAAGAGCTACCGACGACGGCGCATAGATCCGAGTTGGGGGAAAACGGTACTTGCGACGGCTCTGGGTGAAATTGGGGGCGAAGATTGGGGCTATACGACTGTAAGGGACTATAGTTTCACCGCGCACACTCAATTTGAGAGGAGGGGCAGAGGCAGTGCGAATTTGGACTTTGATCAACTCACTGGGTGGAGGTGTGCATACCCCGCCGTGGATCATGGTGCCATTTATAGCCACGGCGGTCTGGCTAGCTATCAACGGCCATGGATAACTTCGTTAGCGCATGCTTACCATGTAGGGAAGATGATGAGGACATCACTTCTATACATACAACGAATGGACCGATAAAACGATTGCGTGCACGACATCTAAATCTCCAGGTACATTCTACCCTAGTCAATTGTGTTTCAGAGCTTACGCTTGGGGCCATGGATGTTTTGAGGATTAGGAACCTTGGAGAGGACCAGCAAGGACTTGGGAAAGGCCTAGGTGTTGAGGAGGAGCAGCAAGGGCGTCCACAACAGGAAGGAGATCAAGTTCGAGTCAGCTGCGACTCCATCTCAGGTTCTAGGACTAGTCTGCACTAAAATGGACGCCCAAGATGCATCCAGACTCCGATTGCGATAGATTGGATATGGTTGAAAAGATAACGAGATTATCTAACCAACCCAACTAGTTCCACCCTAAAATTCATCCGGAGTCAATGGGAATCATCGAAACAAATCAGCGTTCATATTCTGTTTTGGTGCTGCGACACTGTCTGTTGGGCCGTTGGGCCGTGTATCGCGTTGGAGCCCATTAGGGGCGAGTCCAGAGGTCACGCACGCCCTAATACTCTATTTATTCAGCAGCCGCCGCCACATTTAGGTTGGGTTTTGCTTAGATCAACTCTGTCATCGAACAGTGTCGCCGTCATCGGCTTGTGAGACCCCATCCCGTAATCAATACAATTTTGGTTGTGTTTCTTTCCTGTTCTTGCTTGTGTTCTTGATTGCGCTTGCAGGGATAAGCCTTCGTGGCGAGGTCATTCGTGTGTCACGGGTGATAATCAACGGAGCCATGGTGTAGTGATTGCGAGGAACCGTTCGCCCGGAGCCTTGGATCATCAACGTCGAGATCTCCACTCAATCAAGTTATCGTATCTCATGGAAGATCGGGCCGCATCTACTATCAGAAGAGGCACAGTGAGGGAGGATCAAGGTACAGATGACACCGCGACAGATTCGACTGAGTCACGGTGGCCACCGGTGAATAACTCCGGCCACGCCCAGCTAGACTCGTGAGACGGTGCCACGTTCGAAGATATCCTTCCCCGGATCGATTCTCATCACTGGATCGCGCGAGCCCATCTGATTCAACAGTGGCCCTGATCTTATCGCGTTCATTAGATATTTGTCAAGGTTTGATCTTCAGTGTTCTTCTGAACCGACCACCTTCCATCCTCTATAACTCCTAATTCTTGTTAAGAACAGAGCAACCTCCCTTAATAAAATTTGTTCACTAAATATCAGTCTACAAACTTACTATAGGATTCTTGGGTCAAAACCGAACGAATTCAAAGATATGGCGTGCTCAAATTGGTCCCATATCTCTGTGACCATTTCTGTCTTCAGATTCAGTTTCAGCTATTTGATACAAGTCCGACAGAGCAACTTTGGGCTTGCTTTTCTCCAATTTTTGTGTAACAACCAAAGAGGATGTCTGTATCAAAGTTATTCTCCTACGATAGATCTAAAAAATGATGTGGTGACCTAGGGCAAAATTCTTTCTGTTTGGAAGTTACAAGGCCCCAAAGATGAACCCATTACACTGAAATTCAGACTTAACCTAAAGAGTTCAAGTGTGTCTCTTTTGCAAATAAGTCCAAATCTTAAGGTTTGGGTTGCAAATCTTCATAATTGTGAACCATATAACTTAAGACACCTTATTATCATGGTTTTTTCATTCTAGTCCAAAAGTGCATTAATTTTGCACTTAGCCCCCTAAGGTTTAGGTTTAGGGCTTTCCAGGGTCTTTTTTAGGGTTTTTGACATTTCAGGGGTTTGGATATCCCATAAGTTTATTCAAGGTGACATTATATGGTTATTTCAATTGAGTTTTGAGGTTTTCTTTTGTTTAATCCTTATTTGTTCTATTACCCCTAATCTAGGGTTGAGTTCCCTACTCTAAGGTTTTATTTGCAAAAGGTCATATCAATACAACTTGTTTGAAATTTTTGCCTAGTGAATGCACTCTAGGTGTGACAAACACATGATATACCCATGCTTATGATGTTATGCTTAAATTTTAGTAACAGTAACACCAGGGGTGTTACATCCTTCCCCCCATAAAAGAATCTCGTCTCGAGATTAAAAGTTCTAGGGTAGGTAATGGAAAAGGAAATGCTTCACTCTTTTATTTCCTTATTCTTGGTACAAGGCAGGGGTGGTTTGGGGCTCACTCCTTTATTACAACAATTGTATACACTTTACAAATTACATGAGGCTAAAAAGCCTGGGAAATTCTTTTCTAAAAAGTTCTGAGTTTCCCATGTAGCCTCATCTTTTGAATGCTGGTTCCACTATATCTTGTAAAATTTGAGAGATCTTCTCTGGGTAATTCTGTCCTTTTGATCCAAGACTCGAATAGGATGTTCTGAATATGTCAAGTCTGGCTCTAAGGAAACATCCATTACTTTAATGGTTCGATCGGGAACCCGAAGACATTTCTTCAGTTGAGACACGTGGAACACATTATGTACAATAGACAATGTTTCGAGTAATTGAAGTCGGTACGCCACTGGTCCACATTGTTCAAGTATAGGGAATGGACCAATGTACCGGGGTGCAAGCTTCCCTTTAACCCTGAAACGTGATATACCCTTCATTGGTGAAACTTTCAAATAGACATAGTCTCCCACTAGAAAATACAAGGGCATCCATCGTTTGTCTGTGTAACTCTTCTATCGAGCTTGAGCTTTCTTTAAATTATGAATTATTCGCCGAACTTTTTCTTCAGTATCTTTTACCATATCTGGTCTGAAGAAACTTCTTTCACCAGGTTCAGACCAATTTAGCGGAGTACGACACCGTCGCCCATATAAAGCTTCAAAGGGTGCCATCTTAATGCTTTCTTGATAGCTATTATTATATGAGAATTCCGCTAATGGTAAACAATCATCCCATTTCTGTGGGAATTCTAGAACACAAGCTCGTAGCATATCTTCCAGTATTTGATTGACCCTCTCAGTTTGACCACTTGTTTGAGGATGATAGGCCGAACCATGGAGCAACCTGGTACCCAAAGATTTGTGAAGTTCTTCCCAAAATTTGGATATGAATTGAGGTCCACGGTCTGACGCTATAGTCTTCGGAATACCGTGCAAACTGAGAATACGAGCAATATATAATTGGGCATAAACAACCACTGGGTGATCTGTCTTGATTGGCAGAAAATGAGCAATTTTCGTAAGCCGGTCAATTATAACCCAAATAGAGTCATACCCTTTTGCTGTTCTGGGCAATCCCACAATGAAGTCCATACTTATATCTTCTCATTTCCATGTTGGTATTGGTAGAGATTGTAATGGACTCGCAATCTTCATATGTATGGCTTTGACACGTCTACAAGTGTCACATTTTGCCACATAGCGTGCAATCTCGATCTTCATCTTTGTCCACCAATAATGTTGTTTTAGATCCTGATACATCTTAGTGCTTCCGGGATGAATAGAATAGCGACTAAGATGTGCTTCGTCTAATATTTGTTGGTGGATTTCTTCATTCTTTGGTACAACTATGCGGTTATTAAACCATACAATACCTTGATCATCTTTTCTAAAGCAATTGGCTTTTTCAGCCTCTTTTTTCTCACGGATGTGCTTCATACCCTCATTATCCTTTTGAGCATCCATTATCCGTTGTAAAAGGACTGACTCAAGCTGTAGCTGATTTAAGGTTCCATGTTGGATCATTCCCAGGTTTAACTTCTCCATCTCCTGGCATAAGGTAATGTCAGAGATCTTCATGGTAAGACAGTGACAGGAAACCTTTGCGACTGAGTGCATATGCCACTACATTGGCCTTGCCTGGGTGATAATGAATTTCCAATTCATAGTCTTTAATAAGCTCGTGCCATCGCCTCTGTCTCATGTTCAACTCTGACTGGGTGAAGATATACTTCAGGCTCTTATGATCTATATAGATGTGACAGATATTCCCCAACAGATAATGACGCCAGATTTTTAGGGCATGAACCACTGCAGCTAACTCCAGATCATGAGTGGGATAGTGTTCCTCATGTCAGCGTAACTGCCTTGAAGCATAAGCTATTACTTGGCCTTCTTGCATTAAAACACAGCCGAGACCACTGCCTGATGCGTCACAATACACATCAAAGGGCTTCTCAATATCCGGTTGAGCCAATACCGGAGCAGTGGTTAATAATACCTTCAATTGTTCAAAGGCTTCATTACACTTTGAAGACCAAATAAATTTAGTATCATTCTTCAATAAACTTGTGATTGGTTTCACAAGCTTGGGAAAATCTAGTATGAATCGGCGGTAATAGCCAGCTAGTCCAAGGAAACTTCGGACTTGATGTACAGTGGTTGGGGGTTTCCACTCCAAAATATCCTTGACTTTGCTGGGATCCACCGCAATCCCCTTGGCAGATAATACATGTCCCAGAAATTGGATTTCTTCTAGCCAGAATGCGCACTTACTGAACTTAGCATATAATTGGTGTTCTCTTAAGCGCGTCAACACGATCCGTAAGTGCTGGGCATGCTCCTCTTCATTCTTGGAATATATTAAGATGTCGTCAATGAATACCACTACAAACTTATCCAGCTCGGGCATGAATACCGAGTTCATAAGATAGGTGAAGTGGGCAGGAGCATTTGTTAGTCTAAAAGACATAACCAAGTATTCAAATAAACCATACCGCGTAGTGAATGCAGTCTTTGGTATATCTTTGGGCCGGATACGGATCTGATGATAACTCGATCTGAGGTCAATCTTGGAGAAGACCCTCGCTCCAGTTAGTTGATCAAATAAAATGTCAATCTGTGGAAGAGGGTACTTATTTTTGATGGTAACCTCATTAAGGGGTCTATAATCCACGCACATCTATAGTGTTTGATCCTTCTTCTTAACAAAGATGGCTGGACAGCCCCAGGGTGATGAGCTTGGCCGGATGAATCCCTTCTCTAGTAGATATTGCAATTGGGTCTTGAGTTCTGCCAGCTCATTTGGAGGCATTTGGTACGATCTTCTAGAAATGGGAGCCGTATCGGGCTTTAACTCAATTACAAATTCTACATCTCTTTCTGGTGGCAATTCAGGCAAATCTTCTGGAAAGACGTCTGGGAACTCACATACTACCGGAATATCTTTGATCTCCGGTATGATGGCTTCATATATTCTGCCAAATGGTTTAGCTGGAATGGCTATGGGGATAGTCAAGAGAACCTCTTCTTGGCCATAACTCAATTTGATAGTTCTCAATTCAGTATTGAGAATAGCTTTATGTTGGGTCAACCAATTCATGCCCAGAATTACATCTATGTCTTGGCCTTTCAGAACAATCATATTAGTAGGAAAGTCCCGTTCAGCCAATGTTACGGGCACTTGGTAAGCCACTTCTTTAGTGAATATTTGTCCCCCAGGCGAATGAATTTTAAACCCTTCCCTTGATTCATGGTATGGAATGCAATGTTGCTCTACAAATTTCTTGCTTATGAACGTGTGCGAAGCACCAGAATCAAAAAGAATAATTGCAGGGTGATTGGCCACTAGAAACGTACCCATCATAACCGGTTCGCCGTCTGGTGTTGTGGCCACTTGAGTATAATAAATTCGTCCCATTTTCCTGGTATTTTTGCCCGCGGTATTGCTTGCCGCATTTCCCTTTCCTTGAGTGGAATTCCCAGAACTCTGTTGATTACTTGATCGATTCTGCTTCTGATATGGACAGTCCTTAATAAAGTGTCCGAACTTTCCACAGTTGAAACAGCCAGTTGAAGAGCTGGGGAGGGCAGGGAAACGAGTGCCAGGGGCACCCGACTGATTTGTTGAAGTAGGGGCAGTGACGGGGCGAATGAAGATCGGTTGCTTGAAAGGGTAGGAGGGTGGACGTGGGGAAGAGCGATTTGGATTGAAAGGTCAGATTACCAACCTTTGCCTTTTCTCAGACCCCTAACTGGGTCTGTCGCTTTCGTACCCCTTGGATTTTCCGGAACCTGCATATTTAGCCTCAACTGCCAGCGCTATGCTGACAGCCCTTCCGTAAGTAAGGTCGATGCAGGTGGCCATCTTTCTTTGCATTTGATCATTCAGGCCTCTCATGAAGCAATTCCTTTTCTTCAAATCTGTGTTGACTTGATCAATTGCATATTGGGATAAGTGATTAAATTTATTGAGATACTGGGTAACAGTATCCCCGCCTTGTTTCAACTTCATGAACTCCTCCTGCTTCATGTGGAGCACCCCTTCAGGTATATAGTGCTCGCGGAAAGCCAACTTGGACTCATCCCAAGTTATTTGACGACCAGCCGGTTGAACGGCTACAAAATTTTCCCACCACGTACTGACAGGGCCACACAGTTGTTGTGCTGCGAATAGGGGCTTTTGAACCTCTGAACACCAGAGGAGCCCGAACTTCTGTTCAATGACGCAGATCCACTCATCCACTTCTAGAGGGTCCTCTGCTTTGACAAACAATGGAGGGTGTGTCTCAGAGAAATCCAGATAGGATGTTTCACGGGGCCTTGTGGATATGCCCGCCCGCCTTGTTGTTGTAACTATTGACTCGCCATCTCCCGCAGGAAGCGGGTATTGTCGGCCGTAGCGTTAACCAAGGCAGCGATGGCCTCGGCTAACATGGGAGGTACTGGAGGTGGGTTTGGTGTTGCTTCCTGCCCACTAGAGGTCCCTGCTCCATCCTCTGAACGAGTCTTGGAAGGCATCTGAGGCAACAAACATTGAGAAAAATATTATAGGCCAAAGAAAACCATCCATTTAACATTACTGAAAAGGGTAATGTTACAGACTCAAATTTTATAACAGGATTACATTACTTATTATACATTATTACTACTTCTACACTATACTACTCTTGCTTCTTGTCACTCTTAGTAGCCTCGTTGTCGGGTGTAGGAGACCATTCATCCACCAACTTCATAGAGGGAGGAGGCCTGAACAAGTCCAGTTCACCACCGAGTGCTTCTCCCGCTGTCCCAGAAGGTCCGGCTTCTATCCCGACAGGATCCGTAGGTACATTGGGATGCAGTTGGGAATACAATACATGAACTTCTTCATGTAGAGTATTACAATAAACCTTCAAGTTATCTACGGCTGAGCTAAGCTCCTCCACGCGGGCTCGAGCTTTTGCCTCCTTAGCCCAGGCAAGCGAACGAGAGTTAACCGCCCAATCGAGCGCTAGATCTCGCTCTGCAAGCTGATCTTGCAGGTAGCGGATGTCTGCTCTTAATTCGTTTATTCTTTCACCATCCGCAACCCATATGTCATTCCTATGACGGAGTTCTGTTCGAAGCTGATCAACTTGGGCTTCCAGATCCCTGATTGGATCGTTGCTACCACTACTGCTATCTTAATGCCGTGGGGCAAGTTGATGATAGGGTACACCAATCGGCCCAGTAGACTTGCATGCGGTCTTTCTTGTGCGCGGCAGCATTTCTTAAGGGGAAAACCTTATTAGCATAGTTTTTAGCATGATGCATGTGTAATTACAGAATCAACCTTAGTCGATTCACACCTTCTATACATTGCACTCAATATCTGGTCTTTCAAATAAGTTCTTTAGAAGGAAGCTAGATAAGAAAGAAAGAATTTTTTCTAGATAAGTCTTGGAAAATTCTTTTTGAAAATGCCTCATAACCTCTGCAGAGATGGGCTTCGCTCCGATACCATCTGTGACATAACCTACCAAGTCATTAGGCCCACCTACAGTTGTCCTTGTCCAATGGACCTCAGACAACCCTGTAGGTGCCCCTGAATTACTTGACAAGTTCGGTATATGTTTTTCTTACCTTTCCTAAGAGCGTTTTACCCGTCATGCAGACATTACAAGCATCGGAGATACGAAAATGCAGAAGCAGTTACATTAATTTACTTTTATTGAAAAGTAAGGCAGAGTTATAATATTACAGACCAGAAATATAATATATATGAGTGCTGAGTATTATTATTACAAACCATGGGAGGCAAAAACCCCTCCTGATAAGTTTTAAACAAAAGTTTTATGGAGGATCCTTTCCTCCCGCAGCTTTACTCCTGGTGCTCTTCCTTTGGTACCACCTTTGAACAGAAGCAACAAAAGTTGGTTGCTTCCTCACCTAAAAACAACATGGGACAAAGCCCTGAGTATGGAATTACTCAGCAAGTCTTACCCGACTAAAGAAAAGACTCTCAAGGGTATGCTGGCCAGAGGGATTCAAGGTATGGTTTATCAAGAATCAAAGACTCTGTTTTGCAGAAAAGCTTACTACGAGTGGATCCTTAAAATCCAATTTTATTGTCAGGTTAGGTAAAGTTACCTGCATCTAGAGTTCTTTCTACCCTAGTTCAATCACTTGACCTGCACTAGCCAATTTCTTAACAACCCTTCATCTTTACTGGATTGCTACGTGTAAGTCAGTGACCAAGTCTTCATAACCGCGAAGTTACAGCAATCCAAATCGATTATACTCAGCTGAGGATCTCCAATCACACGACATATGTAGCACTTAACCCTTGCATATGTCAACTCGCCACTGGGGTTCTTAAGACTAGATCAGGTTCACGCCAAACGAGAGCACAGATACACCACCGTCCAGCCTCTTGCCACGGAGGGTACACGCTACTCTCGCTATCTCTCCACTCCCATTGCGTGGTATCTTATTCTCGCCTTAGTCTGCCTGAGGCAAAGCTTACCCATGATGAGGAATGTGACCAGTTAAAGGGTCCTCGGTCAGCAAGCCTACATCGACACTGTCCTTAATCGACTCAGACGGAGACACTACACCGAGACTCTCTTCTCGTGCAAGTCACCCTCCCGGTGTCAGCTTAATCATTTCAAACCCCAAAGTTTGGTACCTGGCAGAGGTACATCTTTTCCGATGTTGAACCCATCATGGCCATGATGGATTCACCATCGAGTTTTATTTTCGAAAACAACCCACCCACTTTGTAACATCATCTTTGAGAAAACAAAACATTTTGTTTTTCTAAAGCAAAGCTAAGCATAAGGAAACCTTTTGTAAAATAGGGATTAGGAAATAATCCAAGGAAGGAGATGCAGCAATAGTTTAGCACACAACTCCTATCACCTAATGCATCAAGTAAGTGAGAAAGAGTTTTAAAAGTAACAAGGAGGTGGCAAATGCACCAGGGCTTGCCTTGTGTTACTGGTGAATCAGGCTCAGATCCGCAGATATCAAAATAAAAGCAGTTGCCTGCCTGATGTTCCTCAGGTGGTGGTGATGAAGTCTTCTCTTCTTCTACTTCTTCGTTTTCTAAATATAACTGATAGTCGCCTAGAGGGGGGGTGAATAGGGCGAAACTGAAATTTACAAAAATAATCACAACTACAAGCCGGGTTAGCGTTAGAAATATAAACGAGTCCGCGAGAGAGGGCGCAAAACAAATCGTAAGCAAATAAGAGTGTGACACGAGGATTTGTTTTACCGAGGTTCGGTTCTCGCAAACCTACTCCCCGTTGAGGAGGCCACAAAGGCCGGGTCTCTTTCAACCCTTCCCTCTCTCAAACGATCCCACGGATCGAGTGAGCTTTCTCTTCTTCTCAATCAACCGGGAACAAAACTTCCCCGCAAGGGCCACCACACAATTGGTGCCTCTTGCCTTGGTTACAATTGAGTGATGATCTCAAGAACAAATGAGAAAGAAAAGAATGCGATCCAAGCGCAAGAGCTCGAAAGAACACAAGCAAATCACTCTCTCTAGTCACTATGGAGTTGTGTGGAATTTGGAGAGGACTTGATCTATTTGGTGTGTCTAGAATTGAATGCTAGAGCTCTTGTAGTGGTTGAGAAGTGGAAAACTTGGATGGCAATGAATGTGGGGTGGTTGGGGTATTTATAGCCTCAACCACCAAAAGTGACCGTTGGCTGGAGGCCTCTGTTCGATGGCGCACCGGACAGTCCGGTGCCCCTGCCACGTCACCATTGCCGTTGGATTCTGACCGTTGGAGCTTCTGACTTCTGGGCCCTCCTGGGTGTCCGGTGCACACCGGACATGTACTGTTTGATGTCCGGTGCACCGGTATGGGCGATCCTGACGTCTGCGCGCGCTGCGCGCGCATTAAATGCTCCGCAGGGAGCCGTTGGCGCCGCAGGGAGCCGTTGCTCCGCTGGCACACCGGACAGTCCGGTGCACACCGGACAGTCCGGTGAATTTTAGCGGAGCGGCTGCCGAGCGAACCCGAGGCTGGTGAGTTCTGGAGGCCGCGTTTTCTTGGAGCACCGGACATGTCCGGTGCACACCGGACAGTCCGGTGAATTATAGCGCGCGGCTTCTGAGAATTCCCGAGGGCGAAGAGTTTGAGTCGAAGTCCTCTGGCCGCACCGGACATGTCCGGTGCACACCGGACAGTCCGGTGCCTCTAGCCAGAGGTGCCCTCGGTTGCCTCACTGCTCCTTAGTTGAATCCAACACTTGGTCTTTTTATTGGCTGATTGTGAACCTTTTGCACCTGTATAACTTATGCACTAGAGTAAACTAGTTAGTCCAATATTTGTGTTGGACAATTCAACCACCAAAATTATTTAGAAACTAGGTGTAAGCCTAATTCCCTTTCAATCTCCCCCTTTTTGGTGATTGATGCCAACACAAACCAAAGCAAATATAGAAGTGCATTAATTGAACTAGTTTACATAATGTAAGTGCAAAGGTTGCTTGGAATTGAGCCAATATATATTTATATGATGCGCATGGATTATTTTCTTTGTTTTTGACATTTTGGACCACATTTGCACCATAAGTTTTGTTTTTGCAAATTCTTTTGTAAATTCTTTTCAAAGTCATTTTGCAAGATAGTCAAAGGTAAATGAATAAGATTTGCAAAGCATTTTCAAGTTTTGAAATTTTCTTCCTTTGTTCCAAAATGCTTTTCCTTTGACTAAACAAAACTCCCCCTCAAATAAGGTCTCCTCTTAGTGTTCAAGAGGGTTTTTCATCAATTTTGAAAATACTACTTACTCCCCCTTTAGAACACAAAGAGATATCAATTTTGAATTTTACCAAATGAAAAATCATCAAATTTATAAAATTAGGTGGTGGTGCGGTCCTTTTGCTTTGGGCTCATATTTTCTCCCCCTTTGGCATGAATCGCCAAAAAACGGAATCATTAGAGCCCAATGAAGTACTTTCTCCCCCTTTGGTCATGAAATGAATGAGTAAAGATTATACCAAAGTTGGAGAGATGATGCGGAGCGACGGCGAAGGATGAGTAGTAGAGTGGAGTGGAAGCCTTGTCTTCGCCGAAGACTCCAATTCCCTTTCAATATACCTATGACTTGGTTTGAAATTCACTTGAAAACACATTAGTCATAGCATATATAAAAGAGACATGATCAAAGGTATATTCATGTGCTATGTGTGGAAGATTAGCAAAAGAAATTCCTAGAATCAAGAATATTGAGCTCATGCCTAAGTCGGGTAAAAGATTGCTCATCAAGAGGCTTGGTAAAGATATCGGCTAATTGATCTTTAGTGTTAATGTAAGAAATCTCGATATCCCCCTTTTGTTGGTGATCCCGAAGAAAATGATACCGAATGGCTATGTGCTTAGTGCGGCTATGCTCGACGGGATTGTCGGCCATTTTGATTGCACTCTCATTGTCACATAGCAAGGGGACTTTGGTTAATTTGTAACCGTAGTCCCGCAGGGTTTGCCTCATCCAAAGCAGTTGCGCGCAACAATGGCCTGCGGCAATGTACTCGGCTTCGGCGGTGGAAAGAGCGACCGAATTTTGCTTCTTTGAAGCCCAAGACACCAAGGACCTTCCCAAGAACTGGCAAGTCCCCGATGTGCTCTTCCTATTAATCCTACACCCTGCCCAATCGGCATCCGAATATCCAATCAAATCAAAAGTGGATCCCCGAGGGTACCAAAGCCCAAACTTAGGAGTAAAAGCCAAATATCTCAAGATTCGTTTTACGGCCGTAAGGTGTGATTCCTTAGGGTCGGCTTGGAATCTTGCACACATGCAAACGGAAAGCATAATGTCCGGTCGAGATGCACATAAATAAAGCAATGAACCAATCATCGACCGGTATACCTTTTGATCCACGGACTTACCTCCCGTGTCGAGGTCGAGATGCCCATTGGTTCCCATGGGTGTCTTGATGGGCTTGGCATCCTTCATCCCAAACTTGCTTAGGATATCTTGAGTATACTTCGTTTGGCTGATGAAGGTGCCCTCTTGGAGTTGCTTGACTTGGAATCCTAGAAAATACTTCAACTCCCCCATCATCGACATCTCGAATTTTTGTGTCATGATCCTACTAAATTCTTCACATGTAGATTTGTTAGTAGACCCAAATATGATATCATCAACATAAATTTGGCATATAAACAAATCATTATCAAGAGTCTTAGTGAATAAAGTAGGATCGGCTTTGCCGACTTTGAAGCCATTAGCAATAAGGAAATCTCTAAGGCATTCATACCATGCTCTTGGGGCTTGCTTAAGCCCATAAAGCGCCTTAGAGAGCCTATAAACATGGTTAGGATACTCACTGTCTTCAAAGCCGGGAGGTTGCTCAACATAGACCTCCTCCTTGATTGGTCCATTGAGGAAGGCACTCTTCACGTCCATTTGATAAAGCTTGAAGCCATGGTAAGTAGCATAGGCTAATAATATTCGAATTGACTCAAGCCTAGCTACGGGTGCATAGGTTTCACCAAAATCCGAACCTTCGACTTGTGAATACCCCTTGGCCACGAGTCGAGCTTTGTTCCTAGTCACCACACCATGCTCGTCTTGCTTGTTGCGGAAGACCCACTTGGTTCCTACAACATTTTGGTTAGGACGTGGAACTAAGTGCCATACCTTGTTCCTCGTGAAATTGTTGAGCTCCTCTTGCATCGCCATCACCCAGTCCGAATCTTGAAGTGCTTCCTCTACCCTGTGTGGCTCAATAGAGGAAACAAACGAGTAATGTTCACAAAAATGAGCAACACGAGATCGAGTAGTTACCCCCTTATGAATATCGCCGAGGATGGTGTCGACGGGGTGATCTCTTTGTATTGCTTGGTGGACTCTTGGGTGTGGCGGCCTTGGTTGTTCATCCTCCTTTTCTTCATCATTTGAATCTCCCCCTTGATCGTTGCCGTCATTTTGAGGTGGCTCATCTTCTTGATCTTCTTGTTCATCATCTTGAGCCTCATCCTCAATTTGAGTCGGTGGAGATGCTTGCATGGAGGAGGATGGTTGATCTTGTGTATTTGAAGGCTCTTCGGATTCCTTAGGACACACATCCCCGATGGACATGTTCCTTAGCGCTATGCATGGAGCCTGTTCTTCACCTATATCATCAAGATCAACTTGCTCTACTTGAGAGCCGTTAGTCTCATCAAACACAACGTCACAAGAAACTTCAACAAGTCCTGAGGACTTGTTAAAGACTCTATATGCCCTTGTGTTTGAGTCATATCCTAGTAAAAAGCCTTCTACAGTTTTAGGAGCAAATTTAGATTTTCTACCTCTCTTAATAAGAATAAAGCATTTGCTACCAAAAACTCTAAAATATGAAATGTTTGGCTTTTTACCGGTTAGGAGTTCATAAGATGTCTTCGTGAGGATTCGGTGAAGATATAACCGGTTGATGGCGTAGCAGGCGGTGTTGACCGCCTCGGCCCAAAACCGATCCGGTGTCTTGTACTCATCAAGCATGGTTCTTGCCATGTCCAATAGAGTTCGATTCTTCCTCTCCACTACACCATTTTGTTGTGGAGTGTAGGGAGAAGAGAACTCATGCTTGATGCCCTCCTCCTCAAGAAAGCCTTCAATTTGAGAGTTTTTGAACTCCGTCCCGTTGTCGCTTCTAATTTTCTTGATCCTTAAGGCGAACTCATTTTGAGCCCGTCTTAAGAATCCCTTTAATGTTTCTTGGGTATGAGATTTGTCCTGCAAAAAGAACACCCAAGTGAAGCGAGAATAATCATCCACAATTACAAGACAATACTTACTACCGCCGATGCTTATGTAAGCGATCGGGCCGAATAAATCCATATGTAGGAGCTCCAGTGGCCTGTCGGTAGTCATGACGTTTTTGTGTGGATGATGGGCACCAACTTGCTTCCCGGCTTGGCATGCGCTACAAATCCTGTCTTTCTCAAAATGAACATCGGTTAGTCCCAAAATGTGTTCTCCCTTTAGAAGCTTGTGAAGATTCTTCATTCCAACATGGGCTAGTCGGCGGTGCCAGAGCCAACCCAAGTTAGTCTTAGCAATCAAGCAAGTGTCGAGTTCAGCTCTATTAAAATCTACTAAGTATAGCTGACCCTCTAACACTCCCTTAAAAGCTATTGAATCATCACTTCTTCTAAAGACAGTAACACCAATATCAGTAAAAAGACAGTTGTAGCCCATTTTGCATAATTGGGAAACGGAAAGCAAATTGTAATCTAAAGAATCTACAAGAAAAACATTGGAAATAGTATGGTCAGGAGAAATAGCAATTTTACCCAAACCTTTGACCAAACCTTGATTTCCATCCCCGAATGTGATAGCTCGTTGGGGATCTTGGTTTTTCTCGTATGAGGAGAACATCCTTTTCTCCCCTGTCATGTGGTTTGTGCACCCGCTATCGAGTATCCAACTTGAGCCCCCGGATGCATAAACCTACAAAACAAGTTTAGTTCTTTGTTTTAGGTACCCAAACGGTTTTGGGTCCTTTGGCATTAGATACAAGAACTTTGGGTACCCAAACACAAGTCTTGGAGCCCTTGTGTTTGCCCCCAACAATTTTGGCAACTACCTTGCCTGATTTGTTAGTCAAAACATAAGATGCATCAAAAGTTTTAAATGAAATGCTATGATCATTTGATGCATTTGGAATTTTCTTTCTAGGCAACTTGGCATGGGTTGGTTGCCTAGATCTAGATGTCTCACCTTTATACATAAAAGCATGATTAGGGCCAGAGTGAGACTTCCTAGAATGAATTTTCCTAATCTTGCTCTCAGGATAGCCGGCAGGGTACAAAATGTAACCTTCGTTATCCTGAGGCATGGGAGCCTTGCCCTTAACAAAGTTAGACAAGTTCTTTGGAGGGGCTTTAATTTTGACATTGTCTCCCCTTTGGAAGCCAATGCCATCCTTAATGCCAGGGCGTCTCCCATTATAGAGCATGCTTCTAGCAAGTTTAAATTTTTCATTTTCTAAGTCATGCTCTCTAATCTTAGCATTAAGTTGAGCTATGTGATCATTTTGTTTTTTAATTAAGGCTAGGTGATCATGGATAGCATCAACATTAATATCTCTACATCTAGTACAAATGGAAACATGCTCAACATTAGATGTAGAGGGTTTGCAAGATTTAAGTTCAACAACCTTAGCATGCAACATATCATTTTTAGTTCTAAGGTCGGAAATAGTAGCATTGCAAACATCAAAATTCTTAGCCTTAGCAATTAATTTCTCATTTTCATTTCTAAGGCTAGCAATGGAAACATTCAACTCATCAATCCTAGCAAGCAAATCAACATTATCATTTCTAGGATCAATGCAAACATGAGAATCAACCTTAGCAATTAATTTAACATTTTCATTTCTAAGGTTGGCAATTGTGTCATGGCATGTGCTTAGCTCACTAGATAATTTGTTACATTTTTCAACTTCTAGAGCATAAGCATTTTTAACCTTAACATGTTTCTTGTTTTCCTTGATTAGGAAGTCCTCTTGGGAGTCCAAGAGATCATCCTTTTCATGGATGGCACTAATTAGCTCATTTAATTTTTCCTTTTGTTCCATGTTAAGGTTGGCAAAAAGAATACGCAAATTATCCTCCTCATTTTTATCATCATCCTCATCACTAGATGTTTCATATTTAGTGGAGGACCTTGATTTTACCTTCTTTTTGCCGTCCTTGGCCATGAGACACTTGTGGCCGACGTTGGGGAAGAGGAGGCCCTTGGTGACGGCGATGTTGGCGGCGTCCTCGTCGTCGGAGGAGTCGCTTGAGCTTTCGTCGGAGTCCCACTCCCGACAAACATGGGCATCGCCGCCCTTCTTCTTGTAGTATCTCTTCTTCTCCTTCCTCTTGCCCTTCTTGTCGTCGCCCCTGTCACTATCACTTGACATAGGACATTTTGCAATAAAATGACCGGGCTTACCACACTTGTAGCAAACCTTCTTGGAACGGGATTTGTAATCCTTCCCCTTCCGTTGCCTGAGGATTTGCCGAAAACTCTTGATGATTAGGGCCATCTCCTCGTTGTCGAGCTTGGAGGCGTCAATTGGTTGTCTACTTGGTGTAGACTCCTCCTTCTTCTCCTCCGTTGCCTTGAAGGCCACCGGTTGCGCCTCGGATGTGGATGGTTCGTCAAGCTCGTTTATCTTCTTGGAACCCTTAATCATGCATTCAAAGCTCACAAAATTCCTGATGACTTCCTCGGGGGTCATTAGTGGATATCTAGGATTACCACGAATTAATTGTACTTGAGTAGGGTTAAGGAAAATAAGTGCTCTTAAAATAACCTTAACCACTTCGTGGTCATCCCATTTTGCGCTCCCGAGGTTACGCACTTGGTTTACTAAGGTCTTGAGCCGGTTGTACATGTCTTGTGGCTCCTCTCCTTGGCGAAGACGGAAGCGACCGAGCTCCCCCTCGATCGTTTCCCGCTTGGTGATCTTGGTGAGTTCATCACCCTCGTGCGCCGTCTTGAGTAGGTCCCAAATCTCCTTGGCGTTCTTCAACCCTTGTACTTTGTTGTATTCTTCCTTGCTTAGAGAGGCAAGGAGGATGGTTGTGGCTTGGGAGTTGAAGTGCTCGATTTGGGCCACTTCATCCGTGTCATAGTCCTCATCCCCTACGGATGGTACCTGTACACCATACTCAACAACATCCCATATACCCTTGTGGAGAGAGGTTAGATGAAATCGCATTAAATTGCTCCACATAGCATAATCTTCACCATTAAAAGTTGGTGGTTTGCCTAATGGGACGGAAAGTAAAGGTGTATGTTTAGGAATGCGAGGGTAGCGTAGGGGAATCTTACTATACTTCTTACGCTCTTGGCGTTTAGAAGTGACGGATGCCGCGTCGGAGCCGGAGGTAGATGTCGATGAAGTGTCGGTCTCGTAGTAGACCACCTTCCTCATCCTCTTGTGCTTGTCCCCACTCCGATGCGGCTTGTGAGAAGAGGATTTTTCCTTCTTCTCCTTGGGGTGAGAAGAGGAAGATCTTTTCTCCTTCCGCTTGGAGGAGTTCTTCTTCTTCTCCCTTCTCTTGGTGCGGGACTCTTCCGATGAAGTGCTCCCTTGGCTTGTAGTGGGCTTGTCGCCGGTCTCCATCTCCCTCTTGGTGTGATCTCCCGACATCACTTCGAGCGGTTAAGCTCTAATGAAGCACCGGGCTCTGATACCAATTGATAGTCGCCTAGAGGGGGGTGAATAGGGCGAAACTGAAATTTACAAAAATAATCACAACTACAAGCCGGGTTAGCGTTAGAAATATAAACGAGTCCGCGAGAGAGGGCGCAAAACAAATCGTAAGCAAATAAGAGTGTGACACGAGGATTTGTTTTACCGAGGTTCGGTTCTCGCAAACCTACTCCCCGTTGAGGAGGCCACAAAGGTCGGGTCTCTTTCAACCCTTCCCTCTCTCAAACGATCCCACGGATCGAGTGAGCTTTCTCTTCTTCTCAATCAACCGGGAACAAAACTTCCCCGCAAGGGCCACCACACAATTGGTGCCTCTTGCCTTGGTTACAATTGAGTGATGATCTCAAGAACAAATGAGAAAGAAAAGAATGCGATCCAAGCGCAAGAGCTCGAAAGAACACAAGCAAATCACTCTCTCTAGTCACTATGGAGTTGTGTGGAATTTGGAGAGGACTTGATCTATTTGGTGTGTCTAGAATTGAATGCTAGAGCTCTTGTAGTGGTTGAGAAGTGGAAAACTTGGATGGCAATGAATGTGGGGTGGTTGGGGTATTTATAGCCTCAACCACCAAAAGTGACCGTTGGCTGGAGGCCTCTGTTCGATGGCGCACCGGACAGTTCGGTGCCCCTGCCACGTCACCATTGCCGTTGGATTCTGACCGTTGGAGCTTCTGACTTCTGGGCCCTCCTGGGTGTCCGGTGCACACCGGACATGTACTGTTTGATGTCCGGTGCACCGGTATGGGCGATCCTGACGTCTGCGCGCGCTGCGCGCGCATTAAATGCTCCGCAGGGAGCCGTTGGCGCCGCAGGGAGCCGTTGCTCCGCTGGCACACCGGACAGTCCGGTGCACACCGGACAGTCCGGTGAATTTTAGCGGAGCGGCTGCCGAGCGAACCCGAGGCTGGTGAGTTCCGGAGGCCGCGTTTTCTTGGAGCACCGGACATGTCCGGTGCACACCGGACAGTCCGGTGAATTATAGCGCACGGCTTCTGAGAATTCCCGAGGGCGAAGAGTTTGAGTCGAAGTCCTCTGGCCGCACCGGACATGTCCGGTGCACACCGGACAGTCCGGTGCCTCTAGCCAGAGGTGCCCTCGGTTGCCTCACTGCTCCTTAGTTGAATCCAACACTTGGTCTTTTTATTGGCTGATTGTGAACCTTTTGCACCTGTATAACTTATGCACTAGAGTAAACTAGTTAGTCCAATATTTGTGTTGGACAATTCAACCACCAAAATTATTTAGAAACTAGGTGTAAGCCTAATTCCCTTTCAATAACCATACATAATAATGAATGTCCATGTAATGCTCATGAGAGTGCAAAGATAATAAAAGTTCATTATCTAAAGTCTTGAATACAACTTTCCTTCACGGTCCTCTAGAGAACTAGGGTTTCTAGAGTCAATATTGAATTTCAAAGGGCAGGGGCTAGGGTTTTGGGTTCTAAGCATCAAGCATGGTCCAAATCATACCAAACTCTACCCAAAGCTTCTAAATATTATTTAAAATTTATCCTAAAAATTTAGTAAATTTTGGATTTATTATTTATTTTCTAAAAATCCAGAAGCATAGTCTTAGGCTGTTTTAAATACTCTATAATTTCCCTTTTGGACTAAAAATCATAAAACTATTTTTATTAAATTCTATAGGAAATTAGAAATCTATCAAAATTGGTTTGGTATTTTTAGAATTTTTCTATAATTTTCTAGAATTGTTTTAGCGCTGGCAGAAAAAGAAAAAGAAAACTGTGAATAGTATTGGACCTCATTCAGCCCAGTCGACCCAGTCTGCACAGGAAACAGGGACGCGCGCACGTCCGCGCTGGCAATTTGCACAGAGGCCCTTGCTGTTTTGAATATCTATTAAGAATCCCTAGTTACTATTTACTCTCTCTCTCTGACAATCACACAGAGGTCCCCGGACCTTTGTTTCTTCTCCAAATAGATCCCTGGCCACGGCGCGCTCACCGTCGATCACCGACGCGGCATGTACAGGACATGGCCGGCGACGGCTGCCTAGTCTAGCTACAGGGGAGGCATAACCGACCAAGGGTGACCTAGGAACACTCGTCAATTTGGCTTGAACACTTTGAGAACGGTCTGCCCACGTGCACGGCGGAAACCGTGACATCGAGCTCGCGTTCCCGTTCAATCATGGCCGAATTGACCAAACGGTTGCCACGATGAGCTTCCTGGGCACACCGAGCTGCTAAAACGATACTCGAGAGGCGTAGAGCCTTACCAGGGTGGGCTGGCCATGGAAGAGCTACCCACGGCGGCACAGAGATCCGAGTTGGGGGAAAACGGTACTGCGGCGGCTCTGGGTGAAATTGGGGGTGAAGATTGGGGCTATACGGCCGTAAGGGACTATAGTTTCACCGCGCACACTCAATTTGAGAGGAGGGGGCAGAGGCAGTGCGAATTTGGACTTTGATCAACTCACTGGGTGGAGGTGTGCATACCCCGCCGTGGATCATGGTGCTATTTGAAAGGGAAATAGGCTTACACCTTTTCCTAATTGATTTTGGTGGTTGAATTGCCCAACACAAATAATTGGACTAACTAGTTTGCTCTAGATTATAAGTTTTACAGGTGCCAAAGGTTCACAATAAACCAATAAAATGACCAAGAAAGGGTTCAAACAAAGAGAGCCAAAGACAACCGCAGCGTGCCCTAGTCTGACGCACCGGACCGTCCGGTGTGCCACCGGACAATGTCCGGTGCACCAGGGAACTCCGCTCCAAACTCGTCACCTTCGGGAAAATCAGAGGGTGCTCCGCTATAATTCACCGGACCGTCCGGTGAGGCACCGGACAGTGTCCGGTGGTGCACCGGACTGTCCGGTGTGCCAGCGGAGCAACGACTACTTCAGCGCCAACGGTCAACTGCAACCGCATTCAATGCGCTGCAGTGCGCGCCAGAGTCAGAGCAGCGTTAGAAGGCGCACCGGACAATCTACAGTACTTGTCCGGTGCACCACCGGACAGCTAGGAGACCCCACATGTCAGAGCTCCAACGGTCGAACCCTAACGGCCGGGTGACGTGGCTGGCGCACCGGACTGTCCGGTGCGCCCGTCGACAGCAGCCTCCACCAAACGACTAGTTTGGTGGTTGGGGCTATAAATACCCCAACCACCCCACCATTCATTGCATCCAAATTTTTCCACCTTCCAACACCTTACAAGAGCTATAGCATTCAATTCTAGACACAACCAAAGAGATCAAATTCTCTCCCAAGTCCGGAATCACTCCAAATCAAATAGTGACTAGAGAGAGCGACATTTGTGTTCATTTGAGCTCTTGCGCTTGGATTGCTTCTTTTCTTTCTCATTCTTTCTTGTAATTCACTCAATTGTATGCAAGGCAAGAGACACCAATTATGTGGTGGTCCTTGCGGGGACTTAGTGTCCCGTGTGATTGAGAAGAAAAGCTCACTCAGTCTAAGTGACCGTTTGAGAGAGGGAAAGGGTTGAAAGAGACTCGGTCTTTGTGACCACCTCAACGGGGCAAGAACCGAACCTCGGTAAAACAAATCCTTGTGTCTCACTCTTTATTTGCTTGCAATTTGTTTTTCACCCTCTCTCTCGGACTCGCTTATATTTCTAACGCTAACCCGGTGAAAGTCGCCTAGAGGGGGGGTGAATAGGGCGAAACTGAAATTTACAAAATTAATCACAACTACAAGCCGGGTTAGCGTTAGAAATATAATGTGAGTCCGAGAGAGGGCGTAAAAACAAATCGCAAGCGAATAAAGAAGTGAGACACAAGGATTTGTTTTATCGAGGTTCGGTTCTCTCAAACCTACTCCCCGTTGAGGTGGTCACAAAGACCGGGTCTCTTTCAACCCTTTCCCTCTCTCAAACGATCACTTAGACCGAGTGAGCTTCTCTTCTCAATCACACGGGACACAAAGTCCCCGCAAGGATCACCACACAATTGGTGTCTCTTGCTTCGGTTACAAGTGAATGAATCTCAAGAAGGAATGAGAAAGAAAGAAGCAATCCAAGCGCAAGAGCTCAAATGAACACAACAATCACTCTCTCTAATCACTAAAGCTTTGAGTGGAATTGGGAGAGGATTTGATCTCTTTGGTGTGTCTAGAATTGAATGCTAGAGCTCTTGTAAGTAGTTGGAAGGTGAAAAACTTGGATGACTTGAATGTGGGGTGGTTGGGGTATTTATAGCCCCAACCACCACAAAGTGGCCGTTGGAAGGCTGCAGTCGCATGGCGCACCGAACAGTCCGGTGCGCCACCGGACACTGTCCGGTGCGCCAGCCATGTCAGCAGACCGTTGGGGTTCGACCGTTGGAGCTCTGTCTTGTGGGCCCGCCTGGCTGTCCGGTGGTGCACCGGACAGGCCCTGTAGGCTGTCCGGTGTGCCACCCGCGCGTGCTCTGCTCCTCTGCGCGCGCAGGCGCGCATTTAATGCGTTGCAGTCGACCGTTGCACGCGAAGTAGCCGTTGCTCCGCAGTCACACGAGACAGTCCGGTGTGCACCGGACACTGTCCGGTGACTCACCGGACAGTCCGGTGAATTTTAGCGGAGCAGATTCCTGAAGCTGGCGAGTTCAGAGTCGCTCTCCTCTGGGGCACCAGACACTGTCCGGTGGTGCACCGGACAGTCCGGTGAATTATAGCGAAGCGCCTCTGAGATTTTCCGAAGGTGAAGAGTTTAGCTTGAAGTCCCCTGGTGCACCGGACAGTCCGGTGCGCTAGACCAGGGCAGCCTTCGGTTGTCCCTTGCTCTCTTTGTTTGAACCCATTCTTGGTCTTTTTATTGACTTATTGTGAATCTTTGACACCTGTAGAACTTATATACTAGAGCAAACTAGTTAGTCCAATTATTTGTGTTGGGCAATTCAACCACCAAAATCTATTTAGGAAATAGGTGTAAGCCTAATTCCCTTTCAATCTCCCCCTTTTTGGTGATTGATGCCAACACAAACCAAAGCAAGTATAGAAGTGCATAATTGAACTAGTTTGCAAAAAGTAAGTGCAAAGGTTACTAAGATTTGAACCAAAAAATATTTTCATAAGATATGCATGGATTGTTTCTTTATTTTAACATTTTGGACCACGCTTGCACCACATGTTTTGTTTTTGCAAATTCTTTTTGTAAATCCTTTTCAAAGTCCTTTTGCAAATAGTCAAAGGTAAATGAATAAGATTTTGCGAAGCATTTTCAAGATTTGAAATTTTCTCCCCTTGTTTCAAATGCTTTTCCTTTGACTAAAAAACTCCCCTTCAATAAAATTCTCCTCTTAGTGTTTAAGAGGGTTTTAAGATACCAATTTTTGAAGATGGTACTTTCTCCCCCTTTAGAACACAATGAGATACCAATTTTGAAAATCATAAGTTTTAAAATTTGGTGGTGGTGCGGTCCTTTTGCTTTGGGCTTAATACTCTCCCCCTTTGGCATGAATCGCCAAAAACGGATGTTTGAGTGAAATATAAGCCCTTGTATTCGCCGAAGACTCCAATTCCCTTTCAATATACCTATGACTTGGTTTGAAATTCACTTGAAAACACATTAGTCATAGCATATATAAAAGAGACATGATCAAAGGTATATTTATGAGCTATGTGTGCAAGACATCAAAAGAAATTTCTAGAATCAAGAATATTTAGCTCATGCCTAAGTTTGGTAAAAGTTTGTTCATCCAATGGCTTGGTAAAGATATCGACTAATTGTTCTTTGGTGCTAACATATGCAATCTCGATATTCCCTTTTTGTTGGTGATCCCTTAGAAAATGATACCGAATGGCTATGTGTTTAGTGCGGCTATGCTCAACGGGATTATCCGCCATGCGGATTGCACTCTCATTATCACATAGAAGAGGAACTTTGGTTAATTTGTAACCATAGTCCCTAAGGGTTTGCCTCATCCAAAGTAGTTGCGCGCAACAATGGCCTGCGGCAATGTACTCGGCTTCGGCGGTAGAAAGAGTTACAGAATTTTGCTTCTTTGAAGCCCAAGACACTAAGGATCTTCCCAAGAATTGGCAAGTCCCCGATGTGCTCTTTCTATTAATTTTGCACCCTGCCCAATCGGCATCAGAATAACCAATTAAATCAAATGTGGATCCCCGAGGGTACCAAAGCCCAAACTTAGGAGTATAAGCCAAATATCTCAAGATTCATTTTACGGCCGTAAGGTGAGCTTCCTTAGGGTCGGCTTGGAATCTTGCACACATACATACGGAAAGCATAATGTCCGGTCGAGATGCACATAAATAGAGTAATGAACCTATCATCGACCGGTATACCTTTTGATCTACGGATTTACCTTCCGTGTCGAGGTCGATATGCCCATTAGTTCCCATAGGTGTCTTGATGGGCTTGGCATACTTCATCCCAAACTTGTTTAGAATGTCTTGAGTATACTTCGTTTGGCTAATGAAGGTGCCCTCTTGGAGTTGCTTCACTTGAAATCCTAAGAAATACTTCAACTCCCCCATCATCGACATCTCGAATTTCTGTGTCATGATCCTACTAAATTCTTCACATGTAGATTCGTTAGTAGACCCAAATATAATATCATCAACATAAATTTGGCATACAAACAAATCATTGTCAAGAGTTTTAGTGAATAGAGTAGGATTAGCCTTTTCGACTTTGAAGCCGTTCGCAATAAGGAAATCTCTTAGGCATTCATACCATGCTCTTGGGGCTTGCTTGAGCCCATAAAGCGCCTTAGAGAGCCTATAGACATGGTTAGGATACTCACTGTCTTCAAAGCCGGGAGGTTGCTCAACATAGACCTCTTCCTTGATTGGTCCGTTGAGGAAGGCACTCTTCACGTCCATTTGATAAAGCTTGAAGCCATGGTAAGTAGCATAGGCTAATAATATACGAATGGACTCAAGCCTAGCTACGGGTGCATAGGTTTCACCAAAATCCAAACCTTCGACTTGGGAGTATCCCTTCGCCACAAGTCGAGCTTTGTTCCTTGTCACCACACCATGCTCATCTTGCTTGTTGTGGAAGACCCATTTGGTTCCTACAACATTTTGATTAGGACGTGGAACCAAATGCCATACCTCATTCCTCGTGAAGTTGTTGAGCTCCTCTTGCATCGCCATCACCCAATCCGAATCTTGAAGTGCTTCCTCTACCCTGTGTGGCTCAATAGAGGAAACAAAAGAGTAATGCTCACAAAAATGTGCAACACGAGATCTAGTGGTTACCCCCTTATGAATGTCGCCGAGGATGGTGTCGACGGGGTGATCTCGTTGGATTGCTTGGTGGACTCTTGGGTGTGTCGGCTTTGTAACTTGCTCATCATCCTTGTCTTGATCATTTGCATCTCCCCCTTGATCATTGCCGTCTTCTTGAGGTGGCTCATCTTCTTGACCTTTCTCTTCATCATCTTGAGCTTCATCCTCATCTTGGGTTGGTGGAGATGCTTGCATGGAGGAGGATGGTTGATCTTGTTCATTTGGAGGCTCTTCGGATTCCTTAGTACACACATCCCAATGGACATGTTCCTTAGCGCGATGCACGGAGCCTCTTCTTCACCTATCTCATCAAGATCAACTTGCTCTACTTGAGAGCCGTTAGTCTCATCAAACACAACGTCACAAGAAACTTCAACTTGTCCAGAGGACTTGTTAAAGACTCTATATGCCCTTGTGTTTGAATCATATCCTAGTAAAAAGCCTTCTACAATCTTAGGAGCAAATTTAGATTTTCTACCTCTTTTAACAAGAATAAAGCATTTGCTACCAAAGACTCTAAAATATGAAATATTGGGCTTTTTACCGGTTAGGAGTTCATATGATGTCTTCTTGAGGATTCGGTGTAGATACAACCGGTTGATGGCGTAGCAGGCGGTGTTGACCGCCTCGGCCCAAAACCGATCCAAAGTCTTGTACTCATCAAGCATGATCCTTGCCATGTCCAATAGAGTTCTATTCTTTCTCTCCACTACACGATTTTGTTGTGGCGTGTAGGGAGAAGAGAACTCATGCTTGATGCCCTCCTCCTCAAGGAAGCCTTCAATTTGGGAATTTTTGAACTCCGTTTCGTTGTCGCTTCTTATTTTCTTGATCCTTAAGCCGAACTCATTTTGAGCCCGTCTCAAGAATCCCTTTAAGGTCTCTTGGGTTTGAGATTTTTCCTGCAAAAAGAATACCCAAGTGAAGCGAGAATAATCGGGCCGAATAACTAGACAGTACTTACTCCCGCCGATGCTTATGTAAGCAATCGGGCCGAATAGATCCATGTGTAGGAGCTCCAGTGGCCTGTCAGTCGTCATGATGTTCTTATGCGGATGATGAACACCAACTTGCTTCCCTGCTTGGCACGCGCTACAAATCCTGTCTTTCTCAAAATGAACATTTGTTAATCCTAAAACGTGCTCTCCTTTTAGAAGCTTATGAAGATTCTTCATCCCAACATGGGCTAGTCGGCGGTGCCAGAGCCAACCCATGTTAGTCTTAGCTATTAAGCAAGTGTCGAGTTCAGCTCTATTAAAATCTACCAAGTATAGCTGACCCTCTAACACTCCCTTAAATGCTATTGAATCATCACTTCTTCTAAAGACAGCGACACCTACATCAGTAAAAAGACAGTTGTAGCCCATTTGACACAATTGAGATACGGAAAGCAAATTGTAATCTAAAGAGTCTACAAGAAAAACATTGGAAATGGAATGGTCAGGTGATACAGCAATTTTACCCAATCCTTTGACCAAACCTTGATTTCCATCCCCGAATGTGATAGCTCGTTGGGGATCTTGGTTTTTCTCATAGGAGGAGAACATCTTCTTCTCCCCTGTCATGTGGTTTGTGCACCCGCTATCGATGATCCAACTTGAGCCCCCGGATGCATAAACCTACAAAAGAAGTTTAGTTCTTGATTTTAGGTACCCAAACAGTTTTGGGTCCTTTAGCATTAGAGACAAGAACTTTGGGTACCCAAACACAAGTCTTGGAGCCCTTGTGTTTGCCCCCAACAAACTTGGCAACTACCTTGCCGGATTTGTTAGTCAAAATGTAAGATGCATCAAAAGTTTTAAATGAAATGTCATGATCATTTGATGCACTAGGAGTTTTCTTCTTAGGCAACTTAGCATGGGTTGGTTGCCTAGAGCTAGATGTCTCACCCTTATACATGAAAGCATGATTAGGGCCAGAGTGAGACTTCCTATAATGAATTCTCCTAATTTTATGCTCGGGATAACCGGCAGGGTACAAAATGTAACCCTCGTTATCCCGAGGCATGGGAGCCTTGCCCTTAACAAAGTTAGACAATTTCTTAGGAGGGGCATTAAGTTTGACATTGTCTCCCTTTTGGAAGCCAATGCCATCCTTGATGCCAGGGCGTCTCCCACTATAAAGCATACTACGAGCAAATTTAAAATTTTCATTTTCAAGTTCATGCTCGGCAATTTTAGCATCTAATATTGCTATATGATCATTTTGTTGTTTAATTAAAGCCATATGATCATGAATAGCATCAATGTCAATATCTCTACATCTAGTGCAAATAGAAGTATGCTCAATGGTAGATGTAGAGGGTTTGCGAGATTTTAATTCTACAACCTTAGCATGTAATATATCATTTTCACTTCTAAGGTTAGAAATAGTAACATTGCAATCATCAAAATCTTTGGCCTTAGTAGTCAATTTTTCATTTTCATTTCTAAGACTAGCAAGAGAATCATTCAATTCTTCAATCTTAGCAAGTAAATCAACATTATCATCTCTAAGATTGGGAATTGAAACATTACAAACATTAGAATCAACCTTAGCAATAAGTTTAGCATTTTCATTTCTAAGGTTGGCAATAGTATCATGGCAAGTGCTTAGCTCACTAGACAATTTTTCACATTTTTCAACTTCTAGAGTGTAAGCATTTTTAACCTTAACATGCTTTTTGTTTTCCTTGATTAGGAAGTCCTCTTGAGAGTCCAAGAGATCATCCTTCTCATGAATAACACTAATTAATTCATTTAATTTTTCCTTTTGTTGCATGTTGAGGTTGGCAAAAAGAGTACGCAAATTATCCTCCTCATCACTAGCATAATCATCACTAGAGGACTCATATTTAGTGGAGGATTTGGATTTAACCTTCTTCTTTTTGCCGTCCTTTGCCATGAGGCACTTGTGGCCGACGTTGGGGAAGAGAAGTCCCTTGGTGACGGCGATGTTGGCGGCGTCCTCGTTGGAGGAGGAGTAGGTGGAGCTCTCGTCGGAGTCCCACTCCCGGCAAACATGGGCATCGCCGCCCTTCTTCTTGTAGTACCTCTTCTTCTCCTTTCTTCTCCCCTTTTTGTCGTCGCCCCTATCACTATCACTAGATAATGGACATTTAGCAATGAAATGACCGGGCTTACCACATTTGTAGCAAACTTTCTTGGAGCGGGACTTGTAGTCTTTCCCTCTCCTTTGCTTGAGGATTTGGCGGAAGCTCTTGATGATGAGCGCCATTTCCTCATTGTCGAGCTTAGAGGCGTCGATTGGTTGTCTACTTGATGTAGACTCCTCCTTTTTCTCCTCCGTCGCCTTGCATGCAACCGGTTGTGCTTCGGGCGCGGAGGGGCCATCTAGCTCGTTGATTTTCTTTGAGCCTTTGATCATCAATTCAAAGCTCACAAAATTCCCGATTACTTCCTCGGGAGTCATTAGTGTATATCTAGGATTGCCACGAATTAATTGAACTTGAGTAGGGTTAAGGAAAACAAGTGATCTAAGAATAACCTTAACCACTTCGTGGTCATCCCATTTTTTGCTCCCGAGGTTGCGCACTTGGTTCACCAAGGTTTTGAGCCGGTTGTACATGTCTTGTGGCTCCTCCCCTTGGCGGAGACGGAAGCGACCGAGCTCCCCCTCGATCGTTTCCCGCTTGGTGATCTTGGTCACCTCGTCTCCTTCGTGCGCGGTCTTTAGTACGTCCCAAATTTCCTTAGCACTCTTCAACCCTTGCACCTTATTATACTCCTCTCGACTTAGAGAGGCGAGGAGTATAGTTGTGGCTTGGGAGTTGAAGTGTTGGATTTAGGCCACTTCGTCCTCATCATAATCTTCATCCCCTACGGATGGTACCTGTACACCAAACTCAACAACATCCCATATACTTTTGTGGAGTGAGGTTAGGTGATATCACATCATATCACTCCACCTAGCATAATCTTCACCATCAAACGTTGGTGGTTTGCCTAATGGGACAAAAAGTAAAGGCGTATGTTTAGGAATGCGAGGATAGCGTAGAGGGATCTTACTAAACTTCTTGCGCTCATGGCGCTTAGAAGTAATGGACGGCGCGTCGGAGCCGGAGGTCGATGGTGATAAAGTGTCGGTCTCGTAGTAGACCACCTTCCTCATCTTCTTCTTTTTGTCACTACTCCGATGCGACTTGTGGGAAGAGGATTTCTTCTCCTTCCCCTTCCCCTTGTTGCGGGACTCTTCCGATGAAGCCTTCCCATGGCTTGTAGTGGGCTTGTCGTCGGTCTCCATCTCCCTCTTGGCGTGATCTCCCGACATCACTTTGAGCGGTTAGGCTCTAATGAAGCACCGGGCTCTGATACCAATTGAAAGTCGCCTAGAGGGGTGGGTGAATAGGGCGAAACTGAAATTTACAAAATTAATCACAACTACAAGCCGGGTTAGCGTTAGAAATATAATGCGAGTCTGAGAGAGGGCGTAAAAACAAATCACAAGCGAATAAAGAAGTGAGACACAAGGATTTGTCTTACCGAGGTTCGGTTCTCTCAAACCTACTCCCCGTTGAGGTGGTCACAAAGACCGGGTCTCTTTCAACCCTTTCCCTCTCTCAAATGGTCACTTAGACCGAGTGAGCTTCTCTTCTCAATCACACGGGACACAAAGTCCCCGCAAGGATCACCACACAATTGGTGTCTCTTGCTTCGGTTACAAGTGAATGAATCTCAAGAAGGAATGAGAAAGAAAGAAGCAATCCAAGCGCAAGAGCTCAAATGAACACAACAATCACTCTCTCTAATCACTAAAGCTTTGAGTGGAATTGGGAGAGGATTTGATCTCTTTGGTGTGTCTAGAATTGAATGCTAGAGCTCTTGTAAGTAGTTGGAAGGTGAAAAACTTGGATGACTTGAATGTGGGGTGGTTGGGGTATTTATAGCCCCAACCACCACAAAGTGGCCGTTGGAAGGCTGCAGTCGCATGGCGCACCGGACAGTCCGGTGCGCCACCGGACACTGTCCGGTGCGCCAGCCACGTCAGCAGACCGTTGGGGTTCGACCATTGGAGCTCTGTCTTGTGGGCCCGCCTGGCTGTCCGGTGGTGCACCGGACAGGCCCTGTAGGCTGTCCGGTGTGCCACCCGCGCGTGCTCTGCTCCTCTACGCGCGTAGGCGCGCATTTAATGCGTTGTAGTCGACCGTTGCACGTGAAGTAGCCATTGCTCCGCAGTCACATCGGACAGTCCGGTGTGCACCGGACACTATCCGGTGACTCACCGGACAGTCCGGTGAATTTTAGCGGAGCAGATTCCCGAAGCTGGCGAGTTCAGAGTCGCTCTCCTCTGGGGCACCGGACACTGTCCGGTGGTGCACCGGACAGTCCAGTGAATTATAGCGAAGTGTCTCTGAGATTTCCCGAAGGTGAAGAGTTCAGCTTGAAGTCCCCTGGTGCACCGGACACTGTCCGGTGGCACACCGGACAGTCCGGTGCGCCAGACCAGGGCAGCCTTCGGTTGTCCCTTGCTCTCTTTGTTTGAACCCATTCTTGGTCTTTTTATTGACTTATTGTGAACCTTTGGCACCTGTAGAACTTATAGACTAGAGCAAACTAGTTAGTCCAATTATTTGTGTTGGGCAATTCAACCACCAAAATCTATTTAGGAAATAGGTGTAAGCCTAATTCCCTTTCACCCGGCTTGTAGTTGTGATTAACTTTGTAAATTTCAGTTTCGCCCTATTCACCCCCCTCTAGGCGACTTTCAATTGGTATCAAAGCATGGTGCTTCATTAGAGCCTAACCGCTCAAAGTGATGTCGGGAGATCACGCCAAGAAGGAAATGGTGACCGGCGACAAGCCCGCCACAAGCCACGGGAAGGCTCCATCGGGAGAGTCCCGCAACAAAGGGAAGGAGAAGGAATCCTCTTCCTTCAAGTCGCATCAGAGTGGCGACAAGAAAAAGAAGATGAGAAAAGTGGTCTACTACGAGACCGATTCTTCATCGCCATCCACCTCCGGCTCCGACGCGCCGTCCATAACTTCTAAGCGCCATGAGCGCAAGAAGTATAGTAAGATCCCCCTACGCTACCCTCGTATTTCAAAGCGTACTCCTTTACTTTCTGTTCCACTAGGCAAACCACCGGTTTTTGACGGTGAAGATTATAATATGTGGAGTGACAAAATGAGGCATCATCTAACCTCACTCCACACTAGCATTTGGAACGTTGTTGAGTTTGGTGTACAGGTACTGTCGGCGTTCCGAGACCGGGGGGTCCCCGAGCCGACGAGTGAGTGTGTCGCGTGCCCCAGCCCAGATGGGTCGAGCGCGTGGGCAAGCGCGAAGGGGGGAGAGAGAGAGCGAGAGCGAGGTGGCCGGAGCCGGGTCATGAGGGAGTCGGAGGTTCCCGCGGCCTTCGTGTTCGTCCCGCGCCCAGGTCGGGTGCGCTTGCAGTAGGGGGTTACAAGCGTCCGCGCGGGTGAGGGGAGCGAGCGGCCCCGAGAGAGCGCCTGCCCCTGCCCTCGTTCCCGCGAGGCCAACCTTCTCTAAGAAGGCCCTGGTCCTTCCTTTTATAGGCGTAAGGAGAGGATCCAGGTGTACAAATGGGGGTGTAGCAAGGTGCTACGTGTCTAGCGGGGGAGAGCTAGTGCCCTAAGTACATGCCAAGGTGGCAGCCGGAGAGATCTTGGCACCCAGCTAGTGTGGCGTCGTGGCTGTCGGAGAAGCGATGGAGCCGGACGGAGGGACAGCTGTCGGAGTGGTTGGGCCCTTGCTGACGTCCCCCTGCTTGCGTAAGGGAGCTGAGAACCGCCGTCGTCATGGGTCCAGCGGGGCGCCATCATTGCCTATCTGGCGGAGCTAGCCAGATGGGACGTCGGTCCTGTTCTCTGCGGCCCGAGTCGTCTCGGGGTAGGGTGATGATGGCGCTTCCTGTCGACGTGGCGGACTCGTGTGTCACACCCGGTTTTTAGAAGGTAAACCGAATGCGAACCATGTACGTGCCAGGATCAGTTATTCACGTACACAGCAGTTACATAATATGGACATCATCACACAGTGCTCAAAATAGCATTAAAAGGGAAATAATAGTCGATTACATCATACGTCTGAGACGTCCATATAGTTCTTACAATAAATCAAAGTGCGGAAAAGAAACGTAGATAACGCGGCCTTCACAGGCAGCCGACTGGGGGTTGCCGCTAACCCACGCCTAGAACTCATCGTAGTCTTGGAACTCCTGGAAGTCTCCTTCCACAGCTTCATCTTCTCCTGAGCAGTGATTGCAATGCTGACAACCTGGGGGGGGATTGGTGTGTAGAGCAAGGGTGAGTACACATCAACATACTCAGCAAGCATCCCGTTTGGCTGTAGTGGACTAGCTTTATGTGGGGATAAGTCAAGCAGTTGCTTTTAGTTGGTCAGGTTATTACTTACTAGTAGAGAGCCAGGTTTTAACATTAACCCAAGTTATTAGCCCAATGTATCCTTTCCAAACGGAAAGAATACCACTTACCAATACCATAATCATAATCAGAACCATCAATCTCATTGCCACCTGTACCAAAGTATCTCTGATCAAGTATCACTAATCTCTGGAGCTCCCTTGGCCGCTCATAACCGTGAGCACGGCTGATATATCAGTTTCATAACACTCTGCAGAGGTTGCGCACTTTACCCACAAGCCGTGATTCCCTCTCTAGCCCGGGCTTGCAAGACCCTTATTCACTCCCAAGGTGAATGGCTAGGGATTCACTACGAAGCCTTTACAAAGATTCCCCGAGGCTGTAGCCGCCCGTTAGGTTTCCTAAATGTACCGCACTCCTCCCCAAGGGACAAATCAACCTTGGCAGAGCGAGCCGCATACACCGAGCCCCATTGACGGCACAACGGCTAAGCGAACTACACCCCGGTTCCTCTAATTATTCAGCTAAGGGCGTCCCATTCCACCCTCATGGTTGCACTGTTTTCCCGGGCGGTCATCCATTGAACAGGTCCTTACGGAGAGGCACTCGAGAAACCGCTCGAGTCCCCTTAAATGCCACAAGTATAATCATAAATAAGAAGGGAAAACAGCGTATCATAGATAATCACATCATGTTCATTGATTAGAGTTGAGCAATAGCATCAGACTAAGCAGTAATAATCCGACCCAAATAGGTAAACAAGGACATGGGTAACAAAAGCTAGTCAATCCTTAGGTATAAATGTGTAATGCAGGAGGTGAATTAAAGAATGAATAGGACAGGGATAGGTCAAAGGACACTTGCCTTCACCAAGCTGCTGATCAGGGACTTCCTCTGCAACTGCCTCGGGAAACACAGACTGCTCGTTGTCTACGTAAAGCAATCATTCACACTATGCACTTGGGAAAAATAACAAACAAAAACAATATACCAAACATATGCAGCAGAGAGTGGTCACAAGCTCATAACAGAAAAGGGATAGGCACTTTGGTGTTCCCTAGGTCTGGGGTAGAGGACTATACAAAAGATTCATTATTCACTAATCAAGTTTAAGTCAGTGGTGGAATTAAATAATTATCTGGTTTAAGTTCCTAAACTTAAGGGTTTGAGTCTATAAACTTGAGTGCTCCAACTTTTATTAAAGTCTACTACCTTTTATTTATCCCAAAATAGAGTTCCAATAACCTTAATCCTATCCTAAAGATTAACCATTAATTGGGACATGGAAACAGCAGGAAAACAGTGCATAATCAGATAGATAATAATTTTATGAACATTTTGCAATTTGAAGCACCTAATTTGGAGTTCATATGGCAAAGTTATGAATTTTACAAGTTTAGGGGTTGAAAATATGCCCTAGGGACCTATTTTGAATTAAGTAAAAGGGCTGAGGACTTAACCGCGAGAAACCAGGGACGGCGGGCGCAAAATCCAGAAAACCGGGGGGTTCTTTAAGAAAAAGCGCGGGCGAAGGGGTATCGGGCGCTTACAGCCGTTAGATCTCAGATCAACGGCTAGGATTAGATCCTGCGGCGGGCGCGCGGGCGCGCGGCGGCTCGGGGTGGCTGACAGGCGGGGCCGGGCGGACAGCGCGAGCGCGCGGGCGAGCTGACAAGCGGGGCCTAACGGGCAGAGAGACGGGGCGGGGGAAAACGACTCTGGGCCGTTGGATCTTGGATGGACGGTTGAGGCTGGGTTCGGGTTATTTGAATCCGCGCCGTCCGATCCAAGATAGACGGCGGGGATCGGGTCGGCTGGCTCCCGTCTCCCTCAGCTGGCTGAGGCGGCGGCGCCCGTCCTCGCGGCGAGGAGCTCGCCGGAGACGAGGGAAACGGGGGCCCTGCGGCTCCCGGGGCGACCTGGGTGGCCGGAGAGGCTGGGGAGGGCACGGGGAACTCTCTGGTGGGGTCTAGGTCGGGGCAGGGGCACCGGAGGGGGGGCGGTTCACGGTGGAGTGGCTCGGCGGCGGCGCTGAGCGACTCCGGCGAGAAATCAAGCGCGCTAGAATGTAAGACAAGGCGCAATAGGGGCGGGGGAGGTTCCTTACCTCACGGCGAACTCCGAGGACTCCTCGGCGACGACGGAGACGCGACGGTGGCCCGGGTCGACAGCGGCGGCTGCACGGTGGACGACGGGTGAGCGCGGCAGAGAGAAATAGGGAGGGGGAGAGGGAATTGGGGCGCGTCCCGGGTCGTGGACGTCGGGGCGGAGCTCACCGTGGCAAGGGACGCGGCGGAGCTCCAACGGCGACGAAGGAACAAGCTCGGGCGGCGGCGGTTCGCGGCGATGGAGCTTGGGCGTGCGCGCAGCGAGGGAGAGGGCGAGAGAGAGGGCCGGTTGGTGCACAAATGAGGGAGGGGGTGAGGGCGAGTGGGACTCGGGGCTCTAGTGGCCGAGGGCGGGGTTGGGGTGAGCTCCCCACGCGCGACGTGGGCGCGGAGACCGCGGGCGCGCGCGACTCGGCGGCGGTTACGCGAGAACGGCGAAGCTGACAAGCCGGGCCCACGAGCAGAGAGAGAGCGAGGGGGCGGGCGCACGCGGGGGGGACGGGAGCGCCGACAGGTGGGGCTGGCCGAGCAGAGAGAGGGAGAGCGGGCGCACGGGAGGCCGCTGCGCCGACAGGCGGGGCCCGCTGCGCAGAGAGAGAGAAGGAGCGGGAGGGCGCGCGCGCGAGCTGGGCCTGATGGGCCGAAAGGCTGAGGGGGCGGCGGGTTTGGGCTGCTTTGCCTTTTTCTTTTATTTTGGAATTTCCTTTCTCTTTTCTTTTTATTTTCTCCATTTGATTCAAATTCAAACAAGCCACAAATTCAAACCAAACCTTCCAAGAATTATGCACCAAGCAAAAGTGAAATCTAGGGTTCAACATGATGCAACAATTCATACTCCCTTAGGGTTTAACATAATAAACTATAATTACAAGTAAAATAAGCACTTAGCTCCTATAGAAATGAGAGAGAAAAGAATGAGGAAGGATGAGAAAAGGAAGTAACACCTGAATTTGTGAATATGAGCAAAGAAATTTTATACCCCCAAATTCAGGGTGTTACATCGTGCCCTAGGTCGGGCGACGTGGGGGCTCCTCCAAAGCCGAGGTCGAGTCTGTCCTGCATGGCTGAGGCCGAGGCCGAGCCCGAGCCCCTGGGTCGGGCGAGGCGGAGGTCGTTCGGCAGAGGTCAGGGTGGAGTCCGAGCCCTGGGTCGGGCGAAGCGGAGTTCATCGTCTTCCGGGGCCTTAGCCCGAGTCCGAGCCCTGGGTCGGGCGGAGCGGAGTTCGCCGTCTTCCGGGGCCTTAGCCCGAGTCCGAGCCCTGGGTCGGGCGGAGCGGAGTTCGTCGTCTTCCGGGGCCTTAGCCCGAGTCCGAGCCCTGGGTCGGGCGGAGCGGAGTTCGCCGTCTTCCGGGGCCTTAGCCCGAGTCCGAGCCCTGGGTCGGGCGGAGCTTCCTCTGGCGCTTTTGGCCAAGCCTGGCCGCCCGTCAGTCTTACTCATTGCGTTAATGGCCCTAGTGACTTGGTCGGTCGGCGCGGTGATTTAGTCAGGGTTACTTCTTATCGAAGGTAAGGCCTCGGGCGAGCCGGAGATGCGTCTGCCGTGAAAGAGGAGGCCTCGGGCGAGACGAAAACATCTTAGGGTCGGCTGCCCTTGCCCGAGGCTAGGCTCGGGCGTGGCGTGATCGAGTCGCTCGTATGGACTGATCCCTGACTTAATCAAACCCATCAGGCCTTTGCAGCTTTATGCTGATGGGGGTTACCAGCTGAGAATTAGGCGTCTTGAGGGTACCCCTAATTATGGTCCCCGACAGTAGCCCCCGAGCCTCGAAGGGAGTGTTAACACTCGCTTGGAGGCTTTTGTCGCACTTTTTTGCAAGGGGACCAGCCTTTCTCGGTTGTACTTTGTTCCGGTGGGTGCGCGCGAGCGCACCCGCCGGGTGTAGCCCCCGAGGCCTCGGAGGAGTGGTTTCACTCCTTCGAGGTCTTAATGCCTTGCGTAATGCTTCGGCTGGTCTGGCGGTTCCCTCATGCGAACAGGCCGTAGCCCGGGTGCACTGTCGGGGCCCAAGTTCTCGGGCTGGTATGTTGACGCTGTCAACGGTTCGGCCGGAGCCGGGTTTGCGAGAGCAGCCCCCGAGCCTCCGCACAGAGCGAGAGGACGATCAGGGACAGACTCGGCTTTTTTACATACGCCCCTACGTCGCCTTTCCGCAAGGAGGAGGGGGGGAGTGCGCCATGTTACCCTCGATGGGCACCGAACATGGTGTCTCCGGTGAGCTGCGATCGGGTAATCCAAGTGGACGTCCGTGCCCCGTTCGTTGGGGGTCGGCTAGGGGCCCGGAGGCATGCCCAAAAGTACCTGCGGGTGATCTGCCGGACCCGGTCCCCTGGCGACGGGGTCCGAGGGCTCGTTGCCTCCCTCCGATGGGATTCCGTTACAGAGTCATTCCCGCTGGTCTCGGAAATGTCCTAGGGTACCTCGGGAGCGTAGCCCGAGCCTTGGTTATGTATCGAACGTACCCCTGGTCATCCCTCGCTCGGTGTCTGAGGCGACTGTGAACCCTTCGGGGGGCCAGCCTTCGAACCCCTGATCAGTAATGGGCGCGGAGCCCGAGTAGCCTGAGGCGGTCGTGGGACCTTTCGGGGGGCCGACCTTCGAACCTCTGACCAGTAGTGGGTGTCGGGCCCACGCGATCTGAGGCGGCTGTTGAACCCTTCGGGGGGCCAGCCTTCGAACCCCTGATCAGTAAGGAGGCTCGGAGCCTAGTTCCTTCACGGGGAAGGATCCCTTTGGGGGTATCCCCCTTCCCGGTCCCTGTTGCAAGAGATAGAGAAAGAGGAAAAAGGGAAAAAGGATGCGAAATTGAACGTCGTGGCGTACCTTTTTCGGTGTGGTTGTTTTGGCGAAGGCGAAACGTCGCCAACTGCTCCCGCCAGTAGCGCTGCCTGTCGAGCCGCGGAGTTAATGCGCCGGGGCGAGTAGTTGGCGAGGCTGCCGTTGCGCGTGCGCGAGCCGTTCGAGGAACGGGTCACGGGCGTGTCGTCTTCACACCGTGAGAGAGGGGGTTCTCTTGCTGCCTCCGGATGGGACGTGAGCCTGGCTGATGGCGTGATCGCTGCTCTTGCGCGCCTGCCACTGTCATTACTGCCGGCCCACTTTTGACCGTGTTTGACCGCTGCGTCAGGCTGGCGCAGCTGGGCCGCGCGCTGGGCCGCCTCGGGTCGTGGTATTGGTTCCGCAACCGAGGAGGTGCGGTGGTGGCGCAAGTGGCATAGTGGCTTACATGCAGCATCCGGCGCGCCGGTTGCGCGACGCGTGGGCTTGAGCCTCCGTGCTGGCCTATCAGGAGTCGGAGAGGCGCGTCCACTTGGCGCGGCTGCATGCCGCCCGCATGGCTGCCCGCCCCCTTTGCCCGTTGATCTGGGCAAAAGTGGAGGGTCACTTGTAACTGCTGGGTGGTTGCGCGCGCGCCGCGCGCGGCGGTTCGGCTTCTTCTGCTCGGAGCCGGTCTGCATGACAGGTGGGCCCCAGCCCCCGCGCCGCAGGGGAGGGCTCTGGAGGCGTGTTGGAGAAGACTCAGCCCGTGACGGTTGGGGGCGCAAGCACGGAGAGTTGCCTTTAAAAGGAGGGCGACCCCTTTCGTAAGGCGACCATGTCTTCTTCCTCCCTTATGCATCGTGTCTTTCCACCTTTCAAGCCCCCGGATGGGGGAAACCGCCGTCTCCGTGCCTCATCGTCGGGGGACACCACTCCGTGGGAGCGGGTACCTTTCGGCCATCGTTCGGCTTCATGGATTTTCATCACACAGCCCAGCGGCTCCCCTCCGCTGGTGATCACCCAAGACGGTGGCCTCCAGCTCCCGAATGGGGAGGGGCAAACCGGGCTGTGGTCCCGGCCCCGCCCTCAGTGTTGAGGGTGTTCGTCATCCTCGCCGGGGCGGGGAGCGAGGCGAGCCGGGGCCCCACCTCCTACGCGGGTCGGCGGGCCACCTCATTTTCCAGCTTCTGGTGGTGGCAATCGCCTTTTAGCCCCACGGCGGAGACATCCTCCAGCCATGCCGGGGAAGGGGAACTGTTGCTGCCCAGCTAGGATGCAACATTCCGTCTTCTCCCTCGCATTCGCGGCGAGGGCGGCTGCGAGGATCTGCCGGGGTGCTTAGGGGCGCCCCGCGTTTGCTGGTGATTCACCCAGAGCTTGTTGCTCCCCGGGCTTCCCTGGCGGGGAGGTTGTCCGTACCGCGCGGGGGCGGAACCGGAGTTCCGTTTGTAATGGCACTTCGAGTGCCGGGTTTTTTGTTCATTTTTGGCTTTCGGGGCCTGAACACGTATGTAATTACGGCACGGAGCCGTGTTTTTTCCTCATTTCTGAGCACTAAGACTCGTCTGCTGATTGTCTGAACCGCTTCACTAAGCATGAGTCGCCCCGTGTCAAGGTGACGAGTGAGGTATCCGTATCCCGGAGGCATAGGAGTCCCTCGGCTCGGTCGGCCCTGTTGTCCGAGGCTCCTCTAGCTTGGTTAAAGAGACCCCTCGGCCGCTCTTCGACGAGCCGAGGCCGGGGGTAGCGATATCAGCATGAGCAGAGGCGGAGTTGGCTCGGGAATGAAACCTGGTTGGCCGGAGCCTAGCCGAGTTGTCCGTTGGCAGGATCGACGCCGGAGTTGGTCAGCCGAGGCTTCGACCCGGGCTCGTGCCCTCGGAAGGTGGTTGGCCGAGGCCCCGGAGGTGGCTGGCCGAGCCGCCTGCTCGGGCCGGATTCCCGAAGAAGTCCCTGACAACGATCGCCCGGGCGTGGTGATGACGCCGTCCTTTGGAGCGGAGGCCCTCGGACCGCGTCGCCGTCCGAGGCTAGTTCGGGCCTTGCCGAAGTTGCTGTCGATGCCGAGGGTGTCGCTGCCCCCTTCCAGCGCCAAGACCTGAGCCTGCAGGATCAGCTTGTCTTGTAGCGTGTGCTTTGTGCGGCCGTCAAGGCCAGAACACACACCCTTGCTGTGTTGTAAAGCTGCGTCTCTTTTCCTCTTGTTCCAAGCATCTGGACTTTTTGTCGGTAACAGGGATGTTTGTGCGAGCGAAAGTTGCTTCTCGCGGAAGGTGAGGAGTGAGGTATCCGTATCCCGGAGGCGTGGGAGTCCCTCGGCTCGGTCGGCCTTGCCGCTTACGCGCAATTTTACTCGTCCATGAGGCCCTATCACCGACTTAGTCGAGAAAACTCGAAGAATCGCTTCGACAGAAGAGCTTCCGAACGTAGAGACTTGTTCGATCCGCGGAGTCACCTTATCCGAACGCGAGTTACTTATCGCAGAAGGTGATGAGTGAGGTATCCGTATCCCGGAGGCGTAGGAGTCCCTCGGCTCGGTCAGCCTTGACTGCTTACGTGTACCCTGTCATTTCCAGGATCCACTTTTCGAAGTAGTCAAAAAGCACGAAAGATATTCTGGTAAAAGAGATTTTCTGTTCGAGGAAAATTTTGACGCAGAGGGGGTTTCCCCCCTTTTAGCCCCCGAGGGAGGGTCGGGCTTTGCCGAGGCGAGGCCGACCCTTCCTTGTTGACTAAACTTTGCGTGGGTGCGAGGTATATGAACAATTTGGAAACATCTCAAGGGTAGAAGCGACGTAGCTGTTGGATGTTCCAAGCGTTGCCGTAGACCTCGCCTTGACTGTTGGCTAGCTTGTACGTTCCGGGCTTCAGAACTTTGGCGATGACGAACGGCCCCTCCCAGGGGGGCGTGAGCTTGTGCCTCCCTCGGGTGTCTTGCCGCAGCCGAAGCACCAGATCGCCCACCTGGAGGTCTCGGGGTCGGACCCCTCGGGCGTGGTAGCGTCGCAGGGACTGCTGATACCGCGCCGAGTGTAGTAAGGCCCTGTCCCGAGCCTCATCCAGCTGGTCCAGCGAGTCTTCTCGGCTAGCTTGGTTGCTTTCTTCGTTGTAGGCCCTCGTCCTCGGGGAGCCGTATTCCAGGTCAGTGGGCAGGACGGCCTCGGCCCCGTAGACCAGGAAGAACGGCGTGAAACCTGTGGCTCGGCTTGGCGTCGTCCTCAGGCTCCAGACCACCGAGGGGAGTTCCTTCATCCATCGCTTGCCGAACTTGTTGAGATCATTGTAAATCCGGGGCTTGAGCCCTTGTAGAATCATGCCGTTGGCACGTTCCACTTACCCATTCGACATGGGATGAGCTACGGCGGCCCAGTCTACCCGGATGTTGTGATCCTCGCAAAAATCCAAGAATTTTTTGCCGGTGAACTGGGTGCCGTTGTCGGTGATGATGGAGTTCGGGACCCCGAAGCGATGGATGATGTTGGTGAAGAACGCCACCGCCTGCTCGGATCTGATGCTGTTCAGGGGTTGGACCTCGATCCACTTGGAGAATTTGTTGACGGCGACCAGCAGGCGCGTGTAGCCCCCGGGCGCCTTCTGTAGAGGGCCGACGAGGTCCAGACCCCACACAGCGAAGGGCCAGGTGATGGGTATCGTCTGCAGAGCCTGAGCGGGCAGGTGGGTCTGCTTCGCGTAGAATTGGCACCCTTCGCAGGCGCGGACAATTCTAGTGGCGTCAGCCACCGCCGTCGGCCAGTAGAAACCTTGGCGGAAAGCGTTCCCGACGAGGGTTCGAGGTGCTGCATGATGGCCGCAAGCCCCCGAGTGTATTTCCTGCAGGAGTTCCTGACCCTCGGCGATGGAGATGCATCGCTGGAGGATGCCCGAGGGGCTACGGTGGTAGAGCTCCTTCTCATCGCCCAGCAAGACGAACGACTTGGCGCGTCGCGCTACCCGCCGAGCCTCGGCTCGGCCGAGGGGCAGCTCTCCTTGGCGGAGATATTGCAGGTACGGGGTTTGCCAATCTTGATCTGGCATGACCCCGCTCTGCTCCTCCTCGATGTGCAGTGCTTCGCCCTCGGGGGCCGAGGGCTCCTCGGGTTGAACCGAGGATGGCTCGGGCTGGGCCGAGGTCACCTCGGGCGGGGCCGAGGGCGCCTCGGGCTCGGGCGTGTCGCCTATCTTGACGGAGGGTTGGTGCAGATCTCGGGAGAAGACGTCCGGGGGAACCGTCGTTCGCCCCGAAGCTATCTTCGCCAGCTCGTCCGCAGTCTCGTTGTAGCGCCGGGCGATGTGGTTAAGCTCGAGCCCGTAGAACTTGTCTTCCAGGCGTCGAACCTCATCACAGTAGGCCTCCATCTTCGGGTCGCGGCAGTGGGAGTTCTTCATGACTTGGTCGATGACGAGCTGCGAGTCGCCGCGTGCATCGAGGCGTCGGACCCCTAGCTCGATGGCGATTCGCAATCCGTTGATCAGAGCCTCATACTCAGCCACATTGTTGGACGCCGGGAAATGGAGGCGGAGCACGTAGCGCAGGTGTTTCCCGAGGGGCGAGACGAAGAGCAGGCCCGTGCCGGCTCCCGTTTTCATCAGCGACCCGTCGAAAAACATGGTCCAGAGCTCCGGTTGGATCGGAGCCGTCGGCAACTGGGTGTCGACCCATTCGGCTACGAAGTCCGCCAGTACCTGGGACTTGATGGCCTTCCGAGGGGCGAACGAGATTGTCTCGCCCATGATTTCCACCGCCCACTTTGCGATCCGTCCCGAGGCTTCTCGGCACTGGATGATCTCCCCCAGGGGGAAGGATGACACCACAGTCACCGGATGAGACTCGAAGTAATGTCGCAGCTTTCGCCTCATCAGGATCACTGCATACAGCAGCTTCTGGACTTGTGGGTAGCGGATCTTGGTCTCGGACAGCACCTCGCTGACGAAGTAAACTGGCCTCTGAATGGGCAAGGCATGCCCCTCTTCCTGCCTTTCGACCACGATCGCGGCGCTGACCACCTGAGTGGTAGCGGCGACGTAGACCAAGAGGGCTTCTCCATCAGCTGGGGGTACCAAGATGGGCGCCTGGGTGAGGAGCGCCTTCAGGTTCCCGAGGGCTTCCTCGGGCTCGGGAGTCCAAGTGAAGCACTCGGCCTTCCTTAAGAGACGGTACAGGGGCAGGCCTCTTTCGCCGAGGCGCGAGATGAAATGGCTCAAGGCCGCGAGGCATCCCATGACCCTCTGTACGCCTTTTAAGTCCTTGATGGGCCCCATGTTTGTGATGGCTGCGATCTTCTCCGGGTTGGCTTCGATGCCCCGCTCGGAGACGATGAATCCTAAGAGCACGCCTCGGGGCACCCCGAAGACGCACTTCTCGGGATTGAGCTTGACGCCCTTCGCCTTGAGACACCGGAATGTCAGCTCAAGGTCGGAGAGAAGGTCGGAGGCTTTCCCCGTCTTGACTACGATGTCATCGACGTAGGCCTCGACCGTGCGACCGATATGTTCGCCAACACATGGTTCATGCACCGCTGGTACGTCGCACCCGCGTTCCTCAGACCAAAAGGCATTGTGACATAACAGTACATGCTGAAGGGCGTGATGAAAGAAGTCGCGAGCTGGTTGGACTCTTTCATCTTGATTTGATGATACCCTGAGTAGGCATCGAGGAAAGACAGGGTTTCGCACCCTGCAGTGGAGTCCACGATTTGATCGATGCGAGGTAGAGGGTAGGGGACTTTCGGACATGCTTTGTTGAGACCAGTGTAGTCTACACACATTCGCCATTTTCCCCCTTTCTTCCTCACAAGTACAGGGTTGGCAAGCCATTCGGGATGGAATACCTCTTTGATGAACCCTGCTGCCATCAGCTTGTGGATCTCCTCGCCTATCACCCTGCGCCTTTCCTCGTCGAATCGGCACAGAGGCTGTCTGACCGGTCGGGCTCCGGCCCGAATATCCAGCGAGTGCTCGGCGACATCCCTCGGTATGCCGGGCATGTCCGAGGGACTCCACGCAAAGACGTCGGCGTTTGCGCGGAGAAAGTCGACGAGCACTTCTTCCTATTTGGGGTCGAGCCCGGATCCGATCCGAATCTGCTTGGAGGTGTCACCACTGGGGTCGAGAGGGACGGCCTTAACCGTCTCTGCTGGCTTGAAGTTGCCGGCATGTCGCTTCACGTCCAGCACCTCTCGGGAGAGGCTTTCCAGGTCGGCAATGAGGGCCTCGGACTCGGCGAGGGCCTCGGCGTACTCCACGCACTCCACATCGCATTCGAATGCGTGTTTGTACGTGGGGCCGACGGTGATGACCCCGTTGGGGCCCGGCATCTTGAGCTTCAGGTAGGTGTAGTTGGGGATGGCCATGAACTTCGCGTAGCATGGCCTTCCCAACACTGCGTGGTAGGTCCCTCGGAACCCGACCACCTCGAACGTCAAAGTCTCCCTTCGGAAATTGGAGGGTGTTCCGAAGCAGACAGGAAGGTCGAGCTGTCCGAGGGGCTGGACGCGCTTCCCGGGAATGATCCCGTGGAAGGGCGCAGCGCCTGCTCGGACGGATGACAGATCGACGCGCAGGAGCCTGAGGGTCTCAGCGTAGATGATGTTGAGGCAGCTGCCCCCATCCATCAGGACCTTGGTGAGCCTGACGTCGCCGATGACGGGATCGACGACGAGCGGGTACTTCCCTGGGCTCGGCACGTGGTCGGGGTGGTCATCCTGGTCGAAGGTGATGGGCTTGTCGGACCAGTCTAGGTAGACTGGCGCCGCCACCTTCACCGAGCAGACCTCCCGACGCTCCTGCTTACGATGCCGAGCCGAGGCATTTGCCGCATGCCCTCCGTAGATCATGAAGCAGTCGCGGACCTCGGGGAACTCTCCTGCTTGGTGATCTTCCTTTTTGCCGTCGTCGCGGGCCCTGTCACCCTCTGCGGGTGGCCCGGCCCGGTGGAAGTGGCGCCGAAGCATGACGCACTCCTCGAGGGTGTGCTTGACGGGCCCCTGATGGTAGGGGCACGTCTCCTTGAGTGCCTTGTCGAAGAGGTTGGCGCCTCCGGGGGGCTTCCGAGGGTTCTTGTGCTCGGCGGCGGCGACAAGGTCCGTGCTGGCGGCGTCGCGTTTCGCTTGCGACTTCCTCCTGCCTTTCTTCTTGGCGCCGAGCGGAGTAGACGCCTCGGGAGCATCTTCCGATGGGCGGCCCTAGGGCTGCTTGTCCTTTCGGAAGATGGCCTCGACCGCCTCCTGACCAGAGGCGAACTTGGTGGCGATGTCCATCAGCTCGCTCGCCCTGGTGGGGGTCTTGCGACCCAACTTGCTTACCAGGTCACGGCAGGTGGTGCCGGCGAGGAACGCGCCGATGACATCGGAGTCGGTGATGTTGGGCAGCTCGGTGCGCTGCTTCGAGAATCGCCGGATGTAGTCCCGAAGGGACTCTCCCGGCTGTTGCCGACAGCTTCGGAGGTCCCAGGAATTCCCGGGGCGTACGTACGTGCCCAGGAAGTTGCCGGCGAAAGCCTGGACCAGATCCTCCTAGTTGGAAATCTGCCCCGGAGGCAGGTGCTCCAACCAAGCGCGAGCGGTTTCGGAGAGGAACAGGGGGAGGTTGCGGATGATGAGGTTGTCGTCGTCCGTCCCACCCAGTTGACAGGCCAGGCGGTAGTCCGCAAGCCACAATTCCGGTCTCGTTTCCCCCGAGTACTTTGTGATAGTAGTCGGGGGTCGGAATCGGGGCGGAAACGGCGCCCGCCGAATGGCTCGGCTGAAGACCTGCGGACCGGGTGGTTCGGGCGAGGGACTCCGATCCTCCCCGCTGTCGTAGCGTCCCCCACGCCTGGGGTGATAACCTCAGCGCACCCTTTCGTCGAGGCGGGCCCGACGGTCGCGATGAGGGTGCTCGTCACCGAGGTGGCCCGGGGCCGCAGGCGCGGTATTGCGCGTGTGCCCGGTGTAGACCGAGGCTTCCCGCATGAGTCGGGAAGTCTCGGCACGAGGTTCCGAGGGGTACCCCTGCCTTCGGGAGGCAGAGCTCTCGGCCCGCCGGGCCGCAGCGCCCTCCAGGAGATGCTTGAGCTCTCCCTGGATTCGCCGACCCTCGGTGGTTGATGACTCCGGCATCGCGCGGAGGAGCATTGCTGCGGTGGCCAGGTCCTGACCGGTTCCGCCGGATGCGGGTGGCGGTCTGTCCCTGGCATCGTTGGCAATGCGGTGCTGGAGACCTTGGGGCAGGTGACGTATTCCTCCGGTCGGGGGCTGGCTCGCCCATACCTGCCCGACGTTCCGGCGGATTGCCTCGAGCGCTCCTGCTCCCTCATCGAGCCCGGCCTGCGCCCCGCGGACTTGCTCGAGCTGTGGGTCGTGACCCCCCGCCGGAACGGGGACCACAGCTAGCTCCCGCGGGATGTCGGCGCGAGGCGCTGGCCTAGGGGGATCACCATCCTCCGGCATGCCGAGACAGCTGCCTCCGGAGGGATCCCCTAGCTCGACATGGAAACATTCGCGGCTCGGGCCGCAGTCCTTGTCGCCAAGGCTGCGGCTGCCGTCGGAACAGTCGGAGAGGCAATAGTTGCATGCAGTCATGAAGTCCCGCACGACACTGGGGTTGCCAGATCCAGAGAAATCCCAGCAGATGCTGGGGTCGTCATCTTCCTCGGACCCAGAGGGTCCGTAGGTCGAGACACCCGTCAATCGGTCCCAAGGCGACCGCACACGAAACCCCAGAGAGGTTGCACTCGCCTCAACGTGAGCGCCCGCCAAAGCGAGGTTGCTAGGCGGGTTGAGGCCGAGTCGAAATGACAAAGAATGGGAATCAGCTGGTACCTTTTGGTCGACGAGGATCGACGAAGTCGCATCGGGGGCTGATCGCGCCGTTGTCCTGGGTGCGAGGGCGACATCCTGCAGGCCCTCCGTGAGCGCGCTGGTGTCGTCCACTTGCTCGGGATCGGCGTGTCGCGGGGGGACGGCGCTCGCCTTCGCCTCAAACGCGTGGGTGATGCCCGACGCGTCCTCCGTTGGGGCGCTGGGGATGTCGATTTGCTCGACAGTCGACTGAGCGCAGCCTCCCGCTCGGCCTTGGTTGCCCCGCCTCCTCCTCCGATGGCGAGGGAGAGGACGGGGTGAACTCGAAAGTTGTCCTTCCCCCACGCGGGAAAGACGTCGTCGATTCCGCCGCCGGCGGGCGGGCTGTCCGCCACCATTGTCGCTGTCGCGCGGCGGTGGAAGGAGTATCATGTCGTAGCTGCCGTCGAAGGACATGAACTCGAGACTCCCGAAACGGAGCACCGTCCCAGGTTGAAGAGGTCGTTGGAGACTGCCCATCTGGAGCTTGACGGGAAACTACTCGTCAACACGCAGCAGGCCCCTACCTGGCGCGCCAACTATCGGCGTTCCGAGACCGGGGGGTCCCCGAGCCGACGAGTGAGTGTGCCGCATGCCCCAGCCCAGATGGGTCGAGCGCGTGGGCGAGCGCGAAGGGGGGAGAGAGAGAGCGAGAGTGAGGTGGCCGGAGCCGGGTCATGAGGGAGTCGGAGGTTCCCGCGGCCTTCGTGTTCGTCCCGCGCCCAGGTCGGGTGCGCTTGCAGTAGGGGGTTACAAGCGTCCGCGCGGGTGAGGGGAGCGAGCGGCCCCGAGAGAGCGCCTGCCCCTGCCCTCGTTCCCGCGAGGCCAACCTTCTCTAAGAAGGCCCTGGTCCTTCCTTTTATAGGCGTAAGGAGAGGATCCAGGTGTACAAATGGGGGTGTAGCAAGGTGCTACGTGTCTAGCGGGGGAGAGCTAGTGCCCTAAGTACATGCCAAGGTGGCAGCCGGAGAGATCTTGGCACCCAGCTAGTGTGGCGTCGTGGCTGTCGGAGAAGCGATGGAGCCGGACGGAGGGACAGCTGTCGGAGTGGTTGGGCCCTTGCTGACGTCCCCCTGCTTGCGTAAGGGAGCTGAGAACCGCCGTCGTCATGGGTCCAGCGGGGTGCCATCATTGCCTATCTGGCGGAGCTAGCCAGATGGGACGTCGGTCCTGTTCTCTGCGGCCCGAGTCGTCTCGGGGTAGGGTGATGATGGCGCTTCCTGTCGACGTGGCGGACTCGTGCCCTAGGTCGGGCGACGTGGGGGCTCCTCCGAAGCCGAGGTCGAGTCTGTCCTGCATGGCCGAGGCCGAGGCCGAGCCCGAGCCCCTGGGTCGGGCGAGGCGGAGGTCGTTCGGCAGAGGTCGGGGTGGAGTCCGAGCCCTGGGTCGGGCGAAGCGGAGTTCATCGTCTTCAGGGGCCTTAGCCCGAGTCCGAGCCCTGGGTCGAGCGGAGCGGAGTTCGCCGTCTTCCGGGGCCTTAGCCCGAGTCCGAGCCCTGGGTCGGGCGGAGCGGACTTCGCCATCTTCCGGGGCCTTAGCCCGAGTCCGAGCCCTGGGTCGGGCGGAGCGGAGTTCGCCGTCTTCCGGGGCCTTAGCCCGAGTCCGAGCCCTGGGTCGGGCGGAGCAGAGTTCGCCGTCTTCCGGGACCTTAGCCCGAGTCCAAGCCCTGGGTCGGGCGGAGCTTCCTCTGGCGCTTTTGGCCAAGCCTGGCCGCCCGTCAGTCTTACTCATTGCGTTAATGGCCCCAGTGACTTGGTCGGTCGGCGCGGTGATTTAGTCAGGGTTACTTCTTATCGAAGGCAAGGCCTCGGGCGAGCCGGAGATGCGTCTGCCGTGAAAGAGGAGGCCTCGAGCGAGACGGAAACATCTTAGGGTTGGCTGCCCTTGCCCGAGGCTAGGCTCGGGCGTGGCGTGATCGAGTCGCTCGTATGGACTGATCCCTGACTTAATCAAACCCATCAGGCCTTTGCAGCTTTATGCTGATGGGGGTTACCAGCTGAGAATTAGGCGTCTTGAGGGTACCCCTAATTATGGTCCCCGACAGGTACCATCCGTAGGGGATGAAGACTATGATTCGGATGAAGTGGCCCAAATCCACCACTTTAACTACCAAGCCACTACTATACTCCTCGCCTCTCTAAGTCGAGAGGAGTATAATAAGGTGCAAGGGTTGAAGAGCGCAAAGGAAATTTGGGACGTGCTCAAGACCACGCACGAAGGAGACGAGGTGACCAAGATCACCAAGCGGGAGACGATCGAGGGGGAGCTCGGTCGCTTCATGCTTCACCAAGGGGAGGATCCACAAGCTATGTACAACCGCTTGAAGACCTTGGTGAACCAAGTGCGCAACCTCGGGAGCACCAAATGGGATGACCATGAGATGGTCAAGGTTATTCTTAGATCCCTCGTTTTTTCTTAACCCTACGCAAGTTCAATTAATTCGAGGTGATCCCAGATACACGCTAATGTCTCCCGAGGAGGTTATAGGGAAATTTGTGAGCTTTGAGATAATGATCAAAGGCTCAAAGAAAATCATCGAGCAAGGCACCTCCTCCACGCCCGAGGCACAACCCGTCGCATTCAAGGCAACGGAGTAGAAGAAGGAAGAGTCTATATCAAGTAGGCTCCTCATCGATGCCTCAAAGCTCGATAATGAGGAGATGGCTTTAATCATCAAAAGCTTTCGACAAATCCTCAAGCAAAGGAGAGGGAAGGACTACAAGCCCCGCTCCAAGAAGGTTTGCTACAAGTGTGGTAAGCCCGGTCACTTATTGCCAAATGTCCTATTTCTAGTGACAGTGACAGGGGCGACGACAAGAAGGGGAGAAGAAAGGAAAAGAAGAGGTACCACAAGAAGGAGGGCGGCGATGCCCATGTGTGCCGCGAGTGGGACTCCGACGAGAGCTCCACTGACTCCTCCTCCGACGAGGATGCCGCCAACATCGCCGTCAACAAGGGACTTCTCTTCCCCAACGTCGGCCACAAGTGCCTCATGGCAAAGGACGACAAAAAGAAGAAGGTTAAATCTAAATCCTCCACTAAATATGCCACCTCTAGTGATGAGGCTAATTCTAGTGACGATGAGGATGATTTGTTTACTCTTTTTGCCAATCTTAACATGCAACAAAAAGAGAAGTTAAATGAATTGATTAGCACCATTCATGATAAGGATGAACTCTTGGATAGCCAAGAGGACTTCCTAATTAAGGAAAATAAGAAGCATGTTAAGATTAAAAATGCTTATGCTCTAGAAGTAGAAAAATGTGAAAAATTATCTAGTGAGCTAAGCACTTGCCATGATTTGATTGCCAGCCTTAGGGATGAGAATGCTAGATTAATTGCTAAGGTTGATTCAAATGTATGTGATGATTCATATGCCAATCTTAGAAATGATCATGCTATTTCTATTGCTAAGATTGAAAAATTAAATGTCTCTCTTGCTAGCCTTAGAAATGAAAATGAAAAATTAATTGCTAAGGCTAATGAATTAAATGTTTGCAATGCTTCCATTTCCAGTCTTAGAGATGAAAATGCCATATCACATGCTAAGATTGTTGAATTAAATTCTTGCAAACCGTCTACATCTACCATTGAGCATGTTTCTATTTGCACTAGATGTAGAGATGTTGACATTAATGCTATTCATGATCACATGACTTTAATTAAACAACAAAATGATCATATAGCAAAATTAGATGCTAAAATTGCCGAGCATGAGCTAGACAATGAAAAATTTAAATTTGCTCGTAGTATGCTTTATAGTGGGAGACACCCTGGCATCAAGAATGGCATTGGCTTCCAAAAGGGAGACAATGTCAAACTTAATGCCCCGCCTAAAAAATTATCTAACTTTGTTAAGGGCAAAGCTCCCATGCCTGAAGATAACGAGGGTTACATTTTGTACCCTGCCGGTTATCCCGAGCATAAGATTAGGAGAATTCATTCTAGGAAGTCTCACCCTGGCCCTAATCATGCTTTTATGTATAAGGGTGAGACATCTAGCTCTAGGCAATCAACTCGTGCTAAATTGCCTAAGAAGAAAACTCCTAGTGCATCAAATGAACCTAGCATTTCATTTAAAACTTTTGATGCATCTTATGTTTTAACTAACAAATCCGGCAAAGTAGTTGCTAAGTATGTTGGGGACAAACACAAGGGATCAAAGACTTGTGTTTGGGTACCCAAAGTTCTTGTATCTAATGTCAAAGGACCCAAAACTGTTTGGGTACCTAAAATCAAGAACTAAATTTGTTTTGTAGGTTTATGCATTCGGGGGCTCAAGTTGGATCATCGATAGCGGGTGCACAAACCACATGACAGGGGAGAAAAGGATGTTCTCCTCCTACGAGAAAAACCAAGATCCCCAACGAGCTATCACATTCGGGGATGGAAATCAAGGTTTGCTCAAAGGATTGGGTAAAATTGCTATATCACCTGACCATTCTATTTTCAATGTTTTTCTTGTAGATTCTCTAGATTACAACTTGCTTTTTGTTTCTCAATTATGTAAAATGGGCTACAACTGTCTTTTCACGGATACAGGTGTTACTGTCTTTAGAAGAAGTGATGATTTAGTAGCTTTTAAGGGAGTATTAGAGGGTCAGCTATACTTAGTTGATTTCAATAGAGCTGAACTTGATACTTGCTTAATCGCTAAGACTAACTTGGGTTGGCTCTGGCATCGCCGACTAGCCCATGTTGGGATGAAGAATCTTCACAAGCTTCTAAAGGGAGAGCACATGTTGGGACTAACAAATGTGCATTTTGAGAAAGACAGGATCTGTAGCGCATGCCAAGCAGGGAAGCAAGTTGGCGCTCATCATCCACATAAGAACATCTTGACGACTGACAAGCCACTCGAGCTCCTCCACATGGACCTATTCGGCCCGATCGCTTACATAAGCATCGGCGGGAGTAAGTACTGTCTTGTTATTGTGGATGACTATTCTCGCTTCACTTGGGTATTCCTTTTACAGGAAAAATCTCAAACCCAAAAAACCTTAAAGGGATTCTTGAGATGGGCTCAAAATGAGTTCGGCTTGAGGATCAAGAAAATTAGAAGCGATAATGGGACGGAGTTCAAGAATTCACAAATTGAAGGCTTCCTTGAGAAGGAGGGCATCACGCATGAGTTCTCTTCTCCCTACACGCCACAACAAAATGGTGTGTTGGAGAGGAAGAATAGAACTCTATTGGACATGGCAAGAACCATGCTTGATGAGTACAAGACTTCGGATCGATTTTGGGCCGAGGCGGTCAACACCGCTTGCTACGCCATCAACCGGTTGTATCTACACCGAATCCTCAAGAAGACATCTTACGAACTCCTCACCGGTAAAAAGCCAAATGTTTCATATTTTAGAGTATTTGGTAGCAAATGTTTTATTCTTGTTAAAAGAGGTAGAAAGTCCAAATTTGCTCCTAAGGCTGTAGAAGGCTTTTTACTAGGATATGATTCAAACACAAGGGCATATAGAGTCTTTAACAAGTCCACTGGACTAGTTGAAGTTTCTTGTGACATTGTGTTTGATGAGACTAACGGCTCTCAAGTAGAGCAAGTTGATCTTGATGAATTAGATGATGAAGAGGCTCCGTGCGTCGCGCTAAGGAACATGTCCATTGGGGATGTGTGTCCTAAGGAATCCGAAGAGCCCATTCAAGCACAAGATTAACCATCCTCCTCCATGCAAGCATCTCCACCAACTCAAGATGAGGATGAGGCTCAAGATGATGAAGAAGAAGATCAAGAGGATGGGCCACCTCAAGAAGACGGCAATGATCAAGGGGGAGATGCAAATGATCAAGACAAGGAGGATGAGCAAGTTCCAAGACTGCCACACCCAAGGGTCCACCAAGCAATCCAACGAGATCACCCTGTGAACACCATCCTCAGTGACATTCATAAGGGGGTAACCACTAGATCTCGTGTTGCACATATTTGTGAGCATTACTCTTTTGTTTCCTCTATTGAGCCACACAGGGTAGAGGAAGCACTTCAAGATTCGGATTGGGTGGTGGCGATGCAAGAGGAGCTCAACAACTTCACGAGGAATGAGGTATGGCATTTAGTTCCACGTCCTAACCAAAATGTTGTAGGAACCAAGTGGGTCTTCAGCAACAAACAAGATGAGCATGGTGTGGTGACAAGGAACAAAGCCCGATTTGTGGCCAAGGGATATTCACAAGTTGAAGGTTTGGATTTCGGTGAAACCTATGCACCCGTAGCTAGGCTTGAGTCAATTCGCATTTTACTTGCCTATGCTACTTATCATGGCTTCAAGCTTTATCAAATGGACGTGAAAAGTGCCTTCCTCCATGGACCAATCAAGGAAGAGGTCTATGTTGAGAACCTCCTGGCTTTGAAGATAGTGAGTATCCTAACCATGTTTATAGACTCTCTAAGGCGCTTTATGGGCTTAAGCAAGCCCCAAGAGCATGGTATGAATGCCTAAGAGATTTTCTTATTGCTAATGGCTTCAAAGTCGGAAAAGTCGATCCTACTTTATTACTAAAACTCTTGCAAATGATTTGTTTGTATGCCAAATTTATGTTGATGATATTTGTCGGCGTTCCGAGACCGGGGGGTCCCCGAGCCGACGAGTGAGTGTGCCGCGTGCCCCAGCCCAGATGGGTCGAGCGCGTGGGCGAGCGCGAAGGGGGGAGAGAGCGAGGTGGCCGGAGCCGGGTCGTGAGGGAGTCGGAGATCCCGCGGCCTTCGTGTTCGTCCCGCGCCCAGGTCGGGTGCGCTTGCAGTAGGGGGTTACAAGCGTCCGCGCGGGTGAGGGGAGCGAGCGGCCCCGAGAGAGCGCCTGCCCCTGCCCTCTTCCCCGCGAGGCCAACCTTCTCTAAGAAGGCCCTGGTCCTTCCTTTTATAGGCGTAAGGAGAGGATCCAGGTGTACAAATGGGGGTGTAGCAAGGTGCTACGTGTCTAGCGGGGGAGAGCTAGTGCCCTAAGTACATGCCAAGGTGGCAGCCGGAGAGATCTTGGCACCCAGCTAGTGTGGCGTCGTGGCTGTCGGAGAAGCAATGGAGCCGGGCGGAGGGACAGCTGTCGGAGTGGTTGGGCCCTTGCTGACGTCCCCCTGCTTTCGTAAGGGAGCTGAGAACCGCCGTCGTCATGGGTCCAGCGGGGCGCCATCATTGCCTATCTGGCGGAGCTAGCCAGATGGGACGTCGGTCCTGTTCTCTGCGGCCCGAGTCGTCTCGGGGTAGGGTGATGATGGCGCTTCCTGTCGACGTGGCGGACTCGTGCCCTAGGTCGGGCGACGTGGGGGCTCCTCCGAAGCCGAGGTCGAGTCTGTCCTGCATGGCCGAGGTCGAGCCCGAGCCCCTGGGTCGGGCGAGGTGGAGGTCGTTCGGCAGAGGTCGGGGTGGAGTTCGAGCCCTGGGTCGGGCGAAGCGGAGTTCATCGTCTTCCGGGGCCTTAGCCCGAGTCCGAGCCCTGGGTCGGGCGGAGCAGAGTTCGCCGTCTTCCGAGGCCTTAGCCCGAGTCCGAGCCCTGGGTCGGGTGGAGTTCGCCGTCTTCCGGGGCCTTAGCCCGAGTCCGAGCCCTGGGTCGGGCGGAGCGGAGTTCGCCGTCTTCCGGGGCCTTAGCCCGAGTCCGAGCCCTGGGTCGGGCGGAGCGGAGTTCGCCGTCTTCCGGGGCCTCAGCCCGAGTCCGAGCCCTGGGTCGGGCGGAGCGGAGTTCGCCGTCTTCCGGGGCCTCAGCCCGAGTCCGAGCCCTGGGTCGGGCGGAGCTTCCTCTGGCGCTTTTGGCCAAGCCTGGCTGCCCGTCAGTCTTACTCTTTGCGTTAAAGACCCCAGTGACTTGGTCGGTCGGTGCGGTGATTTAGTCAGGGTTGCTTCTTAACGAAGGCAAGGCCTCGGGCGAGCCGGAGATGCGTCTGCCGTGAAAGAGGAGGCCTCGGGCGAGACGGAAACATCTCAGGGTCGGCTGCCCTTGCCCGAGGCTAGGCTCAGGCGTGGCGTGATCGAGTCGCTCGTATGGACTGATCCCTGACTTAATCAAACCCATCAGGCCTCTGCAGCTTTATGATGATGGGGGTTACCAGCTGAGAATTAGGCGTCTTGAGGGTACCCCTAATTATGGTCCCCGACAGTAGCCCCCGAGCCTCGAAGGGAGTGTTAACACTCGCTTGGAGGCTTTCGTCGCACTTTTTTGCAAGGGGACCAGCCTTTCTCGGTTGCACTTTGTTCCGGTGGGTGCGCGCGAGCGCACCCGCCGGGTGTAGCCCCCGAGGCCTCGGAGGAGTGGTTTCACTCCTTCGAGGTCTTAATGCCTTGCGTAATGCTTCGGCAGGTCTGGCGGTTCCCTCATGCGAACAGGCCGTAGCCCGGGTGCACTGTCGGGGCCCAAGTTCTCGGGCTGGTATGTTGACGCTGTCAACGGTTCGGCCGGAGCCGGGTTTGCGAGAGCAGCCCCCGAGCCTCCGCACAGAGCGAGAGGACGATCAGGGACAGACTCGGCTTTTTTACATACGCCCCTACGTCGCCTTTCCGCAAGGAGGAGGGGGGGAGAGCGCCATGTTACCCTCGATGGGCACCGAACATGGTGTCTCCGGTGAGCTGCAATCGGGTAATCCGAGTGGACGTCCGTGCCCCGTTCGTTGGGGGTCGGCTAGGGGCCCGGAGGCACGCCCAAAAGTACCTGCGGGTGATTTGCCGGACCCGGTCCCCTGGCGACGGGGTCCGAGGGCTTGTTGCCTCCCTCTGATGGGATTCCGTTACAGAGTCGTTCCCACTGGTCTCGGAAATGTCCTAGGGTACCTCGGGAGCGCAGCCCGAGCCTTGGTTATGTATCGAACGTACCCCTGGTCATCCCTCGCTCGGTGTCTGAGGCGACTGTGAACCCTTCGGGGGGCCAGCCTTCGAACCCCTGATCAGTAATGGGCGCGGAGCCCGAGTAGCCTGAGGCGGTCGTGGAACCTTTCGGGGGGCCGACCTTCGAACCTCTGACCAGTAGTGGGTGTCGGGCCCACGCGATCTGAGGCGGCTGTTGAACCCTTCGGGGGGCCAGCCTTCGAACCCCTGATCAGTAAGGAGGCTCGGAGCCTAGTTCCTTGACGGGGAAGGATCCCTTTGGGGGTATCCCCTTTCCCGGTCCCTGTTGCAAGAGATAGAGAAAGAATGTAAAGGGAAAAAGGATACGAAATTTGAACGACGTGGCGTACCTTTTTTGGTGTGGCCATTTTGGCGAAGGCGAAACGTCGCCAGTTGCTCCCGCCAGTAGCGCTGCCCGTCGAGCCGCGGAGTTAATGCGCCGGGGCGAGTAGTTGGCGAGGCTGCCGTTGCGCGTGCGCGAGCCGTTCGAGGAACTGGTCATGGGCGTGTTGTCTTCACACCGTGAGAGAGGGGGTTCTCTTGCTGCCTCCGGATGGGACGTGAGCTTGGCTGATGGCGTGACCGCTGCTCTTGCGCGCCTGCCACTGTCATTACTGCCGGCCCACTTTTGACCGCGTTTGACCGCTGCGTCAGGCTGGCGCAGCTGGGCCGCGCGCTGGGCCGCCTCGGGTCGCGGTATTGGTTCCGCAACCGAGGAGGTGCGGTGGTGGCGCAAGTGGCATAGTGGCTTACATGCAGCATCCGGCGCGCCGGTTGCGCGACGCGTGGGCTTGAGCCTCCGTGCTGGCCTGTCAGGAGTCGGAGAGGCGCGTCCACTTGGCACGGTTGCATGCCGCCCGCATGGCTGCCTGCCCCTTTCGCCCGTTGGTCTGGGCAAAAGTGGAGGGTCACTTGTAACTGCTGGGTGGTTGCGCGCGCGCCGCGCGCGCGGCGGTTCGGCTTCTTCTGCTCGGAGCCGGTCTGCATGACAGGTGGGTCCCAGCCCCCGCGCCGCTGGGGAGGGCTTTGGAGGCGTGTTGGAGAAGACTCAGCCCGTGACGGTTGGGGGCGCAAGCACGGAGAGTTGCCTTTAAAAAGAGGGCGACCCCTTTCGTAAGGCGACCATGTCTTCTTCCTTCCTTATGCATCGTGTCTTTCCACCTTTCAAGCCCCCGGATGGGGGAGACCGCCGTCTCCGTGCCTCATCGTCGGGGGACCCCACTCCGTGGGAGTGGGTACCTTTCAGCCATCGTTCGGCTTCAAGGATTTTCATCATGCAGCCCGGCTGCACCCCTCCACCGGCGGTCACCCAAGAGGGTGACCTCCGGCTTGATGGTGGGGGAAAGCGAGCCGGGCTGCGGCCTCTGCCCCTCCCTCAGCCTCAAGGATTTTCATCATCTAGGCCAAGATGGAGGACGAGGCGAGTTAGGGGACTGCCTCCGTGTGGGTCGGTTGCCCTCTTCTTCCCCGAACGTCGGGGGGAGAACGGCATCCTCCAGCTTCACGGAGACTTCCTCCAGCCATGCCGGAAGAGGCGGGTCGTCGTCACACAGCCAGGGCGCCACGCCGCGTCCTCCGTCCGGACGACGATTGCGCCGCGCACCACGAGGGCAGTGCCCACGCCCTGGACGGCCCCATCATGGGCGAAGACCCGCCGGCGCGTCCCGAGGCGTCGGCGGACGGAGGTGGCTTCTCTACCGATGAGATTGCCAACTCCGTCAGTAGCCTTGGGTCTCCGTCTCCTGGCCTGAATGGCTGGCTCTCGTCCTCGGGGGGTGAGAGTTTTTCCACCGCCCCGCAGGCCCGCCCCTATCGAGTGGGGTTGTTCGTACCTGCGGGGGGGGGGGGGAACCGGAGTTCCGTTTGTAATGGCACTTCGAGTGCTAGATTTTTTGTTCATTTCGGCTTTCGGGGCCTGAACATGTATGTAATTACGGCACGGAGCCGTGTTTTTTCCTCATTTCCGAGCACTAAGACTCGTCTGCTGATTGTCTGAACCGCTTCACTAAGCATGAGTCGCCCCGTGTCAGGGTGACGAGTGAGGTATCCGTATCCCGGAGGCGTAGGAGTCCCTCGGCTCGGTCGGCCCTGTTGTCTGAGGCTCCTCTAGCTTAGTTAAAGAGACCCCTCGGCCGCTCTTCGACGAGCCGAGGCCGGGGGTAGCGATATCAGTATGAGCAGAGGCGGAGTTGGCTCGAAAATGAAGCCTGGTTGGCCGGAGCCTAGCCAAGTTGTCCGTTGGCAGGATCGACGCCGGAGTTGGTCAGCCGAGGCTTCGGACCGGGCTTGTGCCCTCGGAAGATGGTTGGCCGAGGCCCCGGAGGTGGTTGGCCGAGCCGCCTGCTCGGGCCGGATTCTCGGAGAAGTCCCTGACAACGATCGCCCGGGCGTGGTGATGACGCCATCCTTTGGAGCGGAGGCCCTCGGATCGTGTCGCCGTCCGAGGCTAGTTCGGGCCTTGCCGAAGGTGCTGTCGATGCCGAGGGTGTCGCCGCCCCCTTCCAGCGCCAAGACCTGAGCCTGCAGGATCAGCTTGTCTTGTAGTGTGTGCTTTGTGCGGCCGTCGAGGCCAGAACACACACCCTTGCTGTGTTGTAAAGCTGCGTCTCTTTTCCTCTTGTTCCAAGCATCTGGACTTTTTGTCGGTAACAGGGATGTTTGTGCGAGCGAAAGTTGCTTCTCGCGGAAGGTGAGGAGTGAGGTATCCGTATCCCGGAGGCGTGGGAGTCCCTCGGCTCGGTCGGCCTTGCCGCTTACGCGCACTTTTACTCGTCCATGAGGCCCTATCACCGACTTAGTCGAGAAAACTCGAAGAATCGCTTCAACAGAAGAGCTTCCGAACGTAGAGACTTGTTCGATCCGCGGAGTCACCTTATCCGAACGCGAGTTACTTATCGCAGAAGGTGATGAGTGAGGTATCCGTATCCCGGAGGCGTAGGAGTCCCTCGGCTCGGTCAGCCTTGACTGCTTACGTGTACCCTATCGTTTCCAGGATCCACTTTTCGAAGTAGTCAAAAAGCACGAAAGATATTCTGGTAAAAGAGATTTTCTGTTCGAGGAAAATTTTGACGCAGAGGGGGTTTCCCCCCTTTTAGCCCCCGAGGGAGGGTCGGGCTTTGCCGAGGCGAGGCCGACCCTTCCTTGTTGACTAAACTTTGCGTGGGTGCGAGGTATGTGAACAATTTGGAAACATCTCAAGGGTAGAAGCGACGTAGCTGTTGGATGTTCCAAGCGTTGCCGTAGACCTCGCCTTGACTGTTGGCCAGCTTGTACGTTCCGGGCTTCAGAACTTTGGCGATGACGAACGGCCCCTCCCAGGGGGGCGTGAGCTTGTGCCTCCCTCGGGCGTCTTGCCGCAGCCGAAGCACCAGGTCGCCCACCTGGAGGTCTCGGGGTCGGACCCCTCGGGCGTGGTAGCGTCGCAGGGACTGCTGATACCGCGCCGAGTGTAGTAAGGCCCTGTCCCGAGCCTCGTCCAGCTGGTCCAGCGAGTCTTCTCGGCTAGCTTGGTTGCTTTCTTCGTTGTAGGCCCTCGTCCTCGGGGAGCCGTATTCCAGGTCAGTGGGCAGGACGGCCTCGGCCCCGTAGACCAGGAAGAACGGCGTGAAACCTGTGGCTCGGCTTGGCGTCGTCCTCAGGCTCCAGACCACCGAGGGGAGTTCCTTCATCCATCGCTTGCCGAACTTGTTGAGATCATTATAAATCCGGGGCTTGAGCCCTTGTAGAATCATGCCGTTGGCACGTTCCACTTGCCCATTCGACATGGGATGAGCTACGGCGGCCCAGTCTACCCGGATGTTGTGATCCTCGCAAAAATCCAAGAATTTTTTGCCGGTGAACTGGGTGCCTGTTGTCGGTGATGATGGAGTTCGGGACCCTGAAGCGATGGATGATGTTGGTGAAGAACGCCACCGCCTGCTCGGATCTGATGCTGTTCAGGGGTCGGACCTCGATCCACTTGGAGAATTTGTCGACGGCGACCAGCAGGTGCGTGTAGCCCCCGGGCGCCTTCTGCAGAGGGCCGACGAGGTCCAGACCCCACACAGCGAAGGGCCAGGTGATGGGTATCGTCTGCAGAGCCTGAGCGGGCAGGTGGGTCTGCTTCGCATAGAATTGGCACCCTTCGCAGGCGCGGACAATTCTAGTGGCGTCAGCCACCGCCGTCGGCCAGTAGAAGCCTTGGCGGAAAGCGTTCCCGACGAGGGTTCGAGGTGCTGCATGATGGCCGCAAGCCCCCGAGTGTATTTCCTGCAGGAGTTCCTGACCCTCGGTGATGGAGATGCATCGCTGGAGGATGCCCGAGGGGCTACGGTGGTAGAGCTCCTCCTCATCGCCCAGCAAGATGAACGACTTGGCGCGTCGCGCTACCCGCCGAGCCTTGGCTCGGTCGAGGGGCAGTTCTCCTTGGCGGAGATATTGCAGGTACGGGGTCTGCCAATCTTGATCTGGCATGACCCCGCTCTGCTCCTCCTCGATGCGCAGTGCTTCGCCCTCGGGGGCCGAGGGTTCCTCGGGTTGAACCGAGGATGGCTCGGGCTGGGCCGAGGTCACCTCGGACGGGGCCGAGGGCACCTCGGGCTCGGGCGTGTCGCCTATCTTGACGGAGGGTTGGTGCAGATCCCGGGAGAAGACGTCCGGGGGAACCGTCGTTCGCCCCGAAGCTATCTTCGCCAGCTCGTCCGCAGTCTCGTTGTAGCGCCGGGCGATGTGGTTAAGCTCGAGCCCGTAGAACTTGTCTTCCAGGCGTCGAACCTCATCACAGTAGGCCTCCATCTTCGGGTCGCGGCAGTGGGAGTTCTTCATGACTTGGTCGATGACGAGCTGCGAGTCGCCGCGTGCATCGAGGCGTCGGACCCCTAGCTCGATGGCGATTCGCAATCCGTTGATCAGAGCCTCATACTCAGCCACATTGTTGGACGCCGGGAAATGGAGGCGGAGCACGTAGCGCAGGTGTTTCCCGAGGGGCGAGACGAAGAGCAGGCCCGCGCCGGCTCCCGTCTTCATCAGCGACCCGTCGAAAAACATGGTCCAGAGCTCCGGTTGGATCGGAGCCGTCGGCAACTGGGTATCGACCCATTCGGCTACGAAGTCTGCCAGTACCTGGGACTTGATGGCCTTCCGAGGGGCGAACGAGATTGCCTCGCCCATGATTTCCACCGCCCACTTCGCGATCCGTCCCGAGGCTTCCCGGCACTGGATGATCTCCCCCAGGGGGAAGGATGACACCACAGTCACCGGATGAGACTCGAAGTAATGTCGCAGCTTTCGCCTCGTCAGGATCACTGCATACAGCAGCTTCTGGACTTGTGGGTAGCGGATCTTGGTCTCGGACAACACCTCGCTGACGAAGTAAACTGGCCTCTGAATGGGCAAAGCATGCCCCTCTTCCTGCCTTTCGACCACGATCGCGGCGCTGACCACCTGAGTGGTAGCGGCGACGTAGACCAAGAGGGCTTCTCCATCAGCTGGGGGTACCAAGACGGGCGCCTGGGTGAGGAGCGCCTTCAGGTTCCCGAGGGCTTCCTCGGCCTCGGGAGTCCAAGTGAAGCACTCGGCCTTCCTTAAGAGACGGTACAGGGGCAGGCCTCTTTCGCCGAGGCGCGAGATGAAACGGCTCAAGGCCGCGAGGCATCCCATGACCCTCTGTACGCCTTTTAAGTCCTTGATGGGCCCCATGTTTGTGATGGCTGCGATCTTCTCCGGGTTGGCTTCGATGCCCCGCTCGGAGACGATGAACCCCAAGAGCATGCCTCGGGGCACCCCGAAGACGCACTTCTCGGGATTGAGCTTGACGCCCTTCGCCTTGAGACACCGGAATGTCAGTTCAAGGTCGGAGAGAAGGTCGGAGGCTTTCCTCGTCTTGACTACGATGTCATCGACGTAGGCCTCGACCGTGCGACCGATGTGTTCGCCGAACACATGGTTCATGCACCGCTGGTACGTTGCACCCGCGTTCCTCAAACCGAAAGGCATTGTGACATAACAGTACATGCCGAAGGGCGTGATGAAAGAAGTCGCGAGCTGGTCGGACTCTTTCATCTTGATTTGATGATACCCTGAGTAGGCATCGAGGAAAGACAGGGTTTCGCACCCTGCAGTGGAGTCCACGATTTGATCGATGCGAGGTAGAGGGTAGGGGACTTTCGGACATGCTTTGTTGAGACCAGTGTAGTCTACACACATCCGCCATTTCCCCCCTTTCTTCCTCACAAGTATAGGGTTGGCAAGCCATTCGGGATGGAATACCTCTTTGATGAACCCTGCTGCCATCAGCTTGTGGATCTCCTCGCCTATCACCCTGCGCCTTTCCTCGTCGAATCGGCGCAGAGGCTGTCTGACCGGTCGGGCTCCGGCCCGAATATCCAGCGAGTGCTCGGCGACATCCCTCGGTATGCCGGGCATGTCCGAGGGACTCCACGCAAAGACGTCGGCGTTTGCGCGGAGAAAGTCGACGCGCACTGCTTCCTATTTGGGGTCGAGCCCGGAACCGATCCGGATCTGCTTGGAGGTGTCGCCACTGGGGTCGAGAGGGATGGCCTTAACCGTCTCCGCTGGCTCGAAGTTGCCGGCATGTCGCTTCACGTCCGGCACCTCTCGGGAGAGGCTTTCCAGGTCGGTAATGAGGGCCTCGGACTCGGCGAGGGCCTCGGCGTACTCCACGCACTCCACATCGCATTCGAATGCGTGCTTGTACGTGGGGCCGACGGTGATGACCCCGTTGGGGCCCGGCATCTTGAGCTTCAGGTAGGTGTAGTTGGGGATGGCCATGAACTTCGCGTAACATGGCCTTCCCAACACTGCGTGGTAGGTCCCTCGGAACCCGACCACCTCGAACGTCAAAGTCTCCCTTCGGAAGTTGGAGGGTGTTCCGAAGCAGACAGGAAGGTCGAGCTGTCCGAGGGGCTGGACGCGCTTCCCGGGAATGATCCCGTGGAAGGGCGCAGCGCCTGCTCGGACGGATGACAGATCGACGCGCAGGAGCCTGAGGGTCTCAGCGTAGATGATATTGAGGCAGCTGCCCCCATCCATCAGGACCTTGGTGAGCCTGACATCGCCGATGACGGGATCGACGACGAGCGGGTACTTCCCTGGGCTCGGCACGTGGTCGGGGTGGTCATCCTGGTCGAAGGTGATGGGCTTGTCGGACCAGTCTAGGTAGACTGGCGCCGCCACCTTCACCGAGCAGACCTCCCGACGCTCCTGCTTACGATGCCGAGCCGAGGCATTTGCCGCATGCCCTCCGTAGATCATGAAGCAGTCGCGGACCTCGGGGAACTCTCCTGCTTGGTGATCTTCCTTTTTGCCGTCGTCGCGGGCCCTGTCACCCTCCGCGGGTGGCCCGGCCTGGTGGAAGTGGCGCCGAAGCATGACGCACTCCTCGAGGGTGTGCTTGACGGGCCCCTGATGGTAGGGGCACGTCTCCTTTAGTGCCTTGTCGAAGAGGTTGGCGCCTCCGGGGGGCTTCCGAGGGTTCTTGTGCTCGGCGGCGGCGACAAGGTCCGTGCTGGCGGCGTCGCGTTTCGCTTGCGACTTCCTCCTGCCTTTCTTCTTGGCGCCGAGCGGAATAGACGCCTCGGGAGCATCTTCCGACGGGCGGCCCTGGGGCTGCTTGTCCTTTCAGAAGATGGCTTCGACCGCCTCCTGACCAGAGGCGAACTTGGTGGCGATGTCCATTAGCTCGCTCGCCCTGCTGGGGGTCTTGCGACCCAACTTGCTCACCAGGTCACGGCAGGTGGTGCCGGCAAGGAACACGCCGATGACATCGGAGTCGGTGATGTTGGGCAGCTCGGTGCGCTGCTTCGAGAATCGCCGGATGTAGTCCCGAAGAGACTCTCCCGGCTGTTGCCGACAGCTTCGGAGGTCTCAGGAATTCCCGGGGCGCACGTACGTGCCCTGGAAGTTGCCGGCGAAAGCCTGGACCAGATCTTCCCAGTTGGAAATCTACCCCGGAGGCAGGTGCTCCAACCAAGCGCGAGCGGTATCGGAGAGGAACAGGGGGAGGTTGCGGATGATGAGGTTGTCGTCGTCCGTCCCACCCAGTTGACAGGCCAGGCGGTAGTCCGCAAGCCACAATTCCGGTCTCGTTTCCCCCGAGTACTTTGTGATAGTAGTCGGGGGTCGGAATCGGGGCGGAAATGGCGCCCGCCGAATGGCCCGGCTGAAGACCTGCGGACCGGGTGGTTCGGGCGAGGGACTCCGATCCTCCCCGCTGTCGTAGCGTCCCCCACGCCTGGGGTGATAACCTCGGCGCACCCTTTCGTCGAGGCGGGCCCGACGGTCGCGATGAGGGTGCTCGTCGCCGAGGTGGCCCGGGGCCGCAGGCGCGGTGTTGTGCGTGCGCCCGGTGTAGACCGAGGCTTCCCGCGTGAGTCGGGAAGTCGCGGCACGAGGTTCCGAGGGGTACCCCTGCCTTCGGGAGGCAGAGCTCTCGGCCCGCCGGGCCGCAGCGCCTTCCAGGAGATGCTTGAGCTCTCCCTGGATTCACCGACCCTCGGTGGTTGATGACTCCGGCATCGCGCGGAGGAGCATCGCTGCGGCGGCCAGGTCCTGACCGGTTCCGCCGGATGCGGGTGGCGGTCTGTCCCTGGCATCGTTGGCGATGCGGTGCTGGAGACCTTGGGGCAGGTGACGTATTCCTCCGGCCGGGGGCTGGCTCGCCCATACCTGCCCGACGTTCCGGCGGATTGCCTCGAGCGCTCCTGCTCCCTCATCGAGCCCGGCCTGCGCCCCGCGGACTTGCTCGAGCTGTGGGTCGTGACCCCCCGCCGGAACGGGGACCACAGCTAGCTCCCGCGGGATGTCGGCGCGAGGCGCTGGCCTAGAGGGATCACCATCCTCCGGCATGCCGAGACAGCTGCCTCCGGAGGGATCCCCTTGCTCGACGTGGAAACATTCGCGGCTCGGGCCGCAGTCCTTGTCGTCAAGGCTGCGGCTGCCGTCGGAACAGTCGGAGAGGCAGTAGTTGCATGCGGTCATGAAGTCCCGCATAGCACTGGGGTTGCCAGATCCAGAGAAATCCCAGCAGATGCTGGGGTCGTCATCTTCCTCGGACCTAGAGGGTCCGTAGGTCGAGACACCCGTCAATCGGTCCCAGGGCGACCGCACACGAAACCCCAGAGGGGTTGCACTCGCCTCAACGTGAGCGCCCGCCAAAGCGAGGTCGCCAGGCGGGTTGAGGCCGAGTCGAAATGACGAAGGATGGGAATCAGCCGGTACCTTTTGGTCGACGAGGAGCGACGAAGTCACATCGGGGGCTGATCGCGCCGTCGTCCTGGGTGCGAGGGCGACGTCCTGCAGGCCCTCCGTGAGCGCGCTGGCATCGTCCACTTGCTCGGGGTCGGCGTGTCGCGGGGGGACGGCGCTCGCCTTCGCCTTAAACGCGTGGGTGATGCCCGACGCGTCCTCCGTTGGGGCGCTGGGGATGTCGATTTGCTCGACAGTCGACTGAGCGCAGCCTCCCGCTCGGCCTTGGTTGCCCCGCCTCCTCCTCCGATGGCGAGGGAGAGGATGGGGTGAGCTTGAAAGTTGTCCTTCCCCCACGCGGGAAAGACGTCGTCGATTCCGCCGCCGGCGGGCGGGCTGTCTGCCACCGTTGTCGCTGTCGCGCGGCGGTGGAAGGAGTATCATGTCGTAGCTGCCGTCGAAAGACATGAACTCGAGACTCCCGAAACGGAGCACCGTCCCGGGTTGAAGAGGTCGTTGGAGACTACCCATCTGGGGCTTGACGGGAAACTACTCGTCAACACGCAGCAGGCCCCTACCTGGCGCGCCAACTGTCGGCGTTCCGAGACCGGGGGGTCCCCGAGCCGACGAGTGAGTGTGCCGCGTGCCCCAGCCCAGATGGGTCGAGCGCGTGGGCGAGCGCGAAGGGGGGAGAGAGCGAGGTGGCCGGAGCCGGGTCGTGAGGGAGTCGGAGATCCCGCGGCCTTCGTGTTCGTCCCGCGCCCAGGTCGGGTGCGCTTGCAGTAGGGGGTTACAAGCGTCCGCGCGGGTGAGGGGAGCGAGCGGCCCCGAGAGAGCGCCTGCCCCTGCCCCGCGAGGCCAACCTTCTCTAAGAAGGCCCTGGTCCTTCCTTTTATAGGCGTAAGGAGAGGATCCAGGTGTACAAATGGGGGTGTAGCAAGGTGCTACGTGTCTAGCGGGGGAGAGCTAGTGCCCTAAGTACATGCCAAGGTGGCAGCCGGAGAGATCTTGGCACCCAGCTAGTGTGGCGTCGTGGCTGTCGGAGAAGCAATGGAGCTGGGCGGAGGGACAGCTGTCGGAGTGGTTGGGCCCTTGCTGACGTCCCCCTGCTTTCGTAAGGGAGCTGAGAACCGCCGTCGTCATGGGTCCAGCGGGGCGCCATCATTGCCTATCTGGCGGAGCTAGCCAGATGGGACGTCGGTCCTGTTCTCTGCGGCCCGAGTCGTCTCGGGGTAGGGTGATGATGGCGCTTCCTGTCGACGTGGCGGACTCGTGCCCTAGGTCGGGCGACGTGGGGGCTCCTCCGAAGCCGAGGTCGAGTCTGTCCTGCATGGCCGAGGCCGAGCCCGAGCCCCTGGGTCGGGCGAGGCGGAGGTCGTTCGGCAGAGGTCGGGGTGGAGTCCGAGCCCTGGGTCGGGCGAAGCGGAGTTCATCGTCTTCCGGGGCCTTAGCCCGAGTCCGAGCCCTGGGTCGGGCGGAGCAGAGTTCGCCGTCTTCCGAGGCCTTAGCCCGAGTCCGAGCCCTGGGTCGGGTGGAGTTCGCCGTCTTCCGGGGCCTTAGCCCGAGTCCGAGCCCTGGGTCGGGCGGAGCGGAGTTCGCCGTCTTCCGGGGCCTTAGCCCGAGTCCGAGCCCTGGGTCGGGCGGAGCGGAGTTCGCCGTCTTCTGGGGCCTCAGCCCGAGTTCGAGCCCTGGGTCGGGCGGAGCGGAGTTCGCCGTCTTCCGGGGCCTCAGCCCGAGTCCGAGCCCTGGGTCGGGCGGAGCTTCCTCTGGCGCTTTTGGCCAAGCCTGGCTGCCCGTCAGTCTTACTCTTTGCGTTAAAGACCCCAGTGACTTGGTCGGTCGGTGCGGTGATTTAGTCAGGGTTGCTTCTTAACGAAGGCAAGGCCTCGGGCGAGCCGGAGATGCGTCTGCCGTGAAAGAGGAGGCCTCGGGTGAGACGAAAACATCTCAGGGTCGGCTGCCCTTGCCCGAGGCTAGGCTCGGGCGTGGCGTGATCGAGTCGCTCGTATGGACTGATCCCTGACTTAATCAAACCCATCAGGCCTCTGCAGCTTTATGCTGATGGGGGTTACCAGCTGAGAATTAGGCGTCTTGAGGGTACCCCTAATTATGGTCCCCGACAATATTATATTTGGGTCTACTAACGAATCTACATGTGAGGAATTTAGTAGGATCATGACACAAAAATTCGAGATGTCAATGATGGGGGAGTTGAAGTATTTTCTAGGATTCCAAGTCAAGCAACTCCAAGAGGGCACCTTCATTAGCCAAACGAAGTACATTCAAGACATTCTAACCAAGTTTGGGATGAAGAACGCCAAGCCCATCAAGACACCCATGGGAACAAATGGGCATCTCGACCTCGACACGGGAGGTAAATCCGTAGACCAAAAGGTATACCGGTCGATGATAGGTTCCTTACTCTACTTATGTGCTTCACGATCGGATATTATGCTTTCCGTATGCATGTGTGCAAGATTCCAAGCCGATCCTAAGGAAGCTCACCTTAGGGCCATAAAACGAATCTTGAGATATTTAGTTTATACTCCTAAGTTTGGCCTTTGGTACCCTAGGGGATCCACATTTGATTTAATTGGTTATTCCGATGCCGATTGGGCAGGGTGCAAAATCAATAGAAAGAGCACATCAGGGACTTGCCAGTTCTTGGGAAGATCTCTGGTGTCTTGGGCTTCAAAGAAGCAAAATTATGTGGCTCTTTCAACCGCCGAAGTCGAGTATATTGCCGCAGGCCATTGTTGCGCGCAATTGCTTTGGATGAGGCAAACCCTCCGGGACTATGGTTACAAATTAACCAAAGTTCCTCTTCTATGTGATAATGAGAGTGCAATCCGCATGGCGGATAATCCCGTTGAGCATAGCCGCACTAAACACATAGCCATTCGGTATCATTTTCTAAGGGATCACCAACAAAAGGGGGATATCGAGATTGCATATGTTAGCACCAAAGAACAATTAGCCGATATCTTTACCAAGCCATTGGATGAACAAACTTTTACCAAACTTAGGCATGAGCTAAATATTCTTGATTCTAGGAATTTTTATTGATGTTTTGCACACATAGCTCATATATATACCTTTGATCATCTCTTTCATATGCTATGACTATTGTGTTCTTTCAAGTCCATTTCATGCTAAGTCATATATTGAAAGGGAAAAGGAGTCTTCGGCGAAGACAAGGCTTCCACTCCGCTCCATCGAATCATTCATCCTTCGCTGTCGCTCCGCACTAACTCTCCAACTTTGGTATAATCTTCACTCCTTTACTTCCGTCCAAAGGGGGAGAGAGTAGTTTAAACGGGCTTATATTTCACTCAAATATCCGTTTTTGGTGATTCATGCCAAAGGGGGAGAGAGTATTAGCCCAAAGCAAAAGGACCGCACCACCACCAATTTCAAAAAATGTAGTCTTTTATTTGATATTAAAAGAAGTTTTTCAATTGATATCTTATTTTGATATAATTTCAATTTGTATACCCTCTTCAAAATTAATATCTAAAACCCTCTTGAACACTAAGAGGAGGATTTGAAAGGGAAATGTGCCCTTGGGCCATTTCTAAGTATTTTGGTGATTGAGTGCCAACACAAGTGGTCTTGTGGTAATCTATGCGAACTGATGGACAAAGTGCAAATCAAGTCTAAAGGTATGTTTCTAGACTTGGTACATTGTTTTAAGAACTAATGTATTGTGTCTAAGTGCTGGAAACAGGAGAAATCAAATTGGAAAAGAGATGGCTTTGTTCAGCCAAAGACAGCTCGGCCTGGGTGCACCGGACAGTGTCCGGTGCGCCAGGCTGGCTCTGGCTAACTTGCTGCTCTCGGGACTTCGACGGCGGTGTATGGCTATAAATCACCGGACTGTCCGGTGGTGCACCGGACTGTCCGGTGAGCCATTCACAGGCGAAGTCGTCGCTCTCGGGAAGTGATTAACGGCGTACGACTAAAAATCACCGGACTGTCCGGTGGTGCACCAGACTGTCCGGTGAGCCAATGGTCAGCCGGGCCAACGGTTGGCCGAGGATTCCGCGCGTGACGCGTGGCCGAGCCAACGGTCACAAGGGGCACCGGACTGTCCGGTGTGCACCGGACAGTGTCCGGTGTGCCAACGGCTCTGAATCTTCAACGGTCGGCTTCGCCAAATAAGGAAAGAGATTCGCACCGGACAGTGTCCGGTGGTGCACCGGACTGTCCGGTGCGCCAGGCGACAGAAGGCAAGAATTGCCTTCCTGGAATGCTCTCAACGGCTCCTAGCTGCCTTGGGCTATAAAAGGGACCCCTAGGCGCATGGAGGAGAATACCAAGCATCCTTAGAGCATTGTTGATCACTCACACTTCATTCTTGCGCACTTGTTCGACATTCTTAGTGATTTGAGCTCCGTTCTAGTGAGAACCTCGTGATATTCTTTTGAGCTCAAGTCTGGGTCTTGTGTGTGCGTATTTGCTGTGATTTTGTGCCTCGTGTGCGTTGCTCATCCCTCCCTTACTCCGTGCTTCTTTGTGAACATCAAGTGTAAGGGCGAGAGACTCCAAGTTGTGGAGATTCCTCGCGAGCGGGATATAGTAAAGCAAAGCAAAACACCATGGTATTCAAGTGGGTCTTTGGACCGCTTGAGAGGGGTTGATTGCAACCCTCATCCGTTGGGACGCCACAACGTGGAGTAGGCAAGCGTTGGACTTGGCCGAACCACGGGATAAACCACTGTGCCATCTCTGTGTTGATCTCTTTGTGGTTATTGTGTTTTGCTAAGACTCCTCTCTAGCCACTTGGCCTTATTGGTGCTAACTCCTAATCAAGATTTTGTGGCGCTAAGTTTCAAGTTTTACAGGATCACCTATTCACCCCCCCCTCTAGGTGCTCTCAATTGGTATCAGAGCCGTTCTCTTCAAGAAAGGGACTAATTGCCCGAAGAGATGGATCCTAAGGGGAAGGGGATTGTGATCAATGATAAGGAGGAGTCCTTCGTCAACGAGCCGAAAGTTGACAAGCCTACCGACTCGGGCTCGGGCCACAAACGAAAAGATGGGAAGAAGAAGACGAGGCGCATCAAGGAGATCGTCTACTACGACGACAGCGACGAGTCCTCTTCTTCCCAAAAGGACGACGACAACGACTACGAGAAAAAGAAGACGGTTAATTCAAACTTCTCTTTCGATTATTCTCGTATTCCGTATAGTTCAAATGCACATTTGCTTTCCATTCCTCTTGGCAAGCCTCCACACTTTGATGGGGAGGACTACGGATTTTGGAGTCACAAAATACGTAGTCACTTGTTCTCTCTCCATCCAAGCATATGGGAGATAGTCGAGAGTGGAATGAAATTTGATAGTACTGATAGTCCCATGTTCATTAATGAGCAAATTCACAAAAATGCACAAGCTACTACTGTTCTTCTAGCTTCTTTGTGCAGGGACGAATACCATAAGGTGAGCGGCTTGGATAACGCCAAGCAGATCTGGGACACCCTCAAGATCTCACATGAGGGGAACGACGTCACCATGCTCACCAAGATGGAATTGGTGGAAGGCGAACTTGGGAGATTCGCAATGATCAGGGGCGAGGAGCCAACCCAAACGTCCAACCGGCTCAAGACCCTCGTCAACAAAATAAGGAGCTATGGAAGCACGCGATGGACAGACCACGACGTCATCCGCCTAATGCTAAGGTCCTTTACCGTCCTTGATCCACATCTTGTGAACAATATTCGTGAGAATCCTAGGTACACGAAGATGACGCCCGAGGAGATCCTTGGAAAGTTTGTAAGCGGGCAGATGATGATCAAGGAGGCAAGATACGTCGATGATGCATTGAATGGCCCAATCCAAGAGCCTCAAACTATTGCTCTCAAGGCAACAAGGAGCAAGGAGGCACTACTTAGCAAGGTGGCGCAAGTTGAGGCGGCCGGGCTTAATGATGAAGAGATGGCCCTCATCATCAAGCGCTTCAAGACGGCGCTAAAGGGTCACAAGGAGCAGCCTAACAAGAACAAGACGAAGGGGAAGCGCTCATGCTTCAAATGTGGTAAGATTGGTCATTTTATCGCTAATTGTCCCGATAATGATAGTGACCAGGAACAAGGGAACAAGAGGGAAAAGAAGAAGTCTTACAAGAAGGCTAAGGGCGAGGCACACCTTGACAAGGAGTGGGACTCGGATTGTTCGTCGTCCGACTCTGACAACGAAGGACTCGCCGCCACCGCCTTCAACAAGTCATCCCTCTTCCCCAACGAGCATCACACTTGCCTCATGGCAAGGGAAAAGAAGGTAAGCACTCGTAATACTAGTACTTACGCTTCCTCAAGTGATGAAGAATCTAGCGATGATGAAATAGACTATTCATGTTTATTCAAGGGCTTAGATAGAACTAAGGTTGATAAGATTAATGAGTTGATTGATGCCTTGAATGATAAGAATAGATTATTAGAAAAGCAAGAGGATCTCTTGTATGAAGAACATGATAAGTTTGTAGAGGCACAAAAATCCCTTGCTTTAGAAATTAAAAGGAATGAAATGCTTTCTTGTGAATTGTCTACATGCCATGACTCTATTTCTAGCTTAAAGAGCATAAATGATGATTTGAATGCTAAGTTAGAAATAGCAAATAAATCAACATCTTGTGTAGAACATGTTACAATTTGCAATAGGTGTAAAGATTTTGATGTTGGTGCTTGTAGTGAACACCTAGTTTCAATTTCTAAATTGAATGATGAAGTGGCTAGTCTTAATGCCCAACTTAAGACTAGCAAGAGTGAATTTGATAAAATAAAATTTGCAAGGGATGCCTACACGATTGGTAGACACCCCTCAATTAAGGATGGTCTTGGCTTCAAGAGGGAAGTCAAGAACTTAACAAGCCATAAGGCTTCCATCTCCGCCAAGGAGAAAGGGAAGACCCCTATGGCTAGTAGTGCTAAAAAGAACCATGCTTTCATGTACCATGATAGGAGACATTCTAGAAATGCTTATAGGAGTTGTAATGCTTATGATTCGAATGCAATGTTTGCTTCAAGTTCTTCCTATATGCATGGTAGAGATATGCCTAGGAGAAATGTTGCTCATGTTCCTAGGAAGATTAATGAACCTTCTACAATTTATCATGCTTGCAATGCTTCCTTTGCAATTTGTAGAAAGGATAGAAAGGTAATTGCTAGGAAATTAGGGGCAAAATGTAAGGGAGATAAAACTTGCATTTGGGTCCCTAAGGATATTGTCACTAACCTTGTAGGACCCAACAAGAGTTGGGTACCTAAGACCCAAGCCTAAATTTGCCTTGCAGGTTTATGCATCCGGGGGTACAAGCTGGATTATCGACAGCGGATGCATAAACCACATGACGGGGGAAAAGAGGATGTTCTCTTCCTACGTCAAGAACAAGGATCCCCAAGATTCAATAATATTCGGTGATGGGAACCAAGGCAAGGTGAAAGGGTTAGGAAAAATTGCTATTTCATCCGAGCACTCTATTTCTAATGTGTTCTTAGTTGAGTCGCTTGGATATAACTTGTTGTCTGTGAGTCAACTCTGTAATATGGGATATAACTGTTTATTCACAAATGTAGATGTGTCTGTCTTTAGGAGAAGTGATGGTTCATTAGCTTTTAAGGGTGTACTAGACGACAAACTTTATTTAGTTGATTTTGCAAAAGAGGAGGCCGGTCTAGATGCATGCTTAATTGCTAAGACTAGCATGGGCTGGCTGTGGCATCGCCGCTTAGCACATGTGGGGATGAAGAACCTTCACAAGCTTCTAAAGGGAGAACACGCGATAGGTCTAACTAATGTTACTTTCGAAAAAGATAGACCTTGTGCAGCTTGTCAAGCAGGTAAACAGGTGGGAAGCTCTCATCATCCCAAAAATGTGATGACCACATCGAGACCTTTGGAGATGCTTCATATGGATCTCTTCGGACCCGTCGCCTATCTAAGCATAGGAGGAAGTAAGTATGGTCTTGTTATAGTTGATGATTTTTCCCGCTTCACTTGGGTATTCTTTTTGCAGGATAAATCTGAAACCCAAGGGACCCTCAAGCGCTTCCTAAGGAGATCTCAAAATGAGTTTGAGCTCAAGGTGAAGAAGATAAGGAGCGACAACGGGTCCGAGTTCAAGAATCTTCAAGTGGAGGAGTACCTTGAGGAGGAAGGGATCAAGCACGAGTTCTCCGCTCCCTACACACCACAACAAAATGGTGTGGTAGAGAGGAAGAACAGGACGCTCATCGATATGGCGAGGACGATGCTTGGAGAGTTCAAGACCCCCGAGCGCTTTTGGTCGGAAGCCGTGAACACGGCTTGCCACGCCATCAACCGGGTCTACCTTCACCGCCTCCTCAAGAAGACTTCATATGAGCTTCTAACCGGTAACAAACCCAATGTGTCTTACTTTCGTGTATTTGGGAGCAAATGCTATATTCTAGTAAAGAAGGGTAGAAATTCTAAGTTTGCTCCCAAAGCTGTAGAAGGGTTTTTGTTAGGTTATGACTCAAATACAAAGGCGTATAGGGTCTTCAACAAATCATCGGGTTTGGTTGAAGTCTCTAGCGACGTTGTATTTGATGAGACTAATGGCTCTCCAAGAGAGCAAGTTGTTGATCTTGATGATGTAGATGAAGGAGACGTTCCAACGGCCGCAATACGCACCATGGCGATTGGCGATGTGCGACCACAGGAACTCGAGGAGCAAGATCAACCCTCTTCCTCAACAATGGTGCATCCCCCAACTCAAGATGATGAACAGGTTCATCAAGAGGAGGCGTGCGATCAAGGGGGAGCACAAGATGATCATGTGATGGAGGAAGAAGCACAACCGGCACCTCCAACCCAAGTTCGAGCGACGATTCAAAGGAATCATCCCGTCGACCAAATTTTGGGTGACATTAGCAAGGGAGTAACTACTCGTTCTAGATTAGTTAATTTTTGTGAGCATTACTCCTTTGTCTCTTCTATTGAGCCTTTCAGGGTAGAAGAGGCCTTGCTAGATCCGGATTGGGTGTTGGCCATGCAGGAGGAGCTCAATAATTTCAAGAGAAATGAAGTTTGGACACTGGTGCCTCGTCCCAAGCAAAATGTTGTGGGAACCAAGTGGGTGTTCCGCAACAAACAAGACGAGCACGGGGTGGTGACAAGGAACAAGGCTTGACTTGTGGCAAAAGATTATGCCCAAGTCGCAGGTTTGGACTTTGAGGAGACTTTTGCTCCTGTGGCTAGGCTAGAATCTATTCGTATTTTGCTAGCATATGCCGCTCACCATTCTTTCAGGTTATTCCAAATGGATGTGAAGAGCGCTTTCCTCAACGGGCCAATCAAGGAGGAGGTGTACGTGGAGCAACCCCCTGGCTTCGAGGATGAACGGTACCCCGACCACGTATGTAAGCTCTGTAAGGCGCTCTATGGACTTAAGCAAGCCCCAAGAGCATGGTATGAATGCCTTAGAGACTTTTTAATTGCTAATGCTTTCAAGGTTGGGAAAGCCGATCCAACTCTTTTCACTAAGACTTGCGATGGTGATCTTTTTGTGTGCCAAATTTATGTCGATGACATAATATTTGGTTCTACTAATCAAAAGTCTTGTGAAGAATTTAGCAGGGTGATGATGCAGAAATTCGAGATGTCGATGATGGGCGAGTTGAACTACTTCCTTGGGTTCCAAGTGAAGCAACTCAAGGACGGCACCTTCATCTCCCAAACAAAGTACACGCAAGACTTGCTAAAGCGGTTTGGGATGAAGGACGCCAAGCCCGCGAAGACTCCAATGGGAACCGACGGACACACCGACCTCAACAAAGGAGGTAAGTCCGTTGATCAAAAGGCATACCGGTCAATGATAGGGTCTTTACTTTATTTATGTGCTAGTAGACCGGATATTATGCTTAGCGTATGCATGTGTGCTAGATTTCAATCCGATCCAAGGGAGTGTCACTTAGTGGCCGTGAAGCGAATTCTTATATATTTAGTCGCTACGCCTTGCTTCGGAATCTGGTATCCAAAGGGGTCTAACTTTGACTTGATTGGATATTCAGACTCTGACTATGCTGGATGTAAGGTCGATAGGAAGAGTACATCGGGGACGTGCCAATTCTTAGGAAGGTCCCTGGTGTCATGGAATTCTAAGAAACAAACTTCTGTTGCCCTATCCACCGCTGAGTCCGAGTATGTTGCCGCAGGACAGTGTTGCGCGCAGCTACTTTGGATGAGGCAAACCCTCCGGGTCTTTGGCTACAATCTGAGCAAAGTCCCACTCCTATGTGACAATGAGAGTGCTATCCGCATAGCGGACAATCCTGTCGAGCACAGCCGCACAAAGCACATTGACATCCGACATCACTTTTTGAGAGACCACCAGCAAAAGGGAGATATCGAAGTGTTCTATATTAGCACCGAGAACCAGCTAGCCGATATCTTTACCAAGCCTCTAGATGAGAAGACCTTTTGCAGGCTGCGTAGTGAGCTAAATGTCTTAGATTCGCGGAACCTGGATTGATTTATAGCATACATGTGTTTATGCCTTTGATCATGTTCCTTATGCGTTATGTTGTTTACTTGTGGTGCTCAAGTTGTACAAACACTCCCTGGACCTCACAAGTCCTTTTGCAAGTGATGCACATATTTAGGGGGAGATGTGCTACAACTTGACCCTTTGAGACTAACTGTGTGCTTGAGTTTGCTTGATTTAGTCTCAAAGGAGGTTTGAAAGGGAAAAGGTGGACTTGGACCATGAAAGACTTCCACTGCACTCCGATGAGAGGGTAACTTATTCCAAGTTCATCTCATGTACTCTTATTGCCTTGGTACTCTTATTTGAAGATTTTGGTGAGGCAATGGGGTTCAAGGGCCAAAATTGATCCCATTTTGGTGCTTGATGCCAAAGGGGGAGAAAATAAGGCCAAAAGCAATAAATGGATCAGCTACCACTTGAGAAATTTTGAAAATGTAGTAGAATAGAGCTTTTGGTTTGTCAAAACTCTCTTATTGTCTCTCTTGTCAAAAGTTGGCCTCTTGTGGGGAGAATGTTTGATTATGGCAAAAGGGGGAGTTTTTGAATCTTTGATCAATTTCTTTTGAAATACCTCTCTTTATGTCTCTACAAGTGAATTTGACTTAGAGATAGGAAATTGAGTTTGATTTGCAAAAACAAACCAAGTGGTGGCAAAGTATGATCCAAATATGCCAAAGTTGAATCAAAACAATTTGTGTTCTTATTTGCATTGATACTGCACTTGTTCTAGTTGCTTTGTGTTGTGTTGGCATAAATCACCAAAAAGGGGGAGATTGAAAGGGAAATGTGCCCTTGGGCCATTTCTAAGTATTTTGGTGATTGAGTGCCAACACAAGTGGTCTTGTGGTAATCTATGCGAAGTGATGGACAAAGTGCAAATCAAGTCTAAAGGTATGTTTCTAGACTTGGTACATTGTTTTAAGAACTAATGTATTGTGTCTAAGTGCTGGAAACAGGAGAAATCAAATTGGAAAAGAGATGGCTTTGTTCAGCCAAAGACAGCTCGGTCTGGGTGCACCGGACTGTCCGGTGGTGCACCGGACAGTGTCCGGTGCGCCAGGCTGGCTCTGGCTAACTTGCTGCTCTCGGGACTTCGACGGCGGTGTACGGCTATAAATCACCGGACTGTCCGGTGGTGCACCGGACTGTCCGGTGAGCCATTCACAGGCGAAGTCGTCGCTCTCGGGAAGTGATTAACGGCGTACGGCTAAAAATCACCGGACTGTCCGGTGGTGCACCGGACTGTCCAGTAAGCCAATGGTCAGCCGGGCCAACGGTCGACCGAGAATTCCGCGCATGACGCGTGGCCGAGCCAACGGTCACAAGGGGGCACCGGACTGTCCGGTGTGCACCGGACAGTGTCTGGTGTGCCAACGGCTCTGAATCTTCAACAGTCGGCTTCGCCCAATAAGGAAAGAGATCCGCACCGGACAGTGTCCGGTGGTGCACCAGACTGTCCGCTGCGCCAGGCGACAGAAGGCAAGAATTGCCTTCCTGGAATGCTCTCAACGGCTCCTAGCTGCCTTGGGGATACAAAAGGGACCCCTAGGCGCATGGAGGAGAATACCAAGCATCCTTAGAGCATTGTTGATCACTCACACTTCATTCTTGCGCACTTGTTCGACATTCTTAGTGATTTGAGCTCCGTTCTAGTGAGAACCTCGTGATATTCTTTTGAGCTCAAGTCTGGGTCTTGTGTGTGCGTATTTGCTGTGATTTTGTGTCTCGTGTGCGTTGCTCATCCCTCCCTTACTCCGTGCTTCTTTGTGAACATCAAGTGTAAGGGCGAGAGACTCCAAGTTGTGGAGATTCCTCGCGAGCGGGATATAGTAAAGCAAAGCAAAACACTGTGGTATTCAAGTGGGTCTTTGGACCGCTTGAGAGGGGTTGATTGCAACCCCGTCCGTTGGGACGCCACAACGTGGAGTAGGCAAGCGTTGGACTTGGCCGAACCACAGGATAAACCACTGTGCCATCTCTGTGTTGATCTCTTTGTGGTTATTGTGTTTTGCTAAGACTCCTCTCTAGCCACTTGGCCTTATTGGTGCTAACTCCTAATCAAGATTTTGTGGCGCTAAGTTTCAAGTTTTACAGGATCACCTATTCACCCCCCCTCTAGGTGCTCTCAGAATTTCATTAAGGGGGAGTTTTGTTTAGTCAAAGGAAAAACATTTGAACCAGGGGGAGAAAATTTCAAATCTTGAAAATGCTTCTCAAAATCTTATTCATTTACCTTTGACTATTTGCAAAAGAACTTTGAAAAGAATTTCCAAAACATTTTGCAAAACAAAACATGTGGTGCAAGCGTGGTCCAAAATGTTAATAAGAAGAAAAGCCATCCATGCACATCTAGCAAGTAATATTTATTGGTTTCATTCCAAGCAACCTTTGCACTTACATTATGCAAACTAGTTCAATTCTGCACTTCCATATTTGCTTTGGTTTGTGTTGGCATCAATCACCAAAAAGTGGGAGATTGAAAGGGAAATAGGCTTACACCTTTTCCTAATTGATTTTGGTGGTTGAATTGCCCAACACAAATAATTGGACTAACTAGTTTGCTCTAGATTATAAGTTTTACAGGTGCCAAAGGTTCACAATAGACCAATAAAATGACCAAGAAAGGGTTCAAACAAAGAGAGCCAAAGACAACCGAAGCGTGCCCTGGTCTGGCGCACCGGACCGTCCGGTGTGCCACCGGACAATGTCCGGTGTACCAGGGAACTCCGCTCCAAACTCGTCACCTTCAGGAAAATCAGAGGGCGCTCCGCTATAATTCACCGGACCGTCCGGTGAGGCACGGGACAGTGTCCGGTGGCGCACCGGACTGTCCGGTGTGCCAGCGGAGCAACGGCTACTTCAGCGCCAACGGTCGACTGCAACCGCATTCAATGCGCTACAGTGCGCGCCAGAGTCAGATCAGCGTCAGAAGGCGCACCGGACAATCTACAGTACTTGTCCGGTGCACCACCGGACAGCCAGGAGACCCCACATGTCAGAGCTCCAACGGTCGAACCCTAACGGCCGGGTGACGTGGCTGGCGCACCGGACAGTGTCCGGTGGCGCACCGGACTGTCCGGTGCGCCCGTCGACAACAGCCTCCACCAAACGGCTAGTTTGGTGGTTGGGGCTATAAATACCCCAACCACCCCACCATTCATTGCATCCATGTTTTTCCACCTTCCAACACCTTACAAGAGCTATAGCATTCAATTCTAGACACAACCAAAGAGATCAAATCCTCTCCCAAGTCCGGAATCACTCCAAATCAAATAGTGACTAGAGAGAGCGACATTTGTGTTCATTTGAGCTCTTGCGCTTGGATGGCTTCTTTTCTTTCTCATTCTTTCTTGTGATCCACTCAATTGTAAGCAAGGCAAGAGACACCAATTGTGTGGTGGTCCTTGCGGGGACTTAGTGTCCCGTGTGATTGAGAAGAGAAGCTCACTCGGTCTAAGTGACCGTTTGAGAGAGGGAAAGGGTTGAAAGAGACCCGGTCTTTGTGACCACCTCAACGAGGAGTAGGTTTGCAAGAACCGAACCTCGGTAAAACAAATCCTTGTGTCTCACTCTTTATTTGCTTGCGATTTGTTTTTCACCCTCTCTCTCGGACTCGCTTATATTTCTAACGCTAACCCGGCTTGTAGTTGTGATTAACTTTGTAAATTTCAGTTTCGCCGTATTCACCCCCTCTCTAGGTGACTTTCACTATTTATAGCCACGGCGGTCCGGCTAGCTATCCACGGCCACGGATAACTTCGTTAGCGCATGCTTACCATGTAGGGAATAGGCACAGTGAGGGAGGAGCAAGGTACAGATGACACCGCGGTGGATTCGACTGAGTCACGGTGGCCGCCGGTGAATAACTCTAGCCACGCCCGGCTGGACTCGTGAGATGGTGCCACGTTCGAAGATATCCTTCCCTGGATCGATTCTCATCACTAGATCGCGCGAGCCCATCCGATTCAACAATGGTCCTGATCTTATCACGTTCATCAGATATTTGTCAGGGTTTGATCTTCAGTGTTCTTCTGAACCGACCACCTTCCATCCTCTATAACTCCTAATTCTTGTTAAGAACAGAGCAACCTCCCTTAATAAAATTTGTTCACTAAATATCAGTTTACAAACTTACTATAGGATTCTTGGGTCAAAACCGAACGAATTCAAAGATATGGCATGCTCAAATTGGTCCCATATCTCTGTGACCATTTCTGTCTTCAGATTCAGTTTCAGCTATTTGATACAAGTCTGACAGAGCAACTTTGGGCTTGCTTTTCTCCAATTTTTGTGTAACAACCAAATAGGATGTCTGTATCGAAGTTATTCTCCTATGATAGATCTACAAAATTGATGTGGTGTCCTAGGGCAAAATCCTTTTTGTTTGGAAGTTACAAGGCCCCAAAGATGAACCCATTACACTGAAATTCAGACTTAACCAAAAGAGTTCAAGTGTGGCTCTTTTGCAAATAAGTCCAAATCTCAAGGTTTGGGTTGCAAATCTTCATAATTGTGAACCATATAACTTAAGACACCTTATGTCACACCCAGATTTCGGGGCACCAAGACCCGGGCGCGAACATAATCACCAGGTGTGCTGGGACCAAGTCTCACATATATGATGAATCATGGCACAGGATCGAATGTCACATCTTTACTATATAATATAAGTTCTGTACAAAATAAATAAATAGTTACATTATAAGTAGACAACGGTCCAGCAACCCAAAGTTGACTGGGAGACGATGGCCTAGATCTCTCACGAACACATCGCAACATCCTCCATGCACCTCATCCGGTGGTACCAATTCTTGACCTGTGGGGGGTGTGAGACAGCAAGAGTGAGCTCACATACGTTCATCGCTCAACAAGTTGTGGGGAATAATGTGCATGAACTCGCTAAAGGTGGGAGCTCACGTGAAGTGTAAGGCTTACCAAAGAGGATGGTTAGAGCTGAGCATTGCTTTTAAAGTTGGTCAAAATTTTATTAGCAATTACTAAGTATAAGTAAATACCAGCCCAATTAAGTAGTAGAACAAAAGTAACAACCTCACCTGCGATGCAATGCATATGACAAATTGAGTTTAAGTTCCATAATTTAATCATGTGAGTGTCCGAGCTGCTCATGACCGTGAGCACGGCTAGTATACCAGTTTTACACTCTGCAGAGGTTGCGCATCTTTACCCACAAGTCATGTTACCCATCTGCCAAGAGACGGCCAATCCCATACACCTCTACTGAGGAGGCGAGGCAGGGTAACACTACGAGGCCTTTACAAAGTTCCACTAGCTTCAAAAAACCTGCTACAGTTTATAGGAAGCTCCAATGCAGGAATCCCTCGCATGACCGCCATCGCAGCAAAATCATCCCAAGGGCCTCCCTACACTGACCACTCCCCTACTGCCCTTGCCCCTTTCGGGTAAGGTAGTCTTCCACTAGCTTTCCTAGTTAGTTGGCCAAGGGTGTCCCATTAAACCCTTGTGGTAGCACTGTTTTCCCGGGTGGTTCTCCATGTTCCAATTAACATAATGATCTTATCATGAACAGTAAATAACAATTGATAACAAAAGTGTAATCATGAATAATGTATCTCCATACCCACAACCACATATAGCACTAGCAAGTACTACCCAGAAAGTTCAGTGGTAAACAAGGTATAAAGATAGACAAACTAGGGTATCTTATTGGGTCCCATCAAAATTAACCAAGGTAGATCATTATGATTAATTAGAACATGAGTGGGTAAAAAGAAGTGATCAAGGGCACAACTTGCCTCGGACTTGAGATTCCAGGTACCAACTTGCTCTTCAGATGACACGAGTCCTCACGCTAGTCGTAGCAATACAAACAAACATGGTATAGGCAAAATTAACATTACACCAAATGTAAGCACAAACTGAATAGTAGTATTCTACACGATGCTACGAGATCGTGGGAACGATAATCACTAAATTCGGGGTTACGGTTATGAAGTCACGGTTTTCCGAAGATCCATGTGGTTAAGTATAGAATAGACTAAGTGCAACATTTTAACCTATATTTCATGACAAAACAAAGTTACCAGATGATAATAAATATTATTATGAGACTAATGCAACTAGAATGGATTAAAACAGAGTTACGATTATTGAGTTATGAATTTATGAAATTATTTAGCACCTAGAATAGATTAATTCAATTGAGCAATTTTAATTCAAGTTTCATGGCTATACAGTGTTACTAGTTGATAGACAATATTAATACAAAATTATTGCAATTGGAATGACTCAATTTGGGGCTAAAATGAATTAACTATGAATAATACAAGTTTATGGAATTATTTTCATACTAAAATCATTTTCTATATTATTTTATCTTATTTTATTTACTATATGGGCTGCTGCCACAATTCTGGAGTTTCCTAGGGTCAAATCTACAAAATCCAGGGCCTATGTGGAATTACTTATACACAGCAGTGGGCCACAGGTTTATATCAATAGAGATCAGGGGTTCTTTTGAATATTTGCACAGCCGAAGGGGTATGGAGCGATTACAGCCGCACGATCAGAGGCGCACGGTGCAGATTAAATCTGTCTTTAAATGAATCGGTACGGAACGCAAGCCCTTGGATCTAAGATCGACGCACCAGATTTAATATGGCTGCTATTAAATCCCTACTCTCCATCTAGGATCCAACGGTCCCCAGATCGAGATCCGAAGGCCCCGAGGCATCCTTGCCCTAGCCCAATCCCAACCGCACGCAGACAAATCAACGACCCACGCTGATTACTCCCCAGACCTAATCCTGGCCGCATATCTCGAAGTCTAGGGCCATCGCCAGTCTTCCCCATCGAGCGCTCAGAGCAGCAGCGCCCGAGCAGTCCCAGACGACGAGCTCGTCGGCGTAACCACGAGCGAAGCATAGGTTCCCTAATCCGCAAACTAATGGGTGCTACGCGCACATGGGATGATGGTGCATGGGATGAGAGAGCACTTACCACGCGTTACGCGCGCAGGAGTACTATCCACAGCGGAGGGCGGCATTGCGGTGAAAGCAAACGTTGGCGAGGAATTCACCGATCACTATGGCCACCCACGCCAAATTGGGGGTCGCCCCAGCACTCAAGCGTCCCAGAGAAGCCCCTAGGCTGGTTACTGGGTAGGGATAAGGGTGTAGCCTAGTTCTAATGGTGGCAGGGCCCCGTTCTTGCCCACTAGATGAAGAGCTCTCCGCCCAGTGGGGTTTTCTTTGCCCTCTCGACATTGATAGGATGGCGGGGCCGCGGCAATGGATTTATATGCCCAAGGGAGACGGGATTCCGACCCAGATTTTCCCAGCTCGCAGATTCTGGAAGGTCAACGCCATCCGCGCATCGCGCGGGGTTTGTTGGTGCTGCCCCCCGGAGGGGACGAACCTGACATGGTGGACCCACACGGCAGAGGCGCCAAATCGTGCTAGTCGCTGACCATGGGGCCCACAGTCAGCGTGACAGAACACTCCCAGGCGCGGCCGCTGCGGACTGTGTTGGGCTGGTAGCGCTGTTGGCCCAACATGGGGAGGGGGTTTTCTTCTCTTTTTTTTATCTCTTTTCCTATTTTCTTTTGCATTTACAAACTCAAATTCAAGCCCAAGCTCAAATTTTAAAATGAAATGCAGAGGCGAAAATTCCAGCATGAGATGCATCACCATTTTGTTCATCTATTTATTTATCTATTAATCCTATTAAGAAATGCTTTCACAAAGGAATAACCTTATGAGAAGGTATTTTAAATTCAAACTCTTTGAAGAATTGTAACGAATTCGACCAACACAATTTTGAGGTGTTACAAATCCTACCCCCCTTAACAAAAATCTCGTCCACGAGATTTGTAAGGATAGGGATGTAAAAAGCTTTATTTATAGTTTAGCTTTTAACTTCTAAGAAGTGTTATGTTATTTAAAAAGTGGTTATGAAAGCAGGGGTATATATAGGTATAGTCTCCTTATTGTGTAGGATGAAAGATAGGTTAGGGCAAGAATAGCCTAAGGTAAGAAAGTTTATGGTGGGAAAGAATTTCGTGTTGCGTGGTAATGCATTTGAAGATTGAGTTTGACTTCTCTCCTTCCTTGACAAGGTTGGTCTTCTTTGGCCTTTCTTCTTGGAGTTGCCATCCGAGTTAAGGATAGTTAGGATAGCCAGGGTACACGATGTAGGTAGGTCAGAATCTCTGTTTTGTTGTTAGGTTAAAACGGAGGGGTTATGCAACTATCTGATGGGTAAGGTAGTTACATATGGTTAGGTAGTTGTATATGGTCAAGTTAGTCTAGGGCACTAATTTTAGGTTAGATTGGTATAACTAGATTAGACTAGATAGAATCTCATAAATTTTAATTAGATCATGATTGTTACACTAGGATGAGATAAGTATAGTGGTTGGGATAGGTATGCTTATTAGGACAAGATGGATCTCTAAGAAATAAAATAGAATCTTTTGGGATTAGTTAGCTCTATTAGTATGAGATAAAATCTTTTCAAGATAAGATGAATCTATTAAGATAAGAGAGAATCTTGTAGATAAGATGGATATATTAAACTAGATATATTTTAATGGGGGTATTCTTAGTTTGTATAGTCATCTTATTTATATATATATATATATTTATGCCTATACGTTTATGTAGATGTAATTATGGACATTACTCCACAACCATCACACTCAATCAAAGATCCAAATTAGGCAAATATCATAAGAACAAACATTCAGGCATATAAATACTTATAAAAATAGTTTTGTTTTGGTTCCTAAGATTAGGTCCCTATTCCTAAAGGTCACTTTAGGCACAGGATTTTGAAGTGTGAAATCCATATTTGTCCTTGGAAAGAAAAAGGTAAGAATAATCAGAGTAAAGCAGAAATAAATGAGAAGAGATTAAGAAAAGTTTAGAAAAGAATCAGAGTAGCAGAGGTAAGTAGACAATGGTTGTCTAGTTCTATCTAGGTTTTGTCCTACAGTCAACATTCCTCTAATACCACTTCTGTCACACCCGGATTTCGGGGCACCAAGACCCGGGCGCGAACATAATCACCAGGTGTGCTGGGACCAAGTCTCACACATATGATGAATCATGGCAGAGGATCGAATGTCACATCTTTACTATATAATATAAGTTCTGTACAAAATAAATAAATAGTTACATTATAAGGAGACAATGGTCCAGCAACCCAAAGTTGACTGGGAGACGACGACCTAGATCTCTCACGAACACATCGCAACATCCTCCATGCGCCTCATCCGGTGGTACCTGTTCTTGACCTGTGGGGGGTGTGAGACAGCAAGAGTGAGCTCACATACGTTCATCGCTCAACAAGTTGTGGGGAATAATGTGCATGAACTCGCTAAAGGTGGGAGCTCACGTGAAGTGTAAGGCTTACCAAAGAGGATGGTTAGAGCTAAGCATTGCTTTTAAAGTTGGTCAAAATTTTATTAGCAATTACTAAGTATAAGTAAATACCAGCCCAATTAAGTAGTAGAACAAAAGTAACAACCTCACCTGCGATGCAATGCATATGACAAATTGAGTTTAAGTTCCATAATTTAATCATGTGAGTGTCCGAGCTGCTCATGACCGTGAGCACGGCTAGTATACCAGTTTTACACTCTGCAGAGGTTGCGCATCTTTACCCACAAGTCGTGTTACCCATCTGCCAAGAGACGGCCAATCCCATACACCTCTACTGAGGAGGCGAGGCAGGGTAACACTACGAGGCCTTTACAAAGTTCCACTAGCTTCAGAAAACCCGCTACAGTTTATAGGAAGCTCCAATGCAGGAATCCCTCGCATGACCGCCATCGCAGCAAAATCATCCCAAGGGCCTCCCTACACTGACCACTCCCCTACTGCCCTTGCCCCTTTCGGGTAAGGTAGTCTTCCACTAGCTTTCCTAGTTAGTTGGCCAAGGGCGTCCCATTAAACCCTTGTGGTAGCACTGTTTTCCCGGGTGGTTCTCCATGTTCCAATTAACATAATGATCTTATCATGAACAGTAAATAACAATTGATAACAAAAGTGTAATCATGAATAATGTATCTCCATACCCACAACCACATATAGCACTAGCAAGTACTACCCAGAAAGTTCAGTGGTAAACAAGGTATAAAGATAGACAAACTAGGGTATCTTATTGGGTCCCATCAAAATTAACCTAGGCAGATCATTATGATTAATTAGAACATGAGTGGGTAAAAAGAAGTGATCAAGGGCACAACTTGCCTCGGACTTGAGATTCCAGATACCAACTTGCTCTTCAGATGACACGAGTCCTCACGCTAGTCGTAGCAATACAAACAAACATGGTATAGGCAAAATTAACATTACACCAAATGTAAGCACAAAGTGAATAGTAGTATTCTACACGATGCTACGAGATCGTGGGAACGATAATCACTAAATTCGGGGTTACGGTTATGAAGTCACGGTTTTCCGAAGATCCATGTGGTTAAGTATAGAATAGACTAAGTGCAACATTTTAACCTATATTTCATGAAAAAACAAAGTTACCAGATGATAATAAATATTATTATGAGACTAATGCAACTAGAATGGATTAAAACAGAGTTACGATTATTGAGTTATGAATTTATGAAATTATTTAGCACCTAGAATAGATTAATTCAATTGAGCAATTTTAATTCAAGTTTCATGGCTATACAGTGTTACTAGTTGATAGACAATATTAATACAAAATTATTGCAATTGGAATGACTCAATTTGGGGCTAAAATGAATTAACTATGAATTATACAAGTTTATGGAATTATTTTCATACTAAAATCATTTTCTATATTATTTTATCTTATTTAATTTACTATATGGGCTGCTGCCACAATTCTGGAGTTTCCTAGGGTCAAATCTACAAAATCCAGGGCCTATGTGGAATTACTTATACACAGCAGTGGGCCACGGGTTTATATCAATAGAGATCAGGGGTTCTTTTGAATATTTGCACAGCCGAAGGGGTATGGAGCGATTACAGCCGCACGATCAGAGGCGCACGGTGCAGATTAAATCTGTCTTTAAATGAATCGGTACGGAACGCAAGCCCTTGGATCTAAGATCGATGCACCAGATTTAATATGGCTGCGATTAAATCCCTGCTCTCCATCTAGGATCCAACGGTCCCCAGATCGAGATCCGAAGGCCCCGAGGCATCCTTGCCCTAGCCCAATCCCAACCGCACGCAGACAAATCAACGACCCACGCTGATTACTCCCCGGACCTAATCCTGGCCGCATATCTCGAAGTCTAGGGCCATCGCCAGTCTTCCCCATCGAGCGCTCAGAGCAGCAGCGCCCGAGCAGTCCCAGACGACGAGCTCATCGGCGTAACCACGAGCGAAGCATAGTGTCGGGGACCATAATTAGGGGTACCCTCAAGACGCCTAATTCTCAGCTGGTAACCCCCATCAGCATAAAGCTGCAGAGGCCTGATGGGTTTGATTAAGTCAGGGATCAGTCCATACGAGCGACTTGATCACGCCACGCCCGAGCCTAGCCTCGGGCGAGGGCAGCCGACCCTAAGATGACTCCGTCTCGCCTGAGGTCTCCTCTTTCACGGCAGACGCATCACCGGCTCGCCCGAGGCCCCGCCTTCGATAAGAAGTAACCCTGACTAAATCACCCGCGCCAACCGACCAAATCCCTGGGGCCTTCAACGCAAAAGGTAAGACTGACGGGTAGCCAGGCTTGGCCAAAAGCGCCAGAGGAAGCTCCGCCCGACCCGGGGCTCGGACTCGGGCTAAGGCCCCGGAAGACGGCGAACTCCGCTTCGCCCGACCCAGGGCTCGGACTCGGGCTAAGGCCCCGGAAGACGGCGAACTCCGCTCCGCCCGACCCAGGGCTCGGACTCGGGCTAAGGCCCCGGAAGACGGCGAACTCCGCTCCGCCCGACCCAGGGCTCGGACTCGGGCTAAGGCCCCGGAAGACGGCGAACTCCGCCTCGCCCGACCCAGGGCTCGGACTCGGGCTAAGGCCCCGGAAGACGACGAACTCCGCCTCGCCCGACCCAGGGCTCGGACTCCGCCTCGGCCTCTGCCGAACGACCTCCGCCTCACCCGACCCAGGAGTTCGGGCTCGGCCTCTGTCATGCAGGACGGACTCGACCTCGACTTCGGAGGAGCCTCCACGTCGCCCGACCTAGGACACAAGACCGCCACGTCAACAGGAAGCGTCATCATCACCCTGCCCTGAGCCGACTCGGGTCGCAGAGAACAAGACCGGCGTCCCATCTGGCCAGCTCCGCCAGATAGGCAATGATGGCGCCTCACTAGACCATGACGACGGCGACTCTCAGCTCCCTTACGAAAGCAGGGAGACGTCAGCAAGAGCACAGCTGTTCCAACAGCTGTCCCTCCGTCAAGCTCCACTGCTTCTCCAACAGCCACGACGCCACACCAACAGGGTGCCAAGATCTCTCCGGCTGCCTCCTTGGCATGTACTTAGGGCGCTAGCTCTCCCTCGCTAGACACGTAGCACCTTGCTACACCCCCATTTTGTACACCTGGATCCTCTCCTTATGACTATAAAAGGAAGGACCAGGGCCTTCTTAGAGAAGGTTGGCCTCGCGGGAACGAGGGGCAGGGGCAGGCGCTCTCTCGGGGCCGCTCGCTCCCCTCACCCGCGCGGACGCTTGTAACCCCCTACTGCAAGCGCACCCGACCTAGGCGCGGGACGAACACGAAGGCCGTGGGAATTCTCCGACTCCCTCACGACCCGGCTCCGGCCACCTCGCTCTCGCTCTCTCTCTCCCCCCCTTCGCGCTCGCACCACGCGCTCGACCCATCTGGGCTGGGGCACGCGGCACACTCACTCGTCGGCTCGGGGACCCCCCGGTCTCGGAACGCCGACAGTTGGCGCGCCAGGTAGGGGCCTGCTGCGTGTTGACGAGCAGTTTCCTGTCAAGCTCCAGATGGGCAGTCTCCAACGACCTCTTCAACCCGGGACGGTGCTCCGTTTCGGGAGCCTCGAGTTCATGTCTCTCGACAGCAGCTACGACATGATACTCCTTCCACCGCCGCGCGACAGCGACAATGGTGGCGGACAGCCCGCCCGCCGGCGGCGGAATCGACGACGCCTTTCCCGCGTGGGGGAAGGACAACTTTCGAGCTCGCTCCGTCCTCTCCCTCGCCATCGGAGGAGGAGGCGGGGCAACCAAGGCCGAGCGGGAGGCTGCGCTCCGACGGCTGTCGAGCAAATCGACACCCCCAGCGCCCCAACGGAGGACACGCCAAGCGTCGCCCTCGCGTTCGAGGCAAAGGCGGGCGCCATCCCCCCGCAACACGTCGACCCCGAGCCGGTGGACGACGCCAGCACGCTCATGAAGGGCCTGCAGGACGTCGCCCTCGTACCCAAGACGACGGCGCGATCAGCCCCCGACGTGGCTTCATCGCTCCTCGTCGACAAAAAGGTACCGACTGCTACCCATCTTTCGTCATTTCGACTCGACCTCAACCCACCAGGCGACCTCGCTTTGGCGGGCGCTCACGTTGAGGCGAGTGCAACCTCTCTGGGGTTTCGTGTGCGGCCGCCTTGGGACCGATTGACGGGTGTCTCGACCTACGGACCCTCTGGGTCCGAGGAAGATGACGACCCCAGCATCTGCTGGGATTTCTCCGGATTTGGCAACCCCAGTGCCATGTGGGACTTCATGACCGCATGTGACTACTGCCTCTCCGATTGTTCCGACGGCAGCCGCAGCCTTGACGACAAGGACTGCGGCCCGAGCCGCGAATGTTTCCACGTTGAGCTAGGGGATCCCTCCGGAGGCAGCCAACTCGGCATGCCGGAGGATGGCGATCTCCCTAGGCCAGCGCCTCGCGCCGACATCCCGCGGGAGCTAGCTGTGGTCCCCGTTCCGGCGGGGGGTCACGACCCACAGCTCGAGCAAGTCCGCGGGGCGCAGGCCGGGCTCGATGAGGGAGCAGGAGCGCTCGAGGCAATCCGCCAGAACATCGGGCAGGTATGGGCGAGCCAGCCCCCAGCCGGAGGAATACGTCACCTGCCCCAAGGTCTCCAGCACCGCATCGCCAACGATGCCAGGGACAGACCGCCACCCGCATCCGGCGGAACCGGTCAGGACCTGGCCGCTGCAGCGATGCTCCTCCGCGCGATGCCGGAGTCATCAACCACCGAGGGTCGGCGAATCCAGGGAGAACTCAAGCATCTCCTGGAAGGCGCTGCGGCCCGGCGGGCCGAGAGCTCTGCCTCCCGAAGGCAGGGGTACCCCTCGGAACCTCGTGCCGCGACTTCCCGACTCACGCGGGAAGCCTCGGTCTACACCGGGCGCACGCGCAACACCGCGCCTGCGGCCCCGGGCCACCTCGGCGACGAGCACCCTCATCGCGACCGTCGGGCACGCCTCGACGAAAGGGTGCGCCGAGGCTACCACCCCAGGCGTGGGGGACGCTACGACAGCGGGGAGGATCGGAGTCCCTCGCCCGAACCACCCAGTCCGCAGGTCTTTAGCCGAGCCATTCGGCGGGCGCCGTTTCCGCCCCGATTCCGACCCCCGATTACTATCATGAAGTACTCGGGGGAAACGAGACCGGAATTATGGCTTGCGGACTACCGCCTGGCCTGTCAACTGGGTGGGACGGACGATGACAACCTCATCATCCGAAACCTCCCCCTGTTTCTCTCCGACACCGCTCGCGCTTGGTTGGAGCACCTGCCTCCGGGGCAGATTTCCAACTGGGAGGATCTGGTCCAAGCTTTCGCTGGCAACTTCCAGGGCACGTACGTGCGCCCCGGGAATTCCTGGGACCTCCGAAGCTGTCGGCAACTGCCGGGAGAGTCCCTCCGGGACTACATCCGGCGGTTCTCGAAGCAGCGCACCGAGCTGCCCAACATCACCGACTCCGATGTCATTGGCGCGTTCCTCGCCGGCACCACCTGCCGTGACCTGGTGAGCAAGTTGGGTCGCAAGACCCCCACCAGGGCGAGCGAGCTGATGGACATCGCCACCAAGTTTGCCTCCGGCCAGGAGGCGGTCGAGGCCATCTTCCGAAAGGACAAGCAGCCCCAGGGCCGCCCGTCGGAAGATGCTCCCGAGGCGTCTGCTCCGCGCGGCGCCAAGAAGAAAGGCAGGAGGAAGTCGCAAGCGAAACGCGACGTTCCCGATGCAGACCTTGTCGCCGCCGCCGAGCACAAGAACCCTCGGAAGCCCCCCGGAGGTGCTAACCTCTTCGACAAGGCACTCAAGGAGACGTGCCCCTACCATCAGGGGCCCGTCTAGCACACCCTCGAGGAGTGCGTCATGCTTCGGCGCCACTTCCACAGGGCCGGGCCACCCGCAGAGGGTGGCAGGGCTCACGACGACGACAAAAGGGAGGATCGCCAAGCGGGAGAATTCCCAGAGGTCCGCGACTGCTTCATGATCTACGGAGGGCATGCGGCGAATGCCTCGGCTCGGCATCATAAGCAAGAGCGTCGGGAGGTCTGCTCGGTGAAGGTGGCGGCGCCAGTCTACCTAGACTGGTCCGACAAGCCCATCACCTTCGACCGGGACGACCACCCCGACCACGTGCCGAGCCCGGGGAAGTACCCGCTCGTCGTCGACCCCGTCATCGGCGACGTCAGGCTCACCAAGGTCCTGATGGATGGGGGCAGCTGCCTCAACATCATCTACGTCGAGACCCTCAGGCTCCTGCGCGTCGATCTGTCATCCGTCCGAGCAGGCGCTGCGCCCTTCCACGGGATCATCCCCGGGAAGCGCGTCCAGCCCCTCGGACAGCTCGACCTCCCTGTCTGCTTCGGAACACCCTCCAACTTCCGAAGGGAGACTTTGACGTTCGAGGTGGTCGGGTTCCGAGGAACCTACCACGCAGTGTTGGGAAGGCCATGCTACGCGAAGTTCATGGCCATCCCCAACTACACCTACCTGAAGCTCAAGATGCCGGGCCCCAACGGGGTCATCACCGTCGGCCCCACGTATAAACACGCATTCGAATGCGATGTGGAGTGCGTGGAATACGCCGAGGCCCTCGCCGAGTCCGAGGCCCTCATTGCCGACCTGGAAAGCCTCTCCCGAGAGGTGCCGGACGCGAAGCGACATGCCGGCAACTTCGAGCCAGCGGAGACGGTTAAGGCCGTCCCTCTCGACCCCAGTGGCGACACCTCCAAGCAGATTCGGATCGGATCCGGGCTCGACCCCAAATAGGAAGCAGTGCTCGTCGACTTTCTCCGCGCAAACGCCGACGTCTTTGCGTGGAGTCCCTCGGACATGCCCGGCATACCGAGGGATGTCGCCGAGCACTCGCTGGATATTCGGGCCGGAGCCCGACCGGTCAGACAGCCTCTGCGCCGATTCGACGAGGAAAGGCGCAGGGTGATAGGCGAGGAGGTCCACAAGCTGATGGCAGCAGGGTTCATCAAAGAGGTATTCCATCCCGAATGGCTTGCCAACCCTGTGCTTGCGAGGAAAAAAGGGGGGAAATGGCGGATGTGTGTAGACTACACTGGTCTCAACAAAGCATGTCCGAAAGTCCCCTACCCTCTACCTCGCATCGATCAAATCGTGGACTCCACTGCAGGGTGCGAAACCCTGTCTTTCCTCGATGCCTACTCAGGGTATCATCAAATCAAGATGAAAGAGTCCGATCAGCTCGCGACTTCTTTCATCACGCCCTTCGGCATGTACTGTTATGTCACAATGCCGTTCGGTTTGAGGAACGCGGGTGCAACGTACCAGCGGTGCATGAACCATGTGTTCGGCGAACACGTCGGTCGCACGGTCGAGGCCTACGTCGATGACATCGTAGTCAAGACGAGGAAAGCCTCCGACCTTCTCTCCGACCTCGAACTGACATTCCGGTGTCTCAAGGCGAAGGGCGTCAAGCTCAATCCCGAGAAGTGCGTCTTCGGGGTGCCCCGGAGCATGCTTTTGGGATTCATCGTCTCCGAGCGGGGCATCGAAGCCAACCCGGAGAAGATCGCGGCCATCACAAACATGGGGCCCATCAAGGACTTAAAAGGCGTACAGAGGGTCATGGGATGCCTCGCGGCCTTGAGCCGTTTCATCTCGCGCCTCGGCGAAAGAGGCCTGCCCCTGTACCGTCTCTTAAGGAAGGCCGAGTGCTTCACTTGGACCCCCGAGGCCGAGGAGGCCCTCGGGAACCTGAAGGCGCTCCTCACCCAGGCGCCCGTCTTGGTACCCCCAGCTGATGGAGAAACCCTCTTGGTCTACGTCGCCGCAACCACTCAGGTGGTCAGCGCCGCGATCGTGGTCGAAAGGCAGGAAGAGGGGCATGCTTTGCCCATTCAGAGGCCAGTTTACTTCGTCAGCGAAGTGCTGTCCGAGACCAAGATCCGCTACCCACAAGTCCAGAAGCTGCTATATGCAGTGATCCTGACGAGGCGAAAGCTGCGACATTACTTCGAGTCTCATCCGGTGACTGTGGTGTCATCCTTCCCCCTGGGGGAGATCATCCAGTGCCGAGAAGCCTCGGGACGGATCGCGAAGTGGGCGGTGGAAATCATGGGCGAGGCAATCTCGTTCGCCCCTCGGAAGGCCATCAAGTCCCAGGCACTAGCGGACTTTGTAGCCGAATGGGTCGATACCCAGTTGCCAACGGCTCCGATCCAACCAGAGCTCTGGACCATGTTTTTCGACGGGTCGCTGATGAAGACGGGGGCCGGCGCGGGCCTGCTCTTCGTCTCGCCCCTCGGGAAGCACCTGCGCTACGTGCTCCGCCTCCATTTCCCGGCGTCCAACAATGTGGCTGAGTACGAGGCTCTGATCAACGGATTGCGAATCGCCATCGAGCTAGGGGTCCGACGCCTCGATGCACGCGGCGACTCGCAGCTCGTCATCGACCAAGTCATGAAGAACTCCCTCTGCCGCGACCCGAAGATGGAGGCCTACTGTGAGGAGGTTCGACGCCTGGAAGACAAGTTCTACGGGCTCGAGCTTAACCACATCGCCTGGCGCTACAACGAGACTGTGGACGAGCTGGCGAAGATAGCCTCGGGGCGAACAACGGTTCCCCCGGACGTCTTCTCCCGGGATCTGCACCAACCCTCCGTCAAGATAGGCGACGCGCCCGAGGCACCCTCGGCCTCGTCCGAGGTGACCTCGGCCCAGCCCGAGCCATCCTCGGCTCAACCCGAGGAACCCTCGGAGCCCGAGGGCGAAGCGCTGCGCATCGAGGAGGAGCAGAACGGGGTCGTGCCAGATCAAGATTGGCAAACCCCGTACCTGCAATATCTCCGCCAAGGAGAACTGCCCCTCGACCGAGCCGAGGCTCGGCGGGTAGCGCGACGCGCCAAATCGTTCGTCTTGCTAGGCGATGAGAAGGAGCTCTACCACCGTAGCCCCTCGGGCATCCTCCAGCGATGCATCTCCATCGCCGAAGGTCAGGAACTCCTGCGGGAAATACACTCGGGGGCTTGCGGCCATCATGCAGCACCCCGAACCCTCGTCGGGAACGCTTTCCGCCAAGGTTTCTACTGGCCAACGGCGGTGGCTGACGCCACCAGAATTGTCCGCGCCTGCGAAGGGTGCCAATTCTATGCGAAGCAGACCCACCTGCCCGCTCAGGCTCTGCAGACGATACCCATCACCTGGCCCTTCGCTATGTGGGGTCTGGACCTCGTCGGCCCTCTGCAGAAGGCGCCCGGGGGCTACACGCACCTGCTGGTCGCCGTCGACAAATTCTCCAAGTGGATCGAGGTCCGACCCCTGAACAGCATCAGATCCGAGCAGGCGGTGGCGTTCTTCACCAACATCATCCATCGCTTCGGGGTCCCGAACTCCATCATCACCGACAATGGCACCCAGTTCACCGGCAAAAAATTCTTGGATTTTTGCGAGGATCACAACATCCGGGTGGACTGGGCCGCCGTAGCTCATCCCATGTCGAATGGGCAAGTGGAGCGTGCCAATGGCATGATCCTACAAGGGCTCAAGCCTCGGATCTACAACAACCTCAACAAGTTCGGCAAGCGGTGGATGAAGGAACTCCCCTCGGTGGTCTGGAGCCTGAGGACGACGCCGAGCCGAGCCACGGGTTTCACGCCTTTCTTTATGGTCTACGGGGCCGAGGCCGTCCTGCCCACTGACCTGGAATACGGCTCCCCGAGGACGAGGGCCTACAACGAAGAAAGCAACCAAGCTAGCCGAGAAGACTCGCTGGACCAGCTGGATGAGGCTCGGGACAGGGCCTTACTACACTCGGCGCGGTACCAGCAGTCCTTGCGACGCTACCACGCCCGAGGGGTCCGACCTCGAGATCTCCAGGTGGGCGATCTGGTGCTTCGGCTGCGGCAGGACGCCCGAGGGAGGCACAAGCTCACGCCCCCCTGGGAAGGGCCGTTCATCATCGCCAAAGTTCTGAAGCCCGGAACGTACAAGCTGGCCAACAGTCAAGGCGAGGTCTACGGCAACGCTTGGAACATCCAACAGCTACGTCGCTTCTACCCTTGAGATGTTTCCAAATTGTTCATACACCTCGCACCCACGCAAAGTTTAGTCAACAAGGAAGGGTCGGCCTCGCCTCGGCAAAGCCCGACCCTCCCTCGGGGGCTAAAAGGGAGGAAACCCCCTCTGCGTCAAAATTTTCCTTGAACAAAAAATCTCTTTTACCAGAACATCTTTCGTGCTTTTTGACTACTTCGAAAAGTGGGTCCTGGAAACGACGGGGTACACGTAAGCAGTCAAGGCTGACCGAGCCGAGGGACTCCTACGCCTCCGGGATACGGATACCTCACTCATCACCTTCTGCGATAAGTAACTCGCGCTCGGATAAGGTGAATCCGCGGATCGAACGAGTCTTGACGTACGGAAGCTCTTCTGTCGAAGCGATTCTTCGAGCCTTCTCGACCGAGTCGGTGACAGGGCCTCATGGACGGGTAAAAGTACGCGTAAGCGGCAAGGCCGACCGAGCCGAGGGACTCCCACGCCTCCGGGATACGGATACCTCACTCATCACCTTCCGCGAGAAGCAACTCTTGCTCGCACTAACATCCCTGCTACCGACGGAAAGTCCAGATACTCGAAACAAGAGGAAAAGAGACGCAGCAAGGGTGTGTGTTCTGGCCTCGACGGCCGCACAAGGCCCACGCTACAAGACGATTTGACCCTGCAGGCTCGGATCTTGACGCTGGAAGAGGGCGATGACACCCTCGGCATCGACAGCACCTTCGGCAAGGCCCGACCTAGCCTCGGACGGCGACGCGGTCCGAGGGCCTCCGCTCCGAAGGACGACGTCATCACCACGCTCGAGCAATCGCTGTCAGGGACTTCTCCGGATCCGGCCCGAGCGGACGGCTCGGCCGGCCACCCCCGGGGCCTCGGCCGACCACCTTCCGAGGGCGCCAGCCCGGTCCGAGGCCTCGGCTGACCAGCTCCGGCGTCGATCCTGCCAACGGACAACCCGGCTAGGCTCCGGCCAACCAGGTTTCATTTCCGAGCCAACTCCGCCTCTGCTCGTGCTGATATCGCTACCCCTGGCCTCGGCTCGTCGAAGAGCGGCCGAGGGGTCTCTTTAACTAAGCAAGAGGAGCCTCGGACAACAGGTCCGACCGAGCCGAGGGACTCCTACGCCTCCGGGATACGGATACCTCACTCGTCACCTTGACACGGGGCAACTCACGCTTGGTGAAGCGGTTCAGATAATCAGCAGGCGAGTCTTAGTGCTCGAAAATGAGGAAAAAACACGGCTCCGTGCCGAAGTTACATACATGTTCAGGCCCCGAAAGCCGTAATGAACGAAAACACTGGCATTCGAAGTGCCACCCCCCGAGGATGAGGCGCTACCACCCAGGCCAGGGGACGGAGACCCAGGGCTACTGACGGAGTTGGCAATCTCGTCGGTAGAGAAGCCACCTCCGTCCGCCGACGCCCCCAAACGCCCCAGCAGATCCTCGCAGCCGTCCTCGCCGCGAATGCGAGGAGGAAGACGGAATGTTGCATCCTAGCTGGGAAGCAACAGTTCGCCTTCCCCGGCATGGCTGGAGGAAGTCTCCTCCGCAGAACTGGAGGATGGTTTCCACCGCCAGAAGCTGGAAGAGGAGGCGGTCGGCCGACCCACGCAAGGGGCAGAGCACCGGCTTGGCCCGAGTCCTGTCCCGGCCGGGATGATGAAGACCAGCTGGGAGCGGGGCAAAGGCCACAGCCCAGCTGCTCCTACCCATCCAGGGGCTGGTGGTCACCGTCTTGGGTGACCCCCGGCAAAGGGGAGCGGTTGAGCTGGCTGATGAAAATCCTTGAAGCCGAACGATGGCTGAAAGGTACCAACTCCCACGGAGTTGCGTTCCTCCAACGATGGAGCGAAAAGACGGCGGTTCCCCCCATCCGGGGGCTCGGAAGATGGAGAGACACAATGCATAGGGGAGGAAGGAGACATGGTCACCTTACGAAGGGGGTCGCCCTCCTTTTAAAGGCAACTCCCCCTGCTTGCACCCTCAACCGTCACGGGCTGAGTCTTCTCCAACACGCCTCCAAAGTCCTCCCCTGCGGCGCGGGGGCTGGGGCCCGCCTGTCATGCAGACCGGCTCCAAGCAGAAGAAGCCGAACCGCCGCGCACGACGCACGCAACCGCCCAGCGGTTACAAGTAACCCTCCACTTTTGCCCGGACCAGCGGGCGAAAGGGGCAGGCGGCCATGCAGGCGGCATGCAACCGCGCCAAGTGGACGCGCCTCTCCGACTCCTGACAGGCCAGTGCGACGGCTCAAGCCCACGCGTTGTGCAACTGGCGCGCCGGGTGCTGCATGCGAACCGCTGTGCCACTCGCTCCACCACCGCACCTCCTCGATTGCGGAACCGATACCGCGATTCGAGGCTACCCAGCCCGCGACCCAGCAGCACCAGCGCAGCGGTCAAACGCGGTCAAAAATGGGCCAGCAGTAATGACGGTGGCAGGCGCGCGAGAGCAGCGGTCACGCCATCTGCCAGGCTCACGTCCCATCCGGAGGCAGCAAGAGAACCCCCTCTCTCTCACGGTGTGAAGACGACACGCCCGTGACCCGTTCCTCGAACGGCTCGCGCGCGCAACGGCAGCCTCGCCGACCGTTTCCCCCGGCGCATTAACTCCGCGGCTGGACAGGTGACGTTTCTGGCAGGGGCAGCTGGCGACGCTTCGCCTCCGCCAAAACGACCACACCAAAAAAGGTACGCCACGTCGTTCAATTTCGTATCCTTTTTCCCTTTTCCTTCTTTCTCTATCTCTTGCAACAGGGACCGGGAAAGAGGGTACCCTCAAAGGGATCCTTCCCCGTGAAGGAACTAGGCTCCGAGCCTCCCTACTGATCAGGGGTTCGAAGGCTGGCCCCCCGAGGGGTTCAACAGCCGCCTCAGATCGCGTGGGCCCGACACCCACTACTGGTCAGGGGTTCGAAGGTCGGCCTCCCGAAAGGTTCCACGACCGCCTCAGGCTACTAGGGCTCCGCGCCCATTACTGATCAGGGGTTCGAAGGCTGGCCTGTCGAAGGGTTCACAGTCGCCTCAGACGCCGAGCGAGGGATGACCAGGGGTACGTTCGATACATAACCAAGGCTCGGGCTGCGCTCCCGAGGTACCCTAGGACATTTCCGAGACCAGCGGGAACGACTCTGTAACGGAATCCCATCGGAGGGAGGCAACGAGCCCTCGGACCCCGTCGCTAGGGGACCGGGTCCGGCAGATCACCCGCAGGTACTTTTGGGCGTGCCTCCGGGCCCCTAGCCGACCCCCAACGAACGGGGCACGGACGTCCACTCGGATTACCCGATTGCAGCTCACCGGAGACACCATGTTCGGTGCCCATCGAGGGTAACATGGCGCTCTCCCCCCCTCCTCCTTGCGGAAAGGCGACGTAGGGGCGTATGTAAAAAGTCGAGTCTGTCCCTGATCGTCCTCTCGCTCCGTGCGGAGGCTCGGGGGCTGCTCTCGCAAACCCGGCTCCGGCCGAACCGTTGACAGCGTCAACATACCAGCCCGAGAACTTGGGCCCCGACAGTGCACCTGGGCTACGCCCTGCTCGCATGAGGGAACCGCTAGACCAGCCGAGGCATTACGCAAGGCATTAAGACCTCGAAGGAGTGAAACCACTCCTCCGAGGCCTCGGGGGCTACACCCGGCGGGTGCGCTCGCGCGCACCCACCGGAACAAAGTACCACCGAGAAAGGCTGGTCCCCTTGCAAAAAAGTGCGACGCAAGCCTCCAAGCGAGTGTTAACACTCTCTTCGAGGCTCGGGGGCTACTATCGGGGACCATAATTAGGGGTACCCTCAAGACGCCTAATTCTCAGCTGGTAACCCCCATCAGCATAAAGCTGCAGAGGCCTGATGGGTTTGATTAAGTCAGGGATCAGTCCATACGAGCGACTTGATCACGCCACGCCCGAGCCTAGCCTCGGGCGAGGGCAGCCGACCCTAAGATGACTCCGTCTCGCCTGAGGTCTCCTCTTTCACGGCAGACGCATCACCGGCTCGCCCGAGGCCCCGCCTTCGATAAGAAGTAACCCTGACTAAATCACCGCGCCAACCGACCAAATCCCTGGGGCCTTCAACGCAAAAGGTAAGACTGACGGGTAGCCAGGCTTGGCCAAAAGCGCCAGAGGAAGCTCCGCCCGACCCGGGGCTCGGACTCGGGCTAAGGCCCCGGAAGACGGCGAACTCCGCCTCGCCCGACCCAGGGCTCGGACTCGGGCTAAGGCCCCGGAAGACGGCGAACTCCGCTCCGCCCGACCCAGGGCTCGGACTCGGGCTAAGGCCCCGGAAGACGGCGAACTCCGCTCCGCCCGACCCAGGGCTCGGACTCGGGCTAAGGCCCCGGAAGACGGCGAACTCCGCCTCGCCCGACCCAGGGCTCGGACTCGGGCTAAGGCCCCGGAAGACGACGAACTCCGCCTCGCCCGACCCAGGGCTCGGACTCCGCCTCGGCCTCTGCCGAACGACCTCCGCCTCACCCGACCCAGGAGTTCGGGCTCGGCCTCTGTCATGCAGGACGGACTCGACCTCGACTTCGGAGGAGCCTCCACGTCGCCCGACCTAGGACACAAGACCGCCACGTCAACAGGAAGCGTCATCATCACCCTGCCCTGAGCCGACTCGGGTCGCAGAGAACAAGACCGGCGTCCCATCTGGCCAGCTCCGCCAGATAGGCAATGATGGCGCCTCACTAGACCATGACGACGGCGACTCTCAGCTCCCTTACGAAAGCAGGGAGACGTCAGCAAGAGCACAGCTGTTCCAACAGCTGTCCCTCCGTCAAGCTCCACTGCTTCTCCAACAGCCACGACACCACACCAACAGGGTGCCAAGATCTCTCCGGCTGCCACCTTGGCATGTACTTAGGGCGCTAGCTCTCCCTCGCTAGACACGTAGCACCTTGCTACACCCCCATTTTGTACACCTGGATCCTCTCCTTACGACTATAAAAGGAAGGACCAGGGCCTTCTTAGAGAAGGTTGGCCTCGCGGGAACGAGGGGCAGGGGCAGGCGCTCTCTCGGGGCCGCTCGCTCCCCTCACCCGCGCGGACGCTTGTAACCCCCTACTGCAAGCGCACCCGACCTGGGCGCGGGACGAACACGAAGGCCGCGGGAATTCTCTGACTCCCTCACGACCCGGCTCCGGCCACCTCGCTCTCGCTCTCTCTCTCTCCCCCCCTTCGCGCTCGCACCACGCGCTCGACCCATCTGGGCTGGGGCACGCGGCACACTCACTCGTCGGCTCGGGGACCCCCCCGGTCTCGGAACGCCGACACATAGGTTCCCTAATCCGCAAACTAATGGGTGCTACGCGCACATGGGATGATGGTGCATGGGATGAGAGAGCACTTACCACGCGTTACGCGCGCAGGAGTACTATCCACAGCGGAGGGCGGCATTGCGGTGAAAGAAAACGTTGGCGAGGAATTCACCGATCACTATGGCCACCCACGCCAAATTGGGGGTCGCCCCAGCACTCAAGCGTCCCAGAGAAGCCCCCAGGCTGGTTACTGGGTAGGGATAAGGGTGTAGCCTAGTTCTAATGGTGGCAGGGCCCCGTTCTTGCCCACTAGATGAAGAGCTCTCCGCCCAGTGGGGTTTTCTTTGCCCTCTCGACATTGATAGGATGGCGGGGCCGCGGCAATGGATTTATATGCCCAAGGGAGACGGGATTCTGACCCAGATTTTCCCAGCTCGCAGATTCTGGAAGGTCAACGCCATCCGCGCATCGCGCGGGGTTTGTTGGTGCTGCCCCCCGGAGGGGACGAACCTGACATGGTGGACCCACACGGCAGAGGCGCCAAATCGTGCTAGTCGCTGACCACGGGGCCCACAGTCAGCGTGACAGAACACTCCCAGGCGCGGCCGCTGCGGACTGTGTTGGGCTGGTAGCGCTGTTGGCCCAACATGGGGAGGGGGTTTTCTTCTCTTTTTTTTATCTCTTTTCCTATTTTCTTTTGCATTTACAAACTCAAATTCAAGCCCAAGCTCAAATTTTAAAATGAAATGCAGAGGCGAAAATTCCAGCATGAGATGCATCACCATTTTGTTCATCTATTTATTTATCTATTAATCCTATTAAGAAATGCTTTCACAAAGGAATAACCTTATGAGAAGGTATTTTAAATTCAAACTCTTTGAAGAATTGTAACGAATTCGACCAACACAATTTTGAGGTGTTACAAATCCTACCCCCCTTAACAAAAATCTCGTCCACGAGATTTGTAAGGATAGGGATGTAAAAAGCTTTATTTATAGTTTAGCTTTTAACTTCTAAGAAGTGTTATGTTATTTAAAAAGTGGTTATGAAAGCAGGGGTATATATAGGTATAGTCTCCTTATTGTGTAGGATGAAAGATAGGTTAGGACAAGAATAGCCTAAGGTACGAAAGTTTATGGTGGGAAAGAATTTCGTGTTGAGTGGTAATGCATTTGAAGATTGAGTTTGACTTCTCTCCTTCCTTGACAAGGTTGGTCTTCTTTGGCCTTTCTTCTTGGACTTGCCATCCGAGTTAAGGATAGTTAGGATAGCCAGGGTACACGATGTAGGTAGGTCAGAATCTCTGTTTTGTTGTTAGGTTAAAACGGAGGGGTTATGCAACTATCTGATGGGTAAGGTAGTTACATATGGTTAGGTAGTTGTATATGGTCAAGTTAGTCTAGGGCACTAATTTTAGGTTAGATTGGTATAACTAGATTAGACTAGATAGAATCTCATAAATTTTAATTAGATCATGATTGTTACACTAGGATGAGATAAGTATAGTGGTTGGGATAGGTATGCTTATTAGGACAAGATGGATCTCTAAGAAATAAAATAGAATCTTTTGGGATTAGTTAGCTCTATTAGTATGAGATAAAATCTTTTCAAGATAAGATGAATCTATTAAGATAAGAGAGAATCTTGTAGATAAGATGGATATATTAAACTAGATATATTTTAATGGGGGTATTCTTAGTTTGTATAGTCATCTTATTTATATATATATTTATGCCTATACGTTTATGTAGATGTAATTATGGACATTACTCCACAACCATCACACTCAATCAAAGATCCAAATTAGGCAAATATCATAAGAACAAACATTCAGGCATATAAATACTTATAAAAATAGTTTTGTTTTGGTTCCTAAGATTAGGTCCCTATTCCTAAAGGTCACTTTAGGCACAGGATTTTGAAGTGTGAAATCCATATTTGTCCTTGGAAAGAAAAAGGTAAGAATAATCAGAGTAAAGCAGAAATAAATGAGAAGAGATTAAGAAAAGTTTAGAAAAGAATCAGAGTAGCAGAGGTAAGTAGACAATGGTTGTCCAGTTCTATCTAGGTTTTGTCCTACAGTCAACATTCCTCTAATACCACTTCTGTCACACCCGGATTTTGGGGCACCAAGACCCGGGCGCGAACATAATCACCAGGTGTGCTGGGACCAAGTCTCACACATATGATGAATCATGGCAGAGGATCGAATGTCACATCTTTACTATATAATATAAGTTCTGTACAAAATAAATAAATAGTTACATTATAAGGAGACAATGGTCCAGCAACCCAAAGTTGACTGGGAGACGACGACCTAGATCTCTCACAAACACATCGCAACATCCTCCATGCGCCTCATCCGGTGGTACCTGTTCTTGACCTGTGGGGGGTGTGAGACAGCAAGAGTGAGCTCACATACGTTCATCGCTCAACAAGTTGTGGGGAATAATGTGCATGAACTCGCTAAAGGTGGGAGCTCACGTGAAGTGTAAGGCTTACCAAAGAGGATGGTTAGAGCTAAGCATTGCTTTTAAAGTTGGTCAAAATTTTATTAGCAATTACTAAGTATAAGTAAATACCAGCCCAATTAAGTAGTAGAACAAAAGTAACAACCTCACCTGCGATGCAATGCATATGACAAATTGAGTTTAAGTTCCATAATTTAATCATGTGAGTGTCCGAGCTGCTCATGACCGTGAGCACGGCTAGTATACCAGTTTTACACTCTGCAGAGGTTGCGCATCTTTACCCACAAGTCGTGTTACCCATCTGCCAAGAGACGGCCAATCCCATACACCTCTACTGAGGAGGCGAGGCAGGGTAACACTACGAGGCCTTTACAAAGTTCCACTAGCTTCAGAAAACCCGCTACAGTTTATAGGAAGCTCCAATGCAGGAATCCCTCGCATGACCGCCATCGCAGCAAAATCATCCCAAGGGCCTCCCTACACTGACCACTCCCCTACTGCCCTTGCCCCTTTCGGGTAAGGTAGTCTTCCACTAGCTTTCCTAGTTAGTTGGCCAAGGGCGTCCCATTAAACCCTTGTGGTAGCACTGTTTTCCCGGGTGGTTCTCCATGTTCCAATTAACATAATGATCTTATCATGAACAGTAAATAACAATTGATAACAAAAGTGTAATCATGAATAATGTATCTCCATACCCACAACCACATATAGCACTAGCAAGTACTACCCAGAAAGTTCAGTGGTAAACAAGGTATAAAGATAGACAAACTAGGGTATCTTATTGGGTCCCATCAAAATTAACCTAGGCAGATCATTATGATTAATTAGAACATGAGTGGGTAAAAAGAAGTGATCAAGGGCACAACTTGCCTCGGACTTGAGATTCCAGGTACCAACTTGCTCTTCAGATGACACGAGTCCTCACGCTAGTCGTAGCAATACAAACAAACATGGTATAGGCAAAATTAACATTACACCAAATGTAAGCACAAAGTGAATAGTAGTATTCTACACGATGCTACGAGATCGTGGGAACGATAATCACTAAATTCGGGGTTACGGTTATGAAGTCACGGTTTTCCGAAGATCCATGTGGTTAAGTATAGAATAGACTAAGTGCAACATTTTAACCTATATTTCATGACAAAACAAAGTTACCAGATGATAATAAATATTATTATGAGACTAATGCAACTAGAATGGATTAAAACAGAGTTACGATTATTGAGTTATGAATTTATGAAATTATTTAGCACCTAGAATAGATTAATTCAATTGAGCAATTTTAATTCAAGTTTCATGGCTATACAGTGTTACTAGTTGATAGACAATATTAATACAAAATTATTGCAATTGGAATGACTCAATTTGGGGCTAAAATGAATTAACTATGAATTATACAAGTTTATGGAATTATTTTCATACTAAAATCATTTTCTATATTATTTTATCTTATTTTATTTACTATATGGAGTGCTGCCACAATTCTGGAGTTTCCTAGGGTCAAATCTACAAAATCCAGGGCCTATGTGAAATTACTTATACACAGCAGTGGGCCACGGGTTTATATCAATAGAGATCAGGGGTTCTTTTGAATATTTGCACAGCCGAAGGGGTATGGAGCGATTACAGCCGCACGATCAGAGGCGCACGGTGCAGATTAAATCTGTCTTTAAATGAATCGGTACGGAACGCAAGCCCTTGGATCTAAGATCGACGCACCAGATTTAATATGGCTGCGATTAAATCCCTGCTCTCCATCTAGGATCCAACGGTCCCCAGATCGAGATCCGAAGGCCCCGAGGCATCCTTGCCCTAGCCCAATCCCAACCGCACGCAGACAAATCAACGACCCACGCTGATTACTCCCCGGACCTAATCCTGGCTGCATATCTCGAAGTCTAGGGCCATCGCCAGTCTTCCCCATCGAGCGCTCAGAGCAGCGGCGCCCGAGCAGTCCCAGACGACGAGCTCGTCGGCGTAACCACGAGCGAAGCATAGGTTCCCTAATCCGCGAACTAACGGGTGCTACGCGCACATGGGATGATGGTGCATGGGATGAGAGAGCACTTACCACGCGTTACGCGCGCAGGAGTACTATCCACAGCGGAGGGCGGCATTGCGGTGAAAGCAAACATTGGCGAGGAATTCACCGATCACTATGGCCACCCACGCCAAATTGGGGGTCGCCCCAGCACTCAAGCGTCCCAGAGAAGCCCCCGGGCTGGTTACTGGGTAGGGATAAGGGTGTAGCCTAGTTCTAATGGTGGCAGGGCCCCGTTCTTGCCCACTGGATGAAGAGCTCTCCGCCCAGTGGGGTTTTCTTTGCCCTCTTGACATTGATAGGATGGCGGGGCCACAACAATGGATTTATATGCCCAAGAGAGACGGGATTCCGACCCAGATTTTCCCAGCTCGCAGATTCTAGAAGGTCAACGCCATCCGCGCATCGCGCGGGGTTTGTTGGTGCTGCCCCCCGGAGGGGACGAACCTGACATGGTGGACCCACACGGCAGAGGCGCCAAATCGTGCTAGTCGCTGACCACGGGGCCCACAGTCAGCGTGACAGAACACTCCCAGGCGCGGCCGCTGCGGACTGTGTTGGGCTGGTAGCGCTGTTGGCCCAACATGGGGAGGGGGTTTTCTTTTCTTTTTTTTATCTCTTTTCCTATTTTCTTTTGCATTTACAAACTCAAATTCAAGCCCAAGCTCAAATTTTAAAATGAAATGCAGAGGCAAAAATTCCAGCATGAGATGCATCACCATTTTGTTCATCTATTTATTTATCTATTAATCCTATTAAGAAATGCTTTCACAAAGGAATAACCTTATGAGAAGGTATTTTAAATTCAAACTCTTTGAAGAATTGTAACGAATTCGACCAACACAATTTTGAGGTGTTACACCTTATTATCATGGTTTTTGCATTCTAGTCCAAAAGTGCATTAATTTTGCATTTAGCCCCCTAGGGTTTAGGTTTAGGGCTTTCCAGGGTCTTTTTTAGGGTTTTTGACATTTCAGGGGTTCGGATATCCCATAAGTCTATTCAAGGTGACATTATATGGTTATTTCAATTGAGTTTTGAGGTTTTCTTTTGTTTAAGACTTATTTGTTCTATTACCCCCAATCTAGGGTTGAGTTCCTACTCTAAGGTTTTATTTGTAAATGGTCATAACAATAGAACTTGTTTGAAATTTTTGCCTAGTGAATGCACTCTAGGTCTGACAAACACATGATATGCCCATGCTTATGATGTTATGCTCAAATTTTAGTAACAGTAACACCAGGGGTGTTACACTTCCATCCCTCCTTATATATCCAACCAAACACACCTAGTGAGCGCTCCCTAGCCACCCTCGAGCAGGCAGAGGCTGGCGAGTCTTGGTGGAGAAGATCTAAGGATTGTTCTGTTCACTCGTGGTATTGTAATTTCACGATATAAGGTCAAGTTTGGTACATCTCTGTTATCAGCTGTGGGCTTCCTAGAAGGAGGCTCTAAACATGTATTTGGGTCGCGTTTGGTTTAACGAAGATCATAGAATCTTGAGCTTGCACACTATCTCAGAGTAAAAGTCTTTGTTTTAATCTATACCATTATATAATCCATTGGTTTATAATTTGCAAAAATCACCCAACCAAATCACCCCCACACCTATAACCTCCACTAAATCAACCAAACAAATTGCGCACACACTTAACATGCCATCAAAACAAATGGTTCAATTGCTGAGTAACTTACTATTCATTACTCAAATTCAATGGACAATATTATTTGGATCATCCTTCTCTCTCTCTCCTGTGACACCACCGTCCCTAGCACCCCTCCCCTTCCTCCCGCGTTCGTGTCGCCCCCTTTCACTCGCTCAAGCGGTCGTGCCACTACCACCGTCGACCCCTTCCTCTCCTCAGGATCATAGGGTTACCACAAGTTGTATGCTAGTAGTTAAAAAAACTATTGTTACAAGTATAATATGTCTTACTCTCGATGTATTTCCGATAAAGATCGTGCTTGCCCGCACTAGCAGACTTGCACTCTCCTATCGGTGGTTGAGCTACACTCAGCGGTGGATCTAAAGGGGTCTAGAGGTTACCCTACATACATGAACCTTCATTGGATATAGAGGTGGAGGAGAAGAGATAAAAATGAGCCCCACTCTATTGGAGAAAGAGGTGGAGAGTATAGGAAAATGGAGGAGGAAGACAAAACGAGAAAAATGAGCCCTTACTACCTTGTGCTGCCTCCATCAGTGATCACTAGGAAATTAGCCCTCTTTAGTCTTTTTTTTGGATCTGCCATTCAAGTTACGATATTACTTTATTTAATGTTCTATGTAAACTATCTGATGAGATGTGCCCATAAACAACATGGTTGTATCATTAGGAATGTCTCGTCTCAGGACATCCTAAGGCTCTATCTTAAGGTAGACTTGAACATGGACCGTCTGACCCGATGTAACCAATCTAAAAAAACTTGATCTGATTTGACCAATGCAACAAATGTGTATGGACTATAGTTTTTTACCAACAATAATCCACGAGCTAGATACGAATTATGATTTTTTCTCTCTCTAAAATACATCCAACCTGAAAAACCGACGCAACCAAAAAAATCTCTACAACTTATTAAGGCAGTAAGGGGTAGGCTGCCATTCCGTGTTCTGCCATTCCCATTCCCCCCTGCCATTCCAATTCCCCCTTCCCCGCTGTAAGGAAAATGGACCCCGGGCCATTTGGCTAATTGAGTTTTGGTGTTTGATGATTAACACAACTTGTGGACTAATATGTTTGCCAGTGTTTATAATTATAGTTCACAGGATGCAAAGAGAATTGGACCAAGGCAATGAGGATGCAACACCTCAAAAGAAGACATAAAAAGATGTATAGGAGTCCAATACTCAAGAACAAAAGAAGCCCGAAGAAATCAGCGAAGAAATCCAAGATGAGGGCTGTCAGCCAGCGCCTGGTGGCGCACCGGACATTGATGTCCGGTGTGCACCGGACTGTCTGCGCAGAGAGGCGCTCTCTGACTGTAGCACCAGACTGTCTGGTGTGCACCGGACTGTCCGGTGTGCCACGGGCAGACGGCAACGGTCGGATCCAACGGTCGACTGCTACAGGCGCCAACGGTCGGCTGACGTGGCGTGCACCGGACACAGCACAATAGATGTCCGGTGGTGCACCGGACTGTCCGGTGCACCCGACGACAGAAAGCTACTGCTTTCTGTCCAACGACTAGTTTGGGGTGTGGAGGCTATAAATACCACCCCAACCGGCCATTCTCAAGTGTGAGAGCCCAAGCAACATACCAAGACACATAGTGCATATTTCCAAGAGCTCAAACACCCAAGTGCTTAATAGAATCACTCGGTGATTAGCGTAGGTGCTTTGCGAAGTGCTTAGGTTAGTTAGACCGCTTTAGCGCTTGCTCTAGGTGAACCCTAGTTAGTTGAGTGAGTTTTGTAAAACCACACAACCCCTCGGCTCTTGCGTGAGTCGTTGTAATTGTACCGAGTGGGGCGAGAGTCTTGTGAGACCGTGACAACCGTGTTTGTGTCACGGCCGCCACCGTGTACCGGAGGGAACGAGGCGCGCGGCGTTTCGGCTGGAAGCTCGATAGTGGGGACGGCGGGGAGCATCCGAGAGGAGCCGGAAGCGGAGCACCACTTGCGCGTGGAGAAGGCCCGCGGCTCTCTACGGAGTTACTCATCCGTGGTGCTTGGGCCTCGCGTGGGCTTCCCTTTGTGTAGGGGCACCAACGAGGATTAGTCGGGACCTTGCGTGGTTCCGGATACCTCGGTAAAAATACCGGCGTCATCCACGAGAGTTTGCTTCTCTACTTTGCTCTTTAAGTTTCTGCATTTACATTAAGCATTTAAGTTTCAATCTTGTATTCATACTTATCTAGTGTAGATTGAAACTTAGCCTTTGCGGTAGAGATAGCAACACTTAGACAAAACCTAGTTTGCACATTCTAGTTTTGATTATTTGCATAGGTTTTGCTCTAGGGATTTATTTGTGGCCTAGTTTAGTGAAAGTTTTAGATGTCCTAATTCACCCCCCCCCCTCTTAGGCGTCACCCGTTTCCTACAAGTGGTATCAGAACCCGGTTCAGCTCATTTGAAACGCTTTAGCTTCACCGCTAAAAGAGCCGACGCTTTTTAGAGGAAGGGATGGATATCCATAGGCCACCACACTTCGACGGCACTAACTTCCCTTATTATAGTGCTAGAATGGCTTGTTACCTAGAGGCCGTTGATCTAGGTGTTTGGAGAGTCACTCGTGACGGGATGAAACCCATCAAGAATCCCGAGAAACCCACCACGAGTGAGGAAAAAGAAATTCATTTAAATGCTAGAGCCAAAAACTGCTTGTATGAATCTCTTAGCATGGATATTTTTAATCAAGTATTTACCTTGAAAACTGCTAATGAGATTTGGCTAAAATTGCATGAGCTCCATGACGGCACATCTAATGTCCGCGAGAAAAAACATTGCCTAGTCTTAAATGAGTATAATTATTTTGCTATGAAAGATGATGAGCTTGTTAGAGACATGTATTCTCGTTTGAATCTAATCATCAATGAGCTCAATTCTATTGGTATTAATAAGCTAGGTGATGCGGACATTGTGAGGAAGATTATCTCCCTGCTACCACAACAAAGATATGGGAGCATCATCATCATCCTTCACAACATGGAGGACTTGAGAAACATGACCCCGACCATTGTGATTGGGAAAATCGCGGCCTTCGAGATGTCGCGAAAAATGAGTCGGGGAGAGGAGCCAACTTCCTCAAGACCATATGCTTTTGCATGTGATGAAAGGAAGGGCAAAAAGAAGGCTCCCACTTCAAGTTCCTCAAGTGAAGAAGGAGAAGAAGAAGAAAGTGACGATGATGAAGATAATCAACCATGCACATCATCCTCCGAGGACGAAGAGACAATCCGACGTGTCGGAAAGGTAATGGGGATGATCCGCAAGATTAATCTAATGGGTGTGCCCCTGTAGGTCGAGGATCTTCTCTTTAACATTGACAGGAAAAAGCAAAGGAAGAGAGGATGCTTCGAATGTGGGGAGAAGGGCCACTTCAGGGACAACTGTCCAAATATGGCCAAACCCAAAAAGGAGAAGAGCAAAGGCAAGGCGCTAACAAGTGTTAGAACTTGGGATGATTCTTCAAGTGAAGATGAACCTCCAAGGACGCGCAGCCACCGGTCCTCGTCACGATCATCACGGTCATCACACAAATGCCTTATGGCAAGAGGTAACAAAAGCATTCCATCCTCTAGTGATGAAAGTAGTAGTGATGATGAAGGTGAGGGAAAGCCCTCTCTAGATGAGCTTGCGGAAGCCGTAGAATTTTTTCAGGATGTTTGCACTAAGCAAAAAGCTCAACTTAAAACCTTGAAAAATAAGTTGGTTAGCTCTCAAAATGATTACAAAGGTTTGCTAGAAAAATTTGAAACTTTTTCAAACCTAAATAGTGAGCTATCAACTAAAATTGAGCTATTAGAATTCAGTGCTCCATCCACTGCTACCGATGATAGCTTTATTAAAAAGAATGAAAAACTGAAAGCTAAGTTAGCTAGCTCTCAAGACGCTATTGAAAATTTGCTAGAGAAAATGGAAATTCTTAGCATACACAATAATGAGCTAACTACTAAGCTAGAAAACATTGGTAGCACCCCAGCAGCATCTTTTGAAATACCTAAAATAATTAAAAAAGATGCTTCTACTTCCTGCTTTGATTTAATTGATGATTCTAACCCCTGCAACCAAGTCATTGTTGAGAATATTGTTGTAGAGACATGTTCGGATGAGGTTGCAAAGGAAAATGAACAATTAAAGCAAGAAGTGGCTCGCCTTGACAAGGCTTTGTATGACAAGAAAGGCAAAGCCAAACAGATCCGACCTCCACAGGATAACACCACTGCGGGAGTGAACAAGCCTGTAGAGGGAGAAACTGTGATTTGTAGGCTATGCCACATGGAAGGCCACAAGTCTTTCCAATGCAAGGCGATGACCGGGGATAAACAAAGGCAAAAGCTCAAGCAAAAGCCATCAAGCAAAATCTCCATCACCTACATCAAAAAGGTGAACAAAAAGGATGCTACACCATATTTGATCAAGAAGAAAAAGAATGGAAAGGTGATAGCAATCAAGGCCAACAAGCAAGCCAACAAAGGAAAGGGGGCCAAACGCATCTGGGTGCCAAAGGAAATAATTTCAACCATGAAAAGCACCAGGAAGGTTTGGATCCCGAAAGGGAAGTGAGTGGACCGAAGGTCTCCAGGAAATTTGGAGACTTGGCAAATTCGGGATGTATATCATGGGATACATCATATTGGATCAAGTTTACTTGCCAAGTGGGTTAGTAAAAATTTTGGACCCAAATTTCCCACCCATGACTAAGGTAACTAGTTTTATTGTATTTTTTGTTTTGTTTTTAGATATGCGTATCTATTTACCTTTTATCTAGTTTACCTTTCCTGCCTAGTATTACATTTGCTATGTACTTTTGTTTAAAATTATGCATACTAGGTAAATCATATGGTAGGATTGTCTGCTTTTAATTCATATACTTAAGCAAACCTACATGGCTTAAAATGTTTATTTAAGCACGGCACATAGCTTCTATATCACTCCATAGTAAATGATGCATCAATTGAAAATTTTGATTTCTACAAGTTGTATCATTTAACTTATATGTGCCAAAATTAGGATTATAGATAATTTGCCCCTCTTGATATCAAATCAAAGTGCATGTCTCCTACAAGTATTCAAAACTTGTATGCACACTTTTAGGGGGAGGTTACTCTATAATCTAACACTTTGAGACTAACACCTTTTCTAGTCTATTTCATGTGATAGTCTCATTGTAAGGAAAATGAAGTCCCCGGAGAAAGACAACAATCTTCCACTGCAAAATCTCCAAGAACTCTCATGTCTCTCAAGCTCACCATTGACTTTCAATTAGTATCTTTTGAGACTACTTTCAGTATCATTTACATGTCTTCTCCAAAATTTGATTAGACTATATTTCATATCATATGCTTCCATGTTGCAAAAATGCATAAGTGGTTAACTCATATTCTGTTACCTATGCATAAGGGAAGCTAGTCTTTTCAAATCATGTCTTGCACCTCTAATTTTCACATGCTTTTTCCTAAGTAGAGGATCTCTGTCAGGGGGAGTATTTCTTCATCTCTAAAAAGGGGGAGAAACTTCTTTCTAAAGAGAACACTTATTTAGGGGAAGTTCCTTTCAACTGGTATCATTCATATGGTTTAATTTAATATCCTTCTTGTGATATCATTTGATACAATTCTTGTTAAGGGCAAGCTTTTATTTACTTCCTACATGCTTTTAATGTCTTCCTTTTCGGTGGTTGATGCCAAAGGGGGAGAAGTTTAGGGACCAAAGCAATGAAAACTATATCAAACACCAAACACCACCAATTTAAAATTTTATATCTACAAATGGTTTTTCCAGTGGTTTTGGTTATTTGGTCCAAAAATAAGAAGTTAGTGAATTATGGAGTTAGGGGGAGGCTTAAGTCCATAATATCACATTGTGGGGACAATCATACATCTTAGCAAGTAGATTGCATATTTTAATTCAAATACTTGTATTATTTGCTTGCTTTGGTTGTGTTGTCATCAATCACCAAAAAGGGGGAGATTGTAAGGAAAATGGACCCCGGGCCATTTGGCTAATTGAGTTTTGGTGTTTAATGATTAACACAACCTGTGGACTAATATGTTTGCCAGTGTTTATAATTATAGTTTACAGGATGCAAAGAGAATTGGACCAAGGCAATGAGGATGCAACACCTCAAAAGAAGACATAAAAAGATGCATAGGAGTCCAATACTCAAGAACAAAAGAAGCCCGAAGAAATCAGCGAAGAAATCCAAGATGAGGGCTGTCAGCCAGCGCCTGGTGGCGCACCGGACTGTCCGGTGTGACACCGGACAGTCTGTGCAGAGAGGCCACAGACAGGCGCTCTCTGACTGTAGCACCGGATTGTCTAGTGTGCACCGGACTGTCCGGTGTGCCACGGGCAGACGGCAACGGCCGGATCCAACGGTCGACTGCTACAGGCGCCAATGGTCGGCTGACGTGGCGTGCACCGGACACAGCACAGTAGATGTCCGGTGGTGCACCGGACTGTCCGGTGCACCCGACGACAGAAAGCTGCTGCTTTCTGTCCAACGGCTAGTTTGGGGTGTGGAGGCTATAAATACCACCCCAACCGGCCATTCTCAAGTGTGAGAGCCCAAGCAACATACCAAGACACATAGTGCATATTTCCAAGAGCTCAAACACCCAAGTGCTTAATAGAATCACTCGGTGATTAGCGTAGGTGCTTTGCGAAGTGCTTAGGTTAGTTAGACCGCTTTAGCGCTTGCTCTAGGTGAACCCTAGTTAGTTGAGTGAGTTTTGTAAAACCACACAACCCCTCGGCTCTTGCGTGAGTCGTTGTAATTGTACCGAGTGGGGCGAGAGTCTTGCGAGACCGTGACAACCGCGTTTGTGTCACGGCCGCCACCGTGTACCGGAGGGAACGAGGCCCGCGACGTTTCAGCCGGAAGCTCGATAGTGGAGACGGCGGGGAGCGTCCGAGAGGAGCCGGAAGCGGAGCACCACTTGCGCGTGGAGAAGGCCCGCGGCTCTCTACGGAGTTACTCATCCGTGGTGCTTGGCCCTCGCGTGGGCTTCCCTTTGTGTAGGGGCACCAACGAGGATTAGTCGGGACCTTGCGTGGTTCCGGATACCTCGGTAAAAATACCGGCGTCATCCACGAGAGTTTGCTTCTCTACTTTGCTCTTTAAGTTTCCGCATTTACATTAAGCATTTAAATTTCAATCTTGTATTCATACTTATGTAGTGTAGATTGAAACTTAGCCTTTGCGGTAGAGATAGCAACACTTAGACAAAACCTAGTTTGCACATTCTAGTTTTGATTATTTGCATAGGTTTTGCTCTAGGGATTTATTTGTGGCCTAGTTTAGTGAAAGTTTTAGAAGTCCTAATTCACCCCCCCCCCCTCTTAGGCGTCACCCGTTTCCTACACCCGCAAAGCTCATTCCATTCCATTCCCAGTTGTCATTCCCCGCACTGTCTTTCTCATTCCTCCCTCCCCGCAAAGCCCATTCCCATTCTCACGTGCATCCCACGCCTAGCTAAAATTAAATTAAAAAAAAACACAAATGTGGCCCTAATGGGATTCGAACCTGTGACCCCTCAAGCAAATGTGCTCGTAGCTACCACTACACCACATGTGTGTTTATGTCAATATTTGTTACAGTAAAAATATCTACTACATCTCTCTCAAAGCACACCTGCTACCCTTGCACAATGTGTAGTAGTAGATAATTATCAATGATATTCCTGAATTATATTTTTGGATGGAGAGAGTAGTATTTAAAGAAGATCCTTGCATGCAATTTCTTTTGTTTGAATAATGTTTTCAACTTAAATTTCTTTTTTATATGTGTGACATTTATTCTCCGTAATATTTTTTCCATGGATCCGACTTGTGAGTCATTTTCATAAATCAACCCCAAAGATGAATCCATATTTCTTACTTGGAAACCCCAAACAAACACTACTGGCAGGAAGCGCTCGCGTTGGCGTCGCTCATCGACGACGAGAAGAAGCTTGGCGACTGCCAGTTCGACCTCTCGAAGCAGTACTAAGTGGCCACATGCGTCGCTGTGTTCGTCAAGCTCCGGCGCTGCCGCTGCTTGGACGCGGTCCAGAGCGGCTGCACCGCGCTGTCCATCTTCAAACAGGGGGACCTCATGGTCGTCGCCAACGCCGACGACTCTCGGGTTGTTCTAGGCACCGCATCCGACAACGGCGTCGTCATGACGTCCAGCTCATCATCCACCTGAAACTCAACCTGCCACGTAAGTCACTACTGATCGGCCATGAATTCTTGTACGCTGGGACGACGGCCGTTGCTGGCGTTGTGTGAGTGTCCTTGAACAAGATGTATGTAGAGGAGTAGCACATCTGGTGGTGCAATGGCTAGGTGTACTACCTCGCTGATGAGCCTGGGGTGCACTTCGTTTGGCAGCCCAGCCAAGAGTCATCGGTACTCGCCATGTCGTGCGCTCCGACGACTACTATATCAAGGACTATGGCGTCATCTTGGCGCCAAAGGTGACACAGAGGAGGACCGACAGCAATGACCACTCGCCATCATCGGGATAACTTTTATGCCGGCCTGCCTTTAATTCTCTTCGCAAACACATACACTTGCCTTTTTTGTTTAAGCAAGCGTGTATGGTGGTGCGTACCTGATGACTGACAATGTACGAGGGAACTAATACCGATAGGTGTGGCACGTGCTCTTCAATGATGCAACCATGCAAATCGTGGCATATATTGAAGTCTGCATAATACCGATGGTTGCAATGTAGTAGTGAAACAGCTAAATTAAAATAACAAAATTTATGTATGGCTAGGATTACAAATGGATTATGAAACATTTTCTTATAACAATATTGTGAGTCATTTTCATAAACCAACCCCAAAGATGAATCCATATTTCTTACTTGGAAACCCCGAACAAACACCACTGGCAGGAAGCGCTCGCGTTGGTGTTGCTCATCGACGACAAGAAGAAGCTTGGCAACTGCCAGTTCGATCTCTCGAAGCAGTACTACGTGGCCACATGTGTCGCTGTGTTCGGCAAGCTTCGGCGCTGCCGCTGCTTGGATGCGGTCCAGAGCGGCTGCCCCGCGCTATCCATCTTCAAACAGGGGGACCTCATGGTCGTCATCAACGCCGGCGACTTTCGGGTTGTTCTGGGCACAGCATCTGACAACGGCGTCGTCACGACGTCCAGCTCATCATCCACCTGAAGCTCAACCTGCCATGTAAGCCACTACTGATCGGCCATGAATTCTTGTGCGCTGGGACGACGGCCATTGCTGGCGTTGTGGGAGTGTCCTCGAACAAGATGTATGTAGAGGAGTAGCACATCCGGTGGTGCAATGGCTAGGTGTACTACCTCGTTGATGAGTCCGGGGTGCACTTCGTTTGGCAGCCCAACCAAGAGTCATCGGTACTCGCCATATCGTGCGCGTCCAACGACTACTATATCAAGGACTATGGTGTCATCTTGACGCCAGAGGTGACACAGAGGAGGACCGACAGCAATGACCACTCGCCATCATCGGGGTAACTTTTATGCCGGCCTGCCTTTAATTCTCTTCGCAAACACATACACTTGCCTTTTTTGTTTAAGCAAGCGTGTATGGTGGTGCGTACCTGATGACTGACAATGTACGAGGGAACTAATACCGACAGGTGTGGCACGTGCTCTTCAATGATGCAACCATGCAAATCGTGGCATATATCGAAGTCTGCATAATACCAATGGTTGCAATGCAGTAGTGAAACAACTAAATTAAAATAACAAAATTTATGTATGGCTAGGATTACAAATGGATTATCAAACATTTTCTTATAACAATATTGTGAGTCTGTTGAGCACCGTTTTGAGCCTGGCGGACGGTCCGGCCCTAAGGCCGGACGGTCCGCGGTCCGGACAGTCCACGCCTGTGGGCCGGACGGTCCGCGCCTGTGGGCCGGACGGTCCGCGCATGCGTAGAGCAGTTTAGGGTTCCGAGTTTTGTGCTATGCTTGTTGGCTAGATTTGCGGAATTAGCTCGGAATCCAGTCGTGTAAAGGGTCCAGCCCCCATCCTCTATAAAAAGAGAGGTCTACGGCCGATTTGTAATCATCAATCGAATCAATACAACTTCTATTTCGCATTTTATCCTAGGAGTAGTTCTAGTCTAGTTTAGGTTTAGCCTCTCGATCTCCAAATTCTCGCTTCTCTTCGACTCTACGCCGATTAGAAGAGTCTAGGTCGGCCTGTCGAGCCTAGACATCACCTAGGATCTCTCCTCCCTGACGGGGTCCCTCCCGGGAGCGAGATCCAGGCCGCCGCCGGCGACTTCCACCGCCTCTGCGTACGCGCGGACCGTCCGGCCCCCAGGGCGCGGACCGTCCGGCCGTCAGGTAGAGAAGCCCTAGCCTCGCACCAGGCCACGGACCATCCGGTCCCTGCGCCCGAACCGTCCGCCCCTGTGCAGAGATCACCGCTGTGCCTCGCACCAGGCCGCGGACCGTCCGCCCCTGTGCAGAGGGCACCGCCATGGTTCTTGTTGAGTGTTTGGCGCTCCGAAAAGGCGTCAACATACTTTTTGGCGACTCCGCTGGGGACAACAAATATAGACGCATCAAATCAGCCCTCAATGGCCGGTTCAAGGGATAGCTCTGATATTTCCCCAAGCAACATCATTGAGCCGACTTGGGAAACCTTGTCGGCTGATGAACAGCTCCAGTTTGAGGAGCACAAGGAGCGTATGATCTAGGAGGCAAAAGCAAAATTCTTGGCCAGCTTCAAAGTGGACAGAAACAACAAGGTCGTCCAACATCGGGCGACGGATCTGGCTTCGCTCCAACCCACACCAGATATCCCCAATGTAAGTAATACCAACGAGCTACAATCTCTTAGAAATTATGTTGAAGAGCAACGTGAGCAAATGCAGAACATCATAGGGGGTATGCAAAGCGATTTTAAGAGACTAGTACGTACATTTGATAAATCTAATATCGCAAATTTTCCTTCGCACGAGGTTGAGTTAGGGGGTAACACGCGTAATACATCGGCTACAGGTTGTCACGACCAGTCACAACCCCTTTATGGGATGCCAATGGACACATACCCTGAGCAACCACAAATCGGCAGTAAATCAGCCGATCTGCACATGCCCGGACCGTCCGCGCGTGAGTGCGGACCGTCCGGGCCAGCAACAGTCGGACCTATTTTTAATGAGTTACCTAGATATGCGCCCGAGCCACCACACACGGCACAGAACCCAAACTACCCAGTTGGACGGTCCGCATACAACGACGGACGGTCCACATATAACCACGGATGGTCCGGGTACATATCCGGACAGTCTGCGCATGAATCTTTTGAGGAGGATTATTACCTGAATCCTCACCCGTCCCAGCAACACTTCCCATCACACTATGCAATGCACCAGCCCATTAATTCAAGATCCAGAGCCCAGGAAAGCTTTCCGGCCCCGCCCAGGAGGCCGGAAAGAAACGGTCAAACCTATGACCCATATAGGGCAAATGAAAATGCACCATGTAACTCAAACCAATGGGGGGAAAGACAACATGCTAATATCCAGCCAACCCCACCTATGTTTGACCAGAGAGCCGGTGGTCTCGCACCGGCTGCCATTGATATAGTAAGGGAAGAAATAGCCGGGGCGTTCCGAGATAAGCTCGGAGTAAGCATGGTCCCTGGGGGGCAATCATATCGGAAACCTTATGACAGCCGATTTGATCACCACCCATACCCACAGGGAACCAGGATACCCGAATTCACAAAATTTTCGGGTGATCAAGGAAAGAACACACGTGAACACATAGGCCAATTTTTAGCACAATTAGGAGAGTTGGCCGACACATAGGCATTTCGCGTACGTTTATTTTCATTATCTTTAACAGGAACTGCGTTTGCATGGTACGCCACTTTACCTCCTAATTCCATTTCATCATGGGGGGATCTAGAACAAAAATTTCATGATCATTTTTTCTCTGGTGACTATGAGTTGGATTTGGTAGATTTAGTGTCATTACGACAAGCAAAAGATGAATCGGTTAATGATTACATCCGGAGATTTCGAGATACAAGAAATCGATGCTTCCAAATTCATTTAGCAGAAAAACAGCTAGCAGGATTAGCCTTTAATGGTCTACGATATTATTTAAAAGAAAGATTAGAAGGCATCCAATTTTTTACACTAGCACAGTTACATCAGAGAGCTTCGGCTTGTGAAAGCCGAAGCAAAGAAACTGCTAAAACAATTCATCACAACGTACATATAGTAGAATGCGACCAAAGTAGCTCAAATGACGAATCAGCAGAAGTATATGCTGCTGAAATGGTTTGGCCAAAACAGGCCAAATCTTCAGCTTGTTCCTCCTTACAGCTGGTTCAAAAGAAACGGCAAGAGGAGGTTAAGTTTACGTTTAATGTTGGTAAGTGTGATAAAATATTTGATGAATTACTCAAAAATGGCAACATTAAAATAAATCACACTGTTCCATCCGCCGACGAGTTAAAACGTCGGGCATACTGCAAGTGGCATAACTCATTTTCTCATGCCACTAATGATAGTAATGTATTCTGTCGACAGATTCAATCGGCCATTAATGAGGGACGATTGAAATTTCAGGAAATGCAGGTGGATACAGAGCCCTTTCCAATGAACATGATCGACTTCGAGGGCAAGAAAGTCCTGGTTCGGCCAAACACAGCCGATAAAGGCAAAGGCAAAGAGACAATCATTGGCAATTCTAAAAGGGCCGATGAGGATCGTAAAGTTTCTTGCAGGAAAGTAGTGGCCGAGAAGACTCCCGATGGAGGGGAGACCCTAAAGGTGACCATCACAGCCTCTAGCACTGGGGGGCAAGCGCAGACAGGGAGACAGATGCAGGAACCCGTGCTGCGCATCCCGGACGGTCCGGCACATAGGCGCGGACGGTCCGGGACCCCACCGGACGGTCCGGAGAACTCCAGCGGACGGTCCGGCCGTGCTCAAGACTCACAACGGCCACGTACTTTCAAACCACGACGACCAGAGATAGGTACGTGGAAAACAAATACATTCAAGGCAGCTGGTCGGTTGGTCAAAGCCGGCCCAACTTTTGATCAATTATTGTCTAAATACGTAAAAAAGAAGGCCGGCCCCAGTGACCGGCCAGCAAAGCGACCCCGCTCACCCATTCATGAGCAACGTCAGGTCAGGCTGATTGGACCACCCCACCAATCGGAAGAAATGAAAGGTCATACTATACAATTGAGACCTAACATACCGACATGGGCACCTCCACCCCCTTATCCTCCTATGCCATATTCATACACATATTTACCTCCACCATATGTCCCAAATCAAATGTGGGGCATGCCACCATGTCCATTTGGGATGCCACAGTACCCCACCAGGGGGGCACCCCAAACATCTGTTTTTGACAGGTTGACGCCACTAGTACAAGACCAATTGAGCACAGCTCAATCCGGTCACCAGGCACAGACCCAATAGGATTGCCGGACTACTCGGCCTCCAAGGCCGACCAATCCGGCAGGGGGGCATGTACCTGTAGCAACCAAAAGGACAACAAAGAAGGACGTCATCAAAATAGGTATTGCAGATGTCGTCATACAGGAAGATAATAAAGGGCCGATGATTTTTGGTGAATCGGCCAACATAACCAAAAAAGAAGATTCGGCTACCATCAAAACAGCCGATCCAAAATACTCCATACCTCGATGGTGCCCAGCGGGATTGACACGGTCCCAAAAGCAGAAATTATAGCGCCTAAGAGCGAAGGAGAGCCAGGAAAAGGAGGCAGAAAAGATATTCAATGACACACACCCACAGTACCCGCCACCGCAAAAGAAATGGAGACCAAAGGCCGTTGAGGAAAATCAAACGGCCACAAAAATAGAAAATGAAACAACACTTGTACAACACCCTGCAGGTATAGCAGGGAGCCTGGCCAGCAAGACTGGGCAATCTGCACCAGGCGCGGACCATCCGCCCCCGGAGTCCGGACCGTCTGCACCGCACCAGGAAGCCTCCAACGACATGCCAACATCAATGGAAGAAGACGACCTGCTGGGAGAAGACTTGGTCGACTACGAGGCTTCTCCAGAACGCCCAGGTATGGATGTAAATATTATTACATTTTCTGCCGATTGTACTATTATCGGCGACGATGAACCTGTTGTTGCCCAGTTCGATTTCGGTCCTAAAGAAGCCGCCTTTACTAAACCAAAGGAATCGGTAAATCATTTAAAGCCGCTCTTCGTGCGCGGTCACATTGATGGAATGCCGATTGCTAAGATGTTGGTAGATGGAGGGGCGGCTGTAAATCTAATGCCTTATTCATTATACAGAAAATTAGGAAAACAAGATGACGAACTTGTCAAGACCAACATGACCCTCAGCGGTGTTGGGGATAGTTCGATTAAAGGCAGGGGAGTCACGTCCGTTGAATTAACCATCGGGACTAAGACCCTTGCTGCTGCATTCTTCGTCGCTGATGTAGAAGGAAATTACAATTTAATTCTAGGCAGAGATTGGATTCATGCCAATCAATGTATACCTTCTACATTACATCAAATGTTAATACAATGGGTAGGCGATGATATAGAACAAGTACATGCTGATGTATCGGCCTGCATCGCTGTGGCCGATGCCCCTGTACTTTGGACTTATGAGACTGCTACATGTCTCACAGGAGTAGATTTTTCTGATTATCATTTCATAAGTATAGATAAGAAAGGTTTCATTCCGGTAATGCTAGAGCCGATGGAGAATCGGCTAAATCCTAAATAAAGTTTAAATGATGAATACACATAAAGTTCATGAGTCTTTGATCACGGACAGTTCGGCTCTCAAAGCCGGATGGTCTGGTCTGTCACAAAACAGTTCGGACTTTAAGACCGAACATCTACCGCAGCAAAAAGACAGTATTACGGATGATCCGGTCACTGAGACCGGAAAGTCCGCCATCACACAAAGATCATCTGATTCCTCTGTGGGGGACATGATAGAGGAATTCTGAGATCTTGATAAACTTGGACAGGGGTTTACATCGGCCGATCCTTTGGAGGAGATTGACATAGGAGATGGTAAAACTCCAAGGCCGACTTTTGTAAACAAGACCCTGGAGACCGATCCTAGAGATGAGATGATCGGTCTATTGAAGGAATATTCAGATTGCTTTGCTTGGAATTACACTGAGATGCCTAGATTAAGCTGAGAGATCGTAGAGCATCGGCTGCCTATTAAATCTGGTTTCAGACCTTTCAAGCAAAGAGCTAGAACATTTCATCCAGATCTTCTCCCACGCATCAAGGGCGAAATCCACCGGCTGCTAGAAGCTGATTTTATCAGACCTTGCAGATACGCAGAGTGGGTCTCCAATATTGTGCCGGTGGAGAAGAAGGAGTCAGGTAAACTTAGAGTATGCATTGATTTTCGCAATTTAAATAGATCAACTCCTAAAGACAAATATCCCATGCCCATAGCCGACACATTAATCAATAATGCATCAGGAAATAGAATTATTAGCTTCCTTGATGGTAATGCCGGATATAATCAAATTTTCATGGCCGAAGAAGATGCGTCTAAAACGGCCTTTATATGTCCAGGCTTCATTGGTTTATTTGAGTGGGTTGTCATGACATTTGGTCTGAAAAATGCTGGTGCTACTTATCAGAGGGCTATGAATTTGATCTTCCATGAATTGTTAGGAAACACTGTTGTCGGCGTTTCGAGACCGGGGGTCCCTAAGCCGACGAGTGAATGTCGCCGCGTGCCCCAGCCCAGATGGGTCGACGCGAGGCCGAGCGCGAAGGGGGGAAGTGAGGTGGCCGGAGATGAGCGTGAGAGAGGTGGAAATCCCGCGGCCTTCGTGTTCGTCCCGCGCCCAGGTCGGGTGCGCTTGCAGTAGGGGGTTACAAGCGTCCACGCGGGAGAGGGAAGCGAGCGGCCCCAAGAGAGCGCCTGTCCCGTCCTCGTCCCCACGCGGCCAACCTTCTATAAGAGGGCCCTGGTCCTTCCTTTTATAGGCGTAAGGAGAGGATCTAGGTGTACAATGGGGGTGTAGCAGAGTGCTACGTGTCTAGCGGGGGAGAGCTAGCGCCCTAAGTACATGCCGATGTGGCAGCCGGAGAGATTTTGGCACCCAGCTGGTGAGATGTCGTGGCCGTCGGAGGAGCGACGGAGCCTGGCGGAGGGACAGCTGTCGGAGTGGTTGAGTCCCTGCTGACGTCCTCCTGCTTCCGTAAGAGAGCTGAGAGTCGCCGTCGTCACAGAGCACGCGGGGCGCCATCATTGCCTATCTGGCGGAGCTGGCCAGATGGGACACCGGTCTTGTTCTCTGCGGCCCGAGTCAGCTCGGGGTAGGGTGATGATGGCGCTTCCTGTTGACATGGCTGGCCTGCGCCCTAGGTTGGGCGACGTGGAGGCTCCTCCGAAGCCGAGGTCGAGTCTGTCTTCCATGGTCGAGGCTGAGTCTGAGCCCCTGGGTCGGGCGAGGCAGAGGTCGTTTGGCAGAGGCCAGGGCGGAGTCCGAGCCCTGGGGTCGGGCGAAGCGGAGTTCGTCGTCTTCTGAGGCTGAGCCCGAGTCCGAGCCCTGGGGTCGGGCGGAGCGGAGTTCGTCGTCTTCTGGGACTTAGCCCGAGTCCGAGCCCTGGGTCGGGTGGAGCGGAGTTCGCCGTCTTCCGGGACCTAGCCCGAGTCCGAGCCCTGGGTCGGGCGGAGCGGAGTTCGCCGTCTTCCGGGACCTAGCCGAGTCCGAGCCCTGGGTCGGGCGGAGCGGAGTTCGCCATCTTCCGGGACATAGCCCAAGTCCGAGCCCTGGGTCGGGCGGAGCGGAGTTCGCCGTCTTCCGGGACCTAGCCCGAGTCCGAGCCCTGGGTCGGGCGGAGCGGAGTTCGCCGTCTTCCGGGACCTAGCCCGAGTCCGAGCCCTGGGTCAGGCGGAGCGGAGCTTCCTATGGTGCCTTTGGCAGGGCCTGACTGCCTGTCAGTCTCACTCTGTCAAGTGGCACTGCGGTCGGAGTGGCGCAGGCGGCGCTGTCCTTCTGTCAGGCCGGTCAGTGGAGCGGTGAAGTGACGGCGGTCACCTCGGCTCTGCCGGGGGGCGCGCGTCAGGACAAAGGTGTCAGGTCACCTTTGCATTAAATGCTCCTGCGACTCGGTCGGTCGGTGCAGCGATTTAGTCAGGGTTGCTTCTTAGCGAAGGCAGGGCCTCGGGCGAGCCGAAAATATGTCCGCCGTTGGAGGGGGGCCTCGGGCGAGACGAAAATCCTTCGGGGTCGGCTGCCCTTGTCCGAGGCTAGGCTTGGGCGAGGCGTGATCGAGTCGCTCGAATGGACCGATCCCTGACTTAATCGCACCCATCAGGCCTTAGCAGCTTTATGCTGATGGGGGTTACCAGCTGAGAATTAGGAGTCTTGAGGGTACCCCTAATTATGGTCCCCGACAGTAGCCCCCGAGCCTCGAAGGGAGTGTTAGCACTCGCTTGGAGGCTTTCGTCGCACTTTTTTGCAAGGGGACCAGCCTTTCTCGGTTGCATTTTGTTCCGGTGGGTGCGCGCGAGCGCACCCGCCGGGTGTAGCCCCCGAGGCCTCGGAGGAGTGGTTTCACTCCTTCGAGGTCTTAATGCCTCGCGTAATGCTTCAGCTGGTCTGGTTGTTCCCTCATGCGAACTGGCCGTAGCCCGGGTGTACGGTCGGGGCCCAAGCTCTCGGGCTGGTATGTTGACACTGTCAACGGTTCGGCCGGAGCCGGGTTTGCGAGAGCAGCCCCCGAGCCTCCGCACAGGGCGAGAGGGCGATCAGGGACAGACTCGGCTTTTCTACATACGCCCCTGCGTCGCCTTTCCGCAAGGAGGAGGGGGGAAAGCGCCATGTTACCCTCGATGGGCGCCGAACATGGTGTCTCCGGTGAGCTGCAAGCGGGTAATCCGTGTGGACGTCCGTGCCCCGTTCGTTAGGGGTCGGCTAGGGGCCTAGAGGCACGCCCAAAAATACTTGCGGGTGATCTGCCGGACCCGGTCCCCTGGCGACGGGGTCCGAGGGCTCGATGCCTCCCTCTGATGGGATTCCGTTACAAGATCGCTCCCGCTGGTCTCGGAAATGTCCTAGGGTACCTCGGGAGCGCAGCCCGAGCCTTGGTTATGTATCGAACGTACCCCTGGTCATCCCTCGCTCGGTGCCTGAGGCGGCTGTGAACCCTTCGGGGGCCAGCCTTCGAACCCCAGATCAGTAATGGGCGCGGAGCCCGAGTAGCCTGAGGCGGCCGTGGAACCCTTCGGGGGGGCGGCCTTCGATCCTCTGACCAGTAGTGGGTGTAGGGCCCACGCGATCTGAGGTGGCTGTTGAACCCCTCGGGGGGGCAGCCTTCGAACCTCTAATCAGTAGGGAGGCTCGGAGCCTAGTTCCTTCGCGGGGAAAGATCCTTTTCGGGGTATCCCCCTTTCTCGGTCCCTGTTGCAAGAGATAGAGAAAGAGGAAAAAAGGAAAAGGATACGAAATCGAACGACGTGGCGTACCTTTTTTGGCGCGGTCTTTACGGCGAAGGCGAAGCGTCACCCGCTTCTCCTGCCAGAAGCGCCGTCTGTCCCTCCGCGGAGTTAATGCGACGGGGCGAGTCGTTGGCGGGGCGGTCGTCGCGCGTGCGCGAGCCGTTCGAGGGCGGATCACGGGCGCGTTGTCTTCACGCCGTGAGAGGGGGTTCTCTTGCTGCCCTCGGATGGGACGTGAGCTTAGATGACGACGTGACCGCTGCTCCCGCCCGCCTAACACCGTCATTACTGCCGGCCCACTTTTGGCCGCATTGATCGCCGCGTCAGGCTGGCGCTGCTGGGTCGTGCGCCTGGTCGCCTCGAGTCGCGGTATTGGTTACGCAATCGAGGAGGCACGGTGGTGGCGCAAGTGGCGGTGCAGTTGCTTGCATGCAGCATCCGGCGCGCTGGTTGCGTGACGCGTGGGCCTGGGCCTCCATGCTGGCGTGTCGGGAGTCGTAGAAGCGCGTCCACTTGGCGCGGTTGCATGCCGCCTGCATGACTGCCCGCCTCTTTCGCCCGTTGGTCTGGGCAAAAGTGGAGGGTCACTTGTAACCGCTGGGCGGTTGTGTGCACCACGCGCGGCGGTTTGGCTTCTTCTGCTCTGAGCCGGTTTGCATGACATGCGGGACCTAGCCCCCGTGCCGCAGGGGAGGGCCTTGGAGCGTGTTGGAGAAGACTCAGCCCGTGACGGTTGGGGGCGCAAGTAGGGAGAGTTGCCTTTAAAAGGAGGTTGACCCCCTTCGGAAGGCGACCATGTCCTCTCGCTCCCTTATGCATTGCGTCTTTCCACCTTCCAAGCCCCCGGATGGGGGATACCCGCCGTCTTTTCGCCTCATCGTTGGAGGAACGCAACTCCGTAGGAGTTGGTACCTTTCAGCCATCGTTCGGCTTCAAGGATTTTCATCATGCAGCCTGGCTGCACCCCTCCACCGGCGGTCACCCAAGATGGTGACCTCCAGCTTGATGGTGGGGGAAAGCGAGCCGGGCCACGGCCTCTGCCCCTCCCTCAGCCTCAAGGATTTTCATCACCAGGGCTGGGGAGGGGAGTGTGCCGAGTTGGGGTCGGCCCCTGTGTGGGCGGCGGCCCGCTCCTTCACTCAGTGACCGGAGGGAAGGGCGGTCGTCGTCCGTGGCGCTGGCGGCTGCACCGTGCCTGGCTCTCGGACGCGAGTGGCTTCGGAGCCGCTCGCGGCGCCGGCGTCTGCCACGGCAGCTGGAAGAGGTTCTCCCGCCGGCGAGATAGCCAAGGCCGGCCACGGACCGACCTCCAACTCTACGGCCTTCTGCCCGTCCTTGCCTCACGAGTTTGGGCATGGGCGGGGGCCTCCTGGCAGCAGCATCCGCCCTGAGGTCAGTGCTGCCGCTGTTCGGCCCCCCGGAGCAGAAGTCGTCGTCGTCGCCACTGCTGGAGCGGGTGACGGCGCGCCGTTCGTCGGTCTTCTGTTGCTCCGCAGGCCCACCCCTATCGAGCGGGGTTGTTCGTACCTGCGGAGGGGGAACCGGAGTTCCGTTTGTAATGGCACTTCGAATGCCAGTGTTTTTGTTCATTATGGCTGTCGAGGCCTGAACATGTATGTAATTTTGGCACGGAGCCGTGTTTTTTCCTCTTTTTCGAGCATTAAGACTCGCCTGTTGATTATCTGAACCGCTTCACCAAGCATGAGTCGCCCTGTGTCAAGGTGACGAGTGAGGTATCCGTATCCCGGAGGCGTAGGAGTCCCTCGGCTCGGTTGGCCTTGTTGTCTGAGGCTCCTCTAGCTTAGTTAAAGGGACCCCTTGGCCGCTCTTCGACGAGCCGAGGCCAGGGGTAGCGATATCAGTATGAACAGAGGCGGAGTTGGCTCGAAAATGAAACCTGGTTGGCCGGAGCCTAGTCGGGTCGTCCGTTAGTGGGACCGACGCCGGAGTTGATCAGCCGAGGCCTCGGGTTGGGCTGGCGCCCTCGGGAGATGGTTGGCCGAGGCCCCAGGGGTAACCGGCCGAGCCGCCTGCTCGGGCCGGATTCCCGGAGAAGTCCCCGGCAGTGATTGTCCGGGCGTGGCGATGACGTCGTCCTCCAGAGTGGGGATCCCTGGACCGTGTCGCCGTCCGAGGCTAGGTCGGACCTCGCTGAAGGTGTCGTCGATGCCGAGGGTGCTACTGCCCCCTTCCAGCGCCAAGACCCGAGCCTGCAGGATCAGAGTGTCTTGTAGCGTGTGCCTTCTGCGGCCGCCGAGGCCAGAATACACACCCTCGCTGTGTTGTAAAGCTGCGTCTCCTTTCCTCTTGTTTCGAGTATCTGGACTTTCTTGTCGGTAACAGGGATATTTGTGCGAGCGAGAGTTGCTTCTCGCGGAAGGTGACGAGTGAGGTATCCGTATCCCGGGGGAGTGGGAGTCCCTCGGCTCGTTCGGCCTTTGCCGCTTACGCGCACTTTCACCCGTCCATGAGGCCCTGTCACCGACTCAGTCGAGAAGGCTCGAAGGATCGCTTCGGCAGAAGAGCTTCCGAACGTGAAGACTTGTTCGGTCCACGGAATCACTTTATCCGAACGTGAGTTACTTGTCGCAGAAGGTGATGAGTGAGGTATCCGTATCCCGGAGGCGTAGGAGTCCCTCGGCTCGGTCAGCCTTGGCTGCTTACGTGTACTCCGTCGTTTTCAGGATCCACTTTTCGAAGTAGTCAGAAAGCACGAAAGATATTCTGGCAGAAGAAATCTTTTTTCGAGGAAAATTTCAACGCAGAGGGGGTTCCCCCCCTTTTAGCCCCCGAGGGAGGGTCGGGCTTTGCCGAGGCGAGGCCGACCCTTCCTTGATGACTAAACTTTGCGTGGGTGTGAGGTATATGAACAACTTGAAAACATCTTAAGGGTAGAAGTGACGTAGCTGTTGGATGTTCCAAGCGTTGCCGTAGACCTCGCCTTGACTGTTGGCCAGCTTGTACGTTTCGGGCTTCAGAACTTTGGCGATGACGAATGGCCCCTCCCAGGGGGGCGTGAGCTTGTGCCTCCCTCGGGCGTCTTGCCGCAGGCGAAGCACCAGGTCGCCCACCTGGAGGTCTCGGGGCCGGACCCCTCGGGCGTGGTAGCGTCGCAGGGACTGCTGGTACCGCGCCGAGTGTAGCAAGGCCTTGTCCCGAGCCTCTTCCAGCTGGTCCAGCGAGTCTTCTCGGCTAGCTTGGTTGCTTTGATCGCTGTAGGCCCTCATCCTCGGGGAGCCGTACTCCAGGTCAGAGGGCAAGACGGCCTCGGCCCCGTAGACCAGGAAGAACGGCGTGAAACCCGTGGCCCGGCTCAGCGTTATCCTCAGGCTCCAGACCACCGAGGGGAGTTCCTTCATCCATCGCTTGCCGAACTTGCTGAGGTCGTTGTAGATCCGAGGCTTGAGCCCTTGTAGAATCATGCCGTTGGCACGCTCTACTTGCCCATTCGACATGGGATGAGCCACGGCGGCCCAGTCCACCCGGATGTGGTGATCCTCGCAGAAGTCCAAGAATTTTCTGCCGGTGAACTGGGTACCGTTGTCGGTGATGATGGAGTTCGGGACCCCGAAGCGATGGATGATGTTGGTGAAGAACGTCACCGCCTGCTCGGACCTGATGCTGTTCAGAGGTCGGACCTCGACCCACTTGGAGAATTTGTCGATGGCGACCAGCAGGTGCGTGTAGCCCCCGGGCGCCTTCTGCAAAGGGCCGACGAGGTCTAGCCCCCACACAGCAAAGGGCCAGGTGATGGGTATCGTCTGTAGAGCCTGGGCGGGCAGGTGGGTCTGCTTCGCATAGAATTGACACCCTTCGCAGGTGCGGACAATTCTAGTGGCGTCAGCCACCGCCGTTGGCCAGTAGAAGCCTTGCCGGAAAGCATTCCCGACAAGGGCTCGAGGCGCTGCGTGATGGCCGCAAGCCCCCGAGTGTATCTCTTGCAGGAGTTCCTGACCTTCGGTGACGGAGATGCATCGTTGGAGGATGCCCGAGGGGCTACGGTGGTAGAGCTCCTTCTCATCGCCCAGCAAGACGAACGACTTGGCGCGTCGCGCTACCCGCCGAGCCTCGGCTCGGTCGAGGGGTAGCTCTCCTCGGCGGAGATATTGCAGGTACGGGGTCTGCCAATTTCGATCAGGCGTGGCCCCGCCCCGCTCCTCCTCGATGCGCAGTGCCTCACCCTCGGAGGCCGAGGGTACCTCGGGTTGAACCGAGGCCGCCTCGGGCCGAGCTGAGGGTGCCTCCGGCTGTGCCGAGGGCACCTCGGGCTGGACCGAGGGAGCCTCAGGCTCGGGCGCGTCGTCGATCTTGACGGAGGGTTGATGCAGATCCCAGGAGAAGACGTCCGGGGGAACCGTTGTTCGCCCCGAGGCTATTTTTGCCAGCTCGTCCGCAGTCTCGTTGTAGCGCCGAGCGATGTGGTTAAGCTCGAGCCCGTAGAACTTGTCTTCCAGGCGCCGAACCTCATCGCAGTAGGCCTCCATCTTCAGGTCGCGGCAGTGGGAGTTCTTCATGACTTGGTCGATGATGAGCTGCGAGTCACCGCGAGCGTCGAGGCGTCGTGAGCGTCGAGGCGTCTGACCCCTAGCTCGATGGCGATCCGTAACCCATTGACCAGAGCCTCGTACTCAGCCACATTGTTGGACGCCGGGAAGTGGAGGCGTAGCACATAGCGTAGGTGTTTCCCGAGGGGCGAGATGAAGAGTAGGCCCGCGCCGGCTCCAGTCTTCATCAGCGACCCGTCGAAAAACATGGTCCAGAGCTCTGGTTGGATCGGAGCCGTCGGTAGCTGGGTGTCGACCCATTTAGCTACGAAGTCCACCAAGACCTGGGACTTGATGGCCTTCCGAGGGGCGAACGAGATTGTCTTGCCCATGATTTCCACTGCCCACTTTGCAATCCTGCCCGAGGCCTCTCGGCACTGGATGATCTCCCCCAGGGGGAAGGATGACACCACAGTTACCGGATGAGACTCGAAGTAGTGTCGCAACTTCCGCCGCGTTAGGATCACTGCATACAGCAGCTTCTGAACTTGTGAGTAGCGGATCTTGGTTTCGGACAGTACCTCGCTAACGAAGTAAACTGGCCTCTGAATGGGCAATGCATGCCCCTCTTCTTGCCTCTCGACCACAATCGCGGCGCTAACCACCTGGGTGGTCGCGGCGACGTAGACCAAGAGGGCTTCTCCGTCAGCTGAGGGCACCAAGATAGGCGCCTTTGTGAGGAGCGCCTTCAGGTTCCCGAGAGCTTCCTCGGCCTCAGGGGTCCAAGTGAAGCGCTCGGCCTTCCTTAAGAGGCGGTACAGAGGCAGGCCTCTTTCGCCGAGGCGTGAGATGAAGCGGCTCAGAGCCGCGAGACATCCCATGACCCTCTATACGCCCTTTAAGTCCTTGATGGGACCCATGCTGGTGATGGCTGCGATCTTCTCGGGGTTGGCTTTGATGCCCCGCTCGGAGACGATGAACCCCAAGAGCATGCCCCGGGGCACCCCGAAGACACACTTCTCGGGATTGAGCTTGACGCCTTTCGCCGTGAGACATCGGAATGTCACTTCAAGGTCGGAGAGGAGGTCGGAAGCTTTCCTCGTCTTGACTACGATGTCATCGACGTAGGCCTCGACCGTGCGACCGATGTGTTCGCCGAACACATGGTTCATGCACCGCTGGTACGTCGCGCCCGCATTCCTCAAACCGAACGGCATGGTGACATAGCAGTACATGCCGAAGGGCGTGATGAAAGAAGTCGCGAGCTGGTCGGACTCTTTCATCCTGATTTGGTGATACCCTGAGTAGGCGTCGAGGAAAGACAGGGCTTCGCACCCAGCAGTGGAATCCACGATTTGATCGATGCGAGGCAGAGGGTAGGGAACCTTCGGACATGCTTTGTTGAGACCAGTGTAGTCTACACACATCCGCCATTTCCCCCCTTTCTTTCTCACAAGCACAGGGTTGGCAAGCCATTCGGGATGGAGTACCTCTTTGATGAATCCGGCTGCCATTAGCTTGTGGATCTCCTCGCCTATCGCTCTGCGCTTCTCCTTGTCGAATCGGCGCAGAGGCTGCTTGACGGGTCGGGCTCCGGCCCGAATATCCAGTGAGTGCTCGGCGACATCCCTCGGTATGACGGGCATGTCCGAGGGACTCCACGCGAAGACGTCGGCGTTCGTGCAGAGAAAGTCGACGAGCACTGTTTCCTATTTGGGGTCGAGCCCGGAACCGATCCGGATCTGCTTGGAGGCGTCGCCACTGGGGTCGAGGGGGACGACCTTAACCGTCTCCACTGGCTCGAAGTTGCCGGCATGACGCTTCACGTCTGGCACCTCTTTGGAGAGGCTTTCCAGGTCGGCGATGAGGGCCTCGGACTCGGCGAGGGCCTCGACGTACTCCACGCACTCCACGTCGCATTCGAATGCGTGTTTGTACGTGGGGCCGACGGTGATGACACCGTTGGGGCCCGGCATCTTGAGCTTCAGGTAGGCGTAGTTGGGGACGGCCATAAACTTCGCGTAGCATGGCCTCCCCAGTACCGCGTGGTAGGTTCCTCGGAACCCGACCACCTCGAACGTCAGGGTCTCCCTTCGGAAGTTGGAGGGCGTTCCGAAGCAGACGGGAAGGTCGAGTCGTCCGAGGGGCTGGACGCGCTTCCCGGGAATGATCCCGTGGAAGGGCGCAGCGCCTGCTCGGACGGAGGGCAGATCGACGCGCAGGAGCCTGATGGTCTCAGCGTAGATAATGTTGAGGCTGCTGCCCCCGTCCATAAGGACCTTGGTGAGCCTGACGTCGCCGATGACGGGGTCGACGATGAGCGGGTATTTCCCCGGGCTCGGCACGTGGTCGGGGTGATCAGCTTGGTCGAAGGTGATGGGCTTGTCGGACCAGTCTAGGTAGACTGGCGCCGCCACCTTCACCGAGCAGACCTCCCGGCGCTCTTGCTTGCGATGCCGAGCCGAGGCATTCGCCGCATGCCCACCGTAGATCATGAAGCAGTCGCGGACCTCGGGGAACTCTCCTGCTTGGTGATCTTCCTTCTTGTCGTCGTCACGGGCCCTGCCACCCTCCGTGGGTGGCCCGGCCCTATGGAAGTGGCGCCGAAGCATGACGCACTCCTCAAGGGTGTGCTTGACGGGCCCCTGATGATAGGGGCACGGCTCCTTGAGCATCTTGTCGAAGAGGTTAGCACCTCCGGGGGGCTTCCGAGGGTTCTTGTACTCGGCGGCGGCGACAAGGTCCGCGTCGGCGGCGGCGCGTTTCGCTTGCGACTTCTTCTTGCCTTTCTTCTTGGCGCCGCGCGGAGCAGACGCCTCGGGAGCATCTTCCGATGGGCGGCCCTGGGGCTGCTTGTCCTTTCGGAAGATAGCCTCGACCGCCTCCTGGCCAGAGGCGAACTTGGTGGCGATCTCCATCAGCTCGCTCGCCCTGGTGGGGGTCTTGCGACCCAACTTACTCACCAGGTCGCGGCAGGTGGTGCCGGCAAGGAATGCGCCGATGACATCCGAGTCGGTGATGTTGGGCAGCTCGGTGCGCTGCTTCGAGAATCGCCGGATGTAGTCCCGGAGAGACTCTCCCGGCTGCTGTCGGCAGCTTCGGAGGTCCCAGGAATTCCCGGGGCGCACATACGTGCCCTGGAAATTGCCGGCGAAGGTTTGGACCAGGTCATCCCAGTTGGAGATCTGCCCCGGAGGCAGGTGCTCCAACCAGGCGCGAGCGGTGTCGGAGAGGAACAGGGGGAGGTTGCGGATGATGAGGTTGTCGTCGTCCGTTCCACCCAGCTGGCAGGCCAGGCGGTAGTCCGCGAGCCACAATTCCGGTCTCGTTTCCCCCGAGTACTTTGTGATAGTAGTCGGGGGTCGGAACCGGGTCGGTAACGGTGCCCGCCGGATGGCCCGGCTGAAGGCCTGCGGACCGGGTGGTTCGGGCGAGGGACTCCGATCCTCCCCGCTGTCGTAGCCTCCCCCACGCCTGGGGTGATAGCCTCGGCGCACCCTCTCGTTGAGGGTGGCCCGACGGTCGCGATGATGGTGCTCGTTGCCGAGGTGGCCCGGGGCCACAGGCGCGGTGTTGCGCGTGCGCCCGGTGTAGACTGAGGCTTCCCGCATGAATCAGGAAGTCGTGGCATGAGGTTCCGAGGGGTATCCTTGCCTTCGGGAGGCAGAGCTCTCGGCCCGTCGGACCGCAGCGCCTTCCAGGAGATTCTTGAGCTCTCCTTGGATTCGCCGACCCTCGGTGGTTGATGGCTCCGGCATCGCGCGGAGAAGCATCGCTGCTGCAGCCAGGTTCTGACCGACCCCACTGGACGCGGGTGGCGGCCTGACCCTGACGTCGTTGGCGACGCGGAGCGGGAGACCCTGGGGCAGGTGACGTATTTCTCCGGCCGGGGGTTGGCCCGCCCATGCCTGCCCGACGTCCCGGCGGATCGGCTCAAGCGCTCCTGCTCCCTCGTCGAGCCTGGCCTGCGCCCCGCGGACTTGCTCGAGCTGTGGGTCATGACCCCCCACCGGAACGGGGACCACAGCTAGCTCCCGCGGGATGTCAGCACGGGGCACCGGCCTAGGGAGATCACCGCCCTCCGGCATGCCGAGATGGTTGCTTTCGGAGGGATCCCCTAGATCGACGTGGAAACATTCGCGGCTTGGGCCGCAGTCCTCGTCGTCGAGGCTGCGGCTACCGTCGGAACAGTCGGAGAGGCAGTAGTCACATGCGGTCATGAAGTCCCGCATGGCACTGGGGTTGCCAAATCCAGAGAAATCCCAACAGATGTTGGGGTCATCATCTTCCTCGGACCCAGAGGGCCCATAGGTCGAGACGTCCGTCAGCCGGTCCCAAGGCGACCGCGTGCGAAACCCCAGAGGGTTTGAACTCGCCTCTACGAGAGTGCCCGCCAAAGCAAGGTCGCTAGGCGGGTTGAGGCAGAATCTAAATGACGTAGGATGGGAATCGGTCGGTACCTTTTGGTCGACGAGCAGCGACATAGTCACGTCGGGGGCTGATTGCACCGTCGTCTCAGGTACGAGGGCGACGTCCTGCGAGCTCTCCGCGAGCGCACTGGCGTCGTCCACTTGCTCGGGATTGGCGTGTCGCGGGGAGACGGCGCTCGCCTTCGTCTCAAACGCGAGGTCGACGCCCGACGCGCCCCCCGTTGGAGCGCTGGGGACGTCGACTCGCTCGACAGCCGACGAGGCGCGGCCTCCCGCTTGGCCTTGGTTGCCCCGCCTCCTCCTCCGTTGTCGGGGGAGAGGACGGGGTGAGCTCGAATGTTGTTCTTCCACCACGCGGGGAAGACATCGTCGATTCCGCCGCCGGCGGGCGGGCTGTCGGCCGCCATTGTCGTTGTCGCGCGGCGGTGGAAGGAGTATCATGTCGTAGCTACCGTCGAAGGACATGAACTCAAGACTCCCGAAACAGAGCACCGTCCCGGGTTGGAGAGGTTGCTGGAGACTGCCCATCTGGAGCTTGACGGGAAGCTGTTCGTCAACACGCAGCAGGCCCCTACCTGGCGCGCCAACTGTCGGCGTTTCGAGACCGGGGGGTCCCTAAGCCGACGAGTGAATGTCGCCGCGTGCCCCAGCCCAGATGGGTCGACGCGAGGCCAAGTGCGAAGGGGGGAAGTGAGGTGGCCGGAGATGGGCGTGAGAGAGGTGGAAATCCCGCGGCCTTCGTGTTCGTCCCGCGCCCAGGTCGGGTGCGCTTGCAGTAGGGGGTTACAAGCGTCCACGCGGGAGAGGGAAGCGAGCGGCCCCAAGAGAGCGCCTGTCCCGTCCTCGTCCCCGCGCGGCCAACCTTCTCTAAGAGGGCCCTGGTCCTTCCTTTTATAGGCGTAAGGAGAGGATCCAGGTGTACAATGGGGGTGTAGCAGAGTGCTACGTGTCTAGCGGGGGAGAGCTAGCGCCCTAAGTACATGCCGATGTGGCAGCCGGAGAGATTTTGGCACCCAGTGAGAGCACCTAGAGGGGGGTGAATAGGTGATCCTGTAACACTTCAAAACTTAAGCCACAAAACTTGGTTAATTGTTAGCACAATAATTGCCAAGTGGCTAGAGAGGAGTCAAAACACAATAACCACAATAAATCAATCACAGAGATGGCACGGTGGTTATCCCGTGGTTCGGCCAAGACCAACGCTTGCCTACTCCACGTTGTGGCGTCCCAACGGACGAGGGTTGCAATCAACCCCTCTCAAGCGGTCCAAAGACCTACTTGAATACCACGGTGTTTTGCTTGCTTTATCTCAATCCCGTTTGCGAGGAATCTCCACAACTTGGAGCCTCTCGCCCTTACACTTGAAATTCACAAAGAATACGGAGCAAGGGAGGGATTAGCAACGCACACAAGACACAAGAATCAAAGCGTCAACACGCACACAAGTCGCAACAAGAGCTTGCAACACAACTCAATGAGTTCACAACTCCACTAGAGCTCTATATGCTATCACAATGAAACGAATGCGCAAAATCGATGTCTTGGTGCTTAGAAATGATTAGGAGATGCTTGGTGTACTCCTCCATGCGCCTAGGGGTCCCTTTTATAGCCCCAAGGCAGCTAGGAGCCGTTGGGAGCAATCTGGGAAGGCAATTCTTGCCTTCTGTCGTCTGGCGCACCGGACAGTCCGGTGCACACCGGACATGTCCGGTGCCCGATTTCTTTCCATAAACAGCGCAGTCGACCGTTGGCAGCCTGGGAGCCGTTGGTGCACTTGACATGTCCGGTGCACACCGGACAGTCCGGTGCCATCTTCTAGCCGTTGGCTCGGCCACGTGTCCCGCGCAGATTGCGCGGCCGACCGTTGGCCCGGCCGACCGTTGGCTCACCGGACAGTCCGGTGATTTTTAGCCATACGCCGTTGATGGTTTCCCGAGAGCGACGAGTTCGCCTGTGAGCGGCCCACCGGACAGTCCGGTGCACACCGGACAGTCCGGTGAATTTTAGCCGTACACCGCTGTCGAAGTCCCGAGAGCAGCCACTTTGCCCAAGCCAGCCTGGCGCACCGGACACTGTCCGGTGCACCACCGGACAGTCCGGTGCACCCAGACTGGGCAGACTTTGGCTGCTCGGGCCATCTCTTCTCCAACTCGATTTTTTCTGTTTCCAGCACTTAGACACAATACATTAGTCCATAAAACAATGTACTAAGTTTGAGAAACATACCTTTATCCTTGATTTGTACTTTGTCCACCATTTTACAATTAGGCACCTGTGTTGGGCACTAAATCACCAAAACACTTAGAAATGGCCCAAGGGCACATTTCCCTTTCAATCTCCCCCTTTTTGGTGATTTATGCCAACACAACATAAAGCAAGTAGAACAAGTACAAAATCAAATCAAATAAGAAATCAAAATTGTTTTGATTCAATTTTGACATATATGGATCACTCTATGCCACCACTTGGTTTGTTTTTGCAAATCAAACTCAAATTCCTATCTCTAAGTCAAGACCACTTGTAGAGACATAAAGAGAGGTTTTCCAAAGAAATTTGATCAAGGATTTCAAAGACTCCCCCTTTTTCCCATAATCAACACTTCTCCCCACAAGAGGCCAACTTTTGACATAAGAGACAATAAAAGAGTTTTGACAAACCAAAAGCTCTAATCTACTATTTTCAAAATTTCTCAAGTGGTAGCTGATCCATTTATTGCTTTAGCCTTTATTTTCTCCCCCTTTGGCATCAAGCACCAAAACGGGATCAATCTTGGCCCTTTAACCCCATTGCCTCACCAAAATCTTCAAATAAGAACACAAAGGCAATAAGAGTATGAAGATGAACTTGGAAAAGTTACTCTTTTCATCGGAGTGCAGTGGAAGTCTTGCATGGTCCAAGTCCACCTTTTCCCTTTCAATAATTTTCCTTGGAGACTAAAATAACAAAACTCAAGTACATGGTTAGTCTCAAAGGGTCAAGTTGTAGCACAGCTCCCCCTAAATATGTGCATTACTTGCAAACAGGACTTGTGAGGTCCAGGGAGTGTTTGTGCAACTTGAGCACCACAATAAGCAACAAAATGCAGAATGAACATGATCAAAGGCATAAAAACATGTATGCTACATTTCAATCCAAGTTCCGCGAATCTAAGATATTGAGCTCACTACGCAGCCTGCAAAAGGTCTTCTCATCTAGAGGCTTGGTAAAGATATCGGCTAGCTGGTTCTCGGTGCTAACATGAAACACTTCGATATCTCCCTTTTGCTGGTGGTCTCTCAAAAAGTGATGCCGGATGTCAATGTGCTTTGTGCGGCTGTGCTCAATAGGATTTTCCGCTATTCGGATAGCACTCTCATTATCACATAGGAGTGGGACTTTGCTCAGATTGTAGCCAAAGTCCCGGAGGGTTTGCCTCATCCAAAGTAGTTGCGCACAACACTGTCCCGCAGCAACGTACTCGGCCTCAGCGGTGGATAGGGCAACAGAGGTTTGTTTCTTAGAGTTCCATGACACCAGGGACCTTCCTAAGAATTGGCACGTCCCCGATGTACTCTTCCTATCGACCTTACATCCAGCATAGTCGGAATCTGAGTACCCAATCAATTCAAAGTTAGACCCCTTTGGATACCAGATCCCGAAGCAAGGCGTAGCGACTAAATATCGAAGAATTCGCTTCACAGCCACTAAGTGACACTCCTTAGGATCGGATTGAAATCTAGCACACATGCATACGCTAAGCATAATATCCGGTCTACTAGCACATAGATAAAGCAGAGAACCTATCATGGACCGGTATGCTTTTTGATCAACGGACTTACCACCTTTGTTGAGGTCGGTGTGTCCGTCAGTTCCCATCGGCGTCTTTGCGGGCTTGGCGTCCTTCATCCCAAACCGCTTTAGCAAGTCTTGCGTGTACTTCGTTTGGGAGATGAAAGTGCCGTCCTTGAGTTGCTTCACTTGGAACCCAAGGAAGTAGTTCAACTCGCCCATCATTGACATCTCGAATTTCTGCGTCATCACCCTACTAAACTCTTCACAAGACTTTTGATTAGTAGAACCAAATATTATGTCATCGACATAAATTTGGCACACAAAAAGATCACCATTGCAAGTCTTAGTAAAAAGAGTTGGATCGGCTTTCCCAACCTTGAAAGCATTAGCAATTAAAAAGTCTCTAAGGCATTCATACCATGCTCTTGGGGCTTGCTTAAGTCCATAGAGCGCCTTAGAGAGCTTACACACGTGGTCGGGGTACCGTTCATCCTCAAAGCCAGGGGGTTGCTCCACGTACACCTCCTCCTTGATCGGCCCGTTGAGGAAAGCGCTCTTCACATCCATTTGGTACAACCTGAAAGAATGATGAGCAGCATATGCTAGCAAGATACGAATTGATTCTAGCCTAGCCACAGGAGCAAAAGTCTCCTCAAAGTCCAAACCTGCGACTTGGGCATAACCTTTTGCCACAAGTCGAGCCTTGTTCCTTGTCACCATCCCGTGCTCGTCCTGTTTGTTGCGGAACACCCACTTGGTTCCCACAACATTTTGCTTGGGGCGAGGCACCAGTGTCCAAACTTCATTGCGCTTGAAATTGTTGAGTTCCTCCTGCATGGCCAACACCCAGTCCGGATCTAGCAAGGCCTCTTCTACCCTGAAAGGCTCAATAGAAGAGACAAAAGAGTAATGTTCACAAAAATTAACTAATCTTGAACGAGTAGTTACTCCCTTGCTAATATCACCCAATATCTGGTCGACGGGATGATCCCTTTGAATCGTCGCTCGAACTTGGGTTGGAGGTGCCTGAGGTGCTTCTTCCTCTTCAACTTGATCATCCTGTGCTCCCCCTTGATCATGCGCCTCCACTTGAGGTATCTGTTCGTCATCTTGAGTTGGGGGATGCACCATAGTTGAGGAAGACGGTTGATCTTGCTCCAGTTGTTCCTGAGGCCATACATCTCCAATCGCCATGGTGTGTATCGCGGCCGTTGGAACATCTTCTTCATCTACATCATCAAAATCAACAACTTGCTCTCTTGGAGAGCCATTAGTATCATCAAATACAACGTCGCTAGAGACTTCAACCAAACCCGATGATTTGTTGAAGACCCTATACGCCTTTGTATTTGAATCATAACCTAACAAAAACCCTTCTACAGCTTTGGGAGCAAATTTAGAAGTTCTACCTTTCTTCACAAGAATATAACATTTGCTCCCAAATACACGAAAATAAGACACATTGGGTTTGTTACCAGTTAGCAGCTCGTATGAGGTCTTCTTGAGGAGGCGGTGAAGGTAGACCCTGTTGATGGCGTGGCAAGCCGTGTTCACGGCTTCCGACCAAAAACACTCGGGGGTCTTGAACTCTCCAAGCATAGTCCTCGCCATATCTATGAGTGTCCTGTTCTTCCTGTCTACCACACCATTTTGCTGAGGTGTGTAGGGAGCGGAGAACTCGTGCTTGATCCCCTCCTCCTCAAGGAACTCCTCCACTTGAAGGTTCTTGAATTCGGACCCGTTGTCGCTCCTTATCTTCTTCACCTTGAGCTCAAACTCATTTTGAGCTCTCCTTAGGAAGCGCTTGAGGGTCCCTTGGGTTTCAGACTTATCCTGCAAAAAGAACACCCAAGTGAAGCGGGAAAAGTCATCAACGATAACTAGACCAGACTTACTTCCTCCTATGCTCAGATAGGCGACGGGTCCGAAGAGGTCCATATGTAGCAGCTCCAGGGGTCTTGATGTTGTCATCACATTTTTGGTGTGATGAGAGCCTCCCACCTGTTTCCCTGCTTGACAAGCTGCACAAGGTCTATCTTTTTCGAAATGAACATTGGTTAGACCTATCACGTGTTCTCCCTTTAGAAGCTTGTGGAGGTTCTTCATCCCCACATGTGCTAAGCGGCGATGCCACAGCCAGCCCATGCAAGTCTTAGCCATTAAGCATGCATCTAGACCGGCCTCTTCTTTTGCAAAATCAACTAAGTAAAGCTTGCCGTCTAGTACACCCTTAAAAGCTAGTGAACCATCACATCTTCTAAAGACAAACACATCTACATTTGTAAACAAACAGTTATATCCCATATTGCATAATTGACTAACAGATAGCAAATTATATCCAAGAGACTCTACTAAAAACACATTAGAGATAGAGTGCTCATTTGAGATTGCAATTTTACCTAACCCTTTTACCTTGCCTTGATTCCCATCACCGAATATTATTGAATCTTGGGAATCCTTATTCTTGACGTAGGAGGTGAACATCTTCTTCTCCCCCGTCATATGGTTTGTGCATCCGCTGTCGATAATCCAGCTTGAACCCCCGGATGCATAAACCTGCAAGGCAAATTTAGGCTTGGGTCTTAGGTACTCAACTCTTGTTGGGTCCTACAAGGTTAGCACAAATATCCTTAGGGACCCAAATGCAAGTTTTGTCTCCCTTGCATCTTGCCCCTAATTTTCTAGCAACTATCTTCTTATCCTTTCTACAAATAGCAAAAGAAGCATTTAAAGCATGATATATTGTAGAAGGTTCATTTACTTTCCTAGGAATATTAACAACATTTCTCCTAGGCATATTATGAACAACATTTTTCCTACCAACATTTCTATCATGCACATAAGAAGAACTAGAAGCAAACATGGCATGAGAATCAAAGGCATTATATGCATTACAACTCCTATAAGCATTTCTAGACTGTCTCCTATCATGGTACATAAAGGCATGGTTCTTTTGCACACTACTAGCCATAGGGGCCTTCCCTTTCTCCTTGGCAGAGATGGGAGCCTTATGGCTTGTCAAGTTCTTGGCTTCTCTCTTGTAGCCAAGTCCATCCTTAATTGAGGGGTGTCTACCAATCGTATAGGCATCCCTTGCAAATTTTAGTTTGTCAAATTCATTCTTGCTAGTCTTAAGTTGGGCATTAAGACTAGCTAATTCCTCATTTAATTTGGAAATTGAAACTAAATGATTACTACAAGCATCAATGTCAAAATCTTTACACCTATTACAAGTTTCAACAATTTCTACACAAGAATTAGATTTACTAGCTACTTCTAGTTTGGCATTTAAATCATCATTAACACTTTTTAAAGTAGCAATGGTTTCATGACAAGAAGATAATTCACTAGAGAGCATTTCATTCCTTTTAATTTCAAGAGCAAGAGATTTTTGTGCACTAACAAATTTATCATGCTCCTCATATAAAAGATCCTCTTGTTTTTCTAGTAATCTATTCTTGTCATTCAAAGCATCAATCAACTCATTAATCTTATCAATTTTAGATCTATCTAATCCCTTGAATAAGCATGAGTAATCTATCTCATCATCATCACTAGACTCATCCTCACTCGAAGAAGCATAAGTACTAGTATCATGAGTGCTTACTTTCTTCTCTCTTGCCATGAGGCAAGTGTGACGCTCGTTGGGGAAGAGGGATGACTTGTTGAAGGCGGTGGCGGCGAGTCCTTCATTGTCGGAGTCGGAGGAGGAGCAATCCGAATCCCACTCTTTTCCGATATGTGCCTCGCCCTTGGCCTTCTTGTAATGCTTCTTCTTCTCCCTCTTGTTCCCTTGGTCCTGATCACTATCATTGTCGGGACAGTTAGCAATAAAATGACCAACCTTACCGCATTTGAAGCATGAGCGCTTCCCCTTAGCTTTGGTCTTGCTTGGCTGTCCCTTGCGACCCTTAAGCGCCGTCTTGAATCTTTTGATGATGAGGGCCATCTCTTCATCATTAAGTCCGGCCGCCTCAATTTGTGCCACCTTGCTAGGTAGCGCCTCCTTGCTTCTTGTTGCTTTGAGAGCAAGAGGTTGCGGCTCGTTGACGAAGGACTCCTTCTCCTTGTCGTTGATCACCATCCCCTTGCCCTTAGGATCCATCTCTTCGGGCGGTTAGTCCCTTTCTTGAAGAGCCGCTCCGATACCAATTGAGAGCACCTAGAGGGGGGTGAATAGGTGATCCTGTAACACTTCAAAACTTAAGCCCCAAAACTTGGTTAATTGTTAGCACAATAATTGCCAAGTGGCTAGAGAGGAGTCAAAACACAATAACCACAATAAATCAATCACAGAGATGGCACGGTGGTTATCCCATGGTTCGGCCAAGACCAACGCTTGCCTACTCCACGTTGTGGCGTCCCAACGGACGAGGGTTGCAATCAACCCCTCTCAAGCGGTCCAAAGACCTACTTGAATACCACGGTGTTTTGCTTGCTTTATCTCAATCCCGTTTGCGAGGAATCTCCACAACTTGGAGCCTCTCGCCCTTACACTTGAAATTCACAAAGAATACGGAGCAAGGGAGGGATTAGCAACGCACACAAGACACAAGAATCAAAGCGTCAACACGCACACAAGTCGCAACAAGAGCTTGCAACACAACTCAATGAGTTCACAACTCCACTAGAGCTCTATATGCTATCACAATGAAACGAATGCGCAAAATCGATGTCTTGGTGCTTAGAAATGATTAGGAGATGCTTGGTGTACTCCTCCATGCGCCTAGGGGTCCCTTTTATAGCCCCAAGGCAGCTAGGAGCCGTTGGGAGCAATCTGGGAAGGCAATTCTTGCCTTCTGTCGTCTGGCGCACCGGACAGTCCGGTGCTCGATTTCTTTCCATAAACAGCGCAGTCGACCGTTGGCAGCCTGGGAGCCGTTGGTGCACTTGACATGTCCGGTGCGCACCGGACAGTCCGGTGCCATCTTCTAGCCGTTGGCTCGGCCACGTGTCCCGCGCAGATTGCGCGGCCGACCGTTGGCTCACCGGAAGTCCGGTGCACACCGGACAGTCCGGTGATTTTTAGCCGTACGCCGTTGATGGTTTCCCGAGAGCGACGAGTTCGCCTGTGAGCGGCTCACCGGACAGTCCGGTGCACACCGGACAGTCTGGTGAATTTTAGCCGTACACCGCCGTCGAAGTCCCGAGAGCAGCCACTTTGCCCAAGCCAGCCTGGCGCACCGGACAGTCCGGTGCACCCAGACTGGGCAGACTTTGGCTGCTCGAGCCATCTCTTCTCCAACTCGATTTTTTCTGTTTCCAGCACTTAGACACAATACATTAGTCCATAAAACAATGTACTAAGTTTGAGAAACATACCTTTATCCTTGATTTGTACTTTGTCCACCATTTTACAATTAGGCACCTGTGTTGGGCACTAAATCACCAAAACACTTAGAAATGGCCCAAGGGCACATTTCCCTTTCACCCAGCTGGTGAGATGTCGTGGCCGTCGGAGGAGCGACGGAGCCTGGCGGAGGGACAGCTGTCGGAGCGGTTGAGTCCCTGCTGACGTCCTCCTGCTTCCGTAAGAGAGCTGAGAGCCGCCGTCGTCACAGAGCACGCGGGGCGCCATCATTGCCTATCTGGCGGAGCTGGCCAGATGGGACACTGGTCTTGTTCTCTGCGGCCTGAGTCAGCTCGGGGTAGGGTGATGATGGCGCTTCCTGTTGACGTGGCTGGCCTGCGCCCTAGGTTGGGCGACGTGGAGGCTCCTCCGAAGCCGAGGTCGAGTCTGTCTTCCATGGCCGAGGCCGAGTCTGAGCCCCTGGGTCGGGCGAGGCGGAGGTCGTTCGGCAGAGGCCAGGGCGGAGTCCGAGCCCTGGGGTCGGGCGAAGCGGAGTTCGTCGTCTTCTGAGGCTGAGCCCAAGTCCGAGCCCTGAGGTCGGGCGGAGCGGAGTTCGTTGTCTTCTGGGACTTAGCCCGAGTCCGAGCCCTGGGTCGGGCGGAGCGGAGTTCGCCGTCTTCCGGGACCTAGCCCGAGTCCGAGCCCTGGGTCGGGCGGAGCGGAGTTCGCCGTCTTCCGGGACCTAGCCCGAGTCCGAGCCCTGGGTCGGGCGGAGCTGTGACGGAACCTCCCAAGTAATCAGGCCCACCTACAGTTGTCCTTGTCTAACAGACATCAGACACCCTGTAGATGTTCCTAAGTTACTTGACAAGCTCGGTATCTTTCCTTACCTCACCAGGAACGTTTCACCCGTCTTGCAGACATTACAGATTATCGAAGATAAAGATATGCGGAAGCGATTTACATAAACTTACATTTATTTCCAAAAGAAAACTCGAGTTATATTATTACAGACCAGTCTAAAAAGCGAGTGCATAAAAGTAATAATTGTACAAACCGGGGAGACACAAACTTCTCCCGAAGGACTAAAAACAAAAGATTCTAGATGGAGGACCGAGTCCTCCCGCACTTCAGTCTTGGTTTTCATCTTTGGGAACCACCTTAGCACAGAAGCAGCAAAAGTCTGCTACTTCCCCACCTAAAAACAACAAAGGGATAAACCCTGAGTATGGAATTACTCAGCAAGTCTTACCCGACTAAGGAAAAGACTCTCAAGGGTATGCTGGATAACTAGGAGTCAAGGGGAGGCTTTAGCAAAAATCAACTTATATTTTCGCAGAGGTTGCTTACTAAAGTGAGTCCTTACTTTCAATCTTTTAACGCCATATTAAGTATTAATAGACTCCATTTGCATCTAGTCTAATTTCGCATCACATCAAGACAACATCATTTTTATCCATCATTTTCACATCCTGACTCTAGGTTGTAGAAAAGTGACCAAGTCTTCATAACCGCGAAGGTACGGCGATCCGAATCGATTATACTCAGCTGAGGATCTCCAATCACACGACATATGTAGCACTTAAACCTTGCATATGTCAACCCGCCACCGGGGTTCTTAAGACCGGATCAGGTTCACGCAAACCGAGAGCACAGATACACCACCGTCCAGCCTCTTGCCACGGAGGGTACACGCTACTCTCGCCACCGCTCCACTCCCATTTCGTGTTATCTTATTCCGGCCTTAGTCTGCCCGAGGCAAGGCTTACCCATGATGAGGCATGTGACCAGTTAAAGGGTCCTCGGTCAGCACGCCTACATACGCGTTAATCCTTAACCAACCTGGGTAGAACATCACCTGTTCCTACCCCCAAGTCTCAATTTACGTATTTCCATCCTTAGGATTGTGTCTGTTCCTGAGGATGAAAGAGCATCATAGGGAGCTTTGCAGTAAGATCCCATCATTGCTCCAAATGAAAATAATCTTGCAGGTAGAAGTCATCCTCTCCATGGTTAAATTGAGGACAACCTCTATCCACAAGATCTAAGCAAGGCTAAGCATTTTTGTAAATCATAATTTTGATACTTCACAGAAGTATCTAAACAGGTATGGATATCAAGGAAAGTAATGCATCAAAGGGTTTCAAGTAACTCCTATGAACCTAATGCACATTTCACTAGACTTAAGTGTGCGAAAAGGATTTAGAAATACAAGGGAAAGGGTTGCATGCACCGGGGCTTGCCTTTGTTATCAGAGGTGTCCTGCTCGGATCCACAGATATCAAAATAGAAGCAGTTGTCTGCCTGAGGATCAGAGGTGGGTGGTATCCCCTCTTCAAAAACTTCTTCTTCTTCTTCTTGCTCTAATATAACCATAAACATGCATAAGAATGGATGTCATGGAATGCTCATGAGGATGCAAAGGTAACATAAACTTATTATTTTATGTCGTGAGTACAACTTTCCTTCACGGTACTCCGAGAACCTAGGGTTTCCGGAGTCAGTAAAGGAGTTCATGGAGCAGGGGGGGTGGTTTTGGGTTTAGTGATCAAACAAGGTCCAAATCAAACCAAACTCTACCCATGGCTTCTAAATAATGTGATAAGCTCACATAAAAAGTTTGGGAAATTTTGGGCTTATTATTTATTCTCTAAAAATCCAGAATCAATAGTTTAGGCTATTTTAAATATCCTAAAATTCCCTATTCAAACTAAAAATCATAAAACTATTTTTATTAAATACTATGGAAAATAACAAGCCTAGGAAAATTGGTCTCATATTTTTAGGATTTTCCTACCATTTTCTACAGTTTTTCAAAGTTCTGCTGAAAAGGAAAAGAAGAAAGATAGGAACAGTAGTGGGCCGAATTCCGGTCCAGGCGGCCCAAGCCTGCGCGAAATCGCGCGCGCGCCCGCGCCCGCGAAGGAAGTTTTGCGCAGAGACCCTCGGGTTTTTGGTTAACTGGGAACGAGTTCTTTTACTATTTCACAGAGTCGCTGACAGTTCACGAAAAGGTCCCCGGGTTTCTGTCAATTCACAACTCGCAGTCCCCGACGGCGTTCAAGCACGGCCGCGCTCCGGCGAGCAGCAGACCGGCCGAACGGGGCAACGGCTGAGCTCTCCGAGCGGTGGACATGGAATTGGGGTCAGTCTAACTACTTCCCCTAACTTAATTGCACTATTAGTGGATCATGGAGCTCCGGCCACGGTGACCGTAATCAAAGCGGCGAAATAATCGTGTTCCCGGCGATGGGCGCCGGTCTAGTTCGATTGAAGGGGTCGGGAAGCATCACGGAGACATGAGCATGCACAAACGAAGGCGCAGAGGGCAGGAACTGACCTGTGGAGGGCTGTCCACGGCGAGCTCACTTCAACGGTGGCGGAAAATCAATTTGGGGGCAACGTGAAATTGAGGCTCGTCGGTGAACCACTGGGAGCAATACTGGACGTCGAGATACTTAACTACCATACGGAACTACGAGCGCGGTCAATTTATAGAATCTTCAAGCGGTGGCCGCGAATTTAAGCTATGGCACGCGGCGGCCGGAGATAAGAAAAGTTACCGGCTTCGCTATTTCGTGTCTACCGCCGTGGCGGGCTCACCGGCATTGATGAGACAGCCGTGAGGAGTCACGGTGGTGCTGTGAAACGTTTAGGCCACGCGGCGCATGGTCGGGAAGCGGCGGTCGACGGCGAACTTATCGCCAGCCGCAAAGTCGAAGGAAGACAGGGGGGAGGGATCGTCGGAGTGATGGCCAGCTCACCGGTGACGAGGACCTAACCGCGACAGACTTATCTAGTGACCGCCGAGCACGAATCACAGCGACGACGATCAACGGCGACGGCCACCGGCGACGGGAAAGATCTTCATCAGGTTAACGGTTACTGTACCATGGTGAAGACTCATCAGTGCTTCTGACCGAGCGAGTTTAGAGCCCTTTTTCTCCAGATTTCATGTGACAACAGGTCCCGGTCTCTGTACCAAAGTTGTAGTGCTACATACCAGCTACAACTCCACTATAGGACTTGATCACATTTGAGCACTGGATCCAAATCAAAATCGAGCTCAAAGTTCACCCAAAAGCACTGTAACTCTGACATTCAACTTCAAGCAGTCTGACAGCCAGTTTTGGACTGGGTTTTTCTCCACATTTCTCATAACAACTATGCTTGCACCCTTTAGCAAAGTTGTTCTCCTATTATTGGTCTTCAACTTTGATGTGGTGACCTAGGGCAAAAACCCTATACCCTGAAAGATACAAGGCCCCAAAGTTGAGCCCATTCACTGATTTTCAGACTTAGAATAGATCTCAAATGAGGTCCATTTTGCATTTAAGTCCAAAACTTAGGGTTTAGTCTTCAAGTCCACATATTTGTGATCCAATTGACTTAAAACACTTATTTGACTTGGTTTTTGCACTTTAGCCCAAAAGTGGACTAATTTTGCACTTAGGTCCCTAGGGTTTAGTTTTAGGGTTTCCCAGGGTTCCAATTAGGGTTTCTAGTATTCCAGGGGTATAAATGTGATTCAACTTAGTGTTTGGGGATATTTTATGACTTTTCTCACAAGCCCTAAAGTTTTTCTCAACTTGGGTTAAGTTTTACCCCTTTAACCACTATTTAGGGTTAAGTCCTTAAACCAGGGTCCTATTTGCAGAACAGTAAAACAATACAACTTGTTTGAAATTTTTGCCTAGTGAATGCACTCTAGGTGTGTCAAACATATGCCATGCCCATACTCATGATGCCATGCTCAGTTTTAGTTATAGTAACACCAGGGGTGTTACATCCTTCCCCCCATAAAAGAATCTCGTCCCGAGATTTAAAGTCCTAGGGTGAGTAATGGAAAAGGAAATGTGTCATGTTTTTATTTCCTTATTTCTGGTACAAGGCAGGGGTGGTGTGGGGGTTCATTCCTTTATTACACAACTATACAAACTTTACAACTTACAAGAGGCTAGAAAGCCTGGGAAATTCTTATCTAAGAAATCTTGGGTTTCCCATGTAGCCTCATCTTCCGAATGTTGGTTCCACTGTATCTTATAAAACTTGAGAGTCTTTCTCCGGGTAACCCTGTCCTTTTGATCCAGAACTCGAATGGGATGTTCCGAGTACGTTAAATCTGGTTCCAGGACAACATCAGTCACTTCAACGGTTCGGTCGGGAACCCGAAGACACTTCTTCAATTGTGACACATGGAACACATTATGCACAGCAGACAATGTTTCGGGGAGCTGAAGTCGGTATGCCACTGGTCCACATTGCTCAAGTACCAAGAATGGACCAATGTATCTGGGTGCAAGTTTTCCTTTAACCCCAAAACGCGATACACCCTTCATTGGTGAAACTTTCAAGTAGACATAATCACCTACCAGAAAACATAAGGGTTGTCGTCGTCGGTCTGCATAACTCTTTTGTCGAGTCTGAGCTTTCTTCATATTATGAATAATTTTCTGTACCTTTTCTTCGGTTTCTTTTACCATATCAGGTCTAAAGAAATACCTTTCACCAGGTTCAGACCAATTTAGCGGAGTTCGACACCGACGTCCATATAAAGCTTCAAAAGGTGCCATCTGGATACTTTCTTGATAACTGTTATTATATGAGAACTCTGCTAGGGGCAAACATTCATCCCATTTTTGCGGGAAGTCCAGAACACATGCCCGCAGCATATCCTCGAGGATTTGATTTACTCTCTCAGTCTGTCCACTGGTTTGAGGATGATAGGCCGAACTGTGGAGCAACTTAGTACCCAGGGATTTATGAAGTTCTTCCCAGAATTTGGATACGAATGGAGGTCCACGATCCGACACTATAGTCTTCGGAATACCATGTAGACTGAGAATACGGGCAATGTATAATGCTGCATAAGTGGCTACTGTATATGTGACCTTGACAGGTAAGAAGTGGGCAATCTTGGTGAGTCGATCAACGATAACCCAAATAGAATCATACCCTTTGGCTGTCCTGGGCAATCCCACGATGAAGTCCATGCTTATGTCTTCCCATTTCCATGTTGGTATTGATAATGACTGCAATGGACCGGCAGTTTTCATGTGTATGGCCTTGACACGTCTGCAAGTGTCACACTTAGCCACATAGCGTGCAATTTCAATCTTCATCTTCGTCCACCAGTAATGTTGCTTTAAATCTTGGTACATTTTAGTGCTTCCCGGATGAATGGAATAGCGACTAAGATGCGCTTCATCTAAGATTTGCTGGCGGAGTTCTTCACTCTTCGGCACTACTATGCGGTTGTTAAACCATAACACACCTTGATCATCTTCCTTGAAACATTTGGCTGTTCCAGCCCTTATCTTCTCTCGTATGTGCTTCATGCCCAGATTATCCTTTTGAGCATCAATTATCCTTTGCAAAATGGTTGACTCAAGCTTTAGTTGATTCAGAGTTCCTTGTTGGATTATCCCTAGGTTCAGCTTCTCCATTTCTTGACATAAAGTGTTCTCGGAGGTTTTTGCCATAAGACAGTGGCAGGAAGTCTTACGACTCAAAGCATCTGCCACGACATTGGCCTTGCCTGGGTGATAATGGATTTCCAGTTCATAGTCTTTAATGAGCTCAAGCCATCGTCTTTGCCTCATATTTAACTCCGACTGGGTAAATATATACTTCAAACTCTTATGATCTGTATATATATGACAGATATTTCCCAGCAGATAGTGACGCCATATTTTCAGGGCATGAACCACAGCAGCTAACTCCAGATCATGAGTTGGATAGTGCTCCTCATGTCGGCGTAACTGCCTTGAAGCATACGCAATTACTCGGCCTTCTTGCATTAGCACACAGCCGAGTCCACTGCCTGACGCGTCACAATATACATCAAAAGGTTTAGCGATGTCCGGTTGAGCCAATACCGGAGCAGTGGTCAATAGTGTCTTCAGTTGCTCAAAGGCTTCATTACATTTAGAAGACCAATTGAACTTTGTATCATTCTTCAATAAACTTGTGATTGGCTTCACAAGCTTAGAAAAATCAGGTATGAATCTGCGATAATATCCCGCTAGTCCAAGAAAACTCCGGACTTGGTGAACAGTCGTTGGAGGTTTCCACTCTAGAATATCCTTGACCTTGCTAGGATCTACCGCAATTCCCTTGGCTGATAACACGTGCCCCAGAAATTGAATTTCCTCCAGCCAGAACGCGCACTTGCTGAACTTGGCATACAGCTGATGTTCCCTCAGGCGCGTCAATACAATCCGTAGGTGCTGAGCATGCTCCTCTTCATTTTTAGAATATATCAAAATATCGTCGATGAAGACCACCACGAACTTGTCTAACTCGGGCATGAACACCGAGTTCATCAAATAGGTGAAGTGGGCAGGAGCATTTGTGAGCCCGAAAGACATTACTAGATACTCAAACAATCCATACCGCGTAGTAAATGCGGTCTTCGGTATATCCTCGGGCCGAATACGGATTTGATGATAGCCCGACCTGAGATCAATTTTGGAAAACACCCTCGCCCCAGTCAGTTGATCAAATAAGATGTCGATCCTTGGAAGAGGGTACTTATTCTTGATGGTGACCTCATTTAGGGGCCGATAGTCCATGCACATGCGCAAGGTTTGATCCTTCTTCTTCACAAAGATGGCGGGACAACCCCACGGGGACGAGCTTGGCCGGATAAATCCCTTATTCAGCAGATCTTGTAATTGAATCTTCAATTCTGCTAACTCATTAGGGGGCATACGGTACGATCTTCGAGAGATGGGAGCCGTACCGGGCTTTAGCTCAATTACGAATTCTACATCTCTTTCGGGGGGTAGTCTAGGCAAATCTTCCGGAAATACATCTGGAAACTCACATACTACCGGAATGTTCTTGATCTCCGGTACAATGGCTTCAAATATTCTACCAGAAGCTTTGGCTAGATTGGTTTTGGGGAGAGACAAGAGAATTTCTTCTTGATTATAACTCAACCTGACGGTTCTGAGTTCAGTGTTGAGAATGGCCTTGTGTTGAGTTAACCAATTCATCCCCAAAATTACATCTATATCCTGGCCTCTTAGAACAATCATGTTAGCAGGAAAGTTCCGTCCGGCCATAGTTACTGGCACTTCATAGGCCACTTCTCTAGTAAAAATATGTCCCCCAGGTGAATGAATTTTAAATCCCTCTTTTGATTCATGACATGCAATGTGATGTTGCTCCACAAATGTCTTGCTAATGAAGGTATGCGAAGCACCAGAATCAAAAAGAATTATTGCAGGGTAACTGGCCACAGGGAACGTACCCATCATCACCGGCTCTCCCTCCGGTGTGGTAGCCACTTGCGTATAATATACTCGCCCCGTCTTTTTGGTATTCTTGCCCGAAGTACTTCCCTTGCCTGGAGCTGCATTCCCCGATCCTTGTTGATTATTAGCCTGATTTTGCCGAGGATAGGGACAATCTTTAATAAAATGCCCAGATTTGCCACAGTTAAAACATCCAGTTGAAGAACTTGGCAGAGCAGGGAATCGAGTGCCTGGGGCACCCGGCTGACTTTGGACAGTAGGGGCTCTGTTGGGACGAATAATTATGGGCTGCTTGAAAGGGAAAGATGGTGCACTTGAACGGTTCTGGTTAGAGGACCGGAGAATAAACCGTTGCCTCTTTACCGGGCCCTGACTAGGCCTATCACCACTGAATCCCTTACTTTTCCCAGTATTTGCATATTTGGCCTCCACAGATAGGGCTGTGCTGACAGCCTTCCCGTAGGTGAGATCAATACAGGCAGCCATTTTTCGCTGCATTCGGTCGTTCAGACCTCTCATAAAACAATTCCTTTTCTTCAAGTCTGTGTTCACCTGATCAATTGCGTATTGTGACAGGTGATTGAACTTGTTGAGATACTGATTCACAGTATCTCCCCCTTGCTTCAATTTCATGAACTCTTCTTGCTTCATGTGCAGCACTCCCTCAGGAATATAGTGCTCGCGGAATGCTGCTTTGAACTCATTCCATGTAATTTGATGGTTGTCCGGTTGGATGGCCACAAAGTTCCCCCACCAAGTGCTGGCAGGGCCTCGGAGTTGCTGTGCCGCAAACAACGGCTTCTGGGTTTCCGAACAACGTAGAAGGCCAAATTTCTGTTCAATGACCCTTATCCATTCGTCGGCTTCGAGCGGATCTTCTGCTTTGACGAAGAGAGGCGGACGAGTCTCGAAGAAATCCAGATAAGTGGTCTCACGGGGACCCTGTTGAAATCCTCTTCCTGCTTGTTGCTGAAGCTGTTGCTGACCCGCCATCTCCCTCAGGAAGCGGGTATTGTCGGCTGTAGCATTTACCAAGGCAGCGATTGCCTCGGCAAGCGTGGGTGGAACGGGAGGTGGATTCGGTGTAACATCCCAACCCCCGGATGTTCCGGCTGCATCCTGTCCGCGAGTCCGGGTCGGCATCTGAGGCAAAAACATTTGAATAAACATAATGTGCCAAAGAAAACCTTCCGTTTTACATTACTGTAAAGAGTAATGGTACAGACTCGACATTACACAACAGGATACATTCCCCATTTTACAACAGTTTAACCTATTATACAACCGTACACCCTACAATACACTACTCTAATATAACAGTACACCCTACAATACACTACTCTACTCTTATTACACCACTAGTCCTGTTTTCCGTTGCTTTTGGCGGCTTCATCATCAGGTGTGGGAGTCCAGACGTCAACCAACCTCAAAGAAGGAGGGGGTTCATACAGGTCTAATTCCCCACCCAACGCGTGTCCCGCAACGTGAGAAGGTCCGGCTTCCGCCTCAGCAGAGGGTGTGGGCTCACTAGGGTGTAGTTGCGAGTAGAGCACATGGACTTCCTCATGTAATGTATTGCAGTAAACCTGCAGGTTGTCGACATCTGAGCTGAGTTCTTTCACTCGGGCCTGAGCCCTTGCCTCCTTGGCCCATGCCAATGAACGAGATTGAACAGCCCAATCGAGTGCCAAATCCCGATCGGCCAGCTGGTCTTGTAGATGGCGAACGTCTCTTCGTAACTCATTTATACGGTCACCATCTCCAATCCATATAGCTGTCCTGCGGCGGAGTTCCAATTGGAGCCTGCTTACTTCTGCTTCCAGATCCCCTATAGGATCATTGCTCCCGCTACTACTATCTACATCTCGCGGAGCAAGTTGATGTCGAGGTACTCCAATTGGTCCAGTCGACTTACGCGCGGTCTTTCTTGTGCGCGGCGGCATTTTCTAAGGGGGAAATTTATTAGTATAGTTCTTAGCATGATGCATGAGTAAGTACAGAATCAACCTTGGTTGATTCAACCTTCTATACATTGCACTCTTCCTATCTGGTCTTTAAGATAATCTCTTCAGAATACTTAGGTAAGAAGAGAAAAGAATCTTTAGGTAAGACTTTTGAAAATCTTTTTGAAGATGCCTTAATATCTGCAAAGAAGGGCTACGCTCCGATACCAGCTGTGACGGAACCTCCCAAGTAATCAGGCCCACCTACAGTTGTCCTTGTCTAACAGACATCAGACACCCTGTAGATGTTCCTAAGTTACTTGACAAGCTCGGTATCTTTCCTTACCTCACCAGGAACGTTTCACCCGTCTTGCAGACATTACAGATTATCGGAGATAAAGATATGCGGAAGCGATTTACATAAACTTACATTTATTTCCAAAAGAAAACTCGAGTTATATTATTACAGACCAGTCTAAAAAGCGAGTGCATAAAAGTAATAATTGTACAAACCGGGGAGACACAAACTTCTCCCGAAGGACTAAAAACAAAAGATTCTAGATGGAGGACCGAGTCCTCCCGCACTTCAGTCTTGGTTTTCATCTTTGGGAACCACCTTAGCACAGAAGCAGCAAAAGTCTGCTACTTCCCCACCTAAAAACAACAAAGGGATAAACCCTGAGTATGGAATTACTCAGCAAGTCTTACCCGACTAAGGAAAAGACTCTCAAGGGTATGCTGGATAACTAGGAGTCAAGGGGAGGCTTTAGCAAAAATCAACTTATATTTTCGCAGAGGTTGCTTACTAAAGTGAGTCCTTACTTTCAATCTTTTAACGCCATATTAAGTATTAATAGACTCCATTTGCATCTAGTCTAATTTCGCATCACATCAAGACAACATCATTTTTATCCATCATTTTCACATCCTGACTCTAGGTTGTAGAAAAGTGACCAAGTCTTCATAACCGCGAAGGTACGGCGATCCGAATCGATTATACTCAGCTGAGGATCTCCAATCACATGACATATGTAGCACTTAACCCTTGCATATGTCAACCCGCCACCGGGGTTCTTAAGACCGGATCAGGTTCACGCAAACCAAGAGCACAGATACACCACCGTCCAGCCTCTTGCCACGGAGGGTACACGCTACTCTCGCCACCGCTCCACTCCCATTTCGTGTTATCTTATTCCGGCCTTAGTCTGCCCGAGGCAAGGCTTACCCATGACGAGGCATGTGACCAGTTAAAGGGTCCTCGGTCAGCACGCCTACATACGCGTTAATCCTTAACCAACCTGGGTAGAACATCACCTGTTCCTACCCCCAAGTCTCAATTTACGTATTTCCATCCTTAGGATTGTGTCTGTTCCTGAGGATGAAAGAGCATCATAGGGAGCTTTGCAGTAAGATCCCATCATTGCTCCAAATGAAAATAATCTTGCAGGTAGAAGTCATCCTCTCCATGGTTAAATTGAGGACAACCTCTATCCACAAGATCTAAGCAAGGCTAAGCATTTTTGTAAATCATAATTTTGATACTTCACAGAAGTATCTAAACAGGTATGGATATCAAGGAAAGCAATGCATCAAAGGGTTTCAAGTAACTCCTATGAACCTAATGCACATTTCACTAGACTTAAGTGTGCGAAAAGGATTTAGAAATACAAGGGAAAGGGTTGCATGCACCGGGGCTTGCCTTTGTTATCAGAGGTGTCCTGCTCGGATCCACAGATATCAAAATAGAAGCAGTTGTCTGCCTGAGGATCAGAGGTGGGTGGTATCCCCTCTTCAAAAACTTCTTCTTCTTCTTCTTGCTCTAATATAACCATAAACATGCATAAGAATGGATGTCATGGAATGCTCATGAGGATGCAAAGGTAACATAAACTTATTATTTTATGTCGTGAGTACAACTTTCCTTCACGGTACTCCGAGAACCTAGGGTTTCCGGAGTCAGTAAAGGAGTTCATGGAGCAGGGGGGTGGTTTTGGGTTTAGTGATCAAACAAGGTCCAAATCAAACCAAACTCTACCCATGGCTTCTAAATAATGTGATAAGCTCACATAAAAAGTTTGGGAAATTTTGGGCTTATTATTTATTCTCTAAAAATCCAGAATCAATAGTTTAGGCTATTTTAAATATCCTAAAATTCCCTATTCAAACTAAAAATCATAAAACTATTTTTATTAAATACTATGGAAAATAACAAGCCTAGGAAAATTGGTCTCATATTTTTAGGATTTTCCTACCATTTTCTACAGTTTTTCAAAGTTCTGCTGAAAAGGAAAAGAAGAAAGATAGGAACAGTAGTGGGCCGAATTCCGGTCCAGGCGGCCCAAGCCTGCGCGAAATCGCGCGCGCGCCCGCGCCCGCGAAGGAAGTTTTGCGCAGAGACCCTCGGGTTTTTGGTTAACTGGGAACGAGTTCTTTTACTATTTCACAGAGTCGCTGACAGTTCACGAAAAGGTCCCCGGGTTTCTGTCAATTCACAACTCGCAGTCCCCGACGGCGTTCAAGCACGGCCGCGCTCCGGCGAGCAGCAGACCGGCCGAACGGGGCAACGGCTGAGCTCTCCGAGCGGTGGACATGGAATTGGGGTCAGTCTAACTACTTCCCCTAACTTAATTGCACTATTAGTGGATCATGGAGCTCCGGCCACGGTGACCGTAATCAAAGCGGCGAAATAATCGTGTTCCCGGCGATGGGCGCCGGTCTAGTTCGATTGAAGGGGTCGGGAAGCATCACGGAGACATGAGCATGCACAAACGAAGGCGCAGAGGGCAGGAACTGACCTGTGGAGGGCTGTCCACGGCGAGCTCACTTCAACGGTGGCGGAAAATCAATTTGGGGGCAACGTGAAATTGAGGCTCGTCGGTGAACCACTGGGAGCAATACTGGACGTCGAGATACTTAACTACCATACAGAACTACGAGCGCGGTCAATTTATAGAATCTTCAAGCGGTGGCCGCGAATTTAAGCTATGGCACGCGGCGGCCGGAGATAAGAAAAGTTACCGGCTTCGCTATTTCGTGTCTACCGCCGTGGCGGGCTCACCGGCATTGATGAGACAGCCGTGAGGAGTCACGATGGTGCTGTGAAACGTTTAGGCCACGTGGCGCATGGTCGGGAAGCAGCGGTCGACGGCGAACTTATCGCCAGCCGCAAAGTCGAAGGAAGACAGGGGGGAGGGATCGTCGGAGTGATGGCCAGCTCACCGGTGACGAGGACCTAACCGCGACAGACTTATCTAGTGACCGCCGAGCACGAATCACAGCGACGACGATCAACGGCGACGGCCACCGGCGACGGGAAAGATCTTCATCAGGTTAACGGTTACTGTACCATGGTGAAGACTCATCAGTGCTTCTGACCGAGCGAGTTTAGAGCCCTTTTTCTCCAGATTTCATGTGACAACAGGTCCCGGTCTCTGTACCAAAGTTGTAGTGCTACATACCAGCTACAACTCCACTATAGGACTTGATCACATTTGAGCACTGGATCCAAATCAAAATCGAGCTCAAAGTTCACCCAAAAGCACTGTAACTCTGACATTCAACTTCAAGCAGTCTGACAGCCAGTTTTGGACTGGGTTTTTCTCCACATTTCTCATAACAACTATGCTTGCACCCTTTAGCAAAGTTGTTCTCCTATTATTGGTCTTCAACTTTGATGTGGTGACCTAGGGCAAAAACCCTATACCCTGAAAGATACAAGGCCCCAAAGTTGAGCCCATTCACTGATTTTCAGACTTAGAATAGATCTCAAATGAGGTCCATTTTGCATTTAAGTCCAAAACTTAGGGTTTAGTCTTCAAGTCCACATATTTGTGATCCAATTGACTTAAAACACTTATTTGACTTGGTTTTTGCACTTTAGCCCAAAAGTGGACTAATTTTGCACTTAGGTCCCTAGGGTTTAGTTTTAGGGTTTCCCAGGGTTCCAATTAGGGTTTCTAGTATTCCAGGGGTATAAATGTGATTCAACTTAGTGTTTGGGGATATTTTATGACTTTTCTCACAAGCCCTAAAGTTTTTCTCAACTTGGGTTAAGTTTTACCCCTTTAACCACTATTTAGGGTTAAGTCCTTAAACCAGGGTCCTATTTGCAGAACAGTAAAACAATACAACTTGTTTGAAATTTTTGCCTAGTGAATGCACTCTAGGTGTGTCAAACATATGCCATGCCCATACTCATGATGCCATGCTCAGTTTTAGTTATAGTAACACCAGGGGTGTTACAGGAGCGGAGTTCGCCGTCTTCCGGGACCTAGCCCGAGTCCGAGCCCTGGGTCGGGCGGAGCGGAGTTCGCCGTCTTCCGGGACCTAGCCCGAGTCCGAGCCCTAGGTCGGGCGGAGCGGAGTTCGCCGTCTTCCGGGACCTAGCCCGAGTCCGAGCCCTGGGTCGGGCGGAGCGGAGCTTCCTATGGTGCCTTTGGCAGGGCCTGACTGCCTGTCAGTTTCACTCTGTCAAGTGGCACTGCGGTCGGATCGGCGCAGGCGGCGCTGTCCTTCTGTTAGGCCGGTCAGTGGAGCGGTGAAGTGACGGCGGTCACCTCGGCTCTGCCGGGGGGCGCGCGTCAGGACAAAGGTGTCAGGTCACCTTTGCATTAAATGCTCCTGCGACTCGGTCGGTCGGTGCAGCGATTTAGTCAGGGTTGCTTCTTAGCGAAGGCAGGGCCTCGGGCGAGCCGGAAATATGTCCGCCGTTGGAGGGGGGCCTCGGGCGAGACGGAAATCCTCCGGGGTCGGCTGCCCTTGTCCGAGGCTAGGCTTGGGCGAGGCGTGATCGAGTCGCTCGAATGGACCGATCCCTGACTTAATCGCACCCATCAGGCCTTAGCAGCTTTATGCTGATGGGGGTTACCAGCTGAGAATTAGGAGTCTTGAGGGTACCCCTAATTATGGTCCCCGACAACTGTGGAAGTTTACATTGATGATATTGTAGTCAAATCGGCTGAGTTTAGTTCTCATATAGCTGATTTGCGCAAAGCCTTTGATAAAATGCGTCGGTATGGTTTGAAAATGAACCCACGTAAATGTGCTTTTGGAGTGTCGACTGGTAAGTTTTTAGGATTTGTCATCCATGAACATGGTATAGAGATAGACCCTGACCGAATCAAGTCTATTCGGAATGTGGGACCTACGACCTGTAAGGTCGAGGTACAGAAGTTTCTCGGTAAGGTGAATTATTTACGAAGGTTTATTTCTAACCTAGCCGGGAAGATTGATGCGTTCACCCCTATTCTTCGGCTTAAGAATGATGCCGAATTCGCTTGGGGGCAGAACAGCAAGAAGCATTTGATCTCATCAAAAAATATTTATCTTCGGCTCCCGTATTAAAAGCACCACGAGCAGGAGTACCATTCCGATTATACATTGCAGCTGAAGATAAGGTCATTGAGGCTGTTCTGACACAAGAAACTGAGGGGAAGGAGCATGTGGTGACATATCTAAGCCGAAGGTTGGTGGATGCTGAAACAAGGTACACTTTTATTGAGAAGTTATGCTTATGCTTGTTTTATGCATGCACCAAATGTAGATGTTATTTACTGTCTAGTCATTGCACTGTTTCCGGTCAAGCCGATGTGATCAAATACATGTTGCATAACCCAATTATGAGTGGTAGAATTGGTAAGTGGGCTTATGCACTCATAGAATATGACTTGGCCTATGAACCATTGAAATCTATGAAAGGCCAAGTCGTAGCGGATTTCATTGTAGAACATCGGATTAATGATATTCATAAACTAGACATGTCATACCTCACTATTACTCCTTGGGCTTTATATTTTGATGGATCGGTTTGCAATGAAGGGCAAGGAATTGGCATTGTGCTTGTTTCACCAAGTAATGTCTCCTTTGACTTCTCTAGCCGATTGAAAACTTATTGCACTAACAATCAAGCTGAATATGAGGCCCTCCTATTCGGCTTAGAACTTTTAAATGGTATGGGAGTAAAACATGTGAAGGTATTTGGTGATTCTCAGCTGGTTGTCCAACAAGTGTTAGAAGAATATCAATGTTTTGATGGTACTCTAAATAGTTACCTTGAGAAATGTTGGAGCATAATCCATTTTTTTGACGAATTCAGTATTCGGCATATCTCTAGAGTTGAGAATCATAGAGCTAACGATTTAGCACAAGATGCATCAGGTTATCGGATAAAGAGAGGGAAATTTTACAAAACTGAAAATCTGATAACCAGTGCAGAGCCAAATTCTCAGGTCGCGGACCGTCCGCGTGATGACTCCGGACCGTCCAGGGTTACCGGAAATGTTCTCTTAACCGATTCGGCTGACAATGAAGCCGATGTAAGTGATTGGAGGACACCTATACTTAATTATTTGTGAAATCCCAATATCAGGACAGATAAGAACATTCGGCGAACAGCTTTCAAGTATGTTTTGATGAGTGATGAACTTTACCGCCGAATAGTCAATGACGTCCTGCTTAAGTGCTTGGGCCCAGATGATGCTATATTAGCCATGGCCGAAGTACATGAAGGAATTTGTGGTACTCATCAATCAGCTCCAAAGATGAAGTGGTTGTTGCGAAGGTCTGGTTTTTATTGGCCTAGTATGATAGCTGATTGTTTCAAGTACTACAAGGGTTGCCAAGTGTGTCAAAAATTCGGCGACCTACAGTTGGTCCCTGCAGCCGAATTACATCCTATCATCAAGCCTTGGCCGTTCAGAGGATGGGGATTAGACTTTATTGGAGAAATTCATCCTTCATCATCAAAGGGGCATCGGTTTGTGTTAGTTGCCACTGACTATTTCACCAAATGGACTGAAGCTGTTGCTCTAAAGAACATGACACACAAGGAGGTAATTGAGTTCATAACTGAGCATATTATTCATAGATTCGGCATTCCCCAGACCTTGACTACAGATCAAGGTACTTCTTTTATGTCAAAGGAGGTACGTGAATTTGCTGAATTATACAAAATTAAGCTGCTTAATTCATCTCCATATTATGCTCAGGCCAATGGACAGGCCGAGTCTAGTAATAGGACATTGATTAATTTGATAAAAAAGAAGATATCTGATAATCCTAAACATTGTCATAAGATTTTGTCTGAAGCTTTATGGGCTCATAGAATATCTAAACATAGGGCTACTAAAGTATCTCCTTTTGAGCTTGTCTATGGGCAGGAAGCAGTGTTGCCTGTGGAAATAAGTTTGAATGCTGTCAGGTTCGCCAGACAAAATGATCTAACTGCTACTGATTATTATAATTCAATGATGGATAATATTGATGAGGTGACCGACAAGAGGATGATAGCTTTGGGAGCAATAGAAAATGACAAGATCATGGTAGCCAGGGCCTACAACAAGAAGGTCAAAGCAAAATCATTTCAAGTAGGGGACCTGGTGTGGAAGACCATTCTGCCTCTAAGGAATAAAGACCGGAAGTTCGGGAAATGGTCGCCAAGCTGGGAGGGTCCTTATAAAGTAAAACAGGTGATGTCTGGCAACACCTATTTGCTACAAACATTACAAGGCAAGGATTTGCCTAAGGCTTTGAATGGGCGTTTCCTCAAACAGTACCATCCTAGTATGTGGCAAGATGCCTAAGAGAACCGATATGATCACATCGAGTTAGTTGCTTTTGGTTTGCTCAGCTCCACCAAAAGCAGGGGGGCATATGTTGAGCACCGTTTTGAGCCTGGCGGACGGTCCGGCCCTGAGGCCGGACGGTCCGCGGTCCGGACAGTCCACGCCTGTGGGCCGGACGGTCCGTGCATGTGGGCCGGATGGTCCGCGCATGCGCAGAGCAGTTTAGGGTTCCGAGTTTTGTGCTATGCTTGTTGGCTAGATTTGCGGAATTAGCTCGGAATCCAGTCGTGTAAAGGGTCCAGCCCCCTCCTCTATAAAAAGAGAGGTCTACGGCCGATTTGTAATCATCAATCGAATCAATACAACTTCTATTTCGCATTTTATCCTAGGAGTAGTTCTAGTCTAGTTTAGGTTTAGCCTCTCGATCTCCAAATTCTCGCTTCTCTTCGACTCTACGCCGATTAGAAGAGTCTAGGTCGGCCTGCCGAGCCTAGACATCACCTAGGATCTCTCCTCCCTAACGGGGTCCCTCCCGGGAGCGAGATCCAGGCCGCCGCCGGCGACTTCCGCCGCCTCTGCGTACGCGCGGACCGTCCGGCCCCCAGGGCGCGGACCGTCCGGCCGTCAGGCAGAGAAGCCCTAGCCTCGCACCAGGCCGCGGACCGTCCGGTCCCTGCGCGCGGACCGTCCGCCCCTGTGCAGAGAGCATCGCCGCGCCTCGCACCAGGCCGCGGACCGTCCGGCCCCTGCGCGCGGACCGTCCGCCCCTGTGCAGAGGGCACCGCCACGGTTCTTGTTGAGTGTTTGGCGCTCCGAAAAGGCGTCAACAGAGTCATTTTCATAAGCCAACCCCAAAGATGAATCCATATTTCTTACTTGGAAACCCCGAACAAACACCACTGACAGGAAGCGCTCGCGTTGGTGTTGCTCATCGACGACAAGAAGAAGCTTGACGACTGCCAGTTCGATCTCTCGAAGCAGCAGTACTACGTTTTGTATACAAGTTATTATGTTATTATATGTTCCCGTTGCAACGCACGGGCACCCACCTATCTAGATAAGAAGACAGGAGCCAACTCGACCCTATATTAGACACGAGTAAATCAAGGAACGTACCAAAACAACCCATTATTAGATCATGACCTAATCTGAACCCGATGACGTTTAAACAGGTGTAACATAAGCCTAGGAGCACGAATCTCACGTCATATCGGGTCCCATAAGATATTAGTATCTCCTGAACAAAATTTTGAAAGGCATTTTTGTCAATAATCGAAGATACAAATAGTGTTGCCGGGGGCAGCATGGGCAATTGGGCATGGCCGGTGCTGCAACCCACGGATTTTCGTCAAGTCGGTCCGGAGGTAGTACGTGTCGCGGTGTGTGTGAGTTGAGTTGAGTTGAGCATGACCTCAATACAACCTCCACTTCCCCTGCCTCCTGTCCTGTCTCCCGCGCGCCTTCTCTCCTCGCGCTCGGCCTCCTCGGCTCACCCAGCACTCCAGCAGGCCGCGCCGGATGCTCATGGCCGCAGCCACGCACTACTTGGGCGGATCTGCCCACTCCACCACCTCCTCCTCCACCTCCATCTCGCCATCGCCGCCGCCCTGGCACCCGGTCCTAGTCGTACCCAGCAACCAGCACCAGGGCGTCGTCTACGACCTGGCAGAGGACCTCGCCACGCCGCCGTCCCCGTCCCCGTCGCCGTCAACGACGCCGCAGCACCTCCGCCCCGCGTCCCGGCGGCGCGCGGGCAAGCCGCGCCGGCCGCGGCCGTCGCGGAAGCTGCCCACCACCTACATCAGCGCCGACGCCGCCAGCTTCCGGCGCATGGTGCACCAGGTGACGGGCGCCGGCGCCGGCGCCGACGCGGTGCACCAGGCCACGGAGCAGCTGCTCTGCCGCCCGGCACCGCCCTCCCGCGCTGTGCTTTCGACGGCGACGCTGGTGCCGACGCTGGACACGTCGGCGTTCCTGCTCGACGCTGGTGGCGGGCGTCCTGGCGCGGCCTGCTTCCACGGCTCCGCGGCGGCGGAGGCGGAGGCCTGTGGTGGTGGTGGCGGCGGCGGCATAGGAGGAGGAGGGGAGTACAGTTGCAGCAACGGCGGCGGCGGCGGCGGGTTCCCGAGCTTGGAGTCGTGGGATGACCACGCCTTCTTCTAGGACTAGGAAGGAGTAGCTGCCGTCTCCAAAACTCCATGGCCGTGCACACCTAGCTTGCTTGTACTGTAGATTATTTGAGCTTACCACAACATCCATCGATTGATTGATCGACAAGCAGCGTGATTATATTGGTTACAGAGTTTGCTGCTAGCTATCTTGGTCGATCAAGCTTTGTTGCTGTGGGAACATGATGTGATGAGATGGAGTAAAAAAGGATCAAATGATCGACTCTGACTACGAGAAGTCCGAGTATTTGAAAATGGACAAAGAAACAAAAACAAAAACTGTTGCCTCGTTGGCAAAGAAAATGAACTACTACTATACAGGAGGTGGTCCATTAATGTTCTAGTGTTGTACTAGTGTAGTAAGCAGATGGTGATAGCTGCATGGAGGGACCCCTACGATACGTCGAAGACGAAGACGAAGAAGCCGGAGCCAAACTGGCCAGGGACGGCGACGGAGCACACAGACACAGGCATGGCTCTCGATCTCAATCAACCCGCGGATGATGTATACCGTGGGCGCGTAAGTAAAGGAACTGAAACTGACTGACTGCAGCACAGCACGTCACGAATTGACAAGGAAAATGGTGGCCGCGCCGCGCGACGACAGAGCACAGCAGTCAAGAATGGCGGCCCAACGCAACGCGCGCGAGGCGTGTACGTGCAAGTCCAAGTCGTCGCGGCCAGTGATGAGAGTGACGACCGACGAGTGGAGGGAGGGAGGGAGCACGGCGAGGCGAGCCAGTCGAGACAGCCGCACTGGGGTCTCTCGGTCGGAGTTCGTACCGACAGCCAGGCACATGATCGATGAAGCACAAGACAAGACTAGGAACTAGAAGGGCTGCTCCGGTTCCAGTTCCATCTTCAACGACGGGCCGCAGCGGCGGGGACAGATAGAGCATGCATGCAGGGAGAGAACACGCACGCCATTGGTGTGCAGCAGTACTAATTATCACTATGCGGCCGTTGACTTCCGCTCCAGTCCGTCCATCTCCATGCCCTGCCCTCGGGTCGGCTGCCTACTCAACTCACCCGCTCGTCAGACTACTAGAGGATTCCAGCCGGGACCCGTGCATACGTCCAGCTCGGTCTACAGTCCACGGAGACGAACGATAGAGTTAGAACTTAGACGACGACTACGACCTCTCTTGTCCGGACGCCCCCATGCACCGCGCTCACGTGCTTCCTCGTGGCCAACCTGCCGGCCGCCCCGCCGCCCAATTACATCGTCGCGCCATGCTCCTGTCATCTTCGTCTATTCAACGATCCTCTTCAGCGAGACTGTAGTAGTAGTAGTAGGCTACTTCATGGCGCTCCTGCAGATTACGCAAATGTGACATCACGATGACACGTTCCGGTTTCTCAACGTTGATCCCGATCCAGTGACAATACACACACACGACAACAACCTTCGGATAACAATTTCTGCACTCACAGACTGCTCTGCAACGAATAATAATTTGCTCCAGATCGCCACCACATTCCGCCCGGCTCGTCCGCTCGTCGCCCAAATTTCCTGAAAAAACGTAAGACAGTAACGAGGAGCATGAGATCAGTGAACAACCAACCAACCAACAACGATAACAACAGGGAACATGGAGTTGAAAACGTTTAGAAAATTTTTAAAAGGCTCTGCCAGAAGACCCAACTTCAAAAAGAGGGGCGGATCCATGTCGGAGGCAAAGGGGCCGTGGCCTCCCCCTCTCAATTTTTTTAGTACCTCTTATACCTCATGTTTATTTACAGTTATAAGTATATAAATAATAAAGGTTTTAGGTATACCAAACCAGTTCTGTCCTATACCTTCTACTCGTCCTAACTCTCGTTCTCTGTCTTGATCCATTTCTTACATCTATTAGTTTGATCTCGTTTTTTCCAACACCACCCGAACTAATTTGCAACGATGCCCCGTTCTTGACGTTGCCCGCCGTTATCACCCTTTGCTTCTTTTTTTTTTTGGTAAGATCTTCTTGTAAATAACAAAAGGGTATCTTTGGGATCAATCAGGGTCACATTGAATTGGAAAAGGTGATAGTTGACAGGTCTGATTTTTGGGAGGTCAAGTTACAATACAGCCAGTCACAGTCCATCCACAGCGATGCTTTCGGAGGAGGGGGAGGCAGGAAGATAGTAATAAGTCCAGGAACGAAAGCTCATGGAGTAAATAAAGCATGTGAGAAAAAAAAAAGAACAGATCAAAACGATTCGCTTGGTAGGTCACAACTCACAAAGAAATAGTGCAGGGTGGTTTCCAGATAATAAACAATGATTTATTATGCGCATATATATAATAATTAATAGCATTTCAACGTACTAACCTAAAAGACTGAGACCCAAGCAGTTCGTTGGCATCACCTGTTTCGCTACGATCTCCTTGTGGGCTTTGAAGGACAGAATCACATTCCATGCAAGAGCTACCAAGTTAGCTCTGGCACTCGATCATACATTAGTTAGTAATAGGCAGTAGCAGGATAGAAACACTCTTGAGTGAACCAATGGCTAATATATGAAGCAATTCAGTTTATTGTCAACAAGCTGAACTGTATGCAAAAGAGCATAACTGCACAAATGTATTGCCAACTATTGATGTTCAGACCATACGTGGTGCCTACGAACTACTAGTTACAATATGAGGAAAGTCAGTTTCGTTTTTGCACAAAATCTTAACAAGGTATGATAGAACCGTCAGAAAATTGAAATGACAGCCATACTTTATGTGGTCTTAGCAGAGTATGTGAGAAGATGATATCAATGCCATTGCCATGCAAACTCATAGTTCAAGCGAGAAAATGAGTGAAGCACCTGGCAGATGAGGTCTCCGGCTAGGGTGAGGACAACAGAGGTGACAGACTTAGACTATCTACGAGAGACTTCTTATCCTAATCCATATCTTACTTCTCGTTTCAAACTTCACTCTTCAAACAATGTAATTTACTGTGAAAACAGTAATTTGCACGATGGCGTTAATTGCAATCGGGTTCTTATCAGGAGCCATCAAATACATGTTGTAATGCACAAGCGCAACGAAGTGAAGTACACTTGGATTCTCAACTTCACACGGAAAGTACTGGGAGCGTGGTCGAATCAAGACCCCGCCAGCCTTTGGCGACGCGACCGCTTCCTGTCGCCGCATTGGAGCCGTTGCAGCAGGCGGCGGCACGTGGCAGGTGGCCAGGTGGGCGGAGGCCATCGCCATGGATGCAAGCTCTACTGCTGCAAGCCTGCAACGGAAGAGGGAAAAAAAATTGGACGCATCCGGCTACAAATCAGAATGTTTGCAGCCCCTCACAAAATGGAGGATAAGTCTCACCTGCAGGTACAACAACACAACGTAGGTGGAGTCTATCTATCTTTTTGTGAGAAGGGCTCCAAACATTCTAGTTTAGGGCTGGCTGCACCTATTTTTTTTTTTCGGAAGAAGACGGGGTAGAGGAGTTTTGTGCTTTCCACGCGAGCTTTCTCGATGGGCTCGCCTGCAATGGGCTACTTTAGGACTTATTTCTTCCACGGCCCATTTACATGTATGTATATATCCATACCCTGATACCCAACCCAGCAAGTGGAGAAATTTGCCGTTCCAACTTTGTCGCGGTTCTCTCTCACTGGCGGCGGCGGCGGCGGCGAGGCCTCTGCGTCTTCCAGATCTCTCGTACGCGAGGGAATCTCCGCAGCCGAGCGGAGCGGCGGAGGGGAGGGAGGTTTCGCACAACATTTTTTCCCCCATTATTTTCTTATATGTTTGTGGGTTTCGTTCTCCATTCGTTACGATGAAATGGTCTGATGCTAAATTTGGGAGATGGTTCTTGTGCACTTAGCATGGCTTGTTGCGGAACACTTTTGGTGGCGTGGAACCTTAATCCAACTGGGTCTTGCATGCTGTCCATGTAATTTCTGCATATCCCTGTGATGAGCATTTTAGTAATCTGAGAGTGCTCACGGTCACTTGGTGCTCCCTCCTCATCGCTCACGATGGGAGGTTGAAGGAACCAATGTCTCTGCACTACATTGCTGAGATGTGGCATTCTGAGGGATCCGACCGAGTCGTTGATGGCTCTCATTCTTTTTTTTTTTACTTCAAGAATTTATCGTGATCTTTTTGTTGTTGTTGTTGTTGCTGAGGAAACTGTGATCTTTGTGCCTGAAAACATGGCACAAAGTTTGCTCATGTATTGTGTGCCTCAAAGATGACTGTATCTTGATTCAGGTGTGCCCTGTATCCGTACGGTGTACGTGCAGCAAAGCGACAGCTCTCTCGAAGATGACCATGTTTATGCTCCCTTTGGACGTTGATATTGGAGGGAAATTGAATTGAGTTGTATACCAAATCAGTCATGTATTAAAATGAGATGTAGTTTCAATTCTATTATTTGTATATTGTTGGGTTGTAGTTTAGAATTATGCGTTCTAATTTCACGAATACGAAGAGAGCTTTGTATTAGAAGAGTGAGTTTTTAGTTATAGTACAATTCTAAGGAATTAGATCTCTAATTCCAAATATCAATTATATGTGCAACCGAACAACAGAATTTTGGAAATCTAATTCCAATTTCCAATCCTGCGCTCCAATATCAACATCGAAACGGGATACTAATGCTTCGCAAACAATTGCACCATGCGATTATTATTAAACGATTATATTACAGTATGCATTTGATAAAAGCATTCTTCGAAACTTGTGCAGCTAGCCTTTTTGAAAGTTGTTGGGTAGCTTATTGAAAATCCTTTCTCGTCCAGCTAAAAACGCAGCCTAATCAGCATCTCATCTCTGAGCAAACCGATGAGCACGTAAACTGTCATCAGATCAGACCATGGTTATAGAAACAGCGTTGGGACGAAAAAGTTCAAGTGAGCCAGTGCTCGGGCTTGGAGATATGTGGCCCAGGCGCCCAGCAGGCAGGTTGGAGGAGTTGAAAAGAGCAGAGAAGGAATCAATCGAAGCTGTGCCCCCTTTTTAACTGGATGCACGATTAAGACCAAAGTAACATATGCAGTGCAACAGAAACAAATGCTAACAACAAGTGTGGAGAGGGCTAATGGTATCAAGATAATTTTAAAAGTGCTGCAGCTGTGTACATGGTATAAGATAATGTAGTTAGTAAACAATCACATTGTCTGGGTGGTGTAGTTGGTTATCACGTTAGTCTCACACACTAAAGGTCCCCAGTTCGAACCTGGGCTCAGACATCTTTTGGTTATCTTTTTGTTTTGTTTTTATCACGACTGCCCCATCCAAAGATTTACATTGCATACTGGCATTAGTCTGAGAGGGAGAAGAAAACACATTGCATACTGCCATGCTTACAAAGACTTCTTTTCATTGCCAGCAACCATCGTCCCAAACAACCTTGAGATAACTCGCCAGCCATCTTTAACAATAGCATATCACTTTCTTCAGAATTCAGAAGGCAGATACATGTGTACACGTTCCAGGCACAGGATTCTGCGCGTTGTTTTTCGTCGTCGTCGACGCAGAGAAATGCATGTGTGTGCGTGTGCGCGCGGGCGGGCGTGGCTTCAGCCGCGGCGGCCGGTGAAGCGCTGCATGGTCATCACCTTCACCTCGGCGAAGCGTTTCGCGCAGTTGGACAGGCACGAGGCCTCGCTCCTGCTGAAGCTGCTCCCGACGCCCCCCCGTCACGCACTTGTCCCAGCAGAGGAGAGTCAGCTTCGCCACCACAGCTCGTTCGCCATGGCTTTTCTTCTCTTCTCCTGCGACGCACAGTGACAGCAGCAACCTTTATTTCCATGCATCCAACCATCAACCACCATGCGAATATGCTAGCACGGATGAGACACAAATATTGGTTCCTTGAGTATCTATCAAGTGATTGCAGGTACTTAGTTTCTAGTAGGTATTCTACACAATTGGTATAAACATGATCATATTAGTTGTCCCTGAAACATGTTACAAGTAAAGCAGCATTGCCTCTTGGTATTAATCTTCCTTCATTCTTGACACTGCCACCAACTTTCTCCACTCAGGTTGTGGACTGCATACGTACAGAGTGCAGAATGATTTTTCCTGCACATTTTGAATTAAACCTGCAAAAGAACCTAGCACATTACCACATATATGTTGTATTTGCAAGGGGTTTTTTTTCCCCTGAAAAAGGCTGGCTGCAACTCGCATTTGAGAAACCAGGGTTGCCACCATCCTCCCTACTTGCATTTGATTCCTTATTATGTCTGAACACGCTGAGCTCGATGTTATTACACAACAAGCAACTTCGCACATGTCTAACTAATTCTAGGGCAAGATATCTGCATAATCCGCATACTGAATTTTTACTCTACAAACTGCAAATCATCCATACCATTCACTGAAATAGTACTCAGAACGGGTGAGCCTGAGTTAAATTCACAGGAACATGATGTAAGAAGGCAGCTCCCTTGTATAGTAGTATATCATAGATGATGCACTTGAGGGTTAGAATGGTTTAAATTTGAATAAACTAGCTTACTATACACATCATTTCTCCTGTAACATTTAGGGCCGGTGAGACAAATTAATATTCAATGAGTCCATGAGGTTCATATTAACTCGAGCAATTAACTCGAGCTATGCAGCCGCGGTAGGATCTTGGCTCCTATCAGGCAATCACAAAGGGGAGACCGGGCTCATCAAGCATGTCATTCGCTCGCAGAATCGCGTCATCGTCGAGGGCAAGAACTTGGTAATTTGCTGCCCTTATATGTTCTTCTCCAGTTACTTAGCCTGACCTTTGGAATCAGGGCAGCAGATAACAGTATGTGCTACAAAGGATTGATACCAGTTGCACATTTGCCATTTTAGTTCGCTGTGATTGGGCTGTATCAGATTTAAGCAAACCTGCTCCACATTGACATCGTGCTCCAGGTGCTCACTGAAATGACCAGACCAGGCTAGTGTTGCTAAAAGCTGCAGTCATGTAAATTCCCAGACCATTGGCAATTGGAAGGTGGCCTATCATGAATTGATTTGAATTTTTTTGAGGCCCAGACTTCTAGTATGGCTGCACTCTTGTTTTCAATAATTGTGATGTGTGCTCAACCTTTATCCTCGTTTCTTTTTCGAGATGGATAAATGTTTCCATTAATACATTGATCCAGACAAATCGCTGGACACTAGTAGGTTAGAGCAACTCCAAAAGGATGTTAAAATTTTTACCCCAAAAACTGATTATTAAGGGTAGGCTAAAAAGTTTTAAGAGTGAATCATGATAGGTACTCCAATAATTTCTCTAAATGTGATATGTGGCGCAATCTGTACAATCGTCGGGAGGCTGTGGATGATCCAATACGTTGAGGAATGAATTGGGAATGATGAAACACACCAAAATATGAGGGAGAGGAGGATGTGGATGCGGGACATAAATTTTTTTAGGGAGAGAACGAGAGAGCTGTTGGAGTAAAAAAATCACTATTCTTAACTAATATTTATTTTAGGGTTGATTTATATGTTCTTTTGGAGTTGCTCTTTCAGACCCAGGCAAATGGTCTTGCCACAGCAAAGGACCACTTTTACAATGTGCTGATTGAGCTTGTGCTGAAGAGAAGCTATGATGATAAAGCTGGAATCGGCATGCCCGATCTATAGCTGCATTTGGTTGTGCCAAATTCAGTACTCCCTCCGTTTCTTTTTAGTTGTTGTTGGATAGTTCAATTCTGCACTATCCAGCGACAACTAAAACGAAACGGAGAAAATACTTGCGACCGTGTCCTAGTGTTGACGGTTTTATGGGGTCAATGATTATTTGTTGTACAATGTGTTTTCCCCCTCGTAATAATGGCAGTGTATGTAACGCGACTAAAAGAGTCTGAACTGAACATGTTATGTTATCTTTTATTTGTCCACAGGAATGCATTCTTGGATAAGAAATGACAAGATCTGTATGTTCCTAGTAAGATACCCCACCTATGAAAAGAGAAAGTGTTTTTTCTTGCAGGAATGCATGACGTGGCGCAGTTGCAGGTTAATACTCAGCTGCTAGTTTTCAGTACTAATTGAGCCAGGAACAGAAGGGGGAGAGAGCGAATTGAGTCAGTACGAATTGCAGGTTAATACTACTGCCACAGCACTGCACACTTGAGTGAGCTGCTGTTGATGTTGCTGCTGCTTCTTCAGGTGAACACTCCTGGTCCTGGGCTGGTTCTCGCTCTTGTTCTTGCTCTTTCCCCAATCCCGGAAGAGTGCAGGCTGCGGAGTGACCCCGGCACATTTGATCAGGTCTCTGACTTGGTTGATCCAAGAGGATTAGCAGATAGGTTCAGTTCAAACCTTGGCTGTAAAAATACAATCTGTACTGTTTAGATTTTTAGAACTTCTCAGGAAGATATACCCAAAATTTCTCTTATACCAGTGGTCCATACGTGCAGATGTTTAGCAAATACAAGTAAACATTGAAAAACAACTGGCGGCCAAAACTGTGGGATAGATGATCTTGTCCAGTACAAGACCTCAAGATATATGGCACAATGCTCATCCGGTGCTCCTGGATTGTGATATCTCGTTCTAAAACTTAATAGAATTAATAGAATACTTATGCCAACAAGATATATCTTATTTTTCGAAAGGTTGTCTCAAAAGAATCTATGGTTAAATGTGCTCAGAGTAATCTTGGGATAGATGATCGATCGAGAATTCATCTCTCGGATGTAAATGAATAAGGATAAAATGTGCACAAAAGACTCATGTTGATTTGTCAGGATGCTCTATGTTCGTAGAGTACCACCATTCGGAGAGTAAGTGTTACATTTCTAATCCTCCTTGATAGGTATAAGTACCACCAGTTCGAGAGTGCTCCTTGGCTATTCATACTTGGAGAAGACCAACCACTCACAAGAACATATAAAATTTGCGCCTTAGAGCAACTCCAAGAGACAGGCTAAACAGCCTGGGCTTGGTAAAAGAAATAAAAACCTCGTTAAAACAGCTTCCAACAGCCTCACTTTCAATCTCGCTACTGCATCTAGCTCGACATCGCCTCCCAGTTGCTAGCCCTCAATCTGCTTTCATTACTGGTAGAAATATTATGGAAGGGGTGGTTGTATTGCATGAGACCATACATGAATTGCATAAAAAGAAGTAGAGCGGAGTAATTTTCAAGATTGACTTCGAAAAAGCCTATGATAAGGTGAAATGGTCATTTGTCCAACAAATCTTAAGGTTGAAGGGCTTTTCGAATACTTGGTGTGAGTGATAGACTTATTATGACTGGGGTCATGTGGGTATCAAGGTAACTGACCAAATTAGGCCTTACTTGTAGACTCACAAGGGGTTGAGGCAAGGAGACCCGCTCTCTCCCATTCTTTTTAATGTGGTAGTGGATATGCTTGCTATTCTGATTAATAGAGCTAAAGCAGATGGTCAAGTTGACGGTCTAGTGCCACATTTAGTAGATGGAGGGCTCTCTATTTTGCAATACGCAGATGACACCTTGTTGTTTTTTATAATGATTTAGAGAAAGCAGCAAATCAGAAGTTGCTTCTTGTAGCCTTTGAGCAAGTCTCCGGTTTTGAAAGGGAAATGTGCCCTTGGGCCATTTCTAAGTATTTTGGTGATTTAGTGTACAACACAAGTGCTTACTCCCTCCGGTTTCCTATTAGTTGTCGTTTTGGATAAGGTTCGAGTCAAACTTATAAAATTTTGACTACAAATAACTATTTTGTTATTTAGTTTTGGAACCTAATATTTATATGCACCAATTTGTCATAAAAAGTATTTTTATAAAAGTATAAATGTATTAAGAGTTCATTTGTATTTTAACAAAAAAACATTGGTCAAAGTTATATTTTGGAGACCGTGTCGTTGTCCTAAACGACAACTAATAGGAAACCGGAGGGAGTAAGTGATAAACTATGCCAAATGATGGATAAGGTGCAAATCAATACAAAGGTAAGATTCTAGACTTAGTATATTAGTTTTTGTGTACTAACATGTTTGTCTAAGTGTTAGAATCAGAGAAAATACAATTGGAAAAGTGTGGCTTGAAGCAGCCAAGAGTCTGCTCAGTCTGGGTGCACCGGACTGTCCGGTGGTGCACCAGACAGTGTCCGGTGCGCCAAGCTGGCATCTGCGAACTTGCTGCTCTCGGGACTTCGTCGGCGGCGTACGGCTAAAAATCACCGGACTGTCCGGTGGTGCACCGGACTGTCCGGTGAGCCAACAGTCTGTCGGGCCAACGGTCGGCCGTGGAATCCGCGTGCGACGCGTGGCAAGTGCCAACGGTCGGATGGGGCACCAGACAGTGTTCGGTGCGCCAACGGCTCCAAGGCTGCAATGGTCGGCTTCGCCAAATAAGGAAAGAGATCTGCATCGGACAGTGTCCGGTGGTGCACCGGACTGTCCGGTGCGCCAAGCGACAGAAGGCAAGAATTGCCTTCCTTGTCGGCGTTTCGAGACCGGGGGGTCACTAAGCCGATGAGTGAATGTCGCCGCGTGCCCCAGCCCAGATGGGTCGACGCGAGACCGAGCGCAAAGGGGGGAAGTGAGGTGGCCGGAGACAGGCGTGAGAAAGGTGGAAATCCCGCGGCCTTCGTGTTCGTCCCGCGCCCAGGTCGGGTGCGCTTGCAGTAGGGGGTTACAAGCGTCCACGCGGGAGAGGGAGCGAGCGGCTTCAAGCGAGCGCCTGTCTCGTCCCCGCGCGGCCAACCCTCTCTAAGAGGGCCCTGGTCCTTCCTTTTATAGGCGTAAGGAGAGGATCCAGGTGTACAATGGGGGGTGTAGCAGAGTGCTACGTGTCTAGCGGAGGAGAGCTAGCGCCCTAAGTACATGCCGTTGTGGCAGCCGGAGAGATTTTGGCACCCAGCTGGTGTGATGTCGTGGCCGTCGGAGGAGTGCCGGAGCCTGGCGGAGGGACAGCTGTCGGAGCTGTTGAGTCCTTGCTGACGTCCTCTTGCTTCCGTAAGGGGGCTGAGAGCCGCCGTCGTCACAGAGTATGCGGGGCGCCATTATTGCCTATCTGGCGGAGCGAGCCAGATGGGACGCCGGTCTTATTCCCGTGGCCCGAGTCAGCTCGGGGTAGGGTGATGATGGCGCCTCCTGTTGACGTGGCTGGTCTGCGCCCTAGGTTGGGTGATGTGTAAGCTCCTCCGAAGCCGAGGTCGAGTCTGTCTTCCGTGGCCGAGGTCGAGTCCGAGCCCCTGGGTCGGGCGAGGCGGAGACCGACGGCTGAGGCCAGGGCGGAGTCCGAGCCCCGGGGGTCGGGCGGAGCGGAGTTCGTCGTCTTCTGGGGCTAAGCCCAAGTCCGAGCCCTGGGTCGGGCGAAGCGGAGTTCGCCGTCTTCTGGGGCTTAGCCCGAGTCCGAGCCCTGGGTTGGGCGGAGCGGAGTTCGTCGTCTTCCGGGGCTTAGCCCGAGTCCGAGCCCTGGGTCGGGCGGAGCGGAGTTCGTCGTCTTCCGGGGCTTAGCCCGAGTCCGAGCCCTGGGTCGGGCGGAGCGGAGTTCGCCGTCTTCCGGGGCTTAGCCCGAGTCCGAGCCCTGGGTTGGGCGGAGCGGAGTTCGCCGTCTTCCGGGGCTTAGCCCGAGTCCGAGCCCTGGGTCGGGCGGAGCGGAGTTCGCCGTCTTCCGGGGCTTAGCCCGAGTCCGAGCCCTGGGTCGGGCGGAGCGGAGCTTCCTATGGTGCCTGCGGCCGGGCCTGACTGCCTGTCAGCCTCACTCTGTCAAGTGGCACCGCAGTCGGAGCGGCGCAGGCGGCGCTGTCTTTTTGTCAGGCCGGCCAGTGGAGCGGCGAAGCGACGGCGGTCACTTCGGCTCTGTCGGCTGAAGGGCGCACGTCAGGATAAAGGTGTCAGGCCACCTTTGCATTAAATGCTCCTGCGATTTGGTCGGTCGGTGCGGCGATTTGGTCAGGGTTGCTTCTTGGCAAAGACAGGGCCTCGGGCGAGCCGGAAATATGTTCGCCGCTGGAGGGGGGCCTCGGGCGAGACAGAGATCCTTCGGGGTCGGCTGCCATTGTCCGAGGCTAGGCTCGGGCAAGGCGTGATCGAGTCCCTCAAATGGACTGATCCCTGACTTAATCGCACCCATCAGGCCTTTGCAGCTTAATGCTGATGGGGGTACCAGCTGAGAATTAGGAGCCTTGAGGGTACCCCTAATTATGGTCTCCGACAGTAGCCCTCGAGCCTCGAAGGGAGTGTTAGCACTCGCTTGGAGGCTTTCGTCGCACTTTTTTGCAAGGGGACCAGCCTTTCTCGGTTGCGTTTTGTTCCGGTGGGTGCGCGCGAGCGCACCCGCCGGGTGTAGCCCCAGAGGCCTCGGAGGAGTGGTTTGACTCCTCCGAGGTCTTAATGCCTCGCGTAACGCTTCGGCTGGTCTGGTCGTTCTCTCATGCGAGCTGGCCGTAGCCCGGGTGTACGGTCGGGTCCCAAGTTCTCGGGCTGGTATGTTGACGCTGTCAACGGTTCGGCCGGAGCCGGGCTTGCGAGAGCAGCCCTAGAGCCTCCGCACAGGGTGAGAGGGCGATCAGGGACATACTCGACTTTTTACATACGCCCCTGCGTCGCCTTTCCGCAAGGAGGAGGGGGGGAAAGCGCCATGTTGCCCTCGGTGGGCGCCGAACATGGTGTCTCCGGTGAGCTGCAGGCGGGTAATCCGAGTGGACGTACGTGCCCCATTCGTTAGGGGTCGGCTAGAGGCCGAGAGGCACGCCCAAAAGTACCTGCGGGTGATCTGCCGGACCCGGTCCCCTGGCGACGGGGTCCGAGGGCTCGATGCCTCCCTCCGATGGGATTCCGTTACAAAATCGTTCCCGCTGGTCTCGGAAATGTCCTAGGGTACCTCGGGAGCGCAGCCCGAGCCTTGGTTATGTATCAAACGTACCCATGGTCATCCCTCGCTCTGTGTCTGAGGCGGCTGTGAACCCTTCGGGGGCCAGCCTTCGAACCCCTGATCAGTAGTGGGCGCGGAGCCCGAGTAGCCTGAGGCGACCGTTGAACCCTTCCGAGGGGCCGGCCTTCGAACCTCTGACCAGTAGTGGGTGTGGAGCCCATGCGCTCTGAGGCGGCTGTTGAACCCTTCCGAGGGGCCAGCCTTCGAACCTCTGATGAGTAGGGAGGCTCGGAGCCTGGTTCCTTCACAGGGAAGGATCCTTTTCGGGGTATCCCCCTTTCCCGGTCCCTGTTGCAAGAGAGAGAAAGAGGAAAAAAGGAAAAGGATACGAAATCGAACGACACGACGTACCTTTTCTGACACGGTCATTATGGCGAAGGCGAAGCGTCGCCCGCTTCTCCTGCCAGGGGCGCCGCCTGTCCCGCCGCGGAGTTAATGTGACGGGGCGAGTGGTTCGCGAGGCGGCCGTTGCGCGTGCGCGAGCCGTTCGAGGAACGGAACACGGGCGCGTTGTCTTCACGCCGTGAGAGAGGGTTCTCTCGTCGCCCCTGGATGGGACATAGGCTTGGCTGACGACGTGACCGCTGCTCCTGCCCGCCTGCCACCGCCATTACTGCCGGCCCATTTTTGGCTGTATTGACCGTCGCGCCAGGCTGGCGCTACTGGGTCGTGCGCTGGGTCGCCTCGAGTCGCGGTATTGGTTCCGCAGTCGAGGAGGCGCGGTGGTGGCGCAAGTGGCGGTGCAGCTGCATGCACGAAGCATTCGACGCGCCGGTTGCATGACGCGTGGGCCTAGGCCTCCGTGCCGGGCGTGTTGGGAGTCGGAGAAGTGCGCCCACATAGCGCGGTTGCCTGCCGCCTGCATGGCCGCCCGCCCTTTCGCCTGCTGGTCTGGGAAAAAGTGGAGGGCCGCTTGTAACCGCTGGGTGGTTGTACGCACCGCGCACGGCGGTTTGGCTTCTTCTGCTCTGAGCCGGCTTGCGTGACGTGTGGGACCCAGCCCCCGTGCCGTAGGAGGAGGGCCTTGGAGCGTGTTGGAGAAGACTCAGCCCGCGACGGCTGGGGACGCAAGTAAGGAGAGTCGCCTTTAAAAGGAGGGTGACCCCCTTAGAAGGCGACCATGTCTTCGCGCTTTCTTATGCATCGTGTCTTTCCACCTTCCAAGCCCCCGGATGGGGGATACCCGCCGTCTTTCCGCCTTGTCATTGGGGGAACGCAACTCCGCGGGAGTTGGTACCTTTCAGCCATCGTTCGGCTTCAAGGATTTTCATCATGCAGCCCGGTTGCACCCCTCCGCCGGCGGTCACCCAAGATGGTGACCTCCAGTTCGATGGCGGGGGAAAGCGAACCGGGCTGCGACCTCTGCCCCTCCCACAGCCTCAAGGATTTTCATCACCAGGGCTAGGGAGGGGAGTGTGCCGAGTTGGGATCGGCCCTTGCGTGGGCGGTGGCCCGCTCCTTCCCTCAGTGATCGGGGGGAAGGGCGGTTGTTGTCCGTGGCGCCGGCAGCTGCCGCGTGCCTGGCTCTCGGACCCGAGTGGCTTCGGAGCCGCTCTCGGCGTCGGCTTCCGCCACGGCAGCTGGAAGAGGTTCTTCTGCCGACGAGATAGCCAGGGCCGCCCACGGACCGACCTCCAACTCTACGGCCTTCTGCCCGTCCTTGCCTCACGAGTTTGGGCACGGGCGGGGGTCTCCTGGCAGCGGCATCCGCCCTGAGGTCATCGCTGCCGCTGTTCGGCCCCCCGGAGCAGAAGTCGTCGTCGCCGCCGCTGCCGGAGCGGGCGACGGCGCGCCGTTCGTCGGTCTTCCGTTGCTCCGCAGGCCCCCCTCCCGTCGAGTGGGGTTGTTCGTGCCTGCGGAGGTGGAACCGGAGTTCCGTTTTGTAATGGCACCTTGAATGCCAGTGTTTTTGTTCATTGTGGCTATCGGGGCCTGAACATGTATGTATTTTTCGGCACGGAGCCGTGTTTTTTCCTCATTTTTGAGCACTAAGACTCGCCTGTTGGTTGTCTGAACCGCTTCACCAAGCGTGAGTCGTCCCGTGTAAAGGTGACGAGTGAGGTATCCGTATCCCGGAGGCGTAGGAGTCCCTCGGCTCGGTCAGCCTTGTTGCCCGAGGCTTCTCTTGCTCAGTTAAAGGAACCCCTCGGCCGCCCTTCGATGAGCCGAGGCCAGGGGTAGCGGTGTTAGCACAAACAGAGGCGGAGTTGGCTCGAAAAGAAGACCTGGTCGGCCGGAGCCTGGCCGGGTCGTCCGTTAGCGGGACCGACGCCGGAATTGACCTGCTAAGGCCTCGGGTCGGGCTGATGTCCTTGGAGGACAGCTGGCCGAGGCCCCGGGGTGACCGGCCGAGCCGCCTGCTCGGGCCGGATTCTCGGAGAAGACCCTAGCGGCGATGGCCCGGGCTTGGTGATGACGTTGTCCTTTAGAGCAGAGACCCTTGGACCGCGTCGCCGTCCGAGGCTAGGTCGGGCCTCGCCGAAGGTGTTGCCGACGCCGAGGGTGCTGCTGCTCCCTTTAGCCGTCAAGATCCGAGCCTGCAGGATCGGATTATCTTGTAGCGTGTGTTTTCTGCGGCCGCCGAGGCCTAAACACACCCTCGCCGTGTTGTAAAGCTGCGTCTCTTTTCCTCTTGTTTCGAGTATCTGTACTTTTTTGTCGGTAACAGAATTGTTTTGTGCGAGCGAGAGTTGCTTCTCACGGAAGGTGATGAGTGAGGTATCCGTATCCCGGAGGCGTAGGAGTCCCTCGGCTCGGTCGGCCTTGCTGCTTACGCGCACCCTTACCCGTCCATGGGGTTCTGTCACCGACGCAGTTGAGAAGGCTCGAAGAATCGCTCCGGCAGAAGAGCTTCCGAACGTGAAGACTTGTTCGGTCCGCGGAATCACTTATCCGAACGCGAGTTACTTATCGCAGAAGGTGATGAGTGAGGTATCCGTATCCCGGAGGCGTAGGAGTCCCTCGGCTCGGTCAGCCTTGGCTGCTTACGTGTACTCCGTCGTTTTCAGGATCCGCTCTCGAAGTAGTCAAAAAGCACGAAAGACATTCTTGCAGAAATGATCTTTTTTCGAGGAAACAAATCGACGCAGAGGGGGTTCCCCCCTTTTAGCCCCTGAGGGAGGGTCGGGCTTTGCCGAGGCGAGGCCGACCCTTCCTTGATGACTAAACTTTGTGTGGGAGCGAGGTATATGAACAACTTGAAAACATCTTAAGGGTAGAAGCGACGTAGCTGTTGGATGTTCCAAGCGTTGCTGTAGACCTTGCCTTGACTGTTGGCCAGCTTGTACGTTCTGGGCTTCAGAACTTTGGCGATGACGAACGGCCCCTCCCAGGGGGGCGTGAGCTTGTGCCGCCCTCGGGTGTCTTGTCGCAGCCGAAGCACCAGGTCGCCCACCTGGAGGTCTCGGGACCAGACCCCTCGGGCGTGGTAGCGTCGCAGGGACTGCTGGTACCGCGCCGAGTGTAGTAAGGCTTTGTCCCGAGCCTCCTCTAGCTGGTCCAACGAGTCCTCTCGACTAGCTTGGTTGCTTTGGTCGGTGTAGGCCCTCGTCCTCGGGGAACCGTATTCTAAGTCTGTGGGCAAGATGGCCTCGGTCCCATAGACCAGAAAGAACGGCGTGAAGCCCGTGGCTCGGCTCGGCGTTGTCCTCAGGCTCCAGACCACCGAGGGGAGTTCCTTCATCCATCGCTTGCCGAACTTGTTGAGGTCGTTGTAGATCCGAGGCTTGAGCCCTTGCAGAATCATGCCGTTGGCACGCTCTACTTGCCCATTTGACATGGGGTGAGCCACGGCGGCCCAGTCCACTCGGATGTGGTGATCCTCGCAGAAGTCCAGGAACTTCCTGCCGGTGAACTGGGTGCCGTTGTCAGTGATGATGGAGTTCGGGACCCCGAAGCGATGGATGATGTTGGTGAAGAACGCCACCGCCTGCTCGGACCTGATGCTGTTTAGGGGTCGGACCTCGATCCACTTGGAGAATTTGTCGATGGCGACCAACAGGTGCGTGTAGCCCCCGGGTGCCTTCTGCAAGGGGCCGACGAGGTCCAGACCCCACACAGCAAAAGGCCAGTGATGGGTATCGTCTGCAGAGCCTGAGCGGGCAGGCGGGTCTGCCTTGCGTAGAACTGACACCCTTCGCAGGTGCGGACAATTCTAGTGGCGTCGGCCAGCGCCATCGGCCAGTAGAAACCCTGTCGGAAAGCATTCCCGACAAGGGCTCGAGGCGCTGCGTGATGGCCGCAAGCCCCCGAGTGTATCTCTCGCAGGAGTTCCTGACCTTCGGCGATGGAGATGCATCGCTGGAGGATGCCTGAGGGGCTGCGGTGGTAGAGCTCCTTCTCATCTCCCAGCAAGACGAACGACTTGGCGCGCCGCACCACCCGCCGAGCTTCGGCTTGGTCGGAGGGTAGCTCTCCTCGGTGGAGATATTGCAGGTACGGGGTCTGCCAGTTTTGATCAGGCGTGACCCCACTTCGCTCCCCCCCGACGTGCAGCGTCTCGCCCTCGGGGGCCGAGGGTGCCTCGAGCCGAGCCGAGCCGAGGGTGCCTCGGACTGTGCCGAGGGTACTTCGGGCTGGTCCGAGGGTGCCTCGGGCCGAGCCGAGGGCGCCTCAGACTGTGCCGAGGGTACCTCGGGCTGGGCCGAGGGTGCCTCAGGCTCGGGCGTGCCGTCAATCTTGACGGAGGGCTGATGCAGATCTCGGGAGAAGACGTCCGGGGGAACCGTTGTTCGCCCCGAGGCTATTTTAGCCAGCTCGTCCGCAGTCTCGTTGTAGCGCCGAGCGATGTGGTTGAGCTCGAGCCCGTAGAACTTGTCTTCCAGGCGCCGAACCTCATCGCAGTAGGCCTCCATCTTCGGGTCGCGACAGTGGGAGTTCTTCATGACTTGGTCGATGACGAGCTACGAGTCACCGCGAGCGTCGAGGCGTCAGACCCCTAGCTCGATGGCGATCTGCAATCCGTTGACCAGAGCCTCGTACTCAGCCACATTGTTGGATGCCGGGAAATGAAGATGTAGCACGTAGCGTAGGTGCTTCCCGAGGGGCGAGACGAAGAGTAGGCCTGCGCCGGCTCCTGTCTTCATCAGCGACCCGTCGAAGAACATGGTCCAGAGCTCCGGTTGGATCGGAGCTGTTGGGAGCTGGGTGTCGACCCATTCGGCCACGAAGTCCGCCAGGACCTGGGACTTGATGGCCTTCCGAGGGGCAAACGAGATTGTTTCGCCCATGATTTCCACCGCCCACTTTGCGATCCTACCCGAGGCCTCCCGGCACTGGATGATCTCCCCCAGGGGGAAGGATGACACCACAGTTACCGGATGAGACTCGAAGTAGTGTCGCAACTTCTGCCGTGTCAGGATCACCGCGTACAGCAGCTTCTGAACTTGTGGGTAGTGGATCTTGGTTTTGGACAGTACCTCGCTGACGAAGTAGACAGACCTCTGAACGGGCAATGCATGCCCCTCTTCTTGCCTCTCGACCACAATCGCGGCGCTAACCACCTGAGTGGTCGCGGCGACGTAGACCAAGAGGGCTTCTCCGGCAGCTGGGGGCACCAAGATAGGCGCCTTCGTGAGGAGCGCCTTCAGGTCCCCGAGGGCTTCCTCAGCCTCAGGGGTCCAAGCGAAGCACTCGGCCTTCCTTAAGAGGCGGTACAGAGGTAGACCTCTTTCGCCGAGGCGTGAGATGAAGCGACTCAGAGCCGCGAGACATCCCATGATCCTCTGTACGCCTTTCAAGTCCTTGATGGGCCCCATGCTGGTGATGGCTGCGATCTTCTCTGGGTTGGCTTCGATGCCCCGCTCGGAGACGATGAACCCCAAGAGCATGCCTCGGGGCACCCCGAAGACACACTTCTCGGGATTGAGCTTGACGCCTTTCGCCTTGAGACATCGGAATGTCACTTCAAGGTCGGAAAGGAGGTCGGAGGCTTTCCTCGTCTTGACTACGATGTCATCGACGTAGGCCTCGACCGTGCGGCCAATGTGTTCGCCGAACACATGGTTCATGCACCGCTGGTACGTTGCGCCTGCGTTCCTCAAGCCGAACGGCATGGTGACATAGCAGTACATGCCGAAGGGTGTGATGAAAGAAGTCGCGAGCTGGTCGGACTCTTTCATCCTGATTTGGTGATACCCTGAGTAGGCATCGAGGAAAGACAGGGTTTCACGCCCAGCAGTGGAATCCACGATTTGATCGATGCGAGGCAGAGGGTAGGGAACCTTCGGACATGCTTTGTTGAGACCAGTGTAGTCTACACACATCCGCCATTTCCCCCCTTTCTTTCTCACAAGCACAGGGTTGGCAAGCCATTCGGGATGGAATACCTCCTTGATGAACCCTGTCGCCATTCGATTGTGGATCTCCTCGCCTATGGCTCTACGCTTCTCCTCGTCGAATCGGTGCAGAGGCTGCTTGACGGGTCGGGCTCCGGCTCGGATGTCCAGCGAGTGCTCGGCGACATCCCTCGGTATGCCGGGCATGTCCGAGGGACTCCACGCGAAGACGTCAGCGTTCGCGCGGAGAAAGTCGACGAGCACTGCTTCCTATTTGGGATCGAGCTCGGAGCCGATCCGGACTTGCTTGGAGGCGTCCCTGCTGGGGTCAAGGGGGGCGGACTTAACCGTCTCCGCTGGCTCGAAGTTGCCGGCATGACGCTTCACGTCTGGCACCTCCTTAGAGAGGCTCTCCAGGTCGGCAATGAGGGCCTCGGACTCGGCGAGGGCCTCGCCGTACTCCACGCACTTCACGTCGCATTCGAACGCGTGTTTGTACGTGGGGCCGACGGCGATGACCCCGTTGGGACCCGACATCTTGAGCTTCAGGTAGGTGTAGTTGGGGACGGCCATGAACTTCGCGTAGCATGGCCTCCCCAGTACCACGTGGTAGGTTCCTCGGAACCCGACCACCTCAAATATCAGGGTCTCCCTTCGGAAGTTGGAGGGTGTCCCGAAGCAGACGGGAAGGTCGAGTTGTCCGAGGGGCTGGACGCGCTTCCCGGGGATGATCCCATGGAAAGGCGCAGCGCCTGCCCGGACGGAGGACAGATCGACACGCAGGAGCCCGAGGGTCTCGGCGTAGATGATGTTGAGGCTGCTGCCTCTGTCCATGAGGACCTTGGTGAGCCTGACGTCGCCGATGACGGGGTCGACGACGAGCGGGTATTTCCCCGGGCTCGGCACATGGTCGGGGTGGTCGGCTTGGTCGAAGGTGATGTGCTTGTCTGACCAGTCTAGTTAGACTGGCGCCGCCACCTTCACCGAACAGACCTCCCGACGCTCTTGCTTGCGGTGCCGAGCCGAGGCATTCGCCGCTTGCCCACCGTAGATCATGAAGCAGTCGCGGACCTCGGGGAACTCTCCTGCCTGGTGATCTTCCTTCTTGTCGTCGTCGTGGGCCCTGCCACCCTCCGCGGGTGGCCCGGCCCTGTGAAAGTGGCGCCGAAGCATGACACACTCCTCAAGGGTGTGCTTGACGGGCCCCTGGTGGTAGGGGCACGGCACCTTGAGCATCTTGTCGAAGAGGTTGGCACCTCCGGGGGGTTTTCGAGGGTTCTTGTACTCGGCGGCGGCGACAAGATCTGCATCAGCGGCGTCGCGTTTCGCTTGCGACTTCTTCTTGCCCTTCTTCTTGGCGTCGCGCTGAGTTGACGCCTCGGGGGCATCTTCCGAAGGGCGGCCCTAGGGCTGCTTGTCCTTCCGGAAGATAGCCTCGACCGCCTCCTGGCCGGAGGCGAACTTGGTGGCGATGTCCATCAGCTCGCTCGCCCTGGTGGAGGTCTTGCGACCCAGCTTGCTCACCAGGTCGCGGCAAGTGGTGCCGGCGAGGAACGCGCCGATGACATCCGAGTCGGTGATGTTGGGCAGCTCGGTGCGCTGCTTCGAGAATCGCCGGATGTAGTCTCGGAGAGACTCTCCCGACTGCTGTCGGCAGCTCCGAAGGTCCCAGAAATTCCTAGGGCGCACGTACGTGCCCTGGAAATTTCCGGCAAAGGCTTGGACCAGGTCGTCCCAGTTGGAGTTCTGCCCCGGAGGCAGGTGCTCCAACCAGGCGCGAGCGGTGTCGGAGAGGAACAGGGGGAGGTTGCGGATGATGAGGTTGTCATCGTCCGTTCCACCCAGTTGGCAGGCCAGGCGGTAGTCCGCGAGCCACAGTTCCGGTCTCGTCTCCCCCGAGTACTTCGTGATAGTAGTCGGGGGTCGGAACCGGGTCGGGAACGGCGCCCGTCGTATGGCCCGGCTGAAGGCCTGCGGACCGGGTGGTTCGGGCGAGGGACTCCGATCCTCCCCGCTGTCGTAGCGTCCCCCACGCCTGGGGTGGTAGCCTCGGTGCACCCTCTCGTCGAGGTGGGCTCGGCGGTCGCTGTGATGGTGCTCGTTGGTGAGGCGACCCGGGGCCGCAGGCGCGGTGTTGCGCGTGCGCCCGGTGTAGACCGAGGCTTCCCGCATGAATCGGGAAGTCGCGGCATGATGCTCCGAGGGGTACCCCTGCCTTCGGGAGGCGGAGCTCTCGGCCCGTCGGACCGCGGCGCCTTCCAGGAGATTCTTGAGCTCTCCCTGGATTCGCCGCCCCTCGGTGGTTGATGGCTCCGGCATCGCGCGGAGGAGCATTGCTGCTGCAGCCAGGTTCTGGCCGACCCCACTGGATGCGGGTGGCGGCCTGACCCTGACGTCGTCGGCGATGCGGTGCTGGAAGCCCTGGGGTAGATGACGTATTTCTCCGGCCGGAGGTTAGCCCGCCCATGCCTGCCCGACGTCCCGGCGGATTGGCTCAAGCGCTCCTGCTCCCTCGTCGAGCCTGGCATGCACCCCGCGGATTTGCTCGAGCTGTGGGTCATGGCCCCCCGCCTGAACGGGGACCACAGCTAGCTCTCGTGGGATATCAACGCGAGGCACCGGCCTAGGGAGATCACCGTCCTCCGGCATGCCGAGATGGTTGCCTTCGGAGGGACCCCCTAGATCGACGTGGAAACATTCGTGGCTTGGGCCGCAGTCCTCGTCGCCGAGGCTACGGCTACCGTGGGAACAGTTGGAAAGGCAGTAGTCACATGCGGTCGTGAAGTCCCGCATGGCACTGGGGTTGCCAAGTCCATAGAAATCCCAACAAAAGCTAGGCTCGTCGTCTTCCTCGGACCCAGAGGGCCCGTAGGTCGAGACGTCCGTCAGCCGGTCCCAAGGTGACCGCATACGAAACCCCAGAGGGTTTGGACTCGCCTCTACGAGAGCGCCCGCCAAAGCGAAGCCGCTAGGCGGGTCGAGGCTAGATCCGAAAGACGTGGGTTGGGAATCGGTCGGTACCTCTTGGTCGACGGGCGGCGATGAAGTCACGTCAGGGACTGACTGCACCGTCGTCTCAGGTAGAAGGGTGACGTCCAGCAAGCCTCTCGCGAGCGTGCTGGCGTCGTCCGTTTGCTCGGGATTTGTAATACCCAACTTATAATTTGTGGAAGATAACCTAAAAAGGAGAAATAATATTCCTTTATATATATGTGTGTTATTTATATTTATTACTTCATGAGAACATCACATGAAAACAAATAAATAAATAACAAAAGACATCCAAAAATAAAATATGCATCATGCTGGGATTTTATTTTATGTGCATTCTGTGACAACATAAAATAATGTGAAAAGAAATATATTAATACCCAAACGAGAATTTGACATCTAAAAGAAATTCTAGAAATTGGAAAAGAGAAGTAAATAAATATTAAGTGGAGAGAAAAAAAAGTAAATAAAGATATATGAACCCTATATTATGGTTTGAATTTGCATAATTGATTCAAAGGTGAAACCCATATTCAAATTCAAATTTGGATTCAAAATAAGCATGAATAAAGAAAAACAGAAAATAAAAGAAAAAGAAGAAGAATAAAACCCTTATGGGCTGGCTTTCTCCTGCCTCGGCCCAGTGCCCTAACACGGTCAGTCACTTCCATGTGGGCCCCTCTGACCAGTCCTTCAGTCCACGCGCCATCCCAGTCTCCAGCTTCTGCGCCCGGTCGCCTACAAGTGGGACCCGCACCACCTCTGCGCGTCTTCTTTTCCCCAACGGATTCCCCTCCATCGTCGGTGACAGCTCTACCCTCTTCCCCATCCTGATCAGGATTTCGTCCCCTGGCGGCGGGTAATGCGCGACTGCCTCCTCCGGGCTTCCCGCGATCCACGCCTGGCATGGGCCCACTGTGTCAGCTCCACAACCGTGGGCGTGGCATTGCTCATCTTCTTTCCCGAGCGTCAGCAGCCGCCCACCTCCGCAACGACCGGGTCTCCATGGCCGACTTCTGCGCGGGTGGCGCGGATAGCGTGGTGGTGAAGCATCTTTCTCTCCGCCTCGGCCCAAGACGTTCGGTCCCCCTTCCCAACGGAATCGCGCGCGCCCACCGTTGAAACCGTGCCGCAAAACTCGCCAGCGCGCCTATGGCGGGTCCTCAACCACCCTCGCCGTCCTCGCTGGGGGGATAAGAACCCGGGGTCGTGAATGTCTCATTCCCCTCCCCCTGTGCTACTGAAATCCAAACAACCCAGCTTCCGTGAGCCTCCGCACCGCCGCCGTTCTCTCCCCGTGTGAGCCACATCGAAGGGATCTCGGGATTGACCGACGCCGGACACCGCGCACCCTCGATGACTGCTCTGTGAGGTTCGCTGGGATCCGGGGGTGATCTGCATAGACTAACCAGGGCCGGGGTTGGGCGTTGTGCGATCAATTGCTCGTCGGAGCAGGGACGTCCACCACGGCCGCGCCTCTCCGTGGGCAGGGAACTCCACGCCTCCAAACTCGGTGAGTTTTGCTTCTCTAGATTCGCTAAGCCCCCAGATCCGTGTAGTGCTAGTCGGGCAGTGAGGGAAGGTCTTGGGGCGCGGATTGGCTATCTCCGGCCACAGTTCCGCCGTAAGGTGGGATGGCGCCGCCGCCACCTGAGCATGGTGGAAGGAGAAGACGACCTCCCTGCCGTCTATCCGAGTTGGACGGTAGGGATTAGATCAAGGGTAGCGTTTAGGTGGATTCAATCTGTGATCGTCCGTTCTGCGATTGACGGTCACGATTATATCTCGAATGTTTAAAATCCAAGCCGATGAATATGGATCGGAGCGCCCGTAATGCATACCGGTTCGGGTTGATCGGATTTAATCTGGGACGTCCGTTTCTAATCTGACGGCCCATATCAACAGATACCCCTTCGCGGTGTAACATTTTCTAAAGAGACCCTACGAAATATAGGAATCAACCCGCCATCCTCGTCTAGGGCGTTCTGTGTCTGGGGATTCTTACCCCGGAACCCCTAGACTTTCCAGAAATTGAGGCCTAGTCCAGAGTAGATTAAAAACAGTGAAAAGAATTATGGAAATTCATTTTTAAAACAAAAACAAATCTAGAAACTTGTAAAATGCATAGAAAATTCATTTTAGCTCCAAATTGAGTCATTCCAATTCCTAAAATTTTGTAATATTATTCTCTATCATTTAGTATCTCTGTTTTGTCATAAAAACAGTAAGAAAACTAATTTCTCATCTAATACTATTTTAATCACATTAAACCTTAGGAAATTCATAGCTTGAATTCTAAAACTCCAAATTCAGTGATTCCAGTTCCCATGGTTTCATTTTAATGTGTAGATTTTTACTGTATATTTTATTTACATGTTTGGTGTGATGTTGATTTTGGCTATACTATGTATGTATTGTGTTGATGCGAATAGACGAGTAAGCCACTGTGGAAACTGAGGTTCAACAAGTAGAGATAGCTGAGCAGGAGCTCATTGAAGGCAAGTTGTGCCCTTGATCACTTCTTTTTACCCAACCATGTTCTGACTAATCATAATGATCTGCATAGGTTAATTTTGATGGGACCCAATAGGTTACCCTAGTTTGTCTATCTTTATACCTTGTTTACCACTGAACTTTTTGGGTAGTACTTGCTAGTGCTTTATGTGGTTTTGGGTATGAAGATCACACTGTTCATGATTATACTTTTGTTATCAGTTATTATTACTGTTCATGTTAAGATCATTATGTTAATTGGAACATGGAGCGACCACCCGGGAAAACAGTGCTACCACAAGGGTAGTATGGGATGCCCTTGGCTGATTAATTAGGAAAGCTAGTGGAAGACTACCTTACCCGAAAGGGGCAAGGGCAGTAGGGGAGAGGTCAGTGCGGGGAGGCCCTCGGGAGGATTTTGCTGCGATGGCGGTCCTGCAAGGGATTCCTGTACTGGATCTTCCTATAAACTGTAGCGGGTTTTCGGAAGCTAGTGGAACTTTGTAAAGGCCTCGTAGTGCTACCCTGCCTCGCTTCCTTGGTAGAGGTGAATGGGATTCATGACCCCTTGGCAGATGGGTAACACGACTTGTGGGTAAAGATGCGCAACCTCTGCAGAGTGTAAAACTGGTATACTAGCCGTGCTCACGGTCATGAGCAGCTCGGACCCTCACATGATTAAATTATGGAATTAAACTCAATTTGTCATATGCATTGCATTGCAGGAGGAGTTGTTACTGATGTTCTATTACTTAATTGGGTTTGGTATTTACTTATACTTAGTAATTGCTAATAAAATTTTGACCAACTTTAAAAGCAATGCTCAGCTCTAACCATCTTCTTTGGTAAGCCTTACACTTTATGAGCTCCCACCTTTGGTGAGTTCATGCACATTATTCCCCACAACTTGTTGAGCGATGAACGTATGTGAGCTCACTCTTGCTGTCTCACATACACCACAGGTCAAGACCAGGTACTGCAGGATGATGCTCATGGAGGATGATGTGATGAGTTCGTGAGAGGTCTAGGTCGTCGTCTCCCAGTCAACTTTGGGTTGCTGGACTGTTGTCTCCTTATAATGTAATTATTTATTTTGTATAGAACTCCTGTTATATATAAAGATGTGACATTCGATCCTGTGCCACTATACATCATATGTATGAGACTTGGTCCCAGCATACCTGGTGTTTATGTTAACCCCGGGTTTTGGACCCCTAAAATCCGGGTGTTACAGAAGTGGTATCAGAGGAATGTTGACTGTAGGACGAAACCTAGATAGAACTGGACAACCAATACTTACTTACCTTACTCTGAATCTTTTCTAAACTCATCTTAATCTTCTCTCATCTATTTTCGCTTTACTCTGATTATTCTTACATGTTCCTTCTAAAGACAAACTTGGATTTCACACTTTGAAATCCTGTTCTTAAAGTGACTTTTTGGAATAAGAGACCTACTCTTAGGAACAAAAAAAAAACAAAACTATTTTTATAAGTGTTTATGTACTTGAATGTTTGTTCTTATGATACATGTCTGATTTGGATCTTTGATTGAGTGTGATGAGTTGTGGAGTAATGTCCACAATTACATCTGCATATACATATAGAAAAAAAAACGCTCATCAAGATAACTGAACAAACTAGATTATTCCTCATTAAAGTATCTAGCCTAACAATATCCATCTCATCTAAAAAGATTCTATCCTACACTCATAGATCCATCTCAACTCAAAAGATTCTACCTTATCCTTATGGATTCATCTTGTCCTAATAAGCATATTTACCCCACCCTAGTAACAACCATGATCTAATCCAAAGTAATTAGATATTATCCAGTCTAATCTAGTTATATCCAACCTAATCCAGATTCTATCTAATCTAAATATGACCCAATCTAAAGTGTGTTATTAACAGGTCAGATAATTTGGTGATATAGGTTAGACACTGTCTCTACAAACATATCTTAACCTAAATTAATGTCTTCCACCAACTCATCCGTGAACAATGACCTAACCTACATCACAGGTTGCCTAGTTCATCTACTCCAAAAGCAAAACTCTGTTAAAACCTACCTACCTCGTGTACCCCGGCTATCCTAACTATATATCCTTAGCCATATGTCCTTAACTCGGATGACAACCCCAAGAATAAAGGCCAAAGAAGACCCACCATGTCAAAGGAGGATAAGCATCAACTCAAGTCTTCAAGGATCAAGTTGGATCGCCAGAGGAATCAAGATCCAGAGTTCAGGGATCAGGATGAAGTCTTTCCTTATTATACCCTTGCCACAACCTCTACTTGCCATAACTGTACCTTATCTGACATAATAAATGGCTAGACATACATATCCAAAAAAAAAACTTTAAACAAAACTTTGATTCCCAAAAGCAAATGAGAAACTAAAATTCTAGACCAAACTTATTGTATCCCTTTTCTTACAAATCTCGAGGACGAGATTATTTTTTTTAGGGGGGTAGGATTTGTAATACCCAACTTATAATTTGTGGAAGATAACCTAAAAAGGAGAAATAATATTCCTTTATATATATGTGTGTTATTTATATTTATTACTTCATGAGAACATCACATGAAAACAAATAAATAAATAACAAAAGACATCCAAAAATAAAATATGCATCATGCTGGGATTTTATTTTATGTGCATTCTGTGACAACATAAAATAATGTGAAAAGAAATATATTAATACCCAAACGAGAATTTGACATCTAAAAGAAATTCTAGAAATTGGAAAAGAGAAGTAAATAAATATTAAGTGGAGAGAAAAAAAAGTAAATAAAGATATATGAACCCTATATTATGGTTTGAATTTGCATAATTGATTCAAAGGTGAAACCCATATTCAAATTCAAATTTGGATTCAAAATAAGCATGAATAAAGAAAAACAGAAAATAAAAGAAAAAGAAGAAGAATAAAACCCTTATGGGCTGGCTTTCTCCTGCCTCGGCCCAGTGCCCTAACACGGTCAGTCACTTCCATGTGGGCCCCTCTGACCAGTCCTTCAGTCCACGCGCCATCCCAGTCTCCAGCTTCTGCGCCCGGTCGCCTACAAGTGGGACCCGCACCACCTCTGCGCGTCTTCTTTTCCCCAACGGATTCCCCTCCATCGTCGGTGACAGCTCTACCCTCTTCCCCATCCTGATCAGGATTTCGTCCCCTGGCGGCGGGTAATGCGCGACTGCCTCCTCCGGGCTTCCCGCGATCCACGCCTGGCATGGGCCCACTGTGTCAGCTCCACAACCGTGGGCGTGGCATTGCTCATCTTCTTTCCCGAGCGTCAGCAGCCGCCCACCTCCGCAACGACCGGGTCTCCATGGCCGACTTCTGCGCGGGTGGCGCGGATAGCGTGGTGGTGAAGCATCTTTCTCTCCGCCTCGGCCCAAGACGTTCGGTCCCCCTTCCCAACGGAATCGCGCGCGCCCACCGTTGAAACCGTGCCGCAAAACTCGCCAGCGCGCCTATGGCGGGTCCTCAACCACCCTCGCCGTCCTCGCTGGGGGGATAAGAACCCGGGGTCGTGAATGTCTCATTCCCCTCCCCCTGTGCTACTGAAATCCAAACAACCCAGCTTCCGTGAGCCTCCGCACCGCCGCCGTTCTCTCCCCGTGTGAGCCACATCGAAGGGATCTCGGGATTGACCGACGCCGGACACCGCGCACCCTCGATGACTGCTCTGTGAGGTTCGCTGGGATCCGGGGGTGATCTGCATAGACTAACCAGGGCCGGGGTTGGGCGTTGTGCGATCAATTGCTCGTCGGAGCAGGGACGTCCACCACGGCCGCGCCTCTCCGTGGGCAGGGAACTCCACGCCTCCAAACTCGGTGAGTTTTGCTTCTCTAGATTCGCTAAGCCCCCAGATCCGTGTAGTGCTAGTCGGGCAGTGAGGGAAGGTCTTGGGGCGCGGATTGGCTATCTCCGGCCACAGTTCCGCCGTAAGGTGGGATGGCGCCGCCGCCACCTGAGCATGGTGGAAGGAGAAGACGACCTCCCTGCCGTCTATCCGAGTTGGACGGTAGGGATTAGATCAAGGGTAGCGTTTAGGTGGATTCAATCTGTGATCGTCCGTTCTGCGATTGACGGTCACGATTATATCTCGAATGTTTAAAATCCAAGCCGATGAATATGGATCGGAGCGCCCGTAATGCATACCGGTTCGGGTTGATCGGATTTAATCTGGGACGTCCGTTTCTAATCTGACGGCCCATATCAACAGATACCCCTTCGCGGTGTAACATTTTCTAAAGAGACCCTACGAAATATAGGAATCAACCCGCCATCCTCGTCTAGGGCGTTCTGTGTCTGGGGATTCTTACCCCGGAACCCCTAGACTTTCCAGAAATTGAGGCCTAGTCCAGAGTAGATTAAAAACAGTGAAAAGAATTATGGAAATTCATTTTTAAAACAAAAACAAATCTAGAAACTTGTAAAATGCATAGAAAATTCATTTTAGCTCCAAATTGAGTCATTCCAATTCCTAAAATTTTGTAATATTATTCTCTATCATTTAGTATCTCTGTTTTGTCATAAAAACAGTAAGAAAACTAATTTCTCATCTAATACTATTTTAATCACATTAAACCTTAGGAAATTCATAGCTTGAATTCTAAAACTCCAAATTCAGTGATTCCAGTTCCCATGGTTTCATTTTAATGTGTAGATTTTTACTGTATATTTTATTTACATGTTTGGTGTGATGTTGATTTTGGCTATACTATGTATGTATTGTGTTGATGCGAATAGACGAGTAAGCCACTGTGGAAACTGAGGTTCAACAAGTAGAGATAGCTGAGCAGGAGCTCATTGAAGGCAAGTTGTGCCCTTGATCACTTCTTTTTACCCAACCATGTTCTGACTAATCATAATGATCTGCATAGGTTAATTTTGATGGGACCCAATAGGTTACCCTAGTTTGTCTATCTTTATACCTTGTTTACCACTGAACTTTTTGGGTAGTACTTGCTAGTGCTTTATGTGGTTTTGGGTATGAAGATCACACTGTTCATGATTATACTTTTGTTATCAGTTATTATTACTGTTCATGTTAAGATCATTATGTTAATTGGAACATGGAGCGACCACCCGGGAAAACAGTGCTACCACAAGGGTAGTATGGGATGCCCTTGGCTGATTAATTAGGAAAGCTAGTGGAAGACTACCTTACCCGAAAGGGGCAAGGGCAGTAGGGGAGAGGTCAGTGCGGGGAGGCCCTCGGGAGGATTTTGCTGCGATGGCGGTCCTGCAAGGGATTCCTGTACTGGATCTTCCTATAAACTGTAGCGGGTTTTCGGAAGCTAGTGGAACTTTGTAAAGGCCTCGTAGTGCTACCCTGCCTCGCTTCCTTGGTAGAGGTGAATGGGATTCATGACCCCTTGGCAGATGGGTAACACGACTTGTGGGTAAAGATGCGCAACCTCTGCAGAGTGTAAAACTGGTATACTAGCCGTGCTCACGGTCATGAGCAGCTCGGACCCTCACATGATTAAATTATGGAATTAAACTCAATTTGTAATATGCATTGCATTGCAGGAGGAGTTGTTACTGATGTTCTATTACTTAATTGGGTTTGGTATTTACTTATACTTAGTAATTGCTAATAAGATTTTGACCAACTTTAAAAGCAATGCTCAGCTCTAACCATCTTCTTTGGTAAGCCTTACACTTTATGAGCTCCCACCTTTGGTGAGTTCATGCACATTATTCCCCACAACTTGTTGAGCGATGAACGTATGTGAGCTCACTCTTGCTGTCTCACATACACCACAGGTCAAGACCAGGTACTGCAGGATGATGCTCATGGAGGATGATGTGATGAGTTCGTGAGAGGTCTAGGTCGTCGTCTCCCAGTCAACTTTGGGTTGCTGGACTGTTGTCTCCTTATAATGTAATTATTTATTTTGTATAGAACTCCTGTTATATATAAAGATGTGACATTCGATCCTGTGCCACTATACATCATATGTATGAGACTTGGTCCCAGCATACCTGGTGTTTATGTTAACCCCGGGTTTTGGACCCCTAAAATCCGGGTGTTACAGGATTGGCGTGTTGCGGGGAGACGGCGCTCGTCTTCGTCTCAAGCGCGAGGTCGATGCCCGGTGCGCCCCCCGTTGGGGTGCTGGCGCTATCGACTCGCTCGACAGCCGACGAGGCGCTGCCTCCTGCTTGGCCTTGGTTGCCCCGCCTCCCCCTCCGTCGGCGGGGAAGAGGGCGGGGTGAGCTCGAAGGTTGTTCTTCCACCACGCGGGGAAGACGTCGTCGATTCCGCCGCCGGCGGGCGGGCTGTCGGCCGCCATTGTCGTTGTCGCCCGGCGGTGGAATGAGTATCATGTCGTAGCTGCCGTCGAGGGACACGAACTCAAGACTCCCGAAACGGAGCACCGTCCCGGGTTGGAGAGGTTGCTGGAGACTGCCCATCTGGAGCTTGACGGGAAGCTATTCGTCAACACGCAGCAGGCCCCTACCTGGCGCGCCAACTATCGGCGTTTCGAGACCGGGGGGTCCCTAAGCCGACGAGTGAATGTCGCCGCGTCCCCCAGCCCAGATGGGTCGACGCGAGGCCGAGCGCAAAGGGGGGAAGTGAGGTGGACGGAGACAGGCGTGAGAGAGGTGGAAATCCCGCGGCCTTCGTGTTCGTCCCGTGCCCAGGTCGGGTGCGCTTGCAGTAGGGGGTTACAAGCGTCCACGCGGGAGAGGGAGCGAGCGGCTTCAAGCGAGCGCCTGTCTCGTCCTCGTCCCCGCGCGGCCAACCCTCTCTAAGAGGGCCTTGGTCCTTCCTTTTATAGGCGTAAGGAGAGGATCCAGGTGTACAATGGGGGGTGTAGCAGAGTGCTACGTGTCTAGCGGAGGAGAGCTAGCGCCCTAAGTACATGCCGTTGTGGCAGCCGGAGAGATTTTGGCACCCAGCTGGTGTGATGTCGTGGCCGTCGGAGGAGTGCCGGAGCCTGGCGGAGGGACAACTGTCGGAGCTGTTGAGTCCTTGTTGACGTCCTCTTGCTTCCGTAAGGGGGCTGAGAGCCGCCGTCGTCACAGAGTATGCGGGGCACCATTATTGCCTATCTGGCGGAGCGAGCCAGATGGGACGCCGGTCTTGTTCCCGTGGCCCGAGTCAGCTCGGGGTAGGGTGATGATGGCGCCTCCTGTTGACGTGGCTGGTCTGCGCCCTAGGTTGGGTGATGTGTAAGCTCCTCCGAAGCCGAGGTCGAGTCTATCTTCCGTGGCCGAGGTCGAGTTCGCCGTCTTCTGGGGCTTAGCCCGAGTCCGAGCCCTGGGTCGGGCGGAGCGGAGTTCGTCGTCTTCCGGGGCTTAGCTCGAGTCCGAGCCCTGGGTCGGGCGGAGCGGAGTTCGCCGTCTTCCGGGGCTTAGCCCGAGTCCGAGCCCTGGGTGGGGCGGAGCGGAGTTCGCCGTCTTCCGGGGCTTAGCCCGAGTCCGAGCCCTGGGTCGGGCGGAGCGGAGTTCGCCGTCTTTCGGGGCTTAGCCCGAGTCCGAGCCCTGGGTCGGGCGGAGCGAAGCTTCCTATGGTGCCTGCAGCCGGGCCTGACTGCCTGTCAGCCTCACTCTTTCAAGTGGCACCGCAGTCGGAGCAGCGCAGGCGGCGCTGTCTTTTTGTCAGGCCGGCCAGTGGAGCGGCGAAGCGACGGCGGTCACTTCGGCTCTGTCGGCTGAAGGGCGCGCGTCAGGATAAAGGTGTCAGGCCACCTTTGCATTAAATGCTCCTGCGATTTGGTCGGTCGGTGCGGCGATTTGGTCAGGGTTGCTTCTTGGCGAAGACAGGGCCTCGGGCGAGCCGGAAATATGTTCGCCGCTGGAGGGGGGCCTCGGGCGAGACGAAGATCCTTCGGGGTCGACTGCCCTTGTCCGAGGCTAGGCTCGAGCGAGGCGTGATCGAGTCCCTCGAATGGACTGATCCCTGACTTAATCGCACCCATCAGGCCTTTGCAGCTTAATGCTGATGGGGGTTACCAGCTGAGAATTAGGAGCCTTGAGGGTACCCCTAATTATGGTCCCCGACATTCCTGGAATGCTCTCAACGGCTCCTAGCTGCCTTAGTGCTATAAAAGATATCCCTAGGCGCATGGAGGATGACACCAAGCACTCTCTAAGCATTCCTAAGCACCAAGACTTCGATTCCGCGCATTTGATTCGTAGTGATAGCAACTAGAGCTCCATTTGAGCTGTGAACTCGCCGGGTTGTGTTGTGAGCTCTTGTTGCGACTTGTGTATGTGTTGTCGCTCTGATTTTGTGTCTTGTGTGCGTTGCTCATTCCTTCCTTACTCCGTGCTTCTTTGTGAACAACTTTGTAAGGGCGAGAGACTCCAAGTTGTGGAGATTCCTCGCAAGCGGGATATAGAAAAGCAAAGCAAAACACTGTGGTATTCAAGTGGGTCTTTGGACCGCTTGAGAGGGGTTGATTGCAATCCTCGTCCGTTGGGACGCCACAACGTGGAGTAGGCAAGTGTTGGACTTGGCCGAACCACGGGATAAACCACCGTGCCATCTCTGTGTTGATCTCTTTGTGGTTATCGTGTTGTGCAAGTTTTCCTCTCTAACCACTTGGCTTATTCGCGCTAACTCCTAATCAAGTTTTGCGGATTAAGTTTCAAGTTTTTTTACAGGATCACCTATTCACCCCCCTCTAGGTGCTTTCAGGTTTGAAAATTAATTACCATAAAAGTGAGATATTCTGTTTCGGTAAGGCAGTAGAGGAGGAACATTAATATCAACAGATTTTTGGTTGTAAGAAAGGGGTACCCGTTTAAATATCTAGGTATCCCGATGCACAACAAGAGGTTAAGAAATACTGATTGGAAAATGATAGAGGAAAAGTTTGAAAAGAAACTCAGTGGTTCTAATTAATAATGGTCAAATGTTTAATCACAAGCTGATTTGGAAATTGAATTTACCCCTAAAGATTAATTTTTTTGTGGTATTTGGTTAAAGGGGTCATTCTAACTAAGGATAACCTAATCAAAACAAATTGGAATGGGAACAAATTGGAAATTGAAAAGTTTTGTAATACAGATGAGTCGATTCAACATTTGTTTATAGAATGTCATTTTGCTCACCATATGTGGAGGTTGTTTCACATCTGTTTTGGTATAAGTGCACCGAGGTCTGTTCGTCATATTTTTAGTACGTGGCTCACCAGTATTGATTTAAGAACTAAGCATCTTGTTATTACAGGAGTCTCAGTGTTTTGCTGGTCTATTTGGATAAGTAGGAATGACTTAGTTTTTAATAATATTTCAAGTTTTACTTATCTGCAGGTTTTTTTCCTAGAGGTACACACTGGCTTAGATTCTGGGCTCAACTGCAAAAAAGAATGTTTGCCGTCGCCTGGAATCAGTGGTCATGTAATTTTGTGTTAATTTTGATTGGAGGTTTTCTAATAGAATTGTCTTGTAATCATCTTGGTGGCTTTAAAAAAAATTCAAAAACCTTTAGTGTGCTGTGTCCCTCCAGAGATCAGTGTAATATAACAATTTGTGTTGTCTCTAATCTATTTTGAGGAGAAAGCCCGGACTTTTTCTCGTTATCTGAAAAAATCTTTGGCTAGCCTTCGCGACTCGCCATCTCCCAGCCGTGGCACTCTCTCGCCCACGCACACACGATTCCAGCCATATGCGTGATGACAGCTCCTCCGTCCTTTCCATTTGAATTCGTCCACCACCACATCACTACTCTCACTCTCACCTATAATATATCTGCACCCAACGAGCAGGTACCAAGCAATTAGCAAGAGAAACACAAGGTCGAGGTGGTGAGGCATGGAGCTCGCCTTGGGGGCCATGACCAGCTTGGCCCCTAAGCTAGGCAACCTGCTCATGGAGGAGTATGTCGTGCAGAAGGGCCTCAAGCCCGACATCGAGTCTCTCTCCAGGGAGCTTGTGATGATGAACGCCGCTCTCATCGACGCATCCCGGGTTCCACCTGACCAGCTCACCGAAGTGGAAAAGCTCTGGGCACGCAAGGTCCGGGACTTGTCGTATGACATGGAGGACGCCGTCGACGATTTCATCCTGCGTGTGGCTGGTGGTGACGACTCTGCCGCCGACTCCAAATTCTTCGAGAAGATCCTTGCCATGGTCAAGGACGTGATGTCGATGAAGAAGTTCAAGGATCGGCGCCAGATCTCCGACAAGGTCAAAGACATCAAGAAACTCTCCAACGAGTTAGCTGAACTTCGTGCCAAGTACACGGTAAGGGGTGTGGGTGCTGATCTCGCCGCGAGCACCGGCATCGACCCCCGTCTCATCAATCTGTACAAGAAAGAGACAGATCTCGTTGGCATCGAGGAGTCAAGGGACAAAGTCAATAGGATGCTGTCTATGGGGACCAAAGATGATGATGCACATGAGTCCCATCAGGCTCTAAAGATAGTGTCTATAGTCGGGGTTGGAGGACTAGGTAAGACTACTCTAGCCAAAACAGTGCATGACATGGTTAAGAAGCAATTCGACTGTTCTGCTTTTATTTCTATTGGTAGAACTCCTAATCTGAATAGGACATTCAAGAAGATGCTATTGGAACTCGATCGTGAGTATAAACAAGTTGACATGGCCAGATGGGATCTAGAACAATTTATAAACGAACTGGATGAATTCTTGAAGGACAAGAGGTACGCCCATGTCATTCATTCTCCGTCTAGTTTAGTTGAATTTTTTCATTCACTAGTAGAGCTTGGGCAGTTTTGCCATGTTTATATGCATACCGATTTGCCAAGTTATTCATATATATAGGTACTTGATCGTTGTTGATGACATATGGGATGATGATTCATGGAAAGCGGTTAAATATGCCTTAAAGGACAATAGTTGTGGAAGTAGAGTAATCATGACTACTCGCAATTCTGGGGTTGTCACTAAAGTAGAAGAGGTTTATAGATTAAAACCTCTTTCTAATGAAAACTCCAAGAAATTGTTCTACAAAAGAATAGAGAGTCAGGAAGGAGAAAGCCTTGATGGTGAACTCTCTAGTAAAATCATACATAAATGTGGCGGCATACCATTGGCTATCATTGCAATAGCTAGTTTGTTGGTTGAAAGATCATGTGAGGAGTGGTCAGAAGTGTACGACAAGATTGGTCTTGAGAATGAAGACAATACAACAAAGATAATGTCATACAGCTACTATGATCTGCCTCCTTATCTCAAGCCATGTCTGCTGCAACTAAGCATATATCCAGAAGACTATCTCATTAATGCAAAAGGTGCGATATGGATCTGGATAGGTGAAGGTCTAGTCCATCTTGAGAAAGAAGAGGGTAGCCTATTTGAGGTTGGAGAAAGATACTTCAAGGAGCTTGTGAATAGAAGCATGATCGAGCCGATAGAGAACATAAATGATTGGTTTGTAGAAGAGTTCCGTATTCACGATATTGTGTTTGATCTCATCTGTAAGTTGTCCAAGGATGAAGACTTCATTACCATTAGCGGGCAACATTCATCTCAGAAAAATAGCTAACTAGTTCAGTAACCAAAGGATAACCAGAAAAATTAATTTTATTACTCTATCCAGTTATCACGTTCCAATGCCATGTGTAAGTTTTAGTACCTGCTTATTTTTCGCTTGCAATTGTTGCATCTTCAACTCTTGCTTCTAACCTCCATTATATTATTTGTCTCCATTATTTGTCTGTCCACTTCACCAAGAGACAGACAATCATAGCTCTAACCTCCATGAAGCCTAAACCTCCAAACTCCTTGGGTCTGTTCAGGGCCTCCCACCTTGTCATGTGATACTTCCTTTTCATAAAAAGAGATCTGATTGAGGGCCCGTTTGGCACAGCTCCAGCTCCTGATTCTAAGCGAGGATCTAGAGGAGCTGTGCCAAACGGGTATTTTTTAAAACTGATTCTCGTGTGGAGCTGAAAGATCGGGAGTCGTTTTTGTGAAGAAAGGTGGGATCTAAAAAAACCTGCTCCACCCTCCATTAAAACAGCTCCTCAACCAACCAAATATGGACCTCCCCTTAAAGTTTGATCGAAATTACCCGCAGTTGCCATTGGACAAAAAAATAACGAGCCAATTTATGGATTAAACATTTGAGACCATTTTATGCACTACTATGGTGAAAATATTTTATATGTTATTGTTTCATATCTTTTTCCATATATGCATCCTACTTATTGGTTTGTAACAAAGTTGAACTGCAAATGGTAAAACAGACAATCACCACAGACCACCAACTCTCAGAAGACAAGAATCAGTTTACTTGCCAAACGGTTTTAAAAATGATTCTGATTTTCTAGGAGAATCAGGAGGATCAGCTCCTCATGAGAATCAAGATCTAGAGCTAAAGAAGCAGGAGCTGGAGCTTTGCCAAACAGGCCCTGAGTCTAACATCTAGAAATTCTCCTCATACAAGTGATAGACCCCCACTGTGTTCATAGGAATGCTTGACAGGCAGGATTCAATTACAGTAGATTTCTTTCCTGAAGATAGATGTCCACACTGCCAAGTACCCAACCTCTTCTGAGTCTTGTCACTTACTTATTCCATCTGTGCTTTAGTCACTCATAGGAATCTTCAAATATTTGATAGGAAAAATTTCCACCTTGCAATGAAGAAGTTTAGCTATCCTCTCTTTCTCCTGATCCTCAGCCCCAACAACAGAAACTTAACACTTCTCAAAGTTGATTTTCATCCTTGACATTGCATCATAACAAGATAAAATAACTCTAATATTGTTCAGGTTATCTTTTGAGTTCTGTAAAAAATGGCTGTATCATCATCATATTGCAAGTGGGTTAGACGTCTATTAACTAACTCTGAAATTAAGCCCTTTAGCGGACAACCTCTTCTAGCTCTAATAAGGCAGATAAAGCATATGTCACTAAGTTGAACAAAAAAGGGAAAAAAGGATCCCCTGTCTGAGACCTTTTAAACTTCTAAAATAGTCACCTCTCTCACCACTCAAATCAATAGCTATCCTGTCCCACTGAACTGCCTGTCTGGTCCAACCTGTCCATATATTAGAGAGAAAAAAACATTTTCTTTGAAGTACCTACTCCAAAAAGTTCCAATTCACCTTATCGTATGCCCTCTAAAAAATCAAGCCTTAATATAATTCCAGAAACCTTTATAGCTCTTAACTCATGGAATACATCTTGCAAAAGTTGTCTGGTATTTGCTTATCACTTTATCTGCTGCAACTGTTAACCTCAGATTAAGCATTTCAGTAAGGATCTTATAGATCACATTCAGTAAACAAATAGGCCTATATTGTCTAGTAGAGGTGGCTGGCTTGCTCTTAGGAAATAGGATAATAACTCCATAGTTCTAGCTTGTCTGCATTGCATTTCCTTGACGTCACCACCTATCAGATGCCACAAAGGCTTAAAAAATTTCACTGTAAATCCATCAGGACCAGGAGCAGTGTTATTCTTCATGTAGTTTCTTTTCGTTTCTTTTGAAACAAAGTTTCCAAATATTTTTTAAGCTACTTTGGTTCTCATTTCGGTTAGTAGACATCAAGGTTTGGTACAAAAGCTGATTTATAGATTACTTGCGTTGACTAGCTAACCAACTAAAATGCACCACGTATGCTAATCAAACCGATTTCCTTATGGTACCCTGATAAAAAGCGTGCTGTTTTTTAGAAAATAAATGTTAACATGTTAAGTGGTCTGATAGGTCCTAAGATGATTTTAAGTGAAAGGAACTAATCAAAGCAGCAAAAGAAAGAAATATATCATATACCTGGATGGTAGCTCATGTTTTAATCTTGTAAAAGTGCTTTTACTAAACTGAATCGTTTTGGATTAGACATGTTTATTGGCCAAAAAAAACACCTTGTATCATTACTATTTGCTTGAAGAAATTATGTGATTGCATTTTTCCTTTACATGGTTGCTCCATCCTTTGCATTTCAACTTATTTACTATATACATAAACCAATATTTCAGGTAAATGTGAGTTGCTTAGTACTAAAGAGAGAGGTCCTGTTCAGCAAGATGATTACAAGCGTTGGCATGGCCTGTTAATTAGTCTAAAATCACATTGAAGAGGGAGATGGACCCAAGTGATGCAGTTCATGTGTTATCTGTATCAGTCTCTATTTTTATAAGCTGTCATATATTTTCTCGAAACTATCTTGTGTTGATTTTGTGTGATGTGTACTTTTAATGGCACGGGCCATGTATTTCCTTGGAAACGACCATGTGGACTTATTTTTTCCCCCATTTTCTTTCCCTGAGATGGGCTGTGTATTTGCTTGAAAGATAAGGATGGTATTATCTTTGTATTTGAACTCTAAATGCTTAAATGAAGTGATCATCCTGGATGGAGATATGTATCGTGTGAACCCAATTCTCGACGCCAACATGTGTGGGATTTTGGTGCGAGCTCCTGTAGCTCGTATTTGTTATATCTATGGTGTTCACAGTACGTCCGATTAGTTACCCGCACTATCTAATCTTGGATCACCGTATACTGTTAGACAGTGTGTGTGTGAGTATGTGTGGGCCGGCACCACTGTTGGGCTGCCGGCCCATTAGGGTTAGGGTTGAGTCCCTATAAATATGTGTACCCCATCTCCTATCAATACATCCACTTTACACTTCTACATGGTATCAGAGGTTTAGGTTTTCCTCTCCCACAGCAGGGCAGCCGCCGGCTGCCCAAACACCAGCCGCCACCCACGTCCAGCCGCCGCCCCGGGAGGGAGGGATCCTCCCGGGGCGGCTCCCTTCCAGCCGCTGCCCCCTCTCCTCTCCGCCCCCAGCAGCTTCCACTCGTCGGCGCGAGCGCCCGCAGCTCGCCGCGTTCGGCCCCGCCCCCAACCTCCGTCGTCGGCCTCTGGCGGGCGCGGCCCTGGCCTTCCCCTCTTGCGGCGCGGGCGCGGTCGTCCGCCTCGCCCCCAACCGACGGTCCAGCAGCCGGCCTAGATCCGCCGACGGCGGCTCTCATGGCAGCCGATGCCGCCCCTCCCTCCCGAGGCGGCTCCCTTCATCAGCCGTCGGCCACCCCTCTGCCCTGGCCCTCTCCCCTCCGATGGACGTGACCGTCACGGCAGGGCTCCGACGCTCGCTCCAGCGGGAGCAGCTGCACGTGGACGGTCCCTCCCCAACTCCGGCCAGGCGTGGCCCAGCAGGGGCGCGTCCCGGCGCGGGCGCTTTGGCTCCACCCAGTCCGCCTCCGGCATCCGCCCATGGCTGCGGCCCCCGCCCGCCACCTCGCCGCGGCCTTCACGGTCGCCGCTGCGCACCAGCGCGTCGCGTTCAGGCGCGTCCAGGTCCGGGCCCCGGTGTCCGCCTTTCCCTCCTCCCCTCCCTGCGCCGCCGGCGCTCCCCATCACCTCCCTGCGACGGCCGCCGTCGGTCCGCTGCCTTCCCCGCGCCGCCGGCTCCCTCTTCACTCAGCCGCCGCGGGCCGCTTGGGCCGCGCCCCCGCGCCGCCGCCGCGTCCTCTGACTGCGCCGTCACCGAGCAGTGCCTCCTCACGCTTCTCTTGTCACCAGCGTCACCCATCCCCTGCCAAGTCCGACGCAGGCCCCTGCCTAGCTGGAACCGCCCCGTCGCCCTCCCCTTCCTCGCCTTCGTTGGATCTGTCGCTGCCGCGGCCTTCCCGGCCGGATCCACGTTGCTGCGTCCTTCTCGGCTCGATCTGCCGTCCCTTTGGCTGGATCGCGTCTCCCCGTCCGGATCCGTCGCTGCCGTGGCCTTCCCGGCCGGATCCGACATTCCCCTTCTTTTCTGCCGCGGGCGCGGACACCTTGACCAGCGCAGCCGCGTGCGCTGCTGTCGGCCTCCCTGGCGGGGCTCCTTGACGTCTCGTCGATCGAAGAAGCAGGAAGGTCGGCCTGCCGGTGCCCTTTTGCTGTGTCGCCCTGCCGAACGTTGACGCTCGAACGTCGACCCTCCCGAAGATCAGGCTTTTGCTGCGCGTCTTCCGACCGCGACCACCTCGACTTCGGCTACCTCGGCATCTAGGGGCTATCGTCTTCTTGGAGCACACACCGGTCTCTGCTCCAGCCGCACCATTCGCACCATCACGACGCTGCGACTGCGGGGGGATTTCAACCCGTCGGCTCCTACCTTCGGCCTCTACTCCAGTCTCATCGTGTGTGGTGCCCCCGTTGCGACTGCGGGAGGATGTTAGACAGTGTGTGTGTGAGTATGTGTGGGCCGGCACCACAGTTGGGCTGCCGGCCCATTAGGGTTAGGGTTGAGTCCCTATAAATATGTGTACCCCATCTCCTATCAATACATCCACTTTACACTTCTACATATACGTTGAGTTTGTTTGAGATTATATTTGGTTACTTGTATGTGGGAGTCACAGCTTGCTGGGTAGATGTAAAATAGGTTATTTTGATACTATTAACCTATATCCACCAATACGCTCAAAATTATCGTATCTAGCTAGCGAGAACAACACCGGCCTATGCAAACGGCAGTGCATAGACGTGCAGCCATCCAATCAGGCTGAATATATGCAGGTTCATCTAACACGAATGATGAAACTATATGCAGGCTGTGCCGGTCAGCAGAGGGTTGCCTGACGCAGGAGAAGAGATGCAGGCTTTGCTGGCTCTGGAGGAGTTCGAACGTCCACCATGACTTGTGCACAATCCCAGACACAGGAGACTCACGTAAACATACTGCATGCATATGGGTCTGGGGCACGGGGTGACTGGTGCTGTGTATTTACAGGAAGACAGTGACCAGTGGACCGAGTGAGTGTAATGTGCTCCTAATTCCTTCCTGCACAGCGCCACACCACAACCTGCACAGGCTCACACACACACACACCTGCACGAAGTGCCGTAGTTATAAATAGTCCTGTTAGTTTGGGCCGTGTCCATCGGGCTAGCATGAGCCCGACACGAATTTAAAAGCACGAAGCCCGGCCCAGCACGGAAGAGAAGAAACCGGGCTAGCACGACACGATCAGCGTGCTGGGCCGTGCTTAACGTTTCGGCCCGATGGCCCAAATGACACGGCACAAGGTAATGGACCGTGCCCGGGTCAGCCCGGCACGAAAAATGGCACGGTCAGCCCGCACGCGTTAAGGCCTTTAGGGTTCACTCGCACGCGCAATTCATTCATACCAGCGACGCCTCGTCATTCATACCAGGGACGCCTCGTTTCTGTTCCACTCCAGAGTACGCGACGTGCCGCCGCCTAAACCCTAACCCAGGCCAGCGCCAATCTCCAGTTCCAGGGCGCCGCGCCGCCAGCCCGCCACCTCTAGTCTCCACTCTCCAGGAATCGAAGCGCCAGCGACGCCGTTTCAGTTCCAGCTTCCCGTCTCCGCGGCGCGCAGCCAGGAATCGAAGTGCCTTCCAGTAATCCAGTCCGGTCTCCGCGCGACCGTCTCAGTCAGGATTTGAAGCACCGCCAGTCTTCGCCAGGATTTGAAGCACCGCGCAGCCAGGAATGAGAGGAATCGAAGCGCCTTCCAGTTGTTTCATGCGCCTTCCAGGAATGAGTCCATCTTAAACATTTTCCAGGGCTAAAACATTTTCCCTCTAAAATTTTTGTGTTGGCTAAAACACTGTTGTTTATTTAAATTTATCTTGTTCATGTGTGCTGTTGTTTCTGTTGCATGAGAGATTTGGACTTGTTTTGTATCTGACCTGGTCATATGATGATTAATTACGGGCCGGGCCTGGGCCAGCACGGCCCGATGAAAGCCCGTCGTGCTTTAGGGCCGTGCTGGGCCTATAATTTAGGAGGTGAGCACGATTTAGTCCGGCACGAAAGAAATTCGTGCTAGCACGGCCCGAAATTTTTAAGCTCGAAGCACGACGGGCCCGTGCCGGGTCGGCCCGGCCCGGCCCAACTTGCAGGACTACTTATAAATAGTGTACCGAACAAATCTGGATATTGACCACTGCGCAGATCTGGTGGTGCCGCCGAATGCACGGGTCTCTGGAGATTGACAGCAGATGACTCTGGAGATTGAAATAGACTGTAAGTGTCTTCAAGATACTCTCACGTCGAATATGTTAAGATGTATAAGCAGTTCCCTAATTGCTTCAGTAGTGTGGTCAACAAAGGACGTGGTCCATATGGCACCTGTTCACGAAACGAACGGACGTGGCCGACAATCTCAACTATCAATAGACATGTCTCCTCTGTACGTCGGTGCCTTTAGGGCATCTCCTTCATGTATAAATATCAGTTGCAATAAAGCAGAAAGAGATAGGATTCGTTCTCTTTTCATTCTCGCACACAGTTCTATTTTCTTACACAGTTCTATTTTCTTACACATTTTGCTAATAATCCGCATCAGTTGCAATAAGTCTATTGGTGATTACAACCATGCTGTTCATAAGATCTGTGCTCGCTTGCGTTTCTGCGGCAAGGAACCATCAGATGCGGATAAGATTGAAAGAACACTTCAAACTATGATCCCATCTGATAGGGTCCTGCAGCATCAGTACCGTGCTCGCAATTATCAGACTTACTCTGAACTCATACATGATCTACTTCAGGCAGAAAAGCATGATGAGCTTACGATGAAAAATCATAAGTAACGTCGTGTTGGAGCTGCTCCTATGCCTGAAATACACCATGCTGTGAAGAATGAGAAGAAAGGGGATGGCCCCAAAAACCATCCCAAGAAGTCTGATAATTCAAAAAAGCGCAAACGCAACAAGCGTCCGGATAAACAAAATACAAAGGCTCCGAGGAAAGACACCCCCACTTCTAAGCAAGAGAAGTGTAAGAAGTGTGGATGCTTCAACCATCCTACTAAGAAGTGTCGCATTCCTCGTC